>CM024958.1:28491115-29691115 GCA_014282245.1 Rhododendron simsii | reverse complement strand
TTTTGTGATGTGACCTAAACTTCATGTTTTGAAGGGCACTGAGATGCCATAAGGGCTGTTTAGAGGCCATAACGCGGGGCGCACAGAAAGCACCAATAACCCTCTCTCCCCACCCAGCCTTTATTTTCCCTTCATTTTATTTTTTCCCATTTTAAGTACTCCATCAATTAGGCCAATAACAAGACTTTCTTTCATCCCTATCTGGCATTTCACATTAAAAACCCCACTGCCCTATTATTATTATATCTACTTATGTACGTAGTAAATTATGTCATGGAGACCAATATTATATCGGTAAATAAAATAAATAAATAAATAAATAAATAACTTGGAATGAGAGAGAAAAGTGTGGTCGTGTCAATTTTTTGAGTCCCCCCTTCTTTCTTGTATCCAACACGTGGGCTTGCTTGAGTTGGAGCTCCTCACCCCCAACCCCTTCATTCCTCTCTCACTATATATACCCCTCTCCCTCTCTATCTCTCTCCCCCAAATCACAAAACACACACTCTCTCTCTCTCTCTCTCTCTCTCTCTCTCTCTCTCTTCCCCCCACTTCTTTGAAGTTTCAAACCAAAACAAAGTACACAAAACTAACTTTAGTGCCATTACTGACTGAAAAATTTGTAACTAGCCATGGCTTCTGCAACCACTTCAAGTACATGGGTTAAGCCCAAAGTCTCTACGAGGGAATTGGGCTCTTGCTCTACCTCATCAATCTCTTTAACCAGGTCCAGTAGAAAGAAACTAGCTCCCCACAGCATTACTTGTGCTCTCCAAACAGCCCCTTCCATTCTCCACCTCCCCAAACAGTCACAAACGTACCAGAAGCCAATTTCCTCTGTCGCCAATCCCACAATCGCTACTTCCACGGCTTACCCGAAACAGAACACCGGCGATGCCCAAGAATGGAATTTCTTCCAGAGAGCGGCGGCAATGGCTCTGGACACGGTGGAGAGCGCGCTGGTGTCGCGCGAGCGGGAGCATCCCCTGCCGAAGACGGCCGACCCGAGGGTCCAAATCGCCGGGAACTACGCTCCGGTACCGGAAACCGCCGTCCGGCATAACCTTCCGGTGACCGGGAAAATACCCAGTTGCATTCAAGGTGTCTACGTCCGCAACGGGGCCAACCCATTGCACGAGCCGGTCTCCGGCCACCACTTGTTCGACGGCGACGGGATGGTTCACGCCGTTAAATTCGGCAACGGCGGTGTCAGTTACTCCTGCCGGTTCACGGAAACGGAGCGGTTGGTCCAGGAGCGGGGATTGGGCCGGCCGGTTTTTCCGAAAGCGATCGGGGAGCTACACGGGCACTCCGGTATCGCTAGGTTGATGTTGTTTTATGCTCGCGGGCTGTGTGGGATTGTTGATCATAGCCACGGAATCGGCGTGGCGAACGCTGGTCTGGTTTATTTTAACGGCCGGTTACTTGCCATGTCCGAAGATGACTTGCCGTACCACGTGAAAGTCACTCCCTCCGGCGACTTAAAGACTATGGGCAGGTACGAACATAGCCAATGCCAACTTTTCTTAACGTTTGTTAGTGTTACGGCAAAAATAGAAAAAAAGAAACGAGACTAATTTAGTGCTCGTGGAAGAATGCTTCACTCAATCACAATAATGGATGATTTCTCGAACTTAGAAATTGAATCCACACACTTTTTCGTGAAAGTTACTCAAATTTTTTTTAAGAGACTCACTTGTTTGTTTTGTTTTTAGTTGAAAATCTCTTACATATAATTTTTTAAGTCAACTACTTTCTCATAAAGTCCCACAAATAAAATAAAATATATTTGACCAATTTAACTCTAAAAGCTTAGTTCTTTTATTATTAATAAAATGTTAAAAAATACTTTTTCGACATCTCGAATTATAAGGGGTATAAATTGACCGCTGAGGTTTTCGAAAGATTCTTTCACACGTCATCTATTTAATGAGCGTTTTTACAACGTAAGGGGTATAAATTGACCACTGCGATTTTCGAAAGATTCTTTCGCACGTCATCTATTTAATGAGCGTTTCTACAACGTACATATGTGCATCCAAAAAATTAACTGTGTAGCACGATCAGATTAAACCATTGATTTCATTACATGTTTTATTTTGGACTATGCATCTCAAGTTTAGTTATGATGTAACTAAATGAAATTTTGCTCTGTTCCCCTTTTCAGGTACAATTTCAGCAACCAACTCAAATCCACCATGATTGCTCACCCGAAACTTGATCCAGTTTCGGGTGAGCTCTTCGCTCTAAGCTATGACGTTATCCAAAAACCCTACCTCAAATACTTCCGATTTTCACCCTCCGGCGTCAAATCACCTGACGTTGATATCCCTCTTTCAGAACCCACAATGATGCACGATTTTGCTATCACCGAGAACTTTGTCGTAATCCCCGACCAGCAGGTTGTTTTCAAGCTACCGGAGATGATCCGCGGTGGCTCTCCAGTAGTTTACGACAAGAACAAGGTTGCGAGGTTCGGAATTCTAAACAAATACGCCACTGACGCTGATAAAATCAAGTGGATTGAAGTACCAGATTGCTTCTGCTTCCACTTGTGGAACGCGTGGGAGGAACCCGAAAACGACGAGATCGTCGTGATTGGGTCGTGCATGACTCCACCAGACTCCATTTTCAATGAATGCGACGAGGGATTAGAGAGTGTCTTATCGGAAATAAGGCTCAATGTCAAAACAGGCGAATCCAAGCGCAGAGCGATAATTAAAAGCGACGAACAAGTCAACTTGGAAGCAGGGATGGTCAACAAAAACAAACTCGGGCGAAGAACCCGGTTCGCTTATCTAGCCATAGCCGAGCCGTGGCCGAAGGTGTCCGGTTTCGCCAAGGTCGATTTGTCGACCGGTGAAGTCAAGAAGTACATTTACGGAGACGAAAAGTACGGCGGAGAGCCCTTGTTCTTGCCCAACCCAGAAGGGGAAGAAGACGACGGGTACATCTTGACCTTCGTGCACGACGAGAAGGGCTGCAAATCGGAGCTACAGATTGTGAACGCGGCGAACTTGCAACCGGAGGCCTCAGTCAAGCTGCCATCGCGGGTCCCTTACGGGTTTCACGGCACGTTCATCGGCGCGAATGAGTTGGCCAATCAGGCGAAGTAGTCTTCGCAATTTTACGGCGGAGGATTACCAGAGGGACGGACGTAGGCTGCTAGTCCCCGGAATCCTCTTGCTGTTTACAGAAGAAGCAACCCTGTTTTGATGGGTTTTGTAACTCTTCATTTTTTGTTTTAGGGTTATTCTGTGAGACCAGCTTGTAGCTTGTGGGGTGTGGCCCGTAGAAAAAGGAGCTCAGCTGCTCTCTCTCTCTCTCTCTCTCTCTCTCTCTGCTATTCGTTTTTGTTACAAGTGAGGAGATATGTATAGCTCTCTTATACAGAACTAGAAGAATAAGGCAATGTATTGTTCTGATCTCTCTGTATTACTCTGTTTTATGTAAATAATAAGAGGCATATATCTATCATCATCTTCTTCTTCTTCTTCTTTTTTATAGCTCAGATGTTCGGAAAAATTTGTAAGCTCTTGCAAGGGACTAAGCGGGGCCAAAATGTTATTTGGGCGTCCTTTAAAAATTTAGGGCGCTCAAATGTGTCCAACCTGAGAATTATGGGGGCCGGAATAAACTTGTTCGGATGAAAATTTTCATCGTCTTCTTTAATGCCACAATCTTTTACGTTTTGTGCGGTTTTTTTTTTTTTTGTTTGTTTCTCCCGCGTTGAAAATGAATAAATTTCGGTTATGATAGAGAAGGTAAGATCCAAGCTAGCCTGCTAGGTAATTCGATACTTCGTTGCAGCTATCTCTGGTTTCATATCTTTGACTGGTCAATGCAAGTCGAACTTGAGTAATTTGATTCGTTTTTACTTCCGCCAATGAGTTCTGGATACGAACTCAAAGGTAGGTTTGGAAATACCAGACAAATGGTCTGTCTATTTCGAGTAGGTTAGACAAATCTCTAATGGAAAAAGAAATAAATGAGATGAAACCGATGGGATTAATTTTTGGCATGACAAGAAATTGACAATGTGAAAACAGAGATCCTTATTCATCGCCCCATCAACGTCACCAAAAGTTGCCAATCAAGCACCCAATGTGTCACTCCATTGTGCAATTTTAATGAAAATGTGGGAAATAATTCATGTTTCGTGGAGACCTGTGATTGGAAGCTTTTAGAAATTTTTGGGTTCCTCGAATCAACCAATGCAGGTGTGAATTTGAAACATCGTTGTACGATAGATTTTGGGGGCTCAACGGACTTGATTACACACATTTCGAACAAAAATATGAATGGACTCTGCTACCGTATCCGTCTCTAAAATAGAGTGTACGATACGCAATTTTGTATTTTGAGATTCACAAATTTCTAAATCACCAAAAAGCTTATATATTGGACTATAAAAATTCATAAACCATGCCATAAAGATTCATAATAACACAAAAATTAGTAACTAACACCACAAAAGCAAACAAGTTTTGCGCCGGCATATTTTAAACCACAAAATTCATGTATTGGACCACAAAAATTCATAAAAGTAACCACAAAAGTTCATGTGAATTTGACCACAAAATCTCATTATAAAAGCCACAAAAATTCATAAAACGAGCCACAAAAGTTTGTAAAATAAACTACCACAAACTTCATATTTCAGGACATAGAAAATCATAAAATAAATAAATTAAAGTCAAAAAATTTTCGTAATGGCGTGCGGTACACGAACTCGGGGTGGGTGCTACGTGGCCTTGCCGGCATTGGTCCGACGATCGGAGACGTCCACTGCGTAGAGCTCATCGAGTACTACAAGTGTATTGCAAATCAACTCGATCAAATATCGTTCAATTAATGTGATCAGGTAATGGACACGTTTCTATTGGCTTGTGTTTGGGTCATATCCCATGCGTTTAAGTAGTGCGGGCTTATTTTATATGTAAAGACCAATTAAATGGCTCAATGTAGTTCCATCTATTATGATGGGCTATGTTGGAACCAGATCTTATAAATAGGTGGTGAAGGTCTCCACTTCAAACCTCATCCTCTTTTTTCATACTATCTCATCGTGTGTGATACTAATGTCAAGATCAAGAGAAGAGTTTTGAAGGCTGAAAACGAATAACCACATACTAAGGTTTTCATCCTCCATGGCGACAGGTACGCATCCGATATTATTTTCTTCAATGGTTTGACATGAGATTTTGAGTTTAGAATTTCTTATGAAATCCTGCAAGTAGTATGAGAGTTTCTTGTCAAACTATTGAGGATAACATATGTTTATTTTACGAAAGTCGGTACACTAAAAAGGAGTGGTGTGTACATGAAATTTTTCTTTAAAAATTTTTTTTGTTGGATTTAACGGTTCTAGTAATTTTCAAGATTTTCACCCAAAAGGGTGATTTGACTCGTTAACTGTCACACCAAGAATGGTGACGATACTTTAGTGAATTTCTTTTCTGCTAATAAAAAATCCGTTTATGTCCTAATCCTAGTCAATTAACCTGATCCTTGTCGATCTAGCTGTCCAATTTAATTATGCGATTAATATGTGAACCTACGACTTACCAGTAAGGATGGAATTTCTTCGCACCGACTTTATATTGTAAACCAAGAGTAATTATGCGAGGATTGAACACGCGTACTTTTCTGTCTGTCGACGGCGATTAAATTTATTTTTTTATAGTTTCTAAGTTGCAGGGGAGTTCGATTAAATTTGACTCTTATTTTTCAGTGGAGAAAGAATGATGATGGCCGACTAAACTAATTCTAGTGAATTTTACGGAGTTATCTTCGTTTGATTATACTTGTAGTGATTTGATCATACGGCGAAAGAAAGTACGAGAAAAATTGCGGGGTTTAACAAAAGTCATTGACGTTTAAAGTGAAATAAAAGAAATTTTTGAGGTAAAAATAATAAAATATAAACACACACAGCTCTCTCTCTCTCTCTCTCCCTCTCTCTCTCCAGAAAGAATTGAATTGCTTGCCTGCCCAGAGGGTTGGCCTTGATCATCGAACTTTGGAATGGTAATTAGGAGTTACAATTAATCTTGGATTTTCTATTTCAATAGGCTTTAATTTCTTTTAGAATCGTGCAAATAATTCCTCAAAAGTTTACGTATCCAAAACTAGATATGGAGTCCCCGTACAATGGGCACAATGTTGTGACTAGACTTCCTTGTAAATTTCTCACCGACCTTTTGGCGCCATCTTTTTGTTGTTAATCTTTCTTAATTTTTACTAGACTTGAGTTTAACTTTTACGTCGTATCGTTCGTTTCGAAGAGAGAAATATGACTCATATATATATATATATATATATATATACACACACACACACACACACATACACACAAAACTTCAAGTAAGGGCGCCCTTACCGTATTAAGTTATGGACGTCCCTTTCCCGACCAATTTGCGATGATTTGAGCCAGTCAATATGTTCAGAATGTGATTTCAAAGGTACTCGCGAGAAATCAACAAAAAAAAAAGACCGAAAAAGACTTGATCCGAGCAGTTTTTATTTTTATTTTATCGAACAGCTCAAATAAAAATTGCTCAAATCAAGCCCTTCTCGGTCATTTTTTTTGCTGATTTCTCGCAGCACCCTTAAAATCATATTCTGAACACATTGAGAGGCTCGGATCATCGAAATTTGATTAGAAAAGATGAGAAAAGGGGACGTCCGCATTTTATTTAAGGTAAGAGCGCCCTTACCTGAAGGGGACTCATCAAAGTAGAAAATGTTTCATATAAGACGATAAAAGACTGTCTTTAGTTAACTTTTTTTCAACTTTAGGCAAAACCGTAAAAACGAAAATTTGTAGCTGCGCAGCCTGCCCTGCCCGTTATCTTATCTTAAAAGTTTTTTTTCCCCTACTACTAGTTGTTATGAATTGATTTTCTTATGAATTTTCGTTTGACCGGAAAAAAAAATTGATTTTCTTACTAAAAGAGCATATCTTCACAAAAGTTCATATGAACTTGGTCACAAAATCTCATTATATGAGTCACAAAAAATCATAAAAGGAGCCACCAAAATTCGCAAAATAAACTATCACAAACTTCATACTTCGGGACTTAATCATTCATAAAAAATGTTTTATATATATATATATATATATATATGTAATGACGTGCGGTACACTAAAAAGGAGGGGTGTGTACAGGAGATTTTTCTTTTAAAAAAAATTGTTGGATTTAACAGCCCTAGTAATTTTCAAGATTTTCACCCAAAAGGGGACTTAAGCATCTGTCACTCACACCAAGAAATGGTGACGATACTTTAGTGAATTTCTTTTCTGCTAATTAAAAATCCGTTTATGTCTTAATCCTAGTCAATTAACCTGATCCTCGTCGATCTTATCTAGCTGTCCAATTTAATTATGTGGACCTACGACTAACGAACAAGGATGGAATTTCTTCACACCGACTTTATTTTGTAAACCAATTAAGAGTAATTTTGCGAGGATGAAACACGCATACTTTTCTACCTGTCGACGACGATTAAATTTATTTAAATTTATTTATCTTTTCTTCTTTGTGTTTGACAGTATTAGCAATAGAGATACAGGCATGGAAAAGGGTTCTTGGCTTAAATTTGACTCTTATATTTTCAGTGGAGAAGGAACAATGATGGTCAATTAAACTAATTCTAGTTAATTTTACGGAGTTATCTTCGTTTGATTATACTTTTAGTGATTTGATCATACGGCGAAAGAAAGAATCAAAAAAAGATATGCGGGGTTTAACAAAAGACATTGAGGTTTAAAGTGAAATAAAAGAAAATTTTGAAGTAAGAATATAAACACACAGCTCTCTCTCTCTCTCTCTCTCTCTCTCTCTCTCTCTCTCTCTCTCTCTCTCAAGAATTGGTCTATCATTAGGAGTTTAGAGAGTTACAATCTTGGGTTTGCTATTTGAATAGGCTTTCTTTCAGAATTGTTCAAATAATTCCTCAAAAGTTTACGTATCCAAAACTATATGGAGTCCCCATACAAATGCGCACAATGTTGTGACTAGACTTCCTCCTAAACTTCTCACGATTTTTTGGCGCCATCTTTTTGTTGTTAATCTTTTCTTAATTTTTACTATATTTGAGTATAACTTTTACGCCATATCATTCGTTCCAAAGAGAGAAATATGACTCGTATAAATATATGTATATATATATATATCAAAGTATAAAAATGTTTCATATAATACGACGTCAAAAGACTGTCTTAATTTGATGAAATTTTTTTCAACTTTGGGCTTTAATTTTTTTTACTTTTTTACTTTTTTCCGATTTTTCTTGTCAAGCCGAATGATCGATGTAGTGTTAAAATTATAACCAAGTATAATAAAAATCAAGAGAGAAAAACAAATAAGGCGACACGAATTATAGACTACAAAAATTAGCTCAAAGGAGGCCTAATTAAGGATCAAATCTTGTTGCTTCTTTTTTCTCTATAGTAGCTACCGACTGTCACAGGATTTAATGCAATGACGCGTTATTTAATTCTCCATTCGCTTGAGTACTTCATTTGTTAAGAATTGATTTTTTCTTACTAAAAGTAGAATAATATATTTCCAAATTGGGATCTCCACTGAATCCCAACCAAGTGATTGCTAGGTAGTTGCCGATCTCTCTTTCTTTTTTTTACAATATAAAATATAGGAGGTACCTCTGTACCTAAACGGGATGAGACTAATCCACCAAGGGTCGGCTGCAGGGAATTAACACCCGCAAAAAGTAGTGAGAAGCAGCTAGGAGGGGAGACCACTGGACGCGCATCCACATGGACTTTCATAACCTCCTAACTTGTTTTTCTACCCCCGAGAATCGAACTCACACCTTTGAGTTGGAGCAATCTCCCTGGCAAGTGGAGACAACCTCTGTCGGTAAAACCCCAAAGGTGTTGGTCAAGTGGTCTTGACCTGAGACTTAGGTGTTTGCTATATCCTAACTTCTCAGGTTTGATTCTCTTTGCTAACAACTCTTGGAGCCACCTCAACCCACGCGTTAGCGTGTGTAACGGCTGCGGAAGGGGGCTGTAGGAATTAGTCTGAAATGCGTGAAAGCTGGCTCGAGACACCCTGTATTACCAAAAACAAAAACAAAAAAACCTCTGTCGGCACCATTCTATTAGCTAGTAGTTATACAAAATGCAGGGGGAGCCTACATATATGGCTTCCACATGCAAAGACTTCCTTTTAATCTCTTTGTTTCTAAATAATACTAGTCCATTACGAAAAGACATACTCCCTTTGTCCCATAATGTTTAGCATTTTCAGGAATGCGTGCCATTTTTAAATTGCACATATCTTTCAATCCATAATGTTTTAGGTGATTGTTTGAACTTTGTTTAATAGAACAAATTAAACTCCATCAAACAAGATCCATATTGCTTATAAAAAACATTATGGATTAAAAAATATAGTTAATTTTTTCATAAGGTTGGAATAGTAAAAGTGGCAAACATTATGGGACGGAGGGAGTATAATTTTTGGATTAAAAATAAAATACTTTCATACATAATTTTTTATATTTCTTAATACCAAATTAAAGAATTACGTGTGACATGACTTCCTATGGAGTACTATTTTTTTTTCTTTATAAAGTAATGTTACGAACACAATTTTAAACACAATTGTGTTCAGAATTGTTTGATGCATGTGGGCTCATATACATTTAACGGATCCGGACAGAGTTCGGAAATTGTGTTCCTAAACTTTATGTTTCTTAAGTTGTTTTGAAGTAGCTACTCATTCATATTCTTTTTTTTTAAACTTCGGAATGTTACTATTCATATTCGATAAAGACAGCAGACTAATAAATTAATTGGGAATTGGTAATAAACAAAGGCTAAGCTGGAATTCCATTTGAGTCAATAATCATAACGGAAATGTCCTATGGAGAGACTGAATCACAAACATAAATAGATCTTAACCACTTTATAAGATCAAAATTATGTATCCATATGACTTCAAAATAAGTGTCTGCTACCAAAAGAGAAGGCCCCATTTCCGAACTCAAAATAGGTAAAGAAGGCAATTTCAAGCTCAAAAATTATGTGCTTACGCAAATAATTTTCCTATTAATATAGATCTTATTTAATAGATCTCATTAAGATCTTTCAAATGGTGCAAAAAAAAATTGAAACATTATTTTTTAGTTTGAAAATGTGCAATAAGCTGCTTATTTTTTAAGAAAATTTATGAAACAGAGTCTAATTCGAGTTCTTGTTTTGGTTAAAAAAAAAAAAATATCCCAAGAGGGCAAAGTTTTCTTCCATTTAGGACACAAAGAATTAATCATTATAAAATAACGCAACAATTTTGGTGAATGCGACATCACTAATTATATTAATGGGAAGAATTAATGCTAAAGAATTCCAACTCTGGATCAAGAAGTAACCATCAATCCTTTTTTGGTTTTTTATGGTTATATCAAGGTTAAACTATAGTACTCCTAGCTACATTAAACTTTAGGGTACATTCTTTTAGCCTAAAACAAATCTTAAACGGCCAACTTCATGCCGCTCGCATTTAATAATCCTTAAACTTCTTGGGTGGGACGTACTGTCGTTCAACACTTTGGGACTATATTTATTCATCTGTCGATATCTTTAAGTTAAGCTATCGTCACGTGATATCACACGAGACAGAGAAACGAATGACCCATTAGGAGTTGAAACTAGAAGTTTTGAATGCGCGTTTTTTTATTGTCCTTAACTCAAATGCGCGTATTTAATGTGGCTTTACCCACACTTAACAAATGCCGAAAAAAGTGGTCAAAATGCCAGTAATAGTTTTATCGGCATTAGTACCACTTTTACCAGCATTTTTAGGATTGCCATCTAGAAAAGTGTCGTTAATGCCAAAAAAACGCCCGTAAAGATGGAACAAATGCTTGTAAATGTATGACGTTTTTAACTGCATGTTTACAAATGCCGGTAATCGTACCACGTAAGGGAGAAAAATACCACATGGCGTCCACGTGGCCACCAACATTAATACTACTGGTTGTGTTGTGTCTACTAATCGAACCCTCGACCTCTTGAAAAAGAGTCCAACACTTAATCATTGGGCTATTATGAGTTTTGTTGGGCTATTATGAGTCTTGTGTTAGAATAGTGATTTTTTTAAATTTTACTATATATATATTAAAAAAACCTTTGCCGGCGTTTTTAGTTACTTTTCCTAATAATACTATTCCCGGTATTTGTTTTACCGGCGTTTAACAAATGCTAGTTAAGATTTTTATTACCGGCAAGCCACTTAAGATTTCTATTATCCGCATTTGTACAAAAAATGCCGGTAATAGTAATCTTTAGCGGCATTTGTTAAACGCCGGTAAAACAAATGCCGGTAACAGTACCCTTTAACGGCATTTTCTTCATTGCCGGTAATAGAAATGCCTGTAAAGCCACATTTTCTTGTAGTGGCGTAGCGCCGTTCTACACTTCGGAATTGTATTTATTTCATTTGTCGTTATCTTTGAGTCAAGCTACTATAACGTGAATAGCCCAGTAGACAAAGAAACGAATGACTCATTAAGAGTTGGAACTAGAAGTTTTGGAAGCGCGTATTTAATAATCCTTCACGTATTGAATGCATGGGACGTACCGCTATTCTACACTTCGGGACTGTATTTATTCATCTGTCGTTAACTTTAAGTCAAGCTACTATCACGTGAATAGCACAGGAGACAAAGAAACAAATGACTCACTAAGAGTTGGAATTAGAAGTTTTGGACGCTTGTATTTAATAATCCTTAGTGTATTGAATGGGACGTACTGCCATTCTACGCTTTGGGACTATATTTATTCATCTGTCGTTAATTTTAAGTCAAGCTATTATCACGTGAATAGCACAGGAGACAAAGAAACGAATGACTCACTAAGAGTTGGAACTAGAAGTTTTGGACGCTCGTATTTAATAATCCTTAAAGTATTGAATGGGACATACCGCCATTCTACACTTCGGGACTATATCTATACATTTGTTATTAACCTTAAGTCAATTTGCTGTCACGTGAATAACGCACGAGACAAAGAAATAAATGACTCACTAAGAGTTGGAACTAGAAGTTTTGGACGTGCATATTTAATAATCCTTAACGTATTGAATGGGACGTATTGGCGCCGTTCTACACTTCGGGACCATATCTATTCAGTTGTCGTTAACAAGTCAAGCTACTGTCTCACATGATATCACGTGAGAGACACGGTAACAAATGACTCGCTAAGAGTTGGAACAAGAAGTTTTTGGGTACCAGGTAGATCGAAAATCGATACATATCCATTACAGAAGCAGAAGGATGTTACTGAAAAAAAAAATCTGTTTTGTTCCCCAAGTAGTACAAATCCATTTTGATTTCATAGGTTGCCATTCTTCCTTTGACATTGAATTTGGCCAACTTCGCACTGAAATCAGCCTCCGAATACAGACAGAAAACATATGACCACTTAAAATGTTCCATTTCCTGCAACAAGAAGCCCCCACACACAGACCCATTTTCTAACCCAATTCCTAGAATGAACTTCATGTGGAACCCACGGGAAATATTCGAATCATGTGCGGGAGATCAGAGCTAAAAATTGCTAGAGAATTCTCCCGTGCAAGAAAATGGCAGAAACAGCTGAGGAAAATGAATGAAGACATGAAATTGAAAAAAAATCAAAATCCTATTTTTCGGTAAGAAATTTTACAGAATCCTCCACGAGAATGATGAAATACTGACAATTTCTTTTTTGTCGTTCAAGTATCATTTTTAATTTCTCTGAGTTCTTTGGTTAAACCTATCGGCCTGCGATTGATAAATTTAGGAATGGCATTTTTTATTTCTTTAATTTATACGATCAGTCGATAAGGGCACCTACTCGACCAAATGGAGGCAGGTTTTTTCACCATTTAAGTTTCCCGATAGAAGCAAATATGTACGTGCAATCTAAGTACCGGCCTGAATCCAAAACTGTTTCTAATAGCATATATACCCTTACAACTAGATGTAATTGCCATCTTATAATTCTCAGTAGGTTCCTTTTTTTTCTTTCTTTTTTTCTTTCTTTTTACTTTATTCTGTTTGTTCAACGTAACGCTTTTGTTTTTGAAAAAACACAACACTCCTTCAATATTATAGATAGCCAGCCTTCCAGAACCAAAAATATGATGGATTACCATCTAGTACTACTTAACAATGATAGGCACCATTCAATAGTTTAGTTGGTCATCGACCTAACACGAATATTTTGTAATTTGAATTTTTACCATCTTCAATAGTACGCATGAATGGCTACATGTCACTTTAGTTGTCTTCTTGGTATGGATTCGGATGAATTTGACACGTTAACATATAGTACTACATCCAACATCCAAACTTTTTTTTTGAAAATACAGGATATCCTGAGTCAGCTTGCGCGCACCTTAGTCTAATCTCTATAGCCCTTCCCATGGCTCTTTCCACGCTTACACATGAGGTGAGACGACCCCAAAAATTATTGGTGAGGAAAATTGAACTTAAAACCTTAAAAGAGAGCAAACCCTTTAGTCTCGTGTGATTTCTCCCTCGGATTCAGGGTCAACCATCACTCTAGACTCAATGATGGAGTACTTGTGTACCACCAAAGTCTCACCCCAAGTCCCAATTCAGTCCCACAAAATGAACCGCATGTGCCAGCCCACGTGAAGCATTTGAACTATGTGCCGGAAATCAGGACCTCGATCCATTGCCATAGAATTCCAAGAAAATTGGCAGAACAGCCGAGGAAAATAAAACAGCCATATAATTTAAATTGTGGGTCATCAGACTCATCACCATCACTCTAATGTCCAGCGGGGTACTTGTGGCTCTGTGGTTGGCAGGTGCCTGTTGATCCAATCTAAAATAATAGCCACGCGTCCTCATCCTCCATACCTGTGTACACTCAATAGTTAATAAAATACAGAGAGAGAGAGAGAGAGAGAGAGAGAGAGAGAGAGAGAGAGAGAGAGAGAGAGAGGATTACTTGGCTTCAAAAATTCATGGAGCATGACGAATCAAATGATGTAATTTGCAATGTTGAGAGGACCAATGAAACAACCAAAAACCAAAACTCACTCGTAAAAAATTCAACCAAATCCACATAGGTCTACATCCTGCCTACCCTTTCACAGCCTAAGAATCAGCAAACAACAAAGAAAATACAAACACACAGCACATACACTTTCTCCAAGTGGAAAATAGTTCCAAATTAGGTAAAAAGAGAGTCGATTTTCCACCATATCTCCTCATATTCTGTGCAACCTCTTATTTTTCTATTTTCATGTGGTTGTGTGATATGCCTGCCTGCATTTTTATAGGCATAAGCCTCGACTAAACTCGCACAAGCAGAGGTCAATATACAAGTAGATTTTGCACCCATTTCAAATGTTCAGTGTCATCCTATTATAAGTGTCCAGATTTAGGAATTTCAGTGACGTGGGAACCTTCATCAATCTTAACTGTACTCCCAAATTGCTGGGATTTGGTATGCAGAAAAGATAGTTGAAGAATCAGGCACAAACAAGAATCACCACCACACGTATCAGAAATTGACTAATGCTCGATCTGCGTAAATAACCGAAGTCTCTACAAGGGCCTAGAAAGTCCCCAGGATTTTAGCTAGAGCAACCCACAACCAAAATCCAACATGTAAATATTCGGCGAACTAGCTAGAAGCATGGCAGACTTGTTTATGCTAGATATATAGCCAGCTCAGTGTTTTCTAAGTTCTTTTTCTCACATCGTTTCCCCAACACATATATTTTAAGCAAAGTTCAAGGGTATTCCCAAGATACTGGCAGTAAACTATAATTGAATGCATTAAACAAGTTCAGAAGGAGAATACTTGGCCTTCCACAATCCAGCAGGTTAAGATCGCTCCTTGTGCAAAGATTTGCTGACACCCACCAAGTTGACTAGATACTATCACCTCGTTTTCTAGACAGAGCATATTTTATTTCCATTAGTCGCCAGAGACGGTGTCCAAAGTACACTTGACCCAGCAAGAAGCGCCGCCATGTCAACTCCCGCAAAAATGCAAGACACGACTCGTGATTTAATCAACTCATAAGTGGTTCAGAACATCAAGAAAAATATGCAACACTACACGTATTAAATTTATCTGCACATTTTTATACTCAATCAAGATATCAATCTTGTAAAATTGGCGTTCTAAAGAATGCAAAACAATTGTGGCACATTGCAGTAACCATGATTTATTCATCTCATAAGAGGTTCGGAACATTGTTTTCTACAAAGAGAGGTTCGGAGTGGTTAAGAAAAGTGATGGTAAAGTATCCGATATTATCAGTTATTTTCTGAGTTAAGACACGTTGAAGAAGTATGGAACACCGTTTCAGGAATGTCTGAAGAGTGACGGTGTCTAACATGACACGTCCCGTTCAATAGAAGTAAGTGTCTATGCTTCTTAGATGGTGGCTATAAAGTGGAATGACTACAACCTCTTTAGAACCTTGTCAATACTACTGAGGGACTTGGCAATCTATGATGAACCAGAGCTGGAAGGGAACAGAACTAGCTTTGATCAGATGCAAGTGTTCGATGGGTTGAAGAACCAATTCTTCGACAATGATACCAGATGTTGACACCTGCCTCTCTTATACCCACAATCTATCTAGGATCTACAAAGGTCCACAAGATAACTCTAGCTTTCTATAAATAACTTTAATCCTAGCTAGCAAAGTCAATAGAAAAAGGAAATACAATTTCGAACCAAATGGCAAAGGTCGATTACGCTGAAACTATAGAACTTTATCCAGTGGCTAGGAAAGAGAACAGCGGAAAAACAACAATCAGAAGAATCCGAATGTGTGAAGAGGAAAAAAAAGCAGTCCCAATGAACTGAATGGAAAACTAGGGACCTTTTGGGTTCCTTCCAGAGGATTAGCTATGTGTCATCTTCCCATTAATCCATCATATCCACGTCAACGACATGATCCACCCTGTCATATAAAATGACATCATCCGATGCCTCCCCTACACCACTGCCAAATGCAGAATCCTAAAATGATTTGAAAAAACGAAAAGTTCATCTCCTACATCATCAGCTTAAGCTAAAACATTGACATAAATTTAAGGTAGTAGTAAACAAAGATCTCTTTGCAGATTCACTAGAGTCCATAATGCATATAAATATGATCAATCATAAGATGAGGAACGTGGCATTTCAAACACCATATACTTGTCATGTACAGTATCAGAGGAGAGAGAGAGAGAGAGAGAGAGAGAGAGAGAGAGAGAGAGACTTATAAGAAAAGAAAAAAAACGGAAAGCAGTGTCACACTAAGGATAGCATGCAAAAAGAAGCTTGGCCACAAAAGCTATAGACCTCTTATTATGCACCTAAACTTTATGAATTAGAGCCCAATCACGGCAGTTGTCGCATCTAAACAAATAGTCAACGGCCAATCCACAAGATTAGAAAGTAGAGCATGTGTGACCTACAGGCTAATCCACAAGATTAAGAAAACTAACAATGAGTCAAAAAGTTCCCTACCTAGTCGAGAGAGAAAGAGGGATGCTCATCTACTTAAATGCGCTCCTTATCGAGCATTTTATCAGTTCACGCGTCTGGGTACACGGGGGTTTATTTAACACCATGAAAATGAAACTGGAGCTCTTTCAGCCTCTTATCCAGTTAATTTCCTGAAATAACAGAGCACCAATATTTTCACGTATAAACCTTACTAATGATATTCAGAAACAAGAGCAGCTATATAGCAAAAATATTTTAACTTGCGCCTTAAGAACTCAACTCTACTGAGGTGAAAAAAGAAAGGCTTTATGCGTCGTTTCCAAAACAAGGCGTGCTCAGCCACATCGACTCTAAAATGCACCACAAGTACACAATATCCTACTATAACCTTTGGACGGCCAAAATAGTTATTTCATACCTCAAGGATCATGCCCACTCATGAAATTTGGATAGGAAGAATGGAGTAACAATCACCACCACCTCGACCCCAATTGTAATGACTATCATATAATACATCTTTTTACCGGCCAATCTGTGTAACAAGTTACATTACACATGGTAAAAGTCCCCTCTGAATGTTTAAACATCGTAGCGCACTCTGCATCTTCAATGCATGCAAAATATAAACCATAACCACGAACAAGAATGACGATTCCTTATAAGATTATTCTTAAAAAGACGATTCATTAATTGGAAATACACAGCATCTGAACATCTCAGCTCCATAATGTAGTACCCAATAGCCCGCGCAAAATGAAACATCTCACCACAATACACCATAAGCCTTGAAACGAATTCCTTAGAGATCCCTATCCGAATCAAATCCTCCAAATAATGTTACTTAAGAAATTCTGGAAGAAAAACCAAGACATGACACTTTAGAAATGAGGCGGAGTTCATGTTCCGAACTGAATTTATCAACATCCTCAGTCAGGACGGTTTACAAAAGCATAGGATAGCACACCTATACATCGCACAAGTGAAAATTGCAAAACAATAAGCATACGAGATGTGAGAAGATACCAAACAAGACTTGAGATGAAAATTAACTTGAGGTAGCTATTCTGCAGTCCCTTGTTCTGTCAGATTGTGTAAAATATCATTTACAATCCATCCATCGTCAATTCGAATAGTTACGAAGATGAGGCAGAGGCAAGGATCAAGATAAACTATATCAAAGAATATTGTCAAACTCTCCTCGATAAACAGAAGCTCTGACTAAAAGCCCTGCATGTTGCATTATGAACTTCCAAATAAAATGTACAACAGATGAGAAAACAATACTCCGTAACTTCCAGGATAGGCCTGACTACGAATTATGCATGTTAAAAGTACATCAAACAAAAATGACAACAGATAAGAAGAAAAATAAATTCCCAAAAAAAGGAAAAAACTTCATTCCCTGAGTCCTGGCATTTTTCATTTGGAAATGAATTGCGGCTAATTCTTCTTTAGCAATCAATATTACATCTTATTTATCTATGTACTTATTTGGTAACAAGATATCGTAGTTTATCATAAGGAAACTCGGCTTCTTGGCATAGATTCCCATTTATTCCTGCTACCCAATAGGTGAGGGAATTCCAGAACATATGCTTGCTAGCTGCATTCAATGTAGTGGCGTGGATACAAAAACAAATGACAGAAGTGCTAAAAATAAGATCAACATGGTGATGCATTTTTTGACTTTTTATTGGCAAGTAAACTGCATGCAGAAATAAAAAATTAGTAACAGAGTAGCATCTTTTTTTTTGAAATGAACAGACTACAGAGTAGCACCTGAAGAAGACATTATGTTGAATTTTAACCACCGTGAGAGGCCATATGAATGTTTCCAAACAAATTAAGGAAATCAACTAGAATGAAAGTCACAGCATTGCCAGATAGAGGAAACTAAATTCTCTCCAACACATGGTAACAAATATGCCATCAATCCGGATACAACTCTGATTAGTGCACCACATGGACTCAGCCCTGAAGGCCTAAAGCTGCAACAAGAAACAAATTGAAATACAGAATAATTGGCCTCCTCCTCTCTATATCAAAGTATATGCGCCTTTTGCGTTGGTGACAATACTGAGTTTCATAACATTTCATCTCTTTCTATAAAAGAATAAACACAGATGCCAACTAACTATAACTCAGGTCATGCAGTTGCTTCTGAATTCATGGAAATGGCTGTATATGTGCCCCGTCTAATGTTAGCTGTTCCATCACGGTAAGAACTTTTGCCGGTGGGATAGCAGATGCTACCAACTTGCAGTCCAAGAAACAGACTTCAAATGCATTGCAGCAGAAACATAAATCAATTGAAACTCCCAGAGACAACCTGTAAATTTGAGGTGCAAAGACTTCTAATTAAGTAATTACACTACAGTAGTAAAGTAGCTTAAACCGAAACCACACATAGCCACATCAAATATCATGAGACTTCATGAAAATCATGAAGGATGTATGGGGCTACTACAAGCCTAGATAGAGAAGAGCAAACTTGCCTCGGTTATTAGTGGCTTAGCATTCTCTTCCCATTCTGTCGCCCACCTGGCAGTAGACCCCATCTCCAATGCACCATTCCTCAATGACTTTAAAGCATTACAGTTATCAGGAAAACCCTTGAAAAGCATCTGCGTTGAATTGCCAATTGCAAAACTTCAACTTCCAAGCCATGAGCAGTGAATACAAGATCTTTTATCACCCAAAGGCGCACAAACACCCACACCCGAAGAGGGTAAAATTTAACCAAGGAAAATAAGAAGCATGTTCTCAGATGTTTACACTAAGGAACTGGTAGAAGAGACTAGGAATTGTACAAGTTTACCTATAAAGAAATGGTCCTGTTAACTCAACGAAAAGCTTACCAAGAGTTCATCAGCTAGCTCTGACGAAGAGGAGAAAAGAAGGCCATTTTTTCCAACTTTTACGAGTTCCTCTATGCTTCAACATAGTCAGTGAAAAAGGTCGGTACATGAATTTCTCATATGCAATATGACAATATCACTTGGAAAGTACAAGGAAAAAAGATACAAGGAATTTTTTCTTTACCAAGAGTATGAAACCGCGCAAACAGGCAATCCACATCCAAACATATCCACAACCTGATGAAAGAAAGTGTTACTGATAATATGCCAATTATAATGGCAAGTTTCTTAGTTCTTATATGTCTAGCATGAGTATTTACCTTCATTGGAAGATCCAAACCAGATGAGGAAGTATGCAGGCAAACACCTAGGTCTGCTGATCCTGCAATTATTGCATTGAGCCAGTTATGTCTGAAAGTAAAGTGCAAGCAATCCGAGTCAAAACCCAACTGAGTAAACAAATATTAACCTACCAAGAAGTAAAGGGTAATCCTCAGCTGATAGCCACATGGTACGAAAAGCTACACGTTTGAGGTGAAGTTTCCTTATTTTTTCTTCATATTTTTCCTTCTCGGGGCCCTTACCTTCATGCAAGTTCCACAGCTTCAATTCAAGTAAAAATAATATAGTAGTTCTTAATCTGAAGTCAATGAATTTGATCATACACCTGACATAACAAATTCATTACCTGTAATGATAAATAACAACCTTGGGTACAAGAACTGCTTCCCATCATAAATTTCCTTCCAAAGAATATCATCTTCAGTTGAGTCGTCTTCATTTAAGAATGCAGCAACACGTCTGTCATACATAACTGCTGCTTCCAAAAGAATTCCAAAGTCTTCATCTGGAGTCCTAAAAGATGCCCCATTACTCTAATCAATTACTTGTATTATGGATGAAAATTCCCACGACAATATAGTTACCAAAACTCATTTTGTGCAAGCAGATCTTGATTCAGAGGGAAAACTCAATTAGCAAGGTACATTGAAAGGGAAAATATAGCTGTAGAAGATTACGCTATATACAATAACGAACCATCAAATTTTTTCAAACATGACAAGCATAAATAATAACCTTATAATTGCATCACAAATATATTAGAACCTTCATATGAATTCATACAATCCCTCGGACAAAGTGTGAGATCACTAATGAAAAAGTTTGAAACAGCCACACTTCACAATGTGGAGATGTTTGGTCTATAGCTAGTCTTATCGTTCCCAATATCCTCAACTAAAGGGGCCCAATACAACAAATGGAGGGAATGTTACATCTATTCAATGGACTTAAATTCATCCTCTTAACAAAAATAGACCTAAACAAGTTCTATAAAAGCTACAGAATCTTCATTTTTATAACTCCTCAATCGAAATGCTACTATTGCAACAGCCAGCTCTATGTAATACTCCCGGCAGAAATGCAGCAGGCTAATTAATCAGGCAAGTAAGTACGCTTAGTGCACGATGAAATTTGTCGCCATATGAAGTCAAATTGGCTAGGAACCATGATGTGCATTGATATGGTGCAACTGTCTATTCATCTTTTATGTGTCCTTTCCAGCATACTTATTCGGCTTTTGTTACTTTAGTGCCAGCCTTTGTGGTTTTGCGAACAAGTGGATCCCAAAACCATAGTATACACATTTCATATCACTGCAACCAAGAACAAATTACTACCACCATTAATGTCTTGCAAGGTAAACACATTTAATTTGAGACCTAGAATTCAAGGAAAAAACAATTGAAAAAATAAATCGGCAGCCAAATTTTTAGTTCACTTCCAAAGAAGGGTTTATCGAAAAAAGAACCTGATAGATCAATTGCACGACAAATTACATGCAGAGACCAAACTGATATATTACTAAAATTCTCAGTCGTGGGGGCAGGAGCACTTGTAACTGACTAACAAAAGAGACACTGTCCCAAAACGGAGAAACAAAATAAGAGCAGCTCACCAGCTTGTACTACTAACAATGAGTGCTGGCCTGTTTTGCTTCAAGGAAATGTCATCACTGAACCGGGCTGTGAATAGGGTTTCATTTAGATCAGGACTCGTCATTGGGACCATTCCTGCACAAAGGGAGTGATTATCTTGAATAAGTGTTGAACCTATCTCAGCCTCAACTGAAATTATAAGGGTTGTGTTTGGTTGAGAGTTTAGTTTAGTTTAGCTTTGGTAGTGGATAGAGAGAGAAATATAGTAATGATTGAAGATAGGGGTAATGATTGGAGAGAGATAGAGAGAGATGAGACAGTAATAATTGGAAAAATAGGGTAATGATTGGAGAAAAAAATAGGGTAATGATTGAAAACAAAACTAAAACTAAACGGTGAACCGAACAAAGCCAAGGTAAACTGCATTACCATAACTGGTGCAATCTCCAAGACCGTAAGGCTGAATAAGATAGTTGTGTATCCTACAAAACAACTAGAAGCCCAGTTCATTTTTAATTCAAGTTGAAGTAATACCTTTTTTATACCCCTGAGAAAGCTTCGCCATGAAAAATTCAGTTTACCTGGTGCTTCTCCTCAGGAGAAGTGGGTCGGAAAAACTCAGGAGGCTGATCATAAAGGACAGAGGCTCTGCAAATTTAAAACATGGACCAGAAAAAATATTGAACCGTTAGGCTTAGAGCACTGATTTAAAAATGTGAACAAGCAGAATGCATGATAATGCAGCCTTTGATCTGGTCATCTTACTTGATTCCCCAGTTTTGTGCCAATTCGTGTTGCATTGCTCTTGTCACACATAAGGAACCGTTTGACATCTTCCCATAATGCTTCTCAAACCTAAATATGCACCAAAAACTTACATGCCAGATATGAAGACAAAGAAAGGCAATCAAAATCCAAGACAGGTATATAAGGCAACTCAAGCATACCAGCGGTATAGTGTCACAAAAAGACTACTTCTTCCGAGAGATAAAGCAAGCAAAGTGTATCCAAAATTATGCCAATCAACAATAAAAGTGGAACGCCTTAACCAGCTTGCCAATTTTACTGCCGCTAATGTTGGAACAGATGGCGGATTCTACAGAAGCAGAAAAAAGATACATCAAGATAACCAACTCAAGCAGAACAATCCCATTTAATAGTTGAACCCTGACAACAATCAAAGTAATGTACCATAGCCATGCATGATCACGGGTTAGAGGCCACCTATATTTTCTTGAAGAGATGTCAATATGTAGACAAAAGAAAATATCTACATTATCAATACAGCTGCTACATTTATTGCCAGACAGACACCAATAGGTTTTTCTTCCCAATAACTTCAAGGAACTGATAAGAAAGGATGCAATGCTGGAAAAAGATATTGTGAAGACGATACACAACTACATCTATCTATATATGTCATAATACAATGGTAAAGCCATTTAAATTCATATGTCTTAAACAAGTATCCACAACTTCATCCATGTAAATCTTTCAAAGCTCACCTGCACTATAAAAATATCTGGTGCAGGTATTTTAACACAAAGAAACCAAAGAAGCATAAGGAGCTGAATCAATGGCTTCAGCACAAGCAAAAAGGGACGTAGCATATTTGGTAAACCCCTTGGGATTGGCGGCCACTGCTTCTGCAGAACCAAATAGATGAAAAGAAAAACAATTTAGAACATACTTCACAGTTTTGAAAGACCTCTAAACCAACAAGACTTGCTCACTACCATTACCATTTTGTGAATGTGAATTGATTGGTTCTGTAATACCGCTGAGTGGGGCTCAGAGCCTATTCACACAAGCAAATGCGAGAAACTTTTAGCATACGCCGTAAAGAACTATATATCGTATCCGAGAACAATAGACAATTCGGTACATGGTATCATGTCTCAAATCAACTATGTAACTCAAGACACAAATGGAGGTGTAGGTCAAGTTGCAGCAAACATCCATACTCTACATAAGATTTCTGAATATACAGTTTACATGGGTCTTAAATGCAAAAAGAAAAAAAATTGAACCAGCAAACTGAAGTTGCCCAAGAGATGCATGACATAATATAGATCACGCGAAAAGCATAATATCTGTCTAAAACAGCAGAAATTCGTGGTCAACTGTCCAAGCCAGTAAAAAATCTTTCTCCTTTTTTGTGGTACAGACAATATTCTAAGCAACTATGCCAAGACTGTAATAGAAAAAATTTGAAATTTGCAACTTGGAAGTGCATTTCTCACAGACCTCAAACACACACACACACAAAAAAAAACATACAACAAACTTGTTATCCAATCACCCATGGGTATTAACTTATCACGTAACATGAAGCGAAAAACGAAAGAGAGTTCAGGCTGTCAGTTCAGATAGCAAGCGAGTCAAGAACATTCTAAGCAGAGATGTAACATGTGATGGCAGAACTGTAACATGCCAGATAATATATTTCATATCCGACACGCTCAAAGCATTATTGTATCCCCAACAAAAGAAAGGTGAATCAATTAATTGCAGAAGCTAATGTGACAGAGTGCCTATATTCGTTCTATCTTTGACAAATTAGGTATCCCTAGTACCACGCTACACACTTTAGCATTTCCACAAATTATGCATCCCAACTAATGATCTGCAAAGAAACTTAAAAATTAGACGTTGATCCATGTCCATAGCGTGGTAACAGGGTAATGTTATCAAGAAAAATGGAAAAATCTCACAGCAATCCACAAAAGTGTAAACACCTTAACAAATGACAAGTAATGTTATTTTCACAAGTCGTGTACTACGTACCTCCATATGCTACAATATCTACTTCAAGGGATGCCTACATAGGAAATCAATAAATTAGAAATCAATCTCACATTCTCATGAATAAATTGGTGATGCACATGAAAAGCTAATCCTTTTAAACTGAAACCAAACATTTCCTGAAGTTAAGTAAACATAAGATTCACATTACAAAATCCATGCGTAACAGAAATCTATTTCTTAAACAAAATTCAAAAAGCCAGCAATGGTTCATGATAGTAGGTGAGCATTCAGCCTTGCAAATCTATGTGGCCACCATGAGAAGTGATTACAGAAGTAGACAGTGCAAGCTCTTTTGAGCCCTTAAACATGAAGGCTTGCTACCGTTCCTGGAAAATTGTAGGACCACTTCATTGTACAAGCTCTTTTGAGCCCTTATTTATACTACATATGTACCTTCAACCCTGCTTCCGAAGTACTAACCTGGTCACCCATGCACAGCTTGTGTGCGCCACCCATAATTGCCCATAAAGCAAACACATACCTAATTGAATACCCAAAAACTAATAAAACTTTTCCCAGAAACGACACAACCTCCATAAGCAAACACATATCTAAGGCTATGATTCATGTATAAACGCATCACTTATATTAATATGTCAAAATCGAACAAACCAAGGTGTTTAAAATAGGCCCAACCATCAGCAATGCCTAGTATCACAATCTCTCTCCTCTATCTCAACCATATCCTCTTTTCCGATGATCAATGTTAGGCCATTATCATTGCGCCCTTTCCCAGCACAATAAAACACATAACATAACACTTCGTTTTTAAATAAGCACATATACATAGTAATTCAAAGCAGAAACAATCCCACAACACGTAACATCATTTTTAACTGTCATCAACCTTTTCGAATGTGTTCGCATTAAGAACGCCATTGCATGATAGAGGGCATATTCTGCATTACCCATAAATAAAGCACACGCTCACTGGTTGCAACCTCAGATTGCTGCTATCCGGACAACAAACTTTACAAGTGTTCAGATAATTCAAAATCTAACTAGCTTCAAACGACGAATCAAAAGCATAGATTCCTTTCTTCCCAATTCGAGAACACAATAACCGGAAGACTGATCAGTCATAGCCTCAGGAAGATACGCATCCTATTAGAGAGTTTGTGTGTGTGTGTTCCATTGTGTGAGTTTTATGTCCGCATACTCAAGCAAATATTCTTTATTCTTCAGCAACTTTTAGTGCATACTCCTTGAAATGATTGCCAAACACAAAGACCTTATTTTCCAGGCAACATTCAAAACACTTGTAACATTCTAAACCACACATTTACATAACCTAGATAGTAGATACACAAAATTCAGCAAGGTGGAGGAACATCAACCAAAAAATTTTTTTTGCTCGGCTGGCATAAACAAATTCAATTGTATTACAAACAACCACGAAATACCATTTCAAGTTCATCATCAAGCTATGCAAAAAACAACTTTATGCATAGTGGGCCAGAATATAATTTATAGCCCGATTGTCCAATTGGGCCCCCGAATTGGTTGGCCCATCACCTTAATGGGAGGGGGAATCCTATGTCGCCCCTCCTAATTAGGGCACAACTGGGTCGGGTCATGATTTGGGCCACGATCAAGACTCCAGTGGATATTAGGTGCTCCATTACGGAACAATTCGGTTCGGCTAGGCGGCGGTACCACAACGTGGCGCGGCCAAATAGTAAACGACAAGCACAGTGCAAGCCTGGTCCAGGCACGTGGCACCATTTGGTGCCCCCACTTCGCGCTGCCCCCACTGGGCAGTAGCAAGGTATTCAGGAAATGTCGATAAGGGCTCACGGGGCCAACCTGGTGCAGCCATGTGGAGCGACAACGTGCCGGCCGACAACCTCGAGGGTGCTCTATCTGGCTAGCGTCCAGGCAGGTTAGTGGTGGTCGGTGACATCACCTCAGCACGGCACGCGTGCCATCTTGGCCTCCAAAGCAAGGGACTCCTATAAAATACTACAGTGATAAACCCTAAGAGGTATGCCTTCTTCTCCTCCACTAAGCTTGTGTTTCTTCTCCTTGAGTTGAGACTAACTTTTAGTCATCGAAGAGCCCTCCGGCCACCTTCGGCCTGTAGGCAATAACCAGTTGCTCCTTTTGGAGTAGTAACCAAGAAGAGGGCTAGCTCATCCAACCACGAAGGATACCACGTTGATCCGAGAAGGAGGAGTCCGACCCGGAGGAGTGAACACCACTCCACAATAATAAGTATAAATAAATGATTCCACAAATCAAAGAGGGGAAATTCAAAAATAAAAAATCCATTACGATCTCCTGGTATAATTACATGCTAGAAACTAATCTAGGGGTTAGGGAAATAGAGATAGACCTGACGGGCAAGAGAAAGGGCGTGATACTGCATTCGAGGACTGCGGCCGATATCGCCCAGAACCACCACCGCTGCCCTACCCCTCCGACCTATCTTCTTGGCCTCCTCACGCCCTGCAATCATCGGATCACAATTACACCAGTTTGCTTTTACTGAATTGTTAGTTTCGAGGATCTTTGAAGCAGAAAACTTGCCTCCCATTTTGATAGAGTCTCAGTATCTTATTAGCCCTCTCGCTCTCTCCGACGAAGATTGCTGAGAGTCGCTGGATGTCAACGCTGTCGGTTGGGGATCGGCTTCGGCTTCGGCTTATGAGTTCGGCGTCGGTTGGGTTCGTTCCAACTCGGCTCGTTAAGTTTTAATTGAGCTCGAGCTTGCATATAAAATAAAATTAAAAAAGTTGTTAATTTTGTTACTTTATTTTTTGTTAACGTCACTCTTCTGCAAGTATATTTTTGCACCAAAAATATACTTACAGATAATGGTGTTAACAAAAAAAGTAATGACAAAATTATTTTCCAAAAATAAACCTAAACATTTGCATACTCGGCTCAAGCTTGTGAAAAAATTACTCCATAAACAATGCACACATACAAATTTATGTTTGTGGTTGTCTCGTTAAAGCTCGTCAACAAGCTCAAACTCAATTAAGCTTTGACTGACTTGGCTCGTGCTCAGCTTGTTAAGTTTTCTTTATGTTCGAGCTCGAGCTCGTCAAAAATTTAATAAACAAGATTGAACACGACGCAATTTGACTCGACTCGTTTACAGCCCTGCTTCCCTCATTTTGTTCGGTCATTTTCGGGCCCATCGGCCGTGTTTTCGAGCCAGTCGGACTTGTTTTTTCGTATTGCGGTAATCGTTGATAAGAATAATCATGTAAAACATTAATTTGATCCGTAGTAGATTTCTTTATTTTGAAAAATAAATTGGGCATATGCTCTGTTCAATTATCGATAATGATTGGAATGGATTACCCGAGAAAAGATGCCTCCCTCTCGATATATAATCCACTTACGTTTCAACATAGATATGATTATGGTTAATTAAAGCCCGACTAGGGTACCCCAAAATGTGTGCATAAATGGAGTACAAATGATTCGGATCGTTTTATTTGTTTAAAGCATTTTCGTAAGGATCTCTTTAAAAAATTACTCAATCAAACAGTATCAAAAAGATCTTGATGCGTTTCAATGGAGTTGGTGGGGTGCTTGAGAGTAAAGTTGCAAACGAGCCAAGTTTTGTCGTGCTCAAGTTTGTCTATTAAGTTTTTAACAAATTCAAACTTGAACTATGTGAAAACTTAACGAGCCGAGTGGGCCTTGGCTTAACTCGAGTTCAAGCTTGCTTACGAGCCTTAACGGCCAAACGAAAAACGTATATATATATCCTTGCATAGGCCTAATACAAAAAAATAAATAAAATTGATTGTGAAGGCATATATCGTTCATTTTTCTATACTCTATAAGTAAATAACCTCAATTTTAGAATAATAATAACATGTAATATGTTTTTATAAGGATTGTGCATCAATATATCAAAATGTTAATGCTAATTGTGGTAATTAACTTAAAAATTCTACTAGTCTTGGCTTGTGAGCCAACTCCGGCTTGATAACGAAAAGAGCTTAGAATTTGAGCTTAAACTTGTATATTTATGTCTCGGGTTGAACTGGGACAAACTTTTACCAAGCCAAATCTCGAATGGCTCTTGGGCTCTTTGTTCATTTCCAACACCTGCAATTTTATTATGAGTCCTGCTATGAGCAGGGACAATCCGCAGGGACAATTCGCAGGGACAACGCGTTTGGCCCCATTTTGGATCCCGAAAAAATCTAGAAAAATATCCATAAATTTTTGAATATTATTTTATGGGGCCCTGTAAAAAATCAGCTCCAGCGGATATCGGTAAGTATTACTTTTGGATAAGTAGGGGCGAAATGACAGTTTCGCCCATACTTATCCAAAAGTAATACTTACCGATATCCGCTGGAGCTGATTTTTTACAGGGCCCCATAAAACAATATTCAAAAATTTATGGATATTTTTCTAGATTTTTTTGAGATCCAAAATGTAGCTAAACACGTTGTCCCTGCGGATTGTCCCTGCAGATTGTCCCTGCTGTTAGCATTTTGGTTTTATTATGGTGAACTAAAAAGACAGAAAAGTATATGGTTAGTTTCTTTTATTTTCGACGGCCACGAATGTCCAGGTTAGCTTATGCACACCTCAACTAATTTATTCATTGGTCAAATTAAAGGTAGGTCATTCACACCGTGACTAAAAAGTTCACAAGAAATTACTTTCTTGCGGCCTAATTTCAAGAATTGAACCATAATCAATTGTGTGAGGAGCAAACTCATCCACCCACCGTACTAACTCAAATAGTGTTTTCGCCAAGTTACATGACGCATTCAATGACAATACTCTCAAGTTTAAAGATCCAGCTCCTGTCCAGTTTACTTGTAAACTGAGAATTGCAGACACCAAATTTTAGGCTCTTTTTTGCTTGTTCTTATTTGCAAGTTGTGCATGGGTTTGCTTCTTGTTGTGCCTTGATCCATATCTATGTTGTGATTGTGTTTTTCTTTGTGCTCTCTCGAGCTTATATAGCTACTAAATTGGCCCGCGATGCCTAATCTAGACCTTATAGATTTGATGACTGAACCGTGAAACGTAAGTACATTGCCCCAGTTATATTTGTCTGCATATGGGGCGCAAAAGCACATGCAGGACAAGCAATTCAGGAGACTGTCTTATAATTGGTCTGATCGAAAAAGAGAACTCTTGGGCTCGTGTAGTAAATGAGTCGAGCTCATGACTCTAATGTTTGTCTCGGCTCGAAAAATCTTGGCTTGTTTGCATAGACTCGGCTCGTTAAGAGAGCTCGAGCTTGAGTTTTAATCTCGTATAGTAAACGAGCCGAGCCGGGTCAAGCACTCAGCTCGTTTGCACCCTTGCGCGTGGGGTAACGTCAGGAGAGGCAGGTGTAATTCATCCTATATATTTATTCAACAACCGCACTTTTTCTTATTTTTATAGTGAGAGAACTAATATAACTTTGCAAGACGGAGATGTCGTTACAGAGATTGATTTAACACAAAGATGAATACTTACTAGTTACTAACCCAAATACCGTTTTCGCCAAGTTATATGACGCATTCAGCGACACTATTCTCAAGTTTGATTCAAGACCAAGCAAATGTCAAAGGTCCGTGCTCGGAAAATAATGGTCAAATAGGACTCCTAGTCCTAGAAATACTCACCACAAACGAACACCCAAAACACATCTTCCCAGTCTTCTTCTTCTTCTTCTTCTTCAAGCTTTTATCTAGTTCTTAATTTGAGTTTTTCGCGCCAATGGCGGACGAAGTGATTCTATTGGGGTTCTGGAGCAGCCCTTTTGTGATGAGGGTGAAAATAGCTTTGGCTGAAAAAGGGGTAGAGTGTGAGTCTAGAGAAGAGAACCTGAGGGCCAAGAGTCCTCTGTTACTGGAAATGAACCCTGTTAAGAAGCAAATCCCAGTTTTGATACACAACGGAAAGCCCGTATGCGAGTCACTGATTATTGTTCAGTACATTGATGAAGTGTGGAAGAACAAATCTGCTCTGTTGCCGTCTGATCCTTACAAGCAAGCCCAAGCAAGGTTCTGGGCTGATTTCGTGGACAACAAGGTGAGTGCTCTAACTCTTCTGTGTGTACTTCAATACAGTTATGCAAACCAAAACTCTACTAGTATGGCTCGTGATAGCAAAAATTTTCTAACTCTCATCATTTTAGTTGGATTTTATCATCTACAAGATTTTCCTTAATTTTTAAATCATTTTACTATGACCGGAATTCAGGATCGTGCACTCTACCATGGTCAAGGGCGGACACAGAATTTTTGAGCAATAGCCGTCTATGGCAGATTAAAAGCTCTATTATGGGGTCAAGCTGAAAAATATGGAGTGCAAAATATGACATTCCATAATGAGAAATCAAAAAATTGGGGTTAACTGGCCTCACTTGTCTCTTAGTGGCTTCGACTGCGGCCCATTCATTTTAGTATGGGGTTGTGTAAGTCCATTGGGACGAATGCTGGGCACATTTCTGGACTTCTGAAAACTTGAACACCTATACCTATGTCTCATGAGTCACAATTTTGAAACTTCATTGCAAAATCATTTTGAATGTTTTCTTCTTCCTTTGGTAGAATGTGGTACCCCTTTCACATATGGCAATTCTGCATAAGTATACATTTTCCAAGTAAATTTTTCGTCGTAACTCTTACCCACCTTCGTGCTTGATATGTAATCTACAGATATATAGCCTTGGGACACAACTGTGGTTATCAACAGGTGAAGACCAAGAAACTGCAAAGAGTGAGCTCATAGAGTGCTTTAAGCTATTGGAAGGGGAATTAGGAGACAAGCCATACTTTGGGGGTGAGACTTTTGGCCTAGTAGATGTGTCACTAATCCCATTCTCCTGTTGGTTCTATGGGTATGAGCAGTGGGGAAAAATTAGCATGGAGAAAGAGTGCCCGAAACTAGTTGGTTGGGCTCATAGGTGCATGAAAAGAGAGAGTGTGTCCAAGTCTATCCCTGATCAGCACAAGGTTTATGACTTCCTCACTGAGATAAAAATGAAGATTGGTTCTAAGTAGAACTCTGAGAGTAACTATGATGCCGAATAAAGGGGGAAGAAAGCTTATACTTTCTATGATAGAAAGTGTATGAGCCCAATTTGTATGCTTTTGCCCTTTTTTTGGATTTTCCTCCCCTTCAAATTTTCTCTGTCCTCTTTTACCTTTTTGTTTTTCTTTATGTTGTGTTCGTCAAGGGGAATGTTTTCTTCTTGTTACACTCAATGTTTTCTTCTAGTGTATTTTTGCTCAATATATATATCTCATATGAAGAATTAGCCACTGCGATCAGCCTAACTTGATTGTTTTACATTATTAATGGAGTTCACACATTTTTATTTTGATTGAACCATCTTTGGAAATTTTGTGGAAATTTTGTGATGTATTTGAAGAAGTTGGACAGGATCAAATTGCCAAGTTATCTGGTGTGCAATAATGCAAGTTTTTCATTGTTCTGGTTGTGGAAAAAAGAAAGAGATCAGGGGAAATAGATTGTGAAAAAGAATTACTGATGAAGTTAGTTGTGTTCTTATAAGGACAGGAATGAGAAGATACTAATACAAACAAATGAATTTGAACCATCAATTTTCAAATTCGAGATAATTTTGGGATAATCTTTCTGGGTACTTGGCACTCCTCAATGGTATAATCTTAAGAAAGAGGAGAGGAACAAAGACAAAAGAAAGTAAAGAGAACTATGGACAAAAGTCCCTTCTTTTTTTTTTCCCTTGTTCTTTCAAAGTTGAAACATTTCTCTTTCTTTTCTTAAATTCCAATTAAACTCTACACTTATTTGATCCTCTAAATAGGATTACCCATCTTCTGGTTTATAGTCGAAATTATTGGTTAATCATCAATGATAGTGAAAACTTTATATCCAATTAAAAATCAATTGGCAATAAGTGAAGAGGTCGTGTAGCCTTTTTTTTGATCTATCATTGTACAACCTTTTTGCATCTCATTAGAATCAGGAGGTCGAGTCTCTCCATTTGCGTATGTATATTCTTTCCTTAAAAGGGTTTTTCCTTTTTAAGTTGTTTCTTTCATATAATGAGCTTATTTCTAGTATTTGGGCTAGGTTATCTCGTAAATTCTCACAGTTGATTTAGTGTTTTGGATTTGTACTGTGTACTTCATGCTTGATGTAAATGATGTCTTTTATCGATTGAAAAAATTACTAAAACTTCTATGCCTAATTCTGAACATATTTTAGCGGGCGACAGATTTGACTAGAATTTCAACTGTTTGACTATATTCAAGGTTTTTGCTCACTTCTTGGTTGTGAAGTGAAAGGATGGCAAGTCAAGTAATTCTTCTGGATTACTGGCCAAGCCCTTTTGCAGCAAGGGTGAGAACGGCCTTGGCAGAGAAGGGGATTCACTACGAGTCCAAAGATGAAGATTTGGCCGATAAAAGCCCATTGCTTGTGGAGATGAACCCGGTTCACCAAAAAGTTCCTGTTCTGATCCATAATGGAAAACCCATTTGTGAATCAGATGTAATCATCCAGTACCTTGATGATGTGTGGAAGGATGAATCTCCTCTGCTGCTTCCCTCTGATCCATACCTGAAAGCAAAAGCAAGGTTCTGGAACCACTTCATCAGCACAAAGGTAAGAGTTTTCTTGTTTCTTTTCCTTTGATTTCTCTATTATTTGCCCAAGTTCAATGATCTCAACAGGCAAGGAGTTTTATTTCCATGGTTAATTTGTCTTTCTGATACCATGGTTTTGGTACAAAAGTACTTTTTGAACTTTGAGAAAATGGAAAAACTCATTTATTTGGTGTTATGAGAAATGGATGTTTTTTGTTTTTTTTTTCCCCAGAAAATCGGAACCAGAAAACAATACCAAACAACAAACAAATTTATTGGCAGCCACGGTAGATCTAACATATGGACACCACCAAATGGATGCAGGTGTACGAGTCTAGCAGAAAGGTATGGATGAGCAAAGGGGCGGATCAAGAAGCTGGAAAAAAGGAACTGACTGAGTGGTGCAAGTTATTAGAAGAGGAACTTGGAGACAACCTTTACTTTGGGGTTGAAACTTTCGGGTTTGTCGACATTTCACTTGTTCCTTTCTACAACTGGTTCAACTTTTTCAAGACCTTTGCAGATTTCAGCATTCAAGCAGAGTGTCCTAATCTAGTGAAATGGGGCGAGAGGTGTTTGGAGAAGGAAAGTGTGTCCAAGTCTCTACCTAACCCTGATCAGATGTATGCAGCCTTTTTGGAATTCAATCAAAGGTTGGGTATATAGTTGAAGAGGGACTATATTAACTATGGTAGAATTACTTGCATAATGGAGTGCAATGCAATATTTTAGCTGAACCACTACCAGTGGAGAGCAGTACGTTATTCGCTTGCTTTTGTTGACTATTTTTGTTTAAACAAAGAAATAACTATTGAACTTTACGTTCTCTACTACTTGTCAACCATCAAACTGAAACATAAACGTGATATAATCATGAGGTTTGGAAAGATAAATCTCCTTTGTTGCCCTCTGATCCTTTCCAATAGAGAGTGTACAAGAGTGGCTAACTAGGCTAGCTTTAGTTGGTTTGAGGAAAATGATTTTCGCACTCAACTTTTGCATTTCAAAAGTTCTTTTTAGTGTTGTGATGGGCGTATTTTTAAACACTAAAATGATAAAATTTGGGGTGCACTTATAAGAGTGCATACATAAGCATACATAACTACCCATACAAAAATTTGAAAGCAATACCAAAACCTTCAGTAGAAATCGGAACCAGAAAACAATACCAAACAACTATTGTCAGCCACGGTAGATCTAACATATGGACACCACCAAATGGATGCAGGTGTACGAGTCTAGCAGAAAGGTATGGATGAGCAAAGGGGCGGATCAAGAAGCTGAAAAAAAGGAACTGACTGAGTGGTGCAAGTTATTAGAAGAGGAACTTGGAGACAACCTTTACTTTGGGGTTGAGACTTTCGGGTTTGTCGACATTTCACTTGTTCCTTTCTACAACTGGTTCAACTTTTTCAAGACCTTTGCGGATTTCAGCTTTCAAGCAGAGTGTCCTAATCTAGTGAAATGGGGCGAGAGGTGTTTGGAGAAGGAAAGTGTGTCCAAGTCTCTACCTAACCCTGATCAGATGTATGCAGCCTTTTTGGAATTCAATCAAAGGTTGGGTATATAGTTGAAGAGGGACTATATTAACTATGGTAGAATTACTTGCATAATGGAGTGCAATGCAATATTTTAGCTGAACCACTAACAGTGGAGAGCAGTACGTTATTCGCTTGCTTTTGTATGACTATTTTTGTTTAAACAAAGAAATAACTATTGAACTTTACGTTCTCTACTACTCGTCAACCATCAAACTGAAACATAAACATGGTATAATCATGAGGTTTGGAAAGATAAATCTCCTTTGTTGCCCTCTGATCCTTTCCAAAGAGCAAGTGCTCGATTTTGGGCTGATTATCTTGAAAAAAAGGTAGGTTCATTCAATACCCTTCTTTCATTCTAATTGGACTTGTTACTAACTAGATATTATGGGTTTGTTTTGATAGTGAAAAATGCATATGCCCAGGCATACATTTTTACCTTGTAACATACTAACATGTAATGCCGCTGTTAAGCATCATGTATGTTACTATACAGATAGAGTTAGCGATATATGGTGCTTTTACGGAGACTTAGGCTGATAAGGTGGAATTTCGGGTAGAGATCACATGTCCAAATAATTGAGTATGTAGTACAAGAGAGGTTGGGTTGGAAGTCTGAGCATTTTATTCTTTCTACTGTATAGTGGCGTGGTCTCCTCCGTTGTAGACTGTAGACACAGGCACACTACAGAATCACATACAAAGTATATCAGTGTGCTAAATTGTCTCTCTTTACGGTTTGCGGATTAAAACCATCTTATTATCATGATTGTAACAAGTCCTCTAGAATTGTGCACATCTTCCACAGCAATGATGTGAAGTTCGCTTTTTTCCGCAATTAGCATCTATATGGATTGCTTACATAGGAACAAGGGTAACCTTATACAGAACAAAAAGATCACGGAAAGTACTCAATACACAATGATGCGGCAGGATTTTAGAAGAGGCAGCAAAGAAAGAACTGAGAGTGATCTTCAAGTTGCTAGAATTGGAGCTTGGGGAAAAGCCTTACTTTGATGGTGAAAATATTGGGCTAGCAGACATTGCACTGGTTCCATCCTTATTAGGTTCTACACATTGGGACCTTTGGCAACTTCAGCATAGAAGATGCTGCCCAGTTCTGGTGGCATGGGCTAAAAGGCGTATGGAAAAGGAATGTGTGTCCAATTCTCTTCCTGACTCCAAAAAGGTCTTTGAGTTTGTTTTGGAGCTCAGTAAAAAGTTGGAATCCAATAGCTGGTATGCATTGGATGGTCTACAATAAAAAGGGGCAAAATGAAAGGGGGAAAAAAAGAATTGTGAAGCACATTTGTGCAGTGATAAAAGAATACGGATTTGCCCTTTAATTCGAAATCAGCCAATGGCTGCTCGGAAGAATTTTAGTTCAGCAAAAAAAAAGTGGAGTTTCGGAAAAAAAAAAAAAAGTAGCCAGGAAGGAAAGAAGCACGGGCAAAACTCCTTTTTGTTGTAGTGTTGCGAGACAAATCACTCATCTATACTTCGTAGAAATTTGATGTTCAATGCTCCTATGGTGACTAGATTTCAGCACAATCCAGGAAATTAAGGTTGAAGTAGACTTTTCTTAAACACTTTTACTTCTCTTAACCAATTTTTTTTCTATGATAAGAATACTAAATTTTCACACCTAGAAAAGTATTACCTCTGGGAGTGGGCACAACACCGTGTTATGTAATTCTGGTAGGCTTACCCTAAATCACAGAATTCAATTCTTCCCTCGTACTATTCCCTTGTAGTATTCGAGCAGATTATTTGTGCAGAAAATTAGATGGGTCAGACTTCGAAAATGCTATTGCTGGTTTGAATAGCATTTTCGTTTTAAAAGATGGACAAGAAATACAATGTGGTGGATAGACATGCCATTCTTGTAAAGATAAACTCGTACTGACAAGTTGGCTATCGATGTTGGCCAACTGACAAGTTGGCTATCTGATTTTCATAGATGCTACATACATCTTTCACTACACCATCTACTACATCTTTTATGAGACTCATTTCAGGTTCAACAAAAAATACAGAAAAATATCCATAAATTTTAAAATAATATTTTAGGGGGCCCCGTAAAAAATCAGCTCTAGCGGGTATCGATAAATATTATTTCTGGGTTCGTATGTTCGAAACTGCGCAGTTGAACATTTTCACTCCTATAAATTTAGAAATAATACTTACCGATATCCGTTACAGCTAATTTTTTACAGGGCCCCCTAAAATATTATTTTAAAATTTATGGATATTTTTCTGTATTTTTTGTTGAACCTGAAATGAGTCTCATAAAGCATGTAGTGAATGGTGTAGTGAAAGTGTGTAGTATATGTAGCATTCCTCAGAATGTGCTTGACGGGGCCCAGGAAAATAAACAATTCAAATCACACCGGAAAAGAGCCCACGCGGGCGTTCCACTTTAAAAAAAAAAAGTGGAAGGTTTTAGAAAAAGAAGATAATATTAAGGTCAAAAATCATATTTTGACGCAAATAATTTTCCTATGAATATAGATCTTATTTAATAGATCTCATTAAAATCTTTTAAACGGTACAAAAAAATTAAAAAATTATTTTTCATTTTTGTTATATTTTAATTTGAAACTACCTTCCTTTAAAAAAAAAACTGGGAGAAAACGGAACGGAGTCTAAAACCCACCCAAATCCCAATGAGATAGTATCAAATTACTACTGTAGTAATTGACAGCCACTGACACAAATCAATCAACCAAAATGGAATAAAGTTCATTATTCCATATGCTTTAGAAAGGTAAAAGAAATTGGGCTGGGCATCAAGGACATCTTCTCCTTTCTCTAACAGTAGCGGGTGTTCAAGAAAATTGTTCGAACAGTAAAATCGGTCATATTCAAACCGTAAAATTGGTCCGATTCGGACCGAACCATTCTATTTGTCCGGTTCTGCGGTTCTATGATCAGATTATGATTTCAAAAAATTAAGAACAATTAATTTTGGTTACGTTACTGATTTTCAATTAATAAATCGTGATTAGAACCGAACGGGACCATTTAAAATTAGGATAAATATAGATATACATATGTGTGTGTAATTAAATATGTATTTGAATTTGATAGATTAATCTTTTTCTTGCTAAACTTAATTTATTTAGAGCATCCACAGTGGAATAATTAAAAGTGGATAATTAAAAGGTGCCACATTATCTTTTGGTTATCCATTTAAGGGGTTGCTAAGATTAACAATGTAGAGGTTCACAATGTTACAATCAAAATTGAATAACCAAAACTTGCCACATCACCTTTTTAACTTGTAAAAATCTAGAAATTGAGATATAGAAAACTATTTTTTTAAAATAGTTTTCAATCTAATAAAAATAGGTTATTAAAAAAAGAGAAAATAGTTTTTTGAAAACTTTGATTAAAAAAAACAATTTGCTGAAAAAAAGTTAAAAAAACAGTTTTTGAATAGAAAAAGTTTTTTCTTTCAAAAGAACAGTTTTTGAAAAAAATGTTTTAATAAAAAAACTGTTTAAAAAATGGGAAAAAATAGTTTTAATAAAAAAAATGTAAAAAATTGTTTTTAAAAGTATTTATGCTATAAACATGTTGAAAATGAAAGAAAGAAAGTTTTTGTGTAATGATGATATACTTGATTGAGAAGATGTGAAGATAATTAAATTTGATTATTGGCAAAATGTTGATAGTTTTGATTATCTAAGAGCCAAAATTTGATGAGTTGTTAAGATGTTTCTAAGTTTGATTATTCCAATGTGAGCTCTTTTTGAGCAAATGTTGCTAATTTATAACTGTGGATGCTCTTAGAGATGAAATTTCGTTTATTAAGAAAGTTTTTATTTTCTTCCTTCCTTTTCTATTTCTGCAGAGTATCTTCCTATTTCTTTAATTTTATGAATTCATATTTTATGAATAAGTGTTTGGATGCTTATTGGATAGAATCAGAACCAAATCAAAACCGGACTGTTCTTACGGTTTGATTCTGATTAGGTTTCATGCATATATTATTTAGATTCTGATTTTCAATTTTTTAAAACCATTTGAAATGATCTGATTATTAATTTTTTCAGAGAATTGAACCAACCCGGACGATATACACCCCCTAATAATAGAAGCATTCTAAAGTGGGGTTGTGTGATTAATGTTAAGGTTGCGTATCGCTTTTGTTCCCCACCTTTTTCCTCTTCAAAAGGAGAGCCAGAAAACTGACCAACCCAGAAAATTGACATAAGCAATGACAACTTACCCAGAAAATTGACAATGACAACTTATACGTCGTTTCGCTTTTTTTTTAAAATTTTTTTTTAAAAATAAGATAATTTTAAGTTTAAATAGGATGAAAATAAAAAATAATTTTTTAATTTTTTTTGCACTGTTTAAAAAATCTCAATAAGATTTATCAAAAAAAATTCATATTTATAAAAAAATTATTTACGTAAATACAATTTTTAAACTTAAAATTACCTGCATTTTTTAAAAATTTCTTTTTAACGAAACAGAAACGGGACTTTAGCCACCAAAGAAGAACCTAGAAGACACAGGATTCTCGTAAAATTATGCTCTTAATTAATTGCACTACTCGAGAATCATCTACAATTTTCAAGAACCTACAAGCACACTTATTCTTCTTTTTTTTTTCCGTGATAACTTAGGTGTCTTTGTGCCCATCTCAACTAATTCTGAAATTCAATTCCTCCATTTACTTGCGAAGAGAATTAAACTAAGGAGTTTATAATAACTATGGTTTCAAACCTGAGACTTAGAAATAAATCCCAAGTCTTAAGTCTGGACCACCGGGGTCACAGCACCAAACCGACCTATTCATATACATACATCTATATATAATCACACTGGACTCATCTTTTCTCAAGTAACCAACTCCAAAGAACCTACAGCCTACTACTACTGTTTCAGTGTTTTAAGCTCAACCTTCGACAATGGCTGATGAGGTGGTTGTTCTGAGCACATGGGTAAGCATGTTTGGGAAGAGGGTTGAAATTGCACTGGCGGAGAAGGGTGTGGAGTATGAGTACAAGGAAGAGGATTTGGCCAACAAGAGCCCATTCCTTTTGATGACGAACCCAATTCACAAGAAAATCCCTGTTCTCATCCACAATGGAAAGCCTGTGTGTGAGTCCCTCATCATTGTTCAGTACATCGACGAGGTCTGGAAGGAGAAAAAACAGCTCTTGCCCTCCGATGCTTACGAGAGAGCTCAAGCCAGGTTCTGGGCTGATTATGTAGACAAGAAGGTATGATCTCATTGCAGATAAGGTCTGTCTCTATTTTTTTTAATTTGTGTTTCCCTGCAGGAGCTAGCAAAAAATGATATGTTCCAAAAGACTGTCAAATATTAGTCGCCTTGCGAAAAACGGAAAAAAAATATCACAGGAGTTTGATTTTTGGTTCTGTGAATCGCAGGTGTACGATGGTGGGAAGAAAATTTGGACCACAAAAGGAGAAGAGCAGGAAGTAGCTAAGAAGGAGTACATAGACATCCTCAAGGTGTTGGAAGGGGCACTTGGGGACAAGCCATACTTTGGGGGTGAGGAATTCGGGTTCGTCGACGTGGCGCTGATCCCTTTCTACAGCTGGTTCTATACCTATGAGACTTGTGGCAATTTCAGCATAGAGGCAGAGTGCCCTAAGCTGGTTGCATGGGCCAAGAGGTGCATGGAGAGGGAGAGTGTCTCCAAGTCCCTCCCAGACCCCCACAGGGTTTATGACTTTGTTTTGCAGTTCAAGAAGAAGTTGGGGATAGAGTAGATGAATGGGATTTGGATGGAGGGGTTGTGTTTCTCATGGAGGGTCTTGCTTTTGTTGTTGCTTCAGTTTTTTTTTTTTTTGGGGGTTAATAAGAGTTTTTGAATTGGCTTTATGCAATAAAGAGGGCATATGTTGTTAGATTCTTTGCGGAAGAATCTGGATGTGTACCATTGTAAGAAAATGTTCATGAATTGGAGTGCCTATGGTAAACGTATGAGTATTTCATCTTTGTGCGACTTATTTATTTTTGATCAGTATCATTGTGCAAAATTAATAAGCGGTATTTCTTGTTATGCTTATTATTGAGATGAAAATTGTTCCAACCGTGGAAGTTATTTCGTTCAAGACAACTAATCGCCTGCGCCCAAAGCAACATTTGCTAAAGCGAATAAAAACGTACCATTATGCAGGTGGTTTGACGTACAAAGTAATAATGTTCTATGCCATACTAATATGTGAATGCTCTTGGATTTTAAGTTGGATACTACTATGTAGGATAAGCTAGATTCAGGAGATATCCATTGGATTTTCAAGAAATTGAGAATATGCAGTGAAAAGAGAGGTTATGATGAGAGATCCGAGGATTTTACTCCTTATACACTGCAATGGACTTGTTTCTGTCCATAAGCATAGGCATACTAGCGAACTAAGTACATCTTGTTCACGCACGTTAAATTTGTCCTCCTTTACTGTTTTGTGGATTGAATTCACTCAGATTACACGTGACGGGTCTACCAGAATTATACATAATCCGACACAATAATGATACGGGAAAGGAAAGTGTGTCCAAGTCGTCGGCAACTTCAGCATACAAGGTTGTACACTGGAGACATCCGGTAACTTCAGCATGGAAGCAGAGTTTCCCATTCCAGTGGCATCAGCTTTTGTATATGGGAGAGGCTAGTGTGTCCAAGTCTCTTCGTGACTCCAAAACTGTGCATGAGTATGTTTTTGAGCTTAATCAGAAGTTGGGAATCCAGTCGAGTAGCCTGCATTCGATAGTTTTACTCACGCCGATAGGCACGGGGAAATTGGCGGAAAAAAAGAAGAGTTATATATAGTATTTGCAAAATTTTGCATCATGAACAACATTTTGTACAGTGTCACAAGATTTAGAATTTCCTCTTTAACTCAAAAGAAACCTCCAGCTTGTGCAGACTGAACTAGCAAAATGTACTGTACCACCATTGATGACATATGATTCGAAGATCTTGGGATCAGTATAAAGGAAAGGACCATACTCGTAAATGTCAACTAACCCTCGAATCCTGCCTTTTGATTTGAGAAAGGGCCGGCGATATAACGGATATAGAGGCACTATTTCAGGCTAACTGAACGAGCTAATCTCCAATTCTGTTTTCTATTTTTGTGAATTCATAGGAGGAAAAAGGGAAGGAAATTCTACTACTATTCACAGTGATAATACTGAAATGAAGACTATACTAGTCCCCGGTATGAGAACCTTTAGGCCAACCCATGGAATTTGAAACCAGATTGCATTCATGGTTTGACCCCTTTTTTCATCACCCCACCAGCCCCATTCTGTAAGCAGTGACGTCGAATTATTTTTACTTGATGAAGTTTTTACCACGTGGGTACTGTTTTATGATTCAAATTCAACACGAAATTGAAGAAAAACCAAAACATTTGGACTAATCAAACTGACAGTCAGACGTTTGCAGTGACGTCCCTCAAATCCAGACTCCAATCTCCATAGAAATAAATACCAGTCCACCCACCTCAAATTTCTTATTGCTTTGGCATTTTGAGCTCTAATATTAAAATGGGTGGCGATGAAATAGTTCTTCTGAACGGCTGGTTCAGTCCTTTTGGAGCCAGGGTGAGAATTGCCTTGGCAGAGAAGGGTGTCACTGAGTATGAGCTAAAAGAAGAGGACTTGTTCAACAAGAGCCCCCTGCTGCTGGAGCGGAACCCGGTTCACAAGAAGGTCCCGGTTTTGATCCACAATGGGAAAACCGTAAGCGAATCGCTGACAATAGTTCAGTACATTGATGAAGTCTGGAAGGGAAAATCCCCATTGTTGCCCTCTGATCCATATCAAAGATCGGTTGCTAGATTTTGGGCTGATTTTGTTGACAAAAAGGTGAGCTCTTCTATAATCACTTCCCCTTTCTTTCCCTGCATGTTTTACCCAATCACTAGAGAAAGTAGTGATAACAAGTAAAATCGTTTCTCTAGCAAATGGAGTAGGAGCTTTTACTACGTGGACTACTTAAGTGGTGGTACAAAAATCCATCACATCATTACTATTGATGTCATCACTTTTGTTGTAGCTAAAAATGTAAGATGGTGGCTAGCTCACGTGATAGCAATTTTTTGCCTCTGGCATTTGTGCGTGTAAACCCCGGATTAGGATAAATTATAACGTCTTGTAAAATAAAAAAACATGAAATTTTCTGAATTGGTGTTACTTGTTAGGTTTACGACACTATGAAGAGGATAACAAGAACCAAAGGGGAAGATCAAGAGAGAGCCAAGAAAGAGCTCCTGGATATCTTCAAGTTGCTGGAAGGAGAGCTTGGGGACAAGCCTTATTTCGGGGGGGACGAGTTCGGGTTGGTAGACATTGCACTGGTGCCATTTTGCAGCAGGTTTTATGCAGTGGAGACCTTTGGGAAATTCAGCATAGAAGCAGAGAGCCCAAAGCTGGTGGCTTGGGCTCAAAGGTGCATGGAGAAAGAAAGTGTGTCCAATTCCCTTCCAGATTCAAAGAAGGTTTATGAGTTTGTTTTGGATGTCAATAAGAAGTTAGGAATAGAATAGAGGGGAGGGGATGAGATAAATGACCCTGAAGCTCATTCAATATTTTTGCAGGTCATAAGGCATGTAATAAATGGTGTTTTCTTGGAAAATAGAGTAGGTTTTTTTATTTTATTTTATGGAAGTGATTAATAATTACCCACTCTGGATGAAATCACTTTGTTAAACTTGGCAGAAATTGATGCTCTCTCCCAAGTTTGTGTTTTAACTTTTATGGGGATAGTAATGGTCAGAAATGACAACGTCCTCTTAATGACACATAGGAGTCATCGTTTTCGTAGGCAAGCTGCTTTCACTATCGTCGTGCATATTCTGCTATTGTAGTCCAAGATTATTATTTTTTGGAGATTTTAGTGCTTGTTTTCGAAAAATTGTTCCCATGTCTTGATGTCCTGATCTCTATAATTTGATCACTTGGATCTGACAGTTTAATGACCAGAAATTTGATGCTCATAATCCTATGATAACTTATTTATGTTTTCAATGGAAACCCATTCATGTGTGGGAATCACTAGGGGAACCCATAAGGCCACCGGCCCATATGGGACTTTACAAGAATAGACTCTGCTTAAGCTGATAAGCATGTAAAGTTGATCTAAATTTCTAATATAAATTATACAAATTTCTTAAATTGCTGGATAATGAATTTATGGGCGAATTCATAGCAGGAAAGATAAAGTATGGAGAAAGCTAAGAATATAATAATGCACCAAAATTTAAATTCATTTTCATTACTTCTGATTTTCTTTCTCCTATAAGACCCTTTACAACGTTTACGTATATTATCTGAACATTGTTTTGCCAGAAATTAACATGTAAAATTACACACACACACACAGAGGGAAATGGGTCAAATCGAGTCTGAGTGTGTTCAAACTTGATTTGTTTATAACCAATCTTAAAAGTGCTTGAATCGAGATAATCAGTATCAACCGCAAGTAACTTGATCTTTTAAAACAATACTCCCTCCGTTCCAATTTAATTGTCACTTTTGGAAGTTTGTGCCATTTTTCAATTGATTATATCTTGTAATTTATAATGTTTTAGGTGATTTTAAAAACATTGTATTATAGAACAAATCGAGATCTATCAAACAAGTCCATATTAGATATAAAATTCATTACCAATTTAAAGATATAACTAATTTTTTTTATTCAATTAGAATAAAACTGAGACAATTAAATTGGGACGGAGGGAGTACATAAATATATCTTACCTAATTGTGAGTTGTTCAGGTTTTTTATGAAAATTAAACAGGTTTCAAAATTCTATTGAAGCTTAGTTTGTGAGTACTATAACTAGTAAATAGTCAATCTCAAAGGAATTTATGACGAGCCGAACACAAGTGGAGCTCGGATAGCTTGATTCATTTAACTTCCTAACAAAAAAGAATAAACAAAAAGGGGGTTGATAATGACGAGGTTGTTTTCGGGAGAGCACAATTCACGGAAAAAAAAAATAAAAATAGTGGACTTTTTCTTAAACACCTTTTCAAACTAGGAAGGATACGATGATACAAATATTCCATTGTAGTACTCTGGCAAATTACGAGTGCAAATTTGTTCACCCAATAGTTTCTTCACATTTTGATTCCTATCTTGATCATTAGAACCATTCAACTTGTCCATTTTATTTTGTTATAAGATCATGAAAAAGTTCAATACATTAGTATACAATAAGTGCTTGAATCTTGATCTACTAAACTACTCTTCTGCTGGTCCAAACATCCATTTAAGTTTAAAAAAAAAAAACTAGAAACTATTCTCTTGGTGCGATAAGTGATTACTAGAGGAGAAAATTTCAAATCACACCTGGATAGGACCTACATAAGTGTCACTGTCACAACGCCCGCTTCAGCAAGCTTCATAGCCATTAACACAAATCAAAGTCAACGCAACAAATTGTTCTCCTATGCTCCAGAAGCGTTAAAAAAAAAGGGGGTGATTGGAGGACAATAGACCTTGCTGTGACGCACAAATGAACCTTATTCTTGCCCTATAAATAACCTCAGTTGTTCATTTTGTTCGGCTTGTCAAACTAGTCCCTTGTCCCAAGAAAATTACTCAAATCAAACATCGGTAGACATGAACAAACCACATTCGTCTTGAAATCTAGCCTCAAACTCATGATAGTCGTTAAAATGTTCCAAATACAAAACGTGTTCAGTTCATGCCTCTGTCGATATGTGATCAATGTGGTTTTTTTTTTTGCATAAGTGGGCAATTTGACAGCCAACCAAAATGAAATGTTTGGGTCACTTTTTGGGATCCGAAATGGAGGCCATCTGTGTCACACTTGGGCCAGAGGACCCAGTCAGAAGTTGACTTGCAAAGATATGAGAGAGGCAGTGACAACTTGCCACCAAAGCGGAAACATTGTGCACCCAGTCAGGAGTTGACTAGCAAAGATATGACAGAAGCAGTGACAACTTGCCACCACCAAAGCTGAACCTAGGACACAGCGATTTCTGATATAACTATGCTCTAAATTGCACAAACCCACTACTAGATCAAACCCCAAATTGGATGAACCAGAAAATTCCACCTCTGTTGTCTTTCAATCATATATCCCAGACCTCCTTTGTGCTGTCAATCAGTATGTCTACGTGAGGAAGAGGAAAAAAATTATTTCCAACTTAAAAGTAACTCGCCGGAAAATAGTACAACTGTTTAGTTTCTTCAACAATGGCTGCTGACAAGGTGGTTCTTTTGAGCACATGGGCTAGCATGTTTGGGATGAGGGTCAAGATTGCACTAGCAGAGAAGGGTGTGGAGTATGAGTACAAGGAAGATAGTTTGGCCAAGAAGAGCCCACTCCTTTTGATGATGAACCCAATTCACAAGAAAGTACCCGTTCTCATCCACAAAGGGAAACCAGTGTGCGAGTCCCTCAACATTGTTCAGTACATCGACGAGGTCTGGAAGGAGAAATCCCCACTTTTTCCGTCCGACCCTTACGAGAGAACTCAAGCCAGGTTCTGGGCTGACTACGTCGACCAGAAGGTATGATTCCAATCCTGATATCTATCTAACTAGAGAGTTGAAAAGATAGTTGTATCGTCCTGTGTAAATTCGTTTTGAATTTGTGTTTTCAAAGGCCACAAATGAATGTTTCGAAAGACATTTGTATCAATTTTTCATGATATCGATCATGGTACATTCTTTAGGATACAATAAATTTTTCCATAGAACACAACACGTGAAAGTTCAAGTAAAAAGATCCAGCAATTGCGAAAGAATTGAACGCCCAGGATGACACAGAGGGCAACTACCTCCAACTTTTCTACTTTGTGCTGTTTTTCAAAATGTTACCTGAAGTAGTTTTCTCAGGTAGTCAAATAAGCTGTTTTCCAAAAAAATGAAACAAGGAAATGATATCACACGAGTTTGATTTTTAGATCTGTAAATTGCAGATATATAGTGTTGGGAGGAGAGTGTGGACCACAAAAGGAAAGGAACAGGAAGTAGCTAAGGAGGAGTTCATAAATTGCTTGAAAGTGTTGGAAGGGGCACTTGGGGACAAGCCTTACTTTGGGGGTGAGGAATTCGGGTTCGTCGATGTGTCGCTCATCCCTTTCTACAGCTGGTTCTATGCCTATGAGACTTGTGGCAACTTCAGCATAGAGGCAAAGTGCCCAAAGCTGATTGCATGGGCCAATAGATGCATGAAGAGGGAGAGTGTCTCCAAGTCTCTCGCTGACCCCCAAAGGGTTTGTGACTTTGTTTTGCAGCTCAAAAAGCGGATAGGGTAGAGTAAAAAACAGGAGGTGGATGGAGGTTGTCTTCCCATGCAGTGTCTTGCTTTTTTTTGTTGCTTTAAATCTTATGCTTTGGTTGTTTGTTTGTTTATATTTCTGGGGTTATGAGAGTTTGTGATTGGGATTATCCTTGGAATATGGATATGTACCATAGTAAAAGTGGTAGTTGGGGAGAAGCGTGGAGGTGGAGCACAAAAGGAGAGGAGGTGTTAAAAGGCGCAGTAAAGGAGAAACCGTGCTTTTTTTTTTTTTTGCTGTTGATAATCGGTAGTTTGGAGGTCATGAATTTGGGTTCGTCAATGTGGAGCTAATTCCCATTTGTTCTATACCTATGAGACTTGTGCCAACTTCAGCATCGAGGCAGTGTGCCCTAAGCATATTACAGATGAAGAGCGTCTCCAAGTCTCTTCTTGATCCGCACAAGGTTTATGACTTTGCTTTGCAGCTCGGAAAGAGGAGGGGCTTGAGTAGATAAATTGTATGTGGATGGAGGTTGGATTTACCCATGTAATGTCTTGCTCTTGCTTTAGATATTTTCTATTTTGGTCGTTTGTTTTAATTTTGAGATTATAAGAGTTTGTGAATTTGATTTGCATAATAAAGGAGGGCATATGTTGTTATACTATTATTTTTGGGATCTGGAGGTGTATCATCGTAAAAGATGTTCATTTGTTGGAGCGCCTATACGGATGCATATTTCATCTTTTTGTGACATCAATAACTGATAGTACTATGTCTTGTTATGCTCGTCTTGACATGAAAATTATTTCAACCCGGAAGTAATTTGTTCAAGATGATTAATCAACCCCACAACATATACTAAAGAGTAACAACATATCATAATTTTGGTGGCTTTAAATACACATAATGTTCTATGCTATATTGCTGGTGTCAGTTGCGCGTACATATTAACATCTCGGATTCATATAATTCTCACTTCAAGGACAAGGTACATTTCAAAACATTTATAATCTTAAATTTTTGTTTTCTACTTTGTTGGGCAAAACGGTGTTTGGGATGTTCCCTAAGAGTCTATCATGCAAAATATGAGAGTTGCAAGCATAGTTTTGCGGTAAACTAGAGCTATATGCTTACAAGTTGATGTCTCACTAAATATGTCATATACATATACTCCCTCCGTCCCTTATTTATAGTCCGGTATTCCATTTTGGGCTGTCCCTTAATAAGTGTCCATTTTGTAAAATTAGTGGGTAAAAGTTGGTGAATTGTCTATTTTGTCCCTAAAAGTATATTCTATTTTGAAAAGTAAGTGAGTAAAAGTGTAATGATGATGGATAAGTAGGGAAAGTAGAGCAAAAAGTTGATGTGAAAGGTATAATGATGATGTCTTTTTAATAAGTTGGAGTTACGAAGCAGGACACTTAAAAAGGGACGGAGGGAGTATCATAATGACACTAGTATTTTATTGTTCTAGGAGAGTCCATGTCACATAAATTCTATGCTGCATAAACCCCCAGTTGCTCCTCGAGAATATTGCTTCCATCTAATTGCATGTATATGTAGCTAATGAATAAAATTAATGGGACTCTGATGCTGTGAGACAAAACAGTAAAGCAAACCAAAAAGGTAGCAATACATACTAGATTGCATTTTCTGCAATAAGCTTCATGGTAATTTTCCAAGGGGAAAAGAATAATGCACTCAAAAACTAGTTGCAGCTTCAAAATTTTGGCAAATCGGAGACCTCTCACCACTGTTGTCATGTCCTCGCCGAATTCTCAACTTTCCTTCTCAGCTTCCAGGTCCTTTAGATAGCTTAGGAAAAGAAGAAAGGCAAAGAGGAAGAATCCCCCAGACGAGCTTCCTCCGCCACCACCACCTCCACCGCCTCCTCCGTCGTCACGAGGTGGGAATCCGGGCCCACCATCATCTAATTTTGGCGTGTTTACTAGTCCTGCAATTCAGTTAAGCATCACAAGTCATTTCAATCACAAAAAAGTTCAAGACCATGGCTTTTACAGAGGGAAAATGCAGAGCCTTAAGAAAGTAAGCTGATTGTAAGGGTACGTACATAAACACACACAAAAGTTGATAGTGGACTAAACATATCATTAACTTCATGAAGGTTGAAACTAATCATGTACCAAAAAAAGTTGGTTAATTGCACCAAACAGAGTATCAAAGAGTTTAGGTAAAAAAATCTATTAACGGTTATCTGATTTTACAACTGTTGTCCTTCTCCACCATATAGTAGCTTATTTCTTTTATCAAGCAATTAGATTATGCATATATCGCAATCCACTTAGCAATATTCTTATAAAAATAGATAACAAAGGCAGATGATCATCACAGGTTCATACCAATCTTCCACAGAAGGCCTTTTACTCTAGTTCCAACCACACACGGGAAAGGTGGGTGCAATAAAAAAAAATGTAAGAAGCAAAACACTAAATTTTAAGGATCAAACATAGAAGAGTTTGCTATTACCTATGATAGGAGCTTCAGTTGGGGACTTTATTGTGACAGGACGAGTTTCCACAGCTCCACCCTGTGAACACGACTGTACTTTAAGTTCCCAAACAACAATAAAAAATGTGGGGAAAAAATGCATAACGAAATATATGACCCTCGCAAGAACAAATAATGGTGTTACAGAAACAAATATAACAGATTAAGCTAAATTTGGAGGTACCATTCTTCTAGATTATATCAAACAGGTGAATCATCATTCAAAACATGAGAAATCAAGGTCCTGTGTCGTTTAAATGCCCAAATTCCACCACAAGAATGCCTTATAACATTTCTACTCATATATAAAGGTACATTAACTAGTACTCCCTCCTTCCCATATTGATAGTCCCATATTTCATTTTGGGACGTCCCAAAATACATGTCCACTTTCCAAATTCAACCATAGAAACTTGGCAAAATTCCATTATTACTCTTATGTTTAAATTGAAGTACTATTACCTACATCAATCAAATCACTTTTTGATTTTTTCATACGGCGTTATTGGAAAGTTAAATACTTTTTGATGTAAACATTATGCTCCCTTAAAAAGTTGGAATCCCCAAATAGGACAACAAAAATGGGACAAAGGGGGTAAAAGTAAACTTAAACCAGCGAAGGTAATAAAGGAAATAAATGGATGAACAACAATGAATCAAATGCACGTCAGAGGCATAAGATAAAACTAATAATTAATAAAACAAATGCAAGGAAGATGCATATGGATAGATCAACTCACCGGGGCTGCAGAGCATATCAAAGAACGTGACTGAGTCCGGCTGGCATGTGTAATAGGCACTGTTCTACCAGAACATTTCACCTGGAGCTTCATCCGGCCACTGTTCAAATTTTGAAGCTTCGGGTACATATGTACATAAGAAGGCCCTGTACGTTTATTCAATCCCCTGAAGCGACCATCAAATATTGCTGTCACAAAAGCAAAAAACAGAAGAAGTTACGCCTCAACATCAAATGCGGCAACTTCATACAACTCTATCTTATAAGAAGACAAACAAAAAGGCTTCCATATTCTTAAACACCATACTAAAAAGATTCAAACCAACAAGAAACTTCATATATGAAGAACTTGACATTCTTTGCATCATCTTAATTGGACAATCCTAAATCATGGAGTACTATTGTGAAAAACATAAACCATCTGTTGCATAGGTAATGGTGACTGGAAAACAGAAAGATAATTTGACCAACTAAAATATTTTCACATGTCGTTAACCTATAGAAAAATAATAATAACTGCACTGCATGCAGATAAACCATTTACTGTCCCTAAAACACGACAATCTTGTGAAAGAGTGCTGCTTTGGGTTGCGTTTCTATTGAATGCATTTTGGTAGAGAAATTAATCTTCCTCTGCAGTCACTCGACTCACTCCCATGGTCTTCACAATATGGAAAGTTTTCAATGTATTGATTATCTTTGCCCTTTTTCCATACCCCTACTGCCTATCACCCGTAGAGTAACTCATTCATGTAAAATACGACAGTCTTTCGATCAAAATACCAATTCAAAGGCAAAGTCTTATGAAGCCGGTTGAATATGTCTGCATACCTGGTGATTTCTGAGTTGAGATGGCAGCAACAGCTGCAGTTAATGCACCCATGGTTAAGAAGCCGGTTGAATATGTTTGCATACCTGGTGGTATCTGAGTTGAGATGGCAGCACCAGTTGCAGTTAATGAACCCATGACTAATTAAAAAGGGAAATTACCTGGAAAAAAAATTGTAATTTCATATGATTATCTGGTGGTCTCAACTTTACCTGAAACATATAATGTTGTAATTTAATATGATTATCAGGTGGTATCTAAGTTGAGATGTTTTAAGTAACCTTTTCAATCTTCTTCAAAACAAGTAGATATAGGCAGCAAAATAGTGGGGCAAAAGGGTCAGACATCTTGAGGTACATGAATAATTGCATATAGAATTTAGAGCATATTCATATTCCAAAAAATCCTTTAAAGAGGCCAGTAAACTTTAATTTAAGAGGTAGAGCACCTCAAATCTGCTCTAATCCCCACGTTTGGATGGTGAGAGAAGGTAAGAAAATCAAAGGAATTGTAAAAACTATTAATTCGTAGGCCTAGAATACTGTAAACGTATGGCCCCGTTCAGTTACACGGAAAGAATGAGAAAATCAACTTTCCTGCAAATTCCGTTTAGTTTCACGGAAAGGATAAGAAAATAATCTTTCCTACAAATTCCTTTGCGTTCAGTTAACCAGAAAGTTGTGCATCCACAAATTCGACTTTGCCAGTACGAAACACTTTCCTGCAAAATACATGCCGCTAAAGAATTCTAGTTTTCTAGCAAAAATTCTTTGTCACGAGAACACACTAGAAAATAAATTTCATTTTCCCTTCAATTTTTTTTTTTTCTGATAAAATACGTCCCACACAAACAATATTTGAACGGTTATAGAAGTCATCACTACAAACAAACCAACAAACCCTAAGAGTGGTTTTAACTGAAGACAAAGCAAAGAGTACAGGAAAGGCGTGCTAGGAAGTTAATATATACCTTCTATGAAAAATTCTACCTCCTGTGTACTTGTATCTATGCATTAACAGATGAATATTGGTGAAGGAATTGACAGCAAGGAGGACGAATATTCTGACCTAGAAATCTTGAATTTTTCGCTGATTCGACGATTCTCTTTGGGTTCTTGGGGGATTACGACGCTTGTAGAATCGCCTCTGTTGGAATTCCGGAAGGATTGTTTGCGTTAATAAGCGGCGTCCTTGGCGTCCGACGGTCGACTCCAAATCGTTCCTGGTGCCTCTTCCACCTTATCGTTTTGGCTCCGACGATAGGCCGTATGGGAACACTATATGCGGTTTATTACACTCACACCCTTTAGCTTCTTGGATTTTTGGCGTTTTGTCCCTTTATTTAAAAACTTGACTTATGAGCTTCATGTCAAATTTTTGTTGATTAATGATTCGTTTCGAAGCGAGGGATCAGAAGTAAAATTTTTTTTTTTGTATACCCAAATATATTTGAAAACATCCAAAAAATAAAAATAGTCATAGTGTAAATTGTGCTCGGCTCAATTCCACCCACGAATAGTCACAGAAGTAAAATATTTGGGCATTAATTTGACGAACTTTAAAATTGTGAGATCTAAATTTGTCTTTTACTGGAGTAGTAAATAAACACTGTACAAGCTACTCCCATGCCCAAGAGAGAATGGATTACTATCATATGCTTTGCAACATGACCAACTATCTTGAAAATTGGAATTGCAACATGGCCTAACTTACCAATAGGCTGCTGTCTCAGTTAGGGCCTTGTTTGGCTAAATAAATTAATTGGTTTAAACCTAAATTTTTTTGAATAAAGATAAAAATAATTTAATAAATCAATTTGTTCTTTTTTATTCAAAAAAAATAGATTTCTATCATAATTTTTTACTTTTTAGATTCCTCTCCTCATAACGATGCAATAATTTCCAAAAAAAAATGATGGAAAACTAACAAATTCAAAAAAAATTTGAATAAGGACAAAAAAAATAAGTCAGTTGGTTTGTTTAGCATTCACGAGTGGATTGAGGATTAGTCCAGGTGGTTGGTGTGTGCGTGTATTCATCACGGGTACGTTCAAGGTTTTCACTCCTAGCCTTTAGTCGCAATAAAGTTGGGCTCGTTCGTTTTAGGGATTTTGGATTTGGATTTGGAATTTTGGATTTGAATTTATAATGATTAGGATAGGGAGATATGGGTAATGATTTGAGAGATATATAAATATAAATATAAATGAAAGTAATGATTAGAGACAGAGACAATGAGTGAAGTCTGGAGTAGGGTAATAATTTAGAGTCCAAAATCCAAATCTTCAACCTAACAAAGTCAATTTTTTGTGAATTTTCTAGTTTTGGCATAGATTACCTTTCTTTAACCAAACAGAGAAGAAAATTATTAGTCGAAGATCAAGTAACCTGGCATCTTATCTAGGGTTGTCCAAGAAAAACCGTAAACCGTGAAACCGGTCCGAACCGAGCCGATCCGTGATTTTTGGATTTTGTCCGTGGATTAATGGTTTAGACACAGATTAAAAAATTAAAAAATCGTGAAATACGAATTAGGATTGAATTTTCATTTCAAAACCATGGATTAACCGAACCGGACTGTGAGATATTTAAAAAATATTTTAAAAAAATAAAAATATATATGTGTGTAATATTTATAATTACTAGAATTTTACTAATTGTTATGAAAAATTTTAAACAATTTTACATTAATGTGTCAATATATATATAATGTTGGTGTGATTACTAGAATTAAAATCTTACCAATGTTCGTGACTCAATCGCACGGCATGGTGGTATGATTTTCGATTTATGTTACCTATTTTCAAAAATCTCTCGGGCTTATCTACCTACTTTCTGTTCAAACGAGTAACAACTCTCAAAATTTCATTTTTTTTCACCTCTTCGTTGTTAGTTGGTTGTCAAGCATGGGGGAGGCAGAACTGGTAGTAGTAGTGTTGCATTTCTTAGTTGCTCATGACTTGTAGTCTTGCTGTACGTAATGTTATGAAATGTTTATGGAATTTCGTGTTGGCATTTTTAGTTGGGATACGATACATAATGGCGTGGCAGTAGCATTATTGCATTTTTTTAGTGTTTATGGGAGGAAATTTGTGGATAAAATCGAGATCGAATTGTGACTACTCACGGTTCGGATTGAAACTGAACCGTGAGACTTTTGGATTATGATTGAATTATATTTTCTAAAAATCGTGATTCTCGGATTATGATCGAATTTATAGGAATCCGATCCAATCCGGACAATGGACAGCTCTAATCTTATCCTTAAAATAAAAATTTCCTAAGTGGGGGCACTTTTTTCACAAAACTGTCATCATGCAAATCATTACACTCCAGATCAGGACCAAGACTCTGAAACAGTGGAAAGAGATCAGAAACAACGGACCAGCAAAAATGGCGGAGATAAAATCTACGAATTTCCACGACTCGTCTCTCTCTCTCTCTCTCTCTCTCTCTCTCTTCTCTCTCTCTCTCTCCTTTTTGAAAAAGCAACAGATGAATGCTACCACGGTCCACCCATCCACCAATGGGAAATCATCAAGATTTGGAAGTAGAAGAAGAACAAGGACAACAAATTACATCAAAAGAAACAAGTGGGATGTGGCCATGTGGGAGGAACAGTTGATAGAACAAGGCCACTCACTCACATTCACACACAGATACATTCAATTCATGCACTGAATTTGATATGTTTCATTGCTGTAAAGTTGGCGGACGTTGACTCCTCGTGACTCTCATGGTTGGTGCTGGTGCTGGACCTCTCGAGCTTCTTGCCCTCTCATCAATCAATCCTCCTCAGACACTCTATTTTCTTAAAAGGTTGGCACTTGTCTTTCTCGTGGGGTTCGTACAGCCTAATAACCCTTACCTATTCAACTTGTTTATGATCATAACACATATGTCGGTAACTCAATGATGTGTTTGGACTAATTTACGCACACCTATATTATAATCCTTTTATTAGATAGTACAGGACTATGAAGACTGATGTGAATCATGGATCCATAAAACTTCGACGAGTGTGTCATGTTTTCCTCTTGTGATTGGTTTTTCTTCGCAGTTTGGCTCATTGCCTAACATTTCGCCACTCTCTCTCTCTCTCTCTCGCTCATTGCCTAACATTTCGCCACTCTCTCTCTCTCTCTCTCTCTCTCTCTCTCTCTCTCTTATCTCTTCATCTTTATTGCTCTCTATCTCCCTATTTATTCATTCACACTGCTCTGCAGCTTGTAGGCTCAAGTGGGTACGTATCAATCCTTCTTGGTAAATTTCAGCCCTCAACTCCCTCTCTCTCACATCTCTTCCTCTATATTTTCTCTTGTTTATTATTTTGGGTTCCATGCATGCTTGAATTGATTGCAGGATACTCCTTGGTTTCCTTCCTTTTGCGTCTAAGGCGCTTGTGTTTTTGTCCCACCAACTTCCTTCTTTCCGTCTGGTAATTCTTCATTTTGTCCAATTTTGATAGAGAAATTGTTTTCTATCTCCCTTAGGAATTGTTGTGCACTACATGAATATTTCCAATTCCCCTCACAAATTTGCATGGTGAGATACTATTGATTCTACCATGCCAATTGGCATTACATATATGTGTTGCTTCAACTCTTGCTAGTGAACTCTTTCAGATGATGTGATGTTGGAAATCTTGAATAATATTTAAGAGTTTCTTTCCCCCATGCCCCATCCTTTTTTGTTCCTTTGGAAATGGAGAGGGAGTGGAACTATCACATTCAATTGCATTTGCATTTGCTTCTAATTGTTTGTTACTCGTTCGTACCCGTTGAATCGTTGAATGAAGAGGGGGCTTTTCTTTTGGAGTTCAAAAAATCCTTTGTTGATCCCTCTAATAATCTTCAAAGTTGGAACTCATTAGATTCAACTCCATGCAATTGGACCGGCATAGGATGTGCCGATAACGTTAGGGTATCTTCCATCAATCTCAAGGCCTTTAATTTGTCTGGTAATCTATCTTCATGCGTTTGTAAGCTGCCTTACTTGACTGAGTTGAACATGTCGACCAACTTCATTTCTGGTCACATTCCTAGCGATCTAGCTCATTGCCATAATTTGGAGGTTTTAGACCTATGCACTAACAGATTTCATGGGGAATTGCCAACCCAACTTTTCGAAATGGCCTCCCTTAGAAAGCTTTCTCTGTGTGAGAATTATGTCAATGGTGAAATTCCAGAGCAGATTGGAAACTTAACTTTGCTTGAAGAGCTTGTTATTTACAGTAACAATCTCACGGGAATGATCCCCTTGTCCCTTGGTAAGTTGAAAAGGCTTAGGATTTTAAGGGCGGGTCGAAACTTTCTATCAGGTCCGATTCCAGCAGAGATCAGCGAATGTGGGAGCTTAGAGGTACTTGGGTTGGCACAGAATAGGTTAGAGGGTTCTTTTCCTATGGAGCTTCAAAGACTTAAGAATCTCACTGACTTGGTACTTTGGCAAAACCTTTTGTCTGGTGAGATTCCTCCTGAAATCGGAAACTTCAGTAGCTTGGAGCTGCTTGCTTTGCATGACAATGCTTTCATTGGAAGCATTCCCAAAGAGATTGGAAAATTAACCCAGTTGAAAAGATTGTACCTTTATACCAACCTGCTGAATGGAACAATTCCTAGGGAGCTAGGAAGTTGTCTTAGTACAATTGAGATTGATCTTTCCGAGAATAAATTGAGTGGTTTTGTTCCGAAAGAGTTGTGCAATATTTCAAACCTCCAGTTGCTTCAACTTTTCGAAAACCTCCTTCAGGGAAGTATACCCGGGGAGATTGGACAGTTAAAGCAGTTGTTGAGATTGGATTTGTCCATAAATAATTTGACGGGAGTAATTCCCCCCGAGATTCAAAACCTGACGCTCTTGGAGGATTTACAACTCTTTGATAATAATCTCCAAGGCACAATTCCACCTCTCATTGGAGTTAACAGTAACCTCTCTATTCTTGACATCTCTGCCAATGGTCTTCTTGGTAGCATACCTCCTCAACTTTGTAAATTCCAGAAGTTGTCATTTCTCAGCCTTGGGTCGAATAGGTTATCCGGAAATATCACTGATGGTCTAAAAACATGCAAGTCCCTTATGCATCTAATGCTAGGAGATAATTTGCTCACAGGAAGCCTCCCTGTTGAATTTTCTGAACTTCACAATCTATCTGCTCTGGAGCTGCATCAGAATAGATTCTCCGGGCCTATACCCCCAGAATTAGGCCAACTTAGGAATTTAGAGAGGTTGCTCTTGTCAAATAACTATTTTTTGGGTTTTATCCCTCCTGAGATTGGAGAACTGGCGACACTTGTCATATTCAATATCTCTTCCAACCGGCTTTCTGGGAGCATTCCTTATGAGTTGGGTAATTGTACAAAGCTCCAGAGGCTTGACCTTAGCAGAAACCGGTTCACTGGCTACCTTCCTGATGAACTTGGCAAGCTAGTAAATTTGGAATTGCTTAAGCTTTCTGATAATAGGTTTAGTGGGCCGATACCAAGTACCTTAGGGGGTCTGGCCCACCTTACCGAATTGCAAATGGGGGGGAACTATTTCTCTGGCAGTATCCCTGTTGAGCTTGGTCAAGTTGTTTATCTTCAAATTGCTCTTAATATTAGCCATAATGCTCTTTCGGGGACAATTCCTGCAAATCTGGGGAACTTACAAATGCTAGAGTCACTCTATTTGAATGACAATCAGCTCGTGGGTGAAATTCCAGTTTCAATTGGTGAGTTGATGAGTCTTACGGTGTGCAACCTTTCTAACAATAACCTGGTTGGGACATTGCCAAACACCCCTATTTTCCGAAAGATGGATTCAAGCAATTTTGCTGGAAACAAGGGATTATGCGGATGGAATGGTAGCCGCTGTCACTCATCGTCAACCCAATCACGATCGAGAAGTTGGCTAAAGGAGGGTTCTTCCAAGGAGAAGCTAGTGAGCATTATCTCTGTAATTGCAGGGTTGATCTCTTTGGTTTTCACGGTGGCTGTTTGTCTGTTTATAAAACGCCGAAAACCTCCTTTCGTTTCACTTCAAGTCCAAGCAAAACCAGACGAGTTAGATAATCATTACTACTTTCCCAAAGAAGGGTTCACATATCAGGACCTTGTGGAGGCTACTGGGAATTTTTCAGCAGGTGCTGTCATAGGAAAGGGAGCCTGTGGCACTGTCTACAAAGCTGTCATGACTGATGGAAAGATGATTGCTGTCAAAAAGTTGAAGTCTCGCGGAGAAGGAGCTAGTGTTGACAGCAGCTTTCATGCTGAGATATCAACCCTTGGAAAGATCAGCCACCGGAATATTGTAAAGCTCTATGGCTTTTGCTACCACCAGGACTCTAATGTTCTATTGTATGAGTATATGGCTAATGGCAGTCTGGGAGAACAACTTCATGGGAATGAGCAAACGTGTTTACTGGACTGGAGCGCTCGATACAAAATAGCTTTTGGAGCAGCCGAAGGCTTGTGCTATCTCCATTATGATTGCAAGCCCCAAATCATTCACCGTGATATCAAGTCGAACAACATTTTGCTGGACGAAAAGCTTCAGGCCCGTGTGGGAGATTTTGGCTTGGCGAAATTGATTGACTTTCCTTACTCAAAATCCATGTCTGTTGTTGCTGGTTCATATGGCTACATCGCCCCAGGTAAGGGTATTGTCAAGCAATCTTACCTTTTCTTTTCCTTCATTGCATGCAAAATCTCATGAAAATTATGCTAGTAAGAATCCTCATGATGTATTGATATCCACTTCCAAGTTTTACTGTTAAATGAGTGAAGTTTTTTAGTGCCTCATTTATGGGAAGTTGTTTATTCATCCTTGCAATATGTTAGTACTTAGAAAGGTGAAAAGTATACTCCCTCCATGTCATATTCTTGTGCCCATTGAGAAATTGTAACTTTTTAAGGAGGCATGAAGCAATTGCATTCAAATTCAAAATAAAAGTTTTGTTGTTTCTGTATTGACCCTTTATTCTTACTTTGGAATTAATCCCCCGTTATCTGTAAGGGGTAGTTTTTGATAAGCTAACGATTCAATACCTTCACTTCAAAATAGACCAACAATTTGCGATATCTCAAAATGGGAAGATGGACCGAGAATATGGATGAGGGAGTAGTATCAGAACGTGAACTTCTTTGTGGGAAATGACAGATTGTTTTTTGCATAACAAATTCTTGTTTTTTTGTTTCAGAATACGCTTTCACAATGAAAGTGACCCAAAAATGTGACATTTATAGTTTTGGAGTTGTTTTACTGGAACTTATTACCGGGAGGTCTCCAGTGCAACCACTTGATCAGGGAGGGGACCTGGTCACTTGGGTGAGAAGATCAATCCATGCTGGCATGCCAATGTCCGAGATATATGACAAACGGCTGGATCTGAGTGCAAGAAAGGTTATTGAAGAGATGTCTCTGGTTCTCAAAATTGCATTATTTTGCACCAGCTCATCCCCTCTTAGCAGACCGACTATGAGAGAGGTTATTGCGATGATGATAGGTGCTAGAGAATCTGTGAGCAGTGCACCATCTTCTCCAACATCAGAAACTCCCTTAGATAAAGATATTCAAGCAGAGGTTAGAAATGTTGTGATCTCTCTCTCTCTCTCTCTCTCTCTCTCTCTCTCTCTCTCTCTCTCACATGTAATATGATATTGGACTATATAATCTACTTGAATGTTCATACACTAAGAGCTTCACTACTGACAAACCATAAGTAGTAATACCTGACCGTTTAAGGTATTACGGTGTTTTGTTGAGATTTTCTCTTCAGCAAAGGGACTAAACTAATCTGATCATATCTGTCAACTTTTATTTGTGGAAGCCCAAGGGATGAGGTAAAAGGGCGTTAGGCTCTTGAGTTCTGATTATTTCTTGGTACTACGTTGTCAAGGAATGACCAAAGGAAAAGAATTATTTTCAAATGATCACTTGTTACTTTTTATTTGCTACCGCAATACTTATAACCTCACATCTAGTGAAATGTCTGTCAGTCTATGATTGAATAATTGCTGTAACGTATAGCCATGTAATGAGGACTTCATTGAATGAAGTTGTTCATTGTCTCAAGTTGGTCAGCTACCCCTAAAAATCAGCTAAGATGTTCTATATTAGAGCCATATCAACTACAAATTTCTTTGTCACCTCTAGGGAAGACATAATGGTTACAATTTGTTCCTTGTTCAGAAGACGAGATCAAGAACACGTCGTAAGAAAATTGAGAGTTGCCTTGTGGTGAACACAAACCAGTTGAGAAAAACTATGACACAGCTTCACTGTGCAAAATGACTCCTCTTTTGGCGAAGCATCTGCAACTCTCGGCAAACCCATCATCAGATTCAACACCATTCTAGCATCTTGCTTCTACAAAGTTCCGTTTGTACCTGTATAGATTCAGTTGAGCTATTAGGATTTTATTTTTCACTCATTTCTCGTATGCCTATTGGATTGAACCTGTACCACCACATCCCAACCGGCACAACTTCCTTTTGTACTCTCATTCGCATGCCTCTTGTGTGCCACTAGCTATATTTTAGCTGATTACAATGTAGGCTTTGTCATCACTAATGTCTTCCTTTATATGTTAGTCTATTCATGGGTATGCAGTACTTTTCAATGCATCAGTGATGGTTATTGGTGGAGGTATTGGTTTTTCCATTGGAGGACTTATAGCAGACGTGGTTTCGAATTTTGCAGATTGCATAATGCCATAGGCCTTTCGCTCCCGATTGAAAAGAAGAGAGGTGTGCTCTGAAGATTTCGTGATGCTGATGTTTTTATACCTCTTATAGTCTTTCTGGTCTAATTTTGCCTGTGCTATGCAATAAAGAGGTCATACCTCACCTTATAAAATCATGGATCAAGAAGGCTGCCCTTCCTCTCTTGGAGAATGCAAGTTTTGATCTGAAGCAGCTTAGTCTTACCATGTTGACAAAGAAGGAAAAGGAATAGTTGCTTTTAATAAGCTTCCGCTGAACCTCTCTGCCTTCTCCATTTTTTTTTCTAACCTCTTTAACTTGTTGGGAAAAAAATCTCCAGATGGTCCATTATATGAGAGACAAGCTTAAAATCTCAATTGCATGCTCTAGGATCTTCTGTTATGTTCTCACTTTGTCTCCAACAACTGAATTTTCTTGAAATTTTTTTAGTCAGCCACTTGGAGCATCAAAGGTATTCATAAAACCTTTATGTTCTTTTATTCAAGGATATCATTCCACCCAAAAAAAAAGTCAAACTGCACTAGCAGAGAATTGTAACTGAAAATACAAAGACACGAATAAACTACATATAAATATGAAAAACCAGAATAGGAAGCTAAATGCCTATGCTCTAGCCACGAATGAACCTAAAACTATTCAAACACATATTGCAAAGCAGATGGAAAATAAGTTCTACAGTAGTGCATGTCAAAGATAAAGACTAAAAGCCCACAAGTGATGCCTAGGTTCAAATCAGTAATGAAATGGCAAGAAGAATCACATTGAGAAAAGAAAACAAATTAAATAAAAACGGAATGTGAACAAAGCAAAAATCCAACATCCCTTGGTAGTGGCACCAACGAGCCAACAGATTTGATGGTGTAGATTTAATTCGCCAACAGATCACCACCCACTCCATTATTGTTGGTCATTGTCGCTGCCACCTTCCATCGGCGATGGACCATCACTCGCCACCACTATCAAACCCTAAAATGGCACCACTGTTCCAATGAGTCAATGGATATGGTTCGTCATCAGACCACCGCCACCCTCTATCATCGTTGGACCACTGCCTAGGCGAATGACCATCCCCGCCATTACTATTTAATACAAAAGTGGCACCTCATTAATGAAGGAAAAGCTGAGAGAGAAAAAGGAGGGGAAATGCAAAGAAACTATGAGATCTGAGAGTCTGAGACTGCCCTCAAGGAAACCACTATCAAACCCTAAAATGGCACCATTGCTCCAATGAGTCAATGGATATGGTTCGTCATCGGACCACCGCCACCCTTTATCATCGTTGGACCACTGCCTAGGCGAATGACCATCCCCGCCATCACTATTTAATACTAAAATGGCACCTCATTAATGAAGGAGAAGCTGAGAGAGAAAAAGGAGGGGAAATGCAAAGAAACGATGAGATGAGTCTGAGACTGCCCTCAAGGAAACCACTATCAAACCCTAAAATGGCACCACTGCTCCAATGAGTCAATGGATATGGTTTGTCATCGGACCACCGCCACCCTCTATCATCGTTGGATCACTGCCTAGGCGAATGACCATCCCCGCCATCACTATTTAATACTCCCTCCGTCCCTTATTTAGAGTCCAGTATTTCATTTTGGGCTGTCCCTTAATAAGTGTCTATTTTGTAAAGTTAGTCGATAAAAGTTGGTACATTGTCCATTTTGTCCCTAAAAGTAGATTTCATTTTGAAAAGTAAGTAAGTAAAAGTGTAATGATGATGGGTAAGTATGAAAAATGGAGGAAAAAGTTGATGTGAAAGGAATAATGATGATGTCTTTTTAATAAGTTGGAGTTACGAAGCAGGACACTTAAAAAGGGAAAGAGTGAGTACTAAAATGGCACCTCATTAATGAAGGAGAAGCTGAGAGAGAAAAAGGAGGGGAAATGCAAAGAAACTATGAGATCTGAGAGTCTGAGACTGCCCTCAAGGAAAGCGGCGTATTAAAAGTGATGAAAGTCATCACTGAGGAGGTAGGAGGAAAGGGGGTGTATTAAAAGTGATGAAAGCCATCACTGAGGAGGTAGGCAAAATATCACTGTGGGATCACCTCAGGTAGGCAAAATATCACTGTGGGATCACCTCCAATGTCACATGTTCTTGTGGGTTTTATGGTAGGTATGTTAACACTTTCAATAAAGGAGGTGGGAATCCAACCAATTTGTTCTAGTCACCTTCGGTTCCCTCTCTTAGACCTACTACTGGCGGCGACCCAAAATTCTTTGTTCCCTCACTGTATCCTCCACTGGGCAGACATTCAATACCATGCAAGAAACTACATTAGTTATTGAGAACTCTTCAATACACGCTGACAATAACATACATTCTCTTGCACCTCCATCGTCAATGGTAAGAGGTAGCTGCTACCTTTCATCTTATTATTAACGAACTACTTCATGGAGTGGAAGCTTTAGCGAAGCAAGGAGTCCCAACAGAGTACTTAAGTAAAACCTCATGGGGAGGTATTGCGTATGCCGCCATCATTATTTTCGCCTAGCAAACCTTCTTTAGCTCATTTTTAGGTGAAGGGTGGCTGTTTTCAGGGATGAATTGCATGAAGTAGAACTTTGAGCCAAATGGGATGTAAATATCAGGTTTGGTACTCATTAGTATATTCTGGCACAAATTTGGATGAAGAGACCAAGAGACCCTTTTCCTTTCCCCCAGTTGCATGTTGAAAAGCATTCAGCTTTTACTTGTATGTTTACTAGAAGTTTTTGTTTATCCCCGGAAGTATAACACCAATTGCTGCACAATGAGTCAATGGATATGATCAAAAAATGCCTATCAAAAAAAAAAAAAGAACAAATGGTCAATGAATGAAAGTTCTGACCAATTTTTCTGTGTGTACCCCTGTCCGTTCCACTTCCACCATACTCGGTAGCCATTAATTCAACATATTAACGGATTCCTCAAACTATTTGTACCACGTTATTTCATTTTGAATTAGTTTTTTTTTCCTTGGTCTTATTTATTTTAGGTTGTGATCTATTCTTAATTTTTTGGTCACCCAAACTTTTATATTATGTAACCCTCACAAATCTGTCATGTATGGCTATCAGAGTCCTTGTAGGTGCACATCGGCTAAACTCGCTAGCACGTATTTATTCTCTTTGTGTTTATCAATGTAGGATCCATCGTTCAACCTTCATGATTGCTAGCCATGGTACAAGACTGTCACAAACCAATAGCTAATAACCCGCACTCATCCTATCTCCCTTTTAATTAGTTGTCATGTTTTTTTATCATACGTGATATACATTATGTAATAACCCGACCAAGCATTTGAAGTACGTATCTCATCATGAATTTTAACTCCCAATAGTGTGATGCTAGTACATGATAATATTATGATAGTGAGATTTAGATTTTGTGCATTGTAAACATGGTTTGTTGTGGCATGGTGTGGTAATTGAGATTGGCAAATTGCAAGCATGCAAGTCTCCGCCATCGGAAAACAAAACGAAATCATCAACTCTCTCATTCATGGCCTTATAAATGCCTACAACAAATGGTCCATCTCATGGAAACCTTGCCATCTGTAATAAAATGAATAAAAGCACCACTGATCACGTTATAAAACTATTTCGCCACACCTCTGACCTCAGAAACTATTGTGTTTCCCAGCGCAAGGGAAGACAGCCAGTACTTAATCTAAAATGCGAAAAAGAACAGAAGAGTTATGGCAGCAAGCAACTCTGCAGAGTGCAGATATCAAAATTCAGCTGAGCCAGGCGTTCTGGGGAAAGGTATTGCATCTCTTATATTCTCTATGCCAGTTGCGAATTGCACAAGCCTTTCAAAGCCTAATCCGAAGCCCGCATGAGGAACTGCCAGAAACGAAAAACAAGTTAATACTATCAGAGTGCTTGAGGTCCTTGACATGAATCACCCAAGTTTGTAACTAGTTAGAGAACGTAATTGTTAGAGTTTGTCCCACGTTGGTTAATTATGACATCCAAAATGAGTATATGAGTCTGGGCGGCCTCTCCACTCATTGCTAATTGGTTTGGGGTTCGATGCTTTAACAGAGTAATAATTAGAGTAGCTTTACAAGGAAGGCCTCATCAACCTCTGACAAATAGCTGCCCCAATTTTGTAGGGAGATCAGGGTTTTTTAGTCTTTTGAACCCATAATAATATAGCAGTTGCTATTTCAATAAGGCCTCCAAAACGCCTCAGTGACTAAGCACAAAAGACGAGCAAAATTTTGAAGATGCAAACAAATATCTAGAACTGCAACATGACTGATATGATCACGATTTAAAATTTCCTACTTTACTATGGGTTGGAGATGCACAAAACATGACTTACCCGAGCCATAACGCCGTAGATCAAGATACCACCAATAGGTTTCTTTGTTGAGGTTTAAGGTGTCTAAACGCTCTTCTAGATACTCAAGACGTTCTTCTCTTTGGCTTCCACCAATTAGTTCACCAACCTAACACAGAAGAGCATTTTTTAAGCATTTGTGAGCAAGAAGAGTTCACATGGTAAGTTGAAGTCGTCCTTTGCTTCATTTCAGTTTGAAATGAATTTATAGCTATTTCTAAGTCGACATAAAATTGGTCTTGATCCAATTTAGAATGAGGGTAATACGAGTGTTTCATCTAAATAATGTGTTTTCGACTCACTATGGGTAAAATGGTCATGTCATTTGATGTACAAATGATCTTGGATCAAAACCACTTCGGTTAGAAACTATATTCAACAAGATTTTTAATGGTTCTAACCACACAAATCGAATTTCGGGAGTGCCCGTGGCATGCGTGCAAAGTAGGGATGGCAATGAGTACCGAACCGATGGGTAACCGAACCGTAACCGATTTTTTTCCCCGAATAATAACCGAAAAATTCCCCGCGGGTGCGGGTATGGTGGAGGATATGATATAACCGAACGGGTTCGGTTCGGTTGTGGTTTCAGCCGATACCCGAACCGTAACCGAACCGAACCGAAACAAGTATAATTACAAAAATACCCCTTTATATATAAATACATAAAGTTTTAGGGTTAGGTTGCAAACTCTCATTTCTCATCCAGCAGCCAGAGCTGCGATCTCTCTCTCTCTCTCTCTCTCTCTCTCATCTGTGAATGCGAGAAGAATCAGATCTCTCTCTGGTCTCTCTCTCTCTCTCACCTCAACTCTCTCTGTCGTCTCCGATTACTAGAAGAACCAGTCCGATTGTACGATTTGAAGCTCGACAGTCCGATCATCTCTTGCCGTCTATCATCCTCAACCCTCTCGCTGTCACTCATCACGCCGTCGATCATCATCACGCCTCTCGCAGGCGATGGCGATCTCGTCAACCAACCTCTCCTCGACCAAGGCGACAAGATCTCACCCAGTTGCAGTGGAGCAAAAGCATCTTTCTTCCCATTGTTCTACGTTTCTGCCTCTGTTAATTAAGTACGTACCATTTTTTTAAGCAAAGTTTTAGATGGGTTTCTTGTATCAGTTGAGAATGGCAGATTTGTGACAAATCTTTTGGTTTGTTCTAGATCATAGTAGTTTTATGTGTTGATTTGCTTTGGGGTTCTGTTTCTATTGATTTTTCTGGAGCCTAAATTTGATTGAACCCTAAATCTGTATTTCTCTCGTTGCCTGCAAGTGCAAGTGTTTTTATTTCGGTTCGGTTCGGTTCGGTTCAGTTCGGGGTGGGTACAAGTTAGGTAAACAGATTTTTTCATCCAATTCGGTTACCCAATCGGTTCGGGGATTACCCGAACCCCGATTGGTTCGGTTATGGTTCCTTCTTCCTCTCCCCGTTCGGGTATCGGGGCGGATATGGGTAGGCATTCGGTTTCGGGGATCGGGTACGGAAATCCCCATATCTGCCCCGAATGCCATCCCTAGAGCAAAGTTTGGTTAATTTGTTGAGCAATTTGGGGTATGCGCCTGGGGCGCTCTGTCATGCGCCCGGGGAGCAAGAGATTGCGCCTATGGCGCATTAAACCTTCAAAAAAGGCCAAACTTTGCGCGTTTGTCCCATATACTCCCGAACTCCAATTTATGCGTGGTTTGAACCGTTAAAAAGCTGAAAGTTCCAGCTTTTTGTTGGTTTTTCAAATGGACAATATTATTTGTCCCATAAAGGAAACACGACAAAATACAAGGCACAGAGGGAGCATTTATTCATCTTTCTGCACTTGCAATTTTTATTTCCTTCTAAACAAAATGGTTCAACACATGGTAGAGATAGAGCTCCAAAATTTCCAAGGTCAATATAACACGACTACACAAGCACTGCATACATACCCTTGGTACCAACATATCCATGGCTGAAACTGTCTTTCCATCATCATTTTGCCGCATATAAAATGCCTTTATCTCCTGTTATACATAAGATAAGAGTCTTGAGATCAAGTCTTACTATAACTTTTCCTCATAAACACGAGCAAGAAAGAAAACCATACCTTGGGATAGTCTCTTACTATCACTGGGCATCCGCCAAATGCCTCTTCTGTAATATACCTTTCATGCTCACTTTGCAAATCACATCCCCATTTTACCTGCATCATGAACAAACTGGAAGATGTAAAAGAAGTGCATGATTCTTATTACTCATCAAGTTTAGTTCTATTTATTAGTGAATCCAACTGATCATCACAAGCTCATCCTAAAGGAATTTCTAGAAAATAAAACTACTGTTTCTTTGATAGATGGGTATCCAGAATATAACATTAATTCCTAATCGAACTCAGCAAACTATAAAAAGTGAGCTAAATGCAAATTTCTGTCCAGGAAGAAAGATATCTTATCCAAAAACAGAAAAGCATACCGGAAATTCAAACTTCTTATCTGCTCTTAGAAGAAGCTCAACAGCATCCGTGTAAGTCAACTGCACAAAATTCTTCTCCACCACATCCTGTTAATTTGATAAGAATATAAAAAATCCTAATCAGAGGTGACACAACAAAGTATCCAAAACCTGAGAATGACTTGGTCAACTATTTGCAAGCCAAGTCCTATTACAGGACTTCAAGGATTCAAAAGAGTGATGGACAAGAATTTGCTGCGAAATTCATACACTAAGACGGTTGATAATTCCTTTCTCGATCCAAGTATTGAAGAAATCCATATCCTCCTTGCAGTGTTCCAGGACATACTTTACCTTCCACATGCAGAAATGATATATCAGTCGAATAATCCAACTTCACAAGAGAATAATATAGATGAATGGCGAAATGAAAAATTAATGTCACAATGTAAAGGTAAAATAAACAACATACTGGAATTAGATGTGAAAAGGTAACATACTACATACTGGAGATAGGCAGTTGCACAGGCCATGTCATCATTCAGGTCGGCAAATGCAAGCTCTGGTTCAATCATCTAAGGAAAAGGAATAATATTCGTAAGATGTCATTCCACCGTAACAAAAACGCAAGAACTCCTTATATCAAGGAATCTGAGATCAACAATTGAAAGCAATAAGTACCCAAAATTCAGCTAAGTGTCGAGAAGTGTTGGAATTTTCTGCTCGAAAGGTGGGCCCAAATGTGTACACCTGACAATCAAATAATTAGGCAACGCTGAGAATATGACAAATAGGATAGATTTCAAATACCAAAGTTTTCCTGACAGTTGAACAATTTAAAAAAAGAATCAGATAGCATTTTTTACATCGGAGAGAGCAGTTGCATATGTTTCAGCATTCAATTGGCCAGAGACAGTTAAAAATGCTGGTTTCCCAAAGAAATCCTGGCAAATGAAAGAAGAAAAAGGATAATGATAGCTCCAGGTTTTCAAGGATACATAAAGGCAAATAAATGTCTGATTGTATCAATTTCTATGTGATCATGTTTTATGCAGAATACAGTCTGCATGTGCATAGCAATTGAATAATAACCTAAACAAGAATTTCAACTTGTTCCTTATGTCTAACAATACTTTTAAACACGTGATAGTAGACTCATTCAAAACCAACTAGACAACATAGACTGCCCGCGGAGAATGTATTATTTTCGGATGATATTGTCTTAGTGGATGAAACTGCAAGGGTGCTTAATGCTAGAGTCCAAAGGATTTAGGATGAGTAGGAGTAAAATTGAGTATATGCAATGTAAGTTTAGTGACAAAAGAAGTTCCAAGGCGGTAGAAGTGATGATTCAGGATCAAGAGATACCAAAAATTGAGCATTTTAGGTACTTAGGTTCAATTATTAGCAAGGATGGAGAGATTACGGATGAGTTAACCCATAGGATCCAAATTGGGTGGCTGAAGTGAAGAGCCGCTTCTGGTGTATTATATCATAGAAGGATACCTGTAAAATTGAAAACAAAATTTTATAGAACTGCTATACGACAAAAGGTGCTATACGGGACAGAGTGTTGGCCTATCCAGAAGCAATGAGTAAGATGAGTGTAGCTGAAATGAGGAAGTTGAGATGAATGTGCGGTAAGACTTCAGAGTAGGATAGATGGAATTAGAAACGAAACTATTCGTGAGATGATAGGAGTTGTATCTATACAAGATAAGTTGAGAGAAAATAAATTAAGGTGGTTTAGGCATACTTACCGTAGATCTGCAAACGCAGTAATCAAAACATGATAATAGTGGATAGTAGGGCTAGGGGAAGAGGAAGAGCCTAAACTAACTTTGGATGTCATGATACGAAAGGATTTGGGCTTACTAAATCTAAGGCCTCGTTTGATTCAAGGACTAAAATAGACAGGATTAAGAGTCTTGGGATTAACAATCCTGGTACTAATTTAGTCCGGAATCCTACACAATCCCATGTTTGATTCACGAGGATTAATAATAATATCGGGATATTTCATGCTTAAAATTTCAGGATCAAAAAATTCAAAACAAATATGGCTATGTTCGTTTGAGAGTTTAGTTTAGTTTAGTTTTGGTAATGGGTGGAGAGAGAAATAGGGTAATGATTAGAAATAGGGGTAATGATTGGAGAGAGATAGAGAGAGATGAGAAAGTAATAATTGGAGAAATAGGGTAATAATTGGAAAAAGAAGTAGGGTAATGATTGAAAAACAAAATAAAAACACTTCCAAACTTCCAAACGAACATAGCCTATATTGCTCAAATGACATCTACCAAAAGCTTCAGTGTAAAACCAAATTCAATTATCTTAATTGGCCAAATTAGTTGCTTCCTCCTGAAATTATATGGTACTATTACTCCAAGTAGCCTTTGCGGGAGCCAAACGCGGGACAAGCGGGATTAGGCACACAAAGTCCAATCCCAGGCACCTAATCTCGGAATCTAACAAGGCTGAACAAGTAGCTCTAGTCAGAGCTCAATGGAAAAATATGATTCATGTAGCCGACCCCAATTGATTGACAAGGCTAGGTTTGGTTTGAGTTCAGCATTATTAAGGCCAGGTACCTTGCAATGGTCATGTACGTAAACCAATGCAAAATAGTTGGCTGCAATGAAGGTGAATGGATTGGACATGAATTTGACCAACCTGTGACCAATCAATAGAACCATCTTCTGTTTTTGGAATGGCATCCACCCGAGAATCAGTAACTTCTGGAGAGCTTGGAATCTGTAAAATCAAAATAAGACTTACAGGACAACACAAAAATAAACCGGACAACAGCATGCCATAATAATGTACTTAAGCGTACTTATGTGGCTTCTAGAATGAATTGCAGATATTGCTTGTTGCAGTAAGCTATTAGCTTGAATCACAAAGATTTCATATCTTTAGGTCATACATTTCGAAGTTGGAACGAACTATTAAAGCAAAGCAAAATAAACAAGTTGAGTTTACAAATTAATTGTCCTTGAGAAGATCTTACTCTTAACATAGAAAATGATGAAAGCTCCTATTCAATAACAAACATGCTTGTCGCAAAAGTTGGCCCTGCTAATGTGGTAACCTTCGAAATGTCTACAAATGCAAGTTTAGTCCATATAAAAGCTGCAGTTGTTCGAGTGAGGGACAATCATTTAATGTTACGCATTTCATGATAATCAATCTGGACCATCAACTCATCTAAAAGCTCAAAGAGTTCAGTGAATAGGTAACTTTAAAGCTGTATCCTAAACATATCCCGCTCAAATGTGAGCTGCAACTTGAATTACTAATATAAACTCAACCATAAATAATGCAAGTTTCACTAACTCGAATCTCAAACTACAAACACAAACAAGGGGGCATTCGCCAACAAGTCCTAATTTGCAAGATTCCTTATATACCATAAATAATGCAAGTTTCACTAACTCGAATCTCAAACTACGAACACAAACAGGGGGGCATTCGCCAACAAGTCCTAATTTGCAAGATTCCTTATAAATAAGTCCTAACAAAAAAAATTGAATCCTAGCACATACTCAAATCTAAAATATCCCCAAAATACCCTTACTAGTAACATGGCGTATATGCATCATCTGAAATTAACATTAGTCAAAACCTTTCTGCATGAAATGTCAAGATATACTTCCACATCAAGAATCAATTATACATATGTTATTCTTCATATCCATGTCCAAAATAATATTTCCATAGAAAGTCGTCGAAACCATGAGGTTGGGCTACTATTCTTTCTTTTTTCCTTAGACTTGTTCTAACTTCTAATTGGGGGGGGGGGGGGGGGGGGGGGGGGGGGGTGGGGTGTGTGGGGGTGGCGTGTTTGAAGGAGGAGGAAGGCAACAAATAATTTAGACATGATGAAAGCATAAGCACAAGATTTTCAAAATAATCAAAACGGTTAGGCTGTAAAATATTAACAATATGGAGAGGAAATATTTCCAAAGTATGTACAATCTAAATGATGATAAATTCACTAAAACTAAAACGGAACAGTTTACGAAGCATGACAAATTTTTCAAAACAGATATATTTTCAGAACACAATAAATTCCCAACTTCATCTTGCCTCTGTCTCTCTATTCTTCTAATGCAACATTCTTCACAATCTTTTTCTTTTCCATTGAAAGGGCTCTAATGATCATTTCCCTCACAATACCTCTTGACCCACACCACAAGGCACAAGCACAATTTATAGTCTTCCGATTTCCAGATAGTGTAGATAGAGATCCAATGAAATCCCTTCCTACCACATGCCACCTTCTTGTTGTGCTGACACACTAAGCTCTGACCCAGGGTTTTCGTTTATGGTTGGATTTGGTGTCGTAGCTAACCTACCTGATTAGATTTGAACTTCCTATTAATAAAAAGAATGATGTGGCTACTAATCGACTAATTGGCAATATACTTACGTACAAAAAGGGATATTACACTCCTCTTGAACATTATCATGACTTAATCAAATCTACTTTGTCAAAAAAATTTAAACTAGGTCCACTCTCCAAACAAGAAATGTAATTAACTCTCAAAAGAGACTGTAGGATATTTTTCCACCAGTTAGAAGAAACACAAGGTACAAGAGAACCCAAAAAGGACAAAGAAAATGAGAACACAGGATTCTAGGAGGGCACCTCACCAATAAAAACTAAAGAAGGCTTACCACTGATGGAAGACAAGATTGTAGGAAAAAGGATTAAGGCTTTGAATTTTGAGCAGATTATATCCCTAAAAAAATTGGGTGAGGGTAATCCTACAATCTGGAATAAAGCCGCATAATCTGGTCAAATAACATTTCACCTCTTATCGAATGCTATTATCCTACCCTTCCAAGTATAGTGCAATTATTTGGTAGTCTATGCTGTATGCACTTCCATCGATTATTCCAAGTATTGCAAATCTCTCTACTATCCATAGTCATTAACCACCCTCCAACTCCATCAAAATCATTTTAGGCAATCAAAGAGGGTCTAAGTAAAGACCTGCTTTAAAACAGCATACCAGAGTTGTAACGCAGAACTGTTCACCAGCTCCTTCACAATCTGAGGCGGTAATGATAGGACTTGAGATCCAAACAAAGCCATTGTCTTGAAAAAATTTATGTGTAGCGTAGGCCAAAGCATTCCTCACCCTTGCAACCTAAAATCAGGTGGCACCAGAAACAAAACTAGATTACATACTTCAATGAGATGACCAAAGATAAAAAGTGACCGCAAATTCAAACCATATCAAGCATCTAAGAAGCACGGACACTTAAACCAAGGTGGAGTGCCCTTGTCCAACAAGTGTCAGACACCAACACTCCTCGGACACGTGTCCAATACTCTTTTTCATGTCCATAATTAGATGAAAATCTTAATTTGGACACATGTTCAGCTCTTCTTTGGCTTCTATGACTAAGAAATAAATGTGATCGACACTTGCTAACGTGTGACTATCAAAGATCCGAAATTTGACACATCACTATAATAAACAAAGTTGGAAAAATAGTAATTCTTAGAATTTCTCAAATTAAATTCAATTGGTATTTGCCAAGGATTTCTTGAGGATTCCTAACCGTGCTCATGTCTTATTTCTCTGGAGATTTCTATAGTCCCATATTAACTAGATTCTTCATAAATTATTATGGAATTAGGGACGTATACTTGTGGTGACATATACTATATCTGTAAGACAATATGTTTAGACATGCATAATTGAATGTATCCTCAACGTGTCTATGTCCTACGTAATAACATTTTAGAGACTTAACGCATCCGCGTGCCCATATCTCATGTCCGTATCCGTGCTTGCTTGTCAAGACTGTCAATCTTCAGATAGTAAAACAGAATATGCAGCTAACAAGCGGAACTAAAATGACTCATCAGCAAAAACGTGATTTAGAAAAAGATAAATTGGAATTGCTGGGAAACTTGCATGTTAAGAGCACCTCTTGGGGCGTGGAAATGATGTCAAAAGCAAGAAAGATTAACATTTTTGCATGGGAAAGGCCAGATGATTAGATTAGAAAAAATCCATCCTCCCTACATTTCATTGGTATAAATAGTCAAGTTATAGATGTGCCCTACTGTAAAATTTAATAAGATGGATACTCTAACTCCATACTGAAGATGAAAAATCTCAATCTTGGAAGACTGATACTCCATAAGTGCTTGAGATTCGTAAGAACACTGCAAACAACATCGGTAAAAAAATGTACCAGCACGACTCCCTCCTGATCCTGAAGCACCACTATCAAATCGTTTCTATACTTAAGAGTACACAAAATGAAGGAAATAGCTGTTTCGAATAACTAACATAGCAAGTAAAGTCTCTAGGTAGTTGTAACAAAGACTTGAAATTGAATCCCACATGAGCCAGGTAAGATATTATGAGAAGGGGTAGATCCATGTCCTGATGTGTCAACCCTCACTATTGTAAGGAAACACAAGATGAAATGGAATGGGATGAAGTGTAACATTTTTACCAAAAAAGATGTATTGACATCCACATGAAAAAGTGAACACTGTTTAAAGATGTGACAAAAATTCGAAGCGAACAGAACCCCTGGAACAAAAAAAATTTCAAACAAAAAAGCATGAAATGAAAGAGGACGGATACAAACCGAACTGACCAAATGCAACAAGGCTAACTGATTGCATCTTAACAAGTGACCATACCGCACCAAAAGTATTTGTTCTAGGACGAAGATGAGCCTTGGTCCTCAAAAATTCCCTGCTGACCCGTTTCTTTTGGATGGGAAAGGAAGGGTCACTCCTGCCAACCTACAAAACGAACGAGTGATCACTAACCATCACAAAATAAATGAATATACAAGTGGGAGAGTTGACATTTACGAGGTCTATGTTGTTTTTTTTCCCTTCCCATTAATAATGGCATAAAGACCTTGGTTAACCTAAATTCAGTTAACAAGGCCAAAATTGGCGTATTTCAACTGTTCAGGCTGATTCCGCAAGTTTGACTAACATTATGGTTAACTAGTAGAGTGTTCAACGTTAGAGCACGCTGAAATTATGACATAGCGACATGCTAATGGGGCTCATTGTACTTCACCGCATTATGGTCTGTGAAATTTACCCAAAAGGCTAAATTATAGAACAAAATTGACAAACCATAGAAGTGTAATGGGGGTGGCATGAGGTAACTCAAACTTACATTTGTTAGCTAGCATTAAGTCGTTATTATGTGGTTGGCTAAAGCTTCTACCATCATGGTTTGAAGGGTGTTAAAATGGAGAGAGGAACTTGTATGGACAAACTTGATTTTGCAAGTAATCGGACTACAGGAATTGCAAGAAAGACTAGCTACTAGGATGTTTATCTATGTTACATCGACTATTCTAAATGAATCAACTATGAAGTACCCATGTCGCTAATCTACAATACACGATACTAAGAAGAAAATAAAGGGACACGAGGGAAAATGTATGTAATTACATGCTTTATAGATGCTAGCAACCACAATGTAGGTGTTTACAGAGTATCTACAATTACAAAATCCAAGCAGCCGGCAAAAATGCATCAAGATATCATCAAACAACCTTGGAACTTAACAATAAGGCAAGAAATTCTTCACCATTATGAGTTTCTCAATCTGCAACTCTACTTTCTGCTTTGATCCTTGACTAGCTACTAAAATCCCCTTCACCCATACAGACGCACCAGTAGCAATGAAGCCACTTTCCACCTATTCACAACATCTAAGAGGTTAACAGTGACAACATTACAGAGTTTAATAGAAAAGTAAGGTAATATGCGGACTGTAATGCGCAGGGTAACCGATTTTCGTGATATCACTGAGAAAAGGAAACTAAGCAAACACAAACAAATTGGTAATAGAATTGAAAACCTGTTTCGACTAAGAAGCCCACATAATAGTACTTCAAATTCTCATCTGCTGATGTATTCTTGCTTGAAAATCATTTCCTGTTTCTCTGACTCATCAATTACATATATTCCACTTATCCCAAAATTTACCTACTCATTTCTTTCAAGAGTCGGAAGGTTGATTTCTTATAACAAGACTAAATCATGCAAAATGTGTTTTTTGGGAATGAGTTCCAGTTCCATAATGATCTTCACATGATGATATGGACCTACTTGCAATGAAAATAACAAATGTGTTCCGCTATACATACAAGATCACCAATATCCATGTATTATACATGATATTTGTATGCTCAGAATTTTATACTGTATATTTCCTTCGCACCATTTTACGAATAATTATCCATTCTTTTGGAACAATAGAACATCATACAGTTAAATTAACAATAAAAAAAACTGCAAATGTACACATATTGTTGTCACCATAGTACCTCATCGTAGCCTTCAGCATCCGAATTCATCACACATTGCATGTTTGAAAGGCATGATCCATCATTAACCTATCTCCCCACAGAAAAAAATGTAGTACAACAATCATTAATTACCAACAATAGCAGGAACTTTCAGGAGATACTAACTCATTGCACACATAATAGCATCTAAAATGGGATATCCAAAGGAAGCCTGTTGGCCAGCTACAACCAGCCAAGAGTGAAGTGTTTTGGCTTGATTTCAAAGCTGTTTTGGAGTTGTCTGGAGCTGTTTGGCTCATCTTGGAGCTGTCTGGAAAAACCGTCCAGACGGGATCGGACGGTCTGTACAATCATGTTATCTGGTTTCCATCCTTGCTCGCTGTATATTCCATCCAAACGGTTTCTACTTCCGTCCAGACAGTCAAAACATGTTTTGGCCGATTTTGTTCTGATTTGGACTTCCTAAAGATTGGTTTTAGAGTTTCCTTATTGGTTTTGAACTCTATATGCAAAGGAAACATAATCTGGCAAAAATTTTGGCTTTTAGAAAGCAATCTGTGGGCCTGTGGCAATAAATATAGCTTAATCTCTCATTAGGTTTGGACTTCTTGAGTGAATCCCTCTGAGAGGCCCCTTTGGGATCGAAGATCTTCATCTGTATCAAGTTGCCCCTTCTATAGTGGGTTCGTAGGCCTTTGACCATCTGGAAGAACATTTGTTTCGACAATTTTATCTGTTTGAAATCGTAAGGTTTCAAAAGAATCATCCGTTTCTGTGCCACATCCTGGAATTCCATCTGTGTCTTTTGGTTAAAATCGTGGGGGGGGGGGGGGGGTGGGCGGGCGGGCGGGCGTGTTTGTAAGACTTGATGAGAAAGAGTCTTATTTGGTGAGATTTTCCAATTGGAGGTTTTGATGAGAGAACTTGGATGTACTTTGGGGTGGTGAGTGCCTCTTTGTGAGAGCTTTGTTTGGTTGTCACCATTGTAGCTCTTCGGAGCATTGTTCTCTTCACTTAGTAGAATCGTCTCTTGTTTGCTTGCCTGTGGAATAGGTTTACAGCCGTAAGCCGAACCACATATATCTTGGTCTCTCTTATTTGTTTTGTTTCTCACTTGGTTTCTTTGTTAGGTTTTTCGCATAAGTTTCGTTTGTTGTTTTCCCAATATCATGGCCATCAATAATTGTCAGGTTGCGGTTGGGTCCTTTGGGGCCCACCGCACGACAATGAGTTGTTTTCACTTTTCAAAGCTCCAACACAAGGAGTATTGCCCCGTCACATCCCACCACTATCTGTAAGGGTTCCCACCGCACCTTTTGTGGGACTAAAGCTAAGGTCCCACGCGTGGTGATGTTAGTAGTATGTTTAGCCCCACCAATAAGGGACTATGGGTACTTGAACTTAGGCCTTGTCCAACCAAGTTCTAAGTTTCCACCACTTGAACCAACCCCATCATTGTTCCAACACAGTTCCACTTAGCTAGGCAAAATACCTCTTCCCTTAATTTTCCATCAATTGTGTCCAAATTTGCCTAGCCTAAGCTGCCTAACATGTATGAGAAAATGGACAGAAAAAATAAGATTGCACTATAATTGTGCATTTTTTTCTACGCAAAGTAGCTGGCTTTGAAACTTAGATACGTTTTAAATTTTAAAAGATATGTTTTATTAGATATACATTTCATTAATTTAAAAGGTGTAACCTTAACGTTCGAATGAAAAGATGTTTTGAGATAAGAGACATGACTCTTATAAAAAGGTGTTTATAATCCTATAAATAGGATGTCTCCCGCGGATAATTTTTAGCACTTGAGTTCTCTTATCTCACTCTATTATTTTTCTGTGCCTTATGGGCAATTCGATTCATTCTTAGCACCCCCGACTTCCACCAATCGTGTAACGTAGAGACAAACTGTGAGATTTATGGAAAGTCATATTCAGCCAATAGAACCTACACAAAGGGAGGCAAATATGGCTTAAGGACAGCGAATGCCGTGGCTTTCATCAATCTCACAGGCTATTTTCCTCAACCTAATTATCTTACATACTTCATTGATTATGTTCATGAGTTTATATTGGCATTTCTAACTATTAGTGTTTTGTGGTAATTGTTTAATAGATCCCCAACAGTTAGTAGCGTTGAACTTACTCACATACTTTCAAAATGGCATTCGCTCCCGCTCTCAATCCTCGCACTTACAAATTTTAGTTGTTTGGGAGGTTTTTGAAAGACAGCTTTCACACTCCCGCGTTATGTGACTTGGGGGTTGAAAAAAATAGGAGAAAGATATAATTGGAAAAAAAAAAACAATGTATCATTGCTATCATCACCTCAATGAACGTGACACTGCTCTGCACCCGAAGCGTCCGAACCCAACCCTGAACCACCAGAGTCTGGCCCAACCGATCCAAACCCTCGTCGGGCCCTCCCTTGACATCCACAACCTTCAATCTTCTCCGGAACTCGCCGACTCTCTCGCCAATTCCGACGCCCTGCTTTCCGATTTTCTCTACGGCCTTGCCGGAGGAGAGAGCGCCTGCGGCAACGGTGCACAAGCTTCGCCGGCTTCTCCTGGGTACAGACAGAGCTGAGCTGCTGCTTTTGGTGTAAAACGATAGCGGAATAGAGTACCGAATGTATTTTCGCGGGAGACAATGGTTGGTGGTTAGGGCTTTGGGGTTGGCGGGGAGTTTAGTTGTTTGGCGGTAGAGGGAGAAGAATACAGGTTTTAGGCGGAGGGAGGAGGCCGGTGATAGTGCAGCGGCCATTGGATTGGATTCCTCCGCAGCCGCTCTACTGGTTGTGCTGAATGCTTATTGTGGCCAAGGAGAGATTTTTTCCGGATGGGGGATCCTCTCGGGAGTCGGGATAAAACCTGCGTCGTTCAAAACTTTGATGATATTGCAGTGCGTTTTTTCCTTAACGTGGTGTCTACCTTGCGTAACTTCCACAAAAATTTCGAAATTTTAAAGTTAACATCGGAACTTATCATCAAAAAGATAAGTTAACGATCGAACAAAAGCACCAATAGACCTAATGTTTTGGAATGTTTATTTTTGTAAAATTCGAATATACAATCTCGTGAAGGACAATCAATTAGGCCACGTTCCGCTAAGATTCTTACTATTTTTTATTAAATACTTAATTTTTTATTTTATCGTATTATTTTCTCATAATACATGATATTAAAACTTATTTTAATTAGTGGAATACATGACATACTCAATACTCATTTGGCCAATTGAACTCCTTAGGGTTAATGATTGGTGAAATTATACAATACTCCACCCTACCATTTTATAATCACACATTCACGTGGGGTCTACTATTAAGTATATGAATCCCACAAGAATGTGTAATTGTAAAGTAATCCGAAGTACCACGTTATAATACTCTTGAACTACTGAATAATTAGTCGATTGGTTGCAGTGTTCTAATAAGGGCTGCAGGTTAGGCTAAAAATATTATCCGGCGCAGATTAGGCCAAATTGAATAAGTAAATTCTTCTAATGTTCACCCAATAATAAGTAAAATTGACCGGATTATTGGTCTTCAATAATCCAAAAATTAGGAATTATTTGCTTCTAATGTTATACTAACATCTCTAATGGTTGAGAGTGATTTTGTTCACCCTCATCTAAGGTATTCTCATTCTGTGTCTCACTTTGCCAATTAAAATTGTTTGGTTATTCATTTTTTGGGAGACCGTAACAAATTTCAGCTAAATCGAATATCAATACTTGCTTCATCTAGGAGTTTATTCATTTTCTTTAAAATTCTTGAATGAAAAATTAAACTTCTAGATAAAATATTTACCAATGTCTGATTAACCTGAATTTTTACATAATCTCCTAGCAAATGAATTTGGACAAAATATATGGTTCCAAATGCAATGTTCGTATCTCTCCTTTATGGGGATGCTTGCCCTTCCTGATTTGCCGTTTTCTTTTCCTATCAATGTAACTATCCTAAACTTTGGAAGAAAAGAAAAAAAAAAACTTGTTGGAAGTACTGCATTTTGAATCTTTTAATTTCTTGTTAACCCCAATTTTTTTTCACATACCCAAGAGCAAATGTATTTAAGATTCACAATATGAAGTCTGTATGTACATAATCTGGATGATGGGAAAAGTGTCGTCCCTCATTGGTCCATTATGTGAGAGACAAGTTTAAAATCACCATTGCATTCACTATGATTTTTCTGTCATGTTCTCACTTAATTTGTCTGATGGTTAGGGATTCTTGTATCATACAAGCTTCTGCTGCGCCCCCACTGCCTTTTCCCTTTTTTTCTAACCAGTTAACTTGTTGGAAGCATTGCATTTTGATTGGCAATAGCAAATGTGTTTAAAACTAACTGTTGGTGCCAGAAAATGGATGGGCAATCCGAGCTCCTTTTTCCTTTTAGGGTTCCTGCAATCAAGTCCAATGACAGGAGGTGTTTCCAGTTGCGGACCCTCCGATAATCAAATCAGAAGTGGTGATTGTAAGTAGGCGTTCGATATTGAGAATGAAAGAGAGTGCCTAGCTACCTGTCAAATTCTATTGTATGTGCTTACTTATCGACAACCCCTCCTATCACGTGTTACCCCCACGATCATTGAACCAGATCGTGGGTGAATGGAGTGGTTTTTTCCAATGGGTGGATGGCGGCCGGTTCTGCACCCATGAACTGTGGATAACAGAAGCATAAGGAGTTGTGGTGAGTTACAACTCTCCCCCATGATGCATAAATTCAGTGCCCTTATGGCAAGGTCGTGGGGGCTCCATCGACCAGGAATTACCTCCTGCTGAGCAGAACCCTCATGGCCGAGCAGAAGGGCTGATCCAAGCATCAATCCTCCTCGACATGTGTCGATCGTCTCCTAAGAGTCAGTGAAACGTCTTCAGAAACGTACTCATCACTCACAATAGGTAATCTGTATGTATATATATAATCTGGATGATGGAAAAAATTTCCCTCGTTGGTCCATCATGAGGGAGACAAGTTCAAAATCTCCATTGCAATCAGTACTATGATTTTCTGTCATGTTCTCACTTTGTCTCCAACTGATGCATTTTCTTTATTTATTTATTTTTTTTTTGTGTCAGCCAACTGGAGCACCAAAGTGTCATGAATTTGTTTTTCCTTTTTTAAGATCATAAGTCCTCAAGTGATGCCTTGGTTCAGATCAACAATGAAATGGCATTGTTAAATCCGATTGACTCCAGAAAACAAATTAAATAAAAACACTATTACAAACCAAGCAAAAACCCAACCTCCATTACCGAATCCGATGAACCAATGAATCTGATTTGTCGTTAGACCACAACCACTAGCATCATTAATTGGACAAGGGACCGCCACCACCCTCTAACATCGTTGGACCATCGCCGCTGCCTTCCATCAACTGCCACCACTATCAGAACCTAAAATGTCACCCACACTACACTATCGCCGCTGCCTTCCATCAATTGCCACCACTATCAGAACCTAAAATGTCACCCACACTACACTGACGAACCAATGGATCTAATTCGTCATCAGACCATCCACTATCCTCTATCATCGATGGACCACCGTTGCTGCCACCTTCCATCAGCAATGGGCCATCACCCGACACCACTATGATCAGAATCCAAAATGACATCTCCGTGATGAAGGAGGAGCCGTGAGAGAAAAAGAACTCTTCCATGAGACTCAGCCCCAACTTCCAAATACTCCCTCCGTCCCTAAATGTTTGGCACTTTCATGCTTTTTATCATCCCATATAATTTGTCCATTTTGAAAAGTTAAAAACAAAATATGATAAACTTCCCATGGTACCCTTTTCTTTTGGGCACAAAATTTCAAATTCAAAATTTCAAATACTATTCAAAGTGCACTAGAAGGGTAATATTGGACACTTGGTTTTTGCACAATACAATAATATTTCTTCCTTAAAAGTTAGAACTCTCAAAAGTGCCAAACATTTAGGAACGGAGGGAGGGAGTACTATTGGATGACGTTAAAATTAAGCGCGGCTGAATCAGCCCCAACTTCCCAAAATGTCATTGTGGGATAGCCTCCAAAATGGATCTGACTTGTAAGTTTCTCAATATTACTGACTAAAAGCTATTCCAACTACTGGGTATTTTGTCTTCTTCTTCATATCCAAAAGATAATTTCGTTAATATGCTAACCAAAAATAGAAGCAAATAAATTCATATGCTGACTAAAAATGGAAAAAATAAGTAAAATTCAAGATGACCAAGATAGAAAATTAAATACTGATCAGAACCTCAACATAAAACTTCTATTTCTAATTTCCCTTTCGATTTACATCCACTTATCAATTCTCTTTTTTAACAAAAAACACAGAAAACTGATATTCCCTCTCACCCCTTCTTTTCTTATAGGGATCGAATTTGAAAGCAGACAAAGTCGAAGAAAACGTATAGTAAAAAAAAATCACCGATACAAACAAGAAACTAAAAAAAATTGAAAATCTCACCCAGATTTCCTAACCTTACCACTACTATTGGCATAACAATAGTAGTTCTGGTTAGAATTTAAATTGCGCTTAGACCCCATATGCCTCCTCATTATACTATTCAACCCCTTCCACCACCAACGCCGTCTCCTCGGCGACAATGCCCCCCCGGTCACGTGGCTTACGTGCGGCCTCACCGCCTTCTTCACGACAAGCCCGCGCACCTCCGGCGGCTTATACATCCGAATTAACGGCCACTTGATCCCGTTAAAAAACGGGTGGCGCTTGATGTCCGTCGCGCCCCTGGAGCACCCCAGCCGCCGCCTCGGATCCTTCACCAACAGCCTCTCTATCAGGTCCCTCGCTTCCGCCGTTCCCGGTACTCCCTCTTGTTCGTCCTGCACCGGGAACCTCGCCACCCTGGTCGACGCAATGTTGCGCAGGGTGGCCTCTTTGCTCCCTCCCTTAAACGGCGTCGTGCCATACAATAATTCGTAAATGAAAACCCCGAACGCCCACCAGTCAACCCCGTTGCCGTGACCTTTTCCGGTAACTAACTCCGGCGCCAGGTACTCGTGGGTCCCGACGCACGACATCGAAAACGCCGCCGTCGGCTCTGCCACAAACTCCCTCACCACCTCCTCCTCCTCCTCCTCCAGTCGCCGGTGACCGAAGCAGTGGCAGCAACGCCGGGTTTTTTTTGCTGTGGACCGGCGGGGCCGGTGGGACCGGGTTTCCAACCTGGGGACCATGTCGGCCGTGAAGCAAAGATCGAAATCGGACAGCATGACGTGCCCGTCCTCTCGCAGTAAGATGTTTTCTGGTTTTAGATCCCGGTAGACGACGCCGTTGGCGTGCAGATACTCGAGCGCTATTAAAACCTCGGCCGCGTAGAACCTGACGGACTCGAGCGGCAGGCGGTTGGAGGGCTGTTTGCTGAGGAGGGAGTGGAGGTCGCCGTTGGGACAGTAGTCGATGAGGAGGCAGGTGTAATGGGAGACCTCGATGTGGGCGTAGAGAGTGGGGAGGAAAGGGTGGTCGAGCAGGGAGAGGATCTGGGCCTCGGTCTGGACCTGGCTGAGCTTCTTGGAGGAGAGGGAATTGCGGTCGACGACCTTCAAGGCGAACTGGGTGCTGTGGTCGTAGTCGCGGAGGCGGCAGAGGAAGACACGGCCGAGGTTGCCGGTGCCGAGGTGGCGGAGGAGCTTGAGGTGGCGGAGGTGGATGGATCCGGTGGAGGAGAGGGTGGAGGCGGCCTTGATGGCGGACCAGTGGGGGTCGGAGTTGCGGTGGGGGCGTCGGTGTAGGGTGGTTGGGGTGGTGGCGGTGGCGGCGGCGGAGGAGAGGCGTGAGTCGTTGAAGGAGAGGGTGAGGCTGGAGCGGGCGAGGCTGGGGCGGGAGCTGCTGGTGGTGGGGTCGGTGGTGGTGGAGGTGAAGCTGAGGTCGAGGTCGGAGTACTCTGGTGGTGGGAAGTAGTAGGTGGTTTCCTTGTCGTCCATTTTTCTTTGTTTTTTTTGGGTGGGTGATGAGTTGTTGGGAGGAATGAGAGAAATGGGAGAGGAGTGTGGCGTTGAGGTTTGCTTATAAAGAGGGAAGGAAGAGGGGGAGAAAGTGAAAGAGTGAGAGTGGGGGCTGACATTTAATTTTACTCCTATATCACTCGTTTATTTATTTATATTTTCCATCCTGGATGATTATAATTAATTAACGGAGTTTCGCTTCCCTTTGATATATGTAATTTTCATTATGTTACACTAGGTTATTTTGGTGCTTCACATGTTGTTCGGTGACTTTTTACCACCACATATTTGAGTTAGAGAGTATGAAGCATCAGGTGACAATACAATCCCACAGAACATGTGATATTATGCATATTGCGAGGTGCTTATTTTTTTTTTTTGCCTGATGAAATTATATGTATTTATATACATCCGTGTCCACATTATGTATATATAGTTCCGTCAAATAATCAAAATTCTATATGAAATAGACAAATGAGGATTAATCATCAATTTATCCTGAATTTGTAACGTAAGCTAAGTTTTTCAGTTTTAGGCTTATTTTTTTTGTTCGCATTCAATTTTTTTTGGTTATGTGTTAGTTTATTTTGTGTCAAATTTTTGTGGATTATTAGTTGGTTTTGACATGAGAAATCGGATAAGTACAAATTTATTATCAAAACTCAAGATTTTTTTAGTAAACACAAAAGTTTTACTTATTGGCTCATTGTCTTTATTTAAAAAAAAATTGAGTTTCGATCAAAAAAATTTACTTTTCAGATTGCTCTCGTCTTGACATAGCAATAATTCATAAAAATCGGCACAAAGCTAAAAAGAATTTTTAAAAAATGAATAAGGAGAAAAAAATAATCCAACTGGATTATTTTGTCCTTCGTGTTAATGTCAACGATATCTAGTTAATTAATTCAAGAAGTTTTTGTTGACAAACACAGAGAGAGTGGGAAGGAAGAGAGGTAATTAGTTGACCAAAATGAAAGAAGAGCATCTGTATCCCCGGAATTAAATTAAATTAATTTAATCCGTACTTTAACTTAAAAGCGAGGGTTCTAGTGCCGTTCCGGTATTTTTTTAAACTTTTTTTTTTCAAAAAGAATATAATTTCAAGTTTAAATATAATGAAAATAAAAAATAATTTTTCTAATTTTTTTATACCGTTTAAAAGATCTCAATGAGATCTATCAAACAAAATCCATATTGATAGAAAAATTATTTGCGTAACACATAATTTTTAAACTTGAAATTACTTTCTTCTTTTTTCTAAAAGTTCCTTTTTCCAAAAACCGAAACCCTGATAATAAGTATAATTAAGGGGACCGGGTGGTGAGCGGAGAAGAAGGGCGGGGGAATATATTAGAGTATGAAAGCCGCGTTTGGGCGTTGGGAGCTGCGAATTTAGCTGTTTTAATTACTGAGGAGAGAGAGAGAGAGAGAGAGAGAGAGAGAGAGAGAGACAGCAGCTGCATGCATGGACGAAGTGAGAGTCAAAATGACGCAACGTCGTCTAGCTAGCTTAGCTGTATGTTATTGTTTTTTGATCCGCTAGCTTAGCTGTATGTATGTCGGTAATAAAGTACACGTAGCCGTTATTACTGGGGGGGCGACCGTCTTCATACGCTGCTGATTAAAATCCATAGCTGGAGATCTAGTAATTAAACTTCAACTACTCCACTGGAGTACTACTACTCTACCTTTTTGCTTTCTTTCTGCTTTAGTTAGTTAACGTTGGAGTAATTGTCCCTGCAGCTTTGACCGACTGTTCCCATATTAATGGAGGGAAAAATTATTGGGAGGTCTTGGAGTTGTGGCAACGCCTTTATTTATTGCACCATGTAGAGTTTAAACTACTACCACAAACTACTAAGTGTACGAATCCTACAAAAATATGAGGTGGATTAAAGTACTTGGGTCACTGAATTATTACTCGAGACTGTTTTTCCAAATTGAATGACTTATTAGTGGGTGTTTCCACTGGTGAAAATCATGGCAGAAAAATATTTGTGATCGAAAAGTTGTTAAGTGTTTTCGTTGGTGAATAATTGTTGAGAAATGTTAAGTTATATTTTCAGTAGTGAATAAATTGTTGATGGTTTGTAAGTAGAGTTACTGTAGCAAAAATAATTTTTGTTGATAACTTTTTTGTTAGTGGAAACGAAATGATAAAATGCTGAAATTTTTTTGTTAGTGAAAACGAGACGGTAAAATACGTATTTATGTGTTTAAGTTTTTTGTTGTTTTTGTCAGTGAAAACGGGGCTTTAGAGAAATTTTGTGTACTATTTGATGTGTAAGTTTCACACCGAGTTCTATAGAGTTCTTGATTTTTTAAGAATTTTGATTAAATATTTGAATGAATTGATAAGCACTTATTTTATTGATAATCCTATTAGATTAAGGTGATTTTTTTATTAAATGCTTTACGACTTACTATTTCTTATAAAACCAAAAACTGTATTAATCTATTTTAGACTAGGGGGCCATACACATTCTATCAGTACATGATTCACACCTTCGAATCTGATAAGAAAAATCAATACCTTCGTCAGAGCCGATCCTGAGGTAAGTCTCACAAAACCTCGGGCTTGGGCAACCCCCCAACATGAGGCAACAAAAAATGTAAGGTGAATTTATTTTCTTTGAATCGAATAGTGTCAATTATAAAACACTATAACCAATATTACATTTGATTTCAATTTTCTAATGTAATTCAAGTTAAAAGTGCAAATGTAACCTTAATTTTGTTTTTCTTTTTTCTTTTTACGTATGTTTTTTTTTTTTAAATTTCTTATGATGCAATAATAATTGGCAACTAAGTTTGAAGTCGGGTTTTAACAATCCAAAGAAGCCGAACTTCGAATGGGTAGGCATAAGACTGTTCTTTAGTGTAGGTTTTAAGAAAGAAAAAAAAACAGCTATTATACATTGATGTATCCCTAACATTTTTTATTTTATTTTTATTTTTGTTACAGTGGTAAGACAGCCGTATAGGACCACTTGTTTGAGTTTCCAAGGAAATGAGTAACCGGGACCGAAAGCTTATTACCGGAGCCGACGCCATCGCCAACACGAAGCCGACTTCTGCCTCCATATTACTCTAATATTGTAGGAGTAATAATAGAATATATACCAAACTTAATTATTATTCAATTATCAAACCAACCATCAACTACCATTGGATCAATTTCTTTCATTGGAGAAAAGCGCGCAATTAATTATATACTAACATCAACATATTTTTCGGATAATCTTTATTATAAAACTGAAGGGTGTGGGGACAAATTGCTAGAACGACTTAGATTCATTTGATCCAAAATATTGTAGTGCATCATCCTACTTCCCGGTTAAGTGTCCATGGTTTTCATCTAAATAACACAACTACCATCTCCTTCCAACAGAGATGCGTAGTGCCGTAGACACGGGCTAGCACTGGTACGTACACCAATAATCTGCATAATGTCGGTCTCAAATGTACTTTCTTCTCTCTTCGTTAACAGCAACGGGATAAGAGACATAGGGCTAAAGAGAGACTCAAAAAAGGATCTTTCGTGTATAATCCTGTATAATCTCGAATGTTATCAGTTCCGGTACGTAGACCAAATAATACAATGCAAGCAAAAGTTCCTAAATTCATGGAGAGATATAAAACAACATATAAATTATCATTCTTCCCGTCAATTGGGAAGAGATTATTTGAACTTTGAAGATCACTCCAAATTCGTTAAGCAATCATGTACCGAGTCTACCATATGCGCAAAATTTGATACGGATAGAGATAAAAATGATACTTATCTTATGTTAAAATAAATCTCATCGTAATCGGTTCGTCAAAAAGTAAAACTTCTACATATCTTTAATTTACGTATCTTATGTTAAAATAAATCTCATCGTAATTGGTTCGTCTAGTAGTCTGGCTTTGTTCGTTTTTTGTTTTAACTTTGTTTTGTTTTTATTTTTTAATCATTAATTATCCTATTTTTCTCTTCAATCGTTACTATATTTCTTCAATTCTTGCTTTTATTTCTTTCTTTATCCCTTTCTACTCATTACTCCACTCTTCAATTATTATCATATTTCTCTTTTCACCCACTACCAAAACTAAAATACCCGGCCAAAGATGGAAACCGAACAAAGACTTTTACATATCTTTAATTTATGTTCAAGTAAATATTCTTACGCGATCTATGACGGGGGCAGAAATATTTTGTCTTGACACAGTGATACTCCCTTCGTCCCTTATTTATAGTCCGGTATTCCATTTTGGGTTGTCCCTTAATAAGTGTCCATTTTGTAAAGTTAGTGGGTAAAAGTTGATGAATTATCTATTTTGTCCCTAAAACTAGATTCCATTTTGAGAAGTAAGTGAGTAAAAGTGTAATGATGATGGGTAAGTAGGGAAAGTGGAGGAAAAAGTTAATGTGAAAGGTATAATGATGATGTCTTTTTAATAAGTTGGAGTTACGAAACAGGACACTTAAAAGGGGACGGAGGAAGTACAAATTACTACTACAACTGAAGAGTGAAGAGTGAAATTAATTTCAATCAACGTTAAATCTATATGTTTGAAGAGCGAAATTTCGTATTATTGTTTTTGGGTTTTGTGCAATCATTGTGGTATTTTATACCGAGTGTGTCTATACTTTAACTTCTCTTTTCACTTTTTAACGTACGTATCATGCAGTATTCGATACGTAACCTTGCTCGTAAATATGTCCTCACCACAAGCTCAACTATATCATGGTAAACATAACGACGAGGCTTTGCATTTGAAACAAGTGAACAATATTTGATCATAAAGGGCTTGTTTGTTCGGAGGCACTCAAAATCCCTACATACGGTCTCTAATAAATTTTTTCTATTTATCTCTCTTTATTGATTACACTTTAAAATTTCTCTCATAATCCAAACTGAACAAGGTCAAAAAATACAGAATAATGTGAGAAACACACTTTGAAATACAATTATGAACTTAGCTGCATCTAGAGTCGTGTACGTATGTAGGCCAACATACATCGAACGACTCCAAACACATTTTTGTCCGGAAGTTGCTTTCCTGAATATTTTGTTAATTGGGGTTTTCATATTTATTTGGGGAAAGAAACACATGAAAAAGGAAGGGCTACACATTAATTTATTTTGTTTGGTTGGATTTGAAGAAACAAGAGAAAATATAAATCATTTTCCCATGACCCTATTTTCATTCCGTGTTCTATTTTATTTTTCTTTAACCAATTCTGTATGGTAGAAGATAAGATATTACTAGTAGAAAATTGGAAAGTGATGGCCCCATGTGATGGGCCTGGATTATTAGTCTGGGTCCCAAGTGGGACGTTGGACGATGCTGTCTGCCACGTGGTCAACACTGGCCCTACGTTGTCGCTGCCATCGGCTACTCTAATTCATTCACAAAATGAAATTCTATTCTGAATCTCTGATGGTACTAAAATTATAACGCCAAGACCTTTTAAAATAAATTATTTTTACATTATTTTGTCCTCCACAAAATAATTTTCACCAATAATGCCTCACCCATCGAGTTAATGCTTAATAATGCAGGATAATTATACAATAAATTACTAATAAATAAAACCTGCCATGGGCACGTGATCTGGGAATGTACTTGGGTCCTCATGGGGTATTGGAGAAATGATACTCCTATACAATAGAGAATTGACTCAATTGAGTGTCATTTGTTAGTGTGTCAATGGCATCCGATGAGCTACTTCAAATTCATAAAAGCATTCACAGTGGAATAAATAAAAATGAATAATCAAAACATGCCACATCAGATTTTAATTATTCATTTAAAGGTTGTTAAAGTTAGCAATATCAAGTCTCACACTGGTTAGTTTTTGCTCATAATCAAAACCAATGGAATCATTGCTTCCTTCCATGAGTTTTCTCTAAATTTTTCCCTTTCATTTCACGTAAATCTTTTGAAAAATTAGTTTTGAGAAACTAGTTTATGTTAAAAACAATTTTTGGAAAAAAAAATCAGTTTAAGTTAAAAACATTTGGATAAAAAAATAATTAATGAAAAAGAATGTGTAAAAAAATAGCTTTGTGTAAATACAATATTTTTTAAAAAAATAGTTTTAAAAAATTTAAGAAACAGTCTTTATAAAAAAAATTAAAAAAAAAGAGTTCATATAAAGACAGTTTTTTTTTTTTAGAAAAAGTTTCTAAAAAGAATTGTAAGAATAGTTTTTTATAATTATGTTTTGAAAACATTGTTGCGAGGGAGAGAGAGAGAGAGAGAGAGAGAGAGAGAGAGAGAGAGAAGTTTATTATAATGATGGGTGTACTTGATTGAGAAAATATGGTGATCACTAAATTTGGTTATTGGCTAAAGGTTGCTAGTTTTGATTATTCAAAAGTAAAAATTTAATTAATTGCTAAAATGTTGTTAAGTTTGGTTATTTCAATGTGAACACTTTTTTGAACAAATATTGTTAACTTTAACAACATTTTGTTTTGCTTATTCCACTGTGGATGCTTTAAGTTTTTACTTGCAAGAGATAAATATATATATAAATATATATATATATATATATGAGTTAGGTTCCGGTGAGGGATTCCTCATTTTTTTAAAATGCGGGACTCTCATTCCCGATTGAATTTCAATGATCCGAGCCGCTCAACGTGATTTTAAGGGTCCCCGCGAGAAATCAGCAAAAAAAATGACCGGGAAGGGCTTCATCCGAGCAGTTTTCATTGAACGGTTCAAAAAAAATTGCTCGGATGAAGCCCTTTCCGGTCATTTTTTTTTGCTGATTCCTTGCGGGTACCCTTAAAATCACGTTCTGCACACATTGAGCGGCTCGGATTTTCAAAATTTGATCGGAAAATGAAAGTCCCTCATTTTGTTAAAATGAGGGATCCCTCACTTGAAAATTTCTCATATATATATATAAGCAGTTTTTAGCTTAGATTTAACGAACGGTTCAATTAAAAACTGCTCAAAACAAGCACTTCCCGGTTATTTTTTTTGCTAATTTCTCGTAGGCACCTTTAAAATCACATTCTGCACATATTGAACGGTTCGGATTATAAAAATTTGATTGGGAATTATGAGATTGAGATTTTGGGTGTTTTTTTAGGTGTCTAAATAGTTGTCCGCGGAACCGTCCCGATATATATATATATATATATATATATATATATATATATATTCTTTTGTAAAATTAACTCCATGTATTACTACCAGATGTGCAATTTAACTGGGTTGATTGAGTGGAAGCATAAATGCCAAGTACTTACTTTCCAAACTCGTAGTTTTATCTCTCACAATTAGTAAAATTTCCTTCTCACCGAAAATTTACCACCCTGGAAGTGGTGCTCATGAGAAAGCCATATCTCCTATCACACACCAATCTGATCAAATAATAAGTGATGGTATTATCGTTATATGCGGTTTTACCAATCAATCTGCTTAATAAGATTTGAGTGTGAACGTATTAGTATCTTCTAGCAACTTAATTAACTATTTTATTCTCGTTGGTTACGGATGTTGTTACGTAATATTAATAACAGTCCTGCTATGAGCAGGGACAATCCGCAGGGACAACACGTTTGGCCCCATTTTGGATCCCGGAAAAATCTAGAAAAATATCCATAAATTTTTGAATATTATTTTATGGAGCCCTGTAAAAAATCAATTCCAGCGGATATCGGTAAGTATGACTTTTGGACAAGTAGGGGCGAAATTTTTTCTAGATTTTTTCGGGATCCAAAATGGGGCCAAACGCGTTGTCCCTGCAGATTGTCCCTGGGGATTGTCCCTACTGTTAGAATTTTTGTATTAATAAGGACACCCTCAATATTTATCTCATGTGTGAACAAGGTTAAAGGTGCTACTTAACCAACTAATGCAATCGTTGCGGTAAAGTCAATACCTTCCGATCATAACAATTCTTGTTTGTTTACCTTATATGTTGTACATGATCGTGAAAATTCATAAGTGGATCGAGTTGTTTTCATATCTGTTACGGGTAATGATGGAGGAAAATCGTATTCATTTATTTCAATTGAGCGTGCATTACTCATCATCCTCATTGGTTAATTCATGATGTTATTTTTATTATAACTCACTTACATCGATGAGATTCAATGCAATGCTGGCATGAACGATGATTTAACATTCACTCACTTACTTACAAATATCCGCCTATTGTATTATCCATTGTATACTTTCTTTAGTTTCTCTGACTAAGAAGTAGGGCCATATGAAAATGGCAAGTGCATGTGCCCCCAAGATGTAAGCATTTAAATCTCCATTTTGCTAAACATGGCATAATGTGTGTCCACAATATATAAAAGGAGAGCGACATGTGACGCTGCTGCCTGTCTCATTATAAACAGAAGACCACTCCATGAGAAAGAGACCCACCCGAATCAAAAATCATTTGGGCCCGGGTGATATTCAATAATATTGGGCCTGGGTCTTCATGGTTTTTGTTGACTTTTTGTCCTTTCTAAATTTAGTCTTATCAAAATCTCAAATTATATTGCTGCTGAATTTGCCACTCTTTTTTTTGTTAACCTCATTCTCTTGCAAGTGTATTTTACACTTGCAGGGGAATGACATTAACAAAAAAGGGAGTGACAAAATTATTTCCCTTATATTATCCTAGAGAGGGGTTTATCTTGAAGAACACGACTTATTATGCCTCATTCCGCTAAGATTCTTATTTTTTAAGTATTTATTTTTTGATTTACGAGGCAGGTCATTCTTTCATAATACATTACATTTAGTTCAAAAAAATTACTACTTATTTGAATCCTTAGCGGAACGGGGCCTTATATTAGACTCTTTTTTGATAAAACTTGTTTAATCTTCAAATTCTTCTATTCACCAAGTAAAAAAAAAAAAAGATGAGAAAACTTAATGAGAGATTGGAATTCCCAAACCTTACAAAGAAGGACGAGACGAATTACAACAGGTCTATCAGTCTATGGGGGCCGGCGACCATTGGCAACTTTTTGTATCTCTATCTCCAAAATCATAACACAACGTACAATGGAAAAAAGAAAAGGCCAAACAACCAGGCTATACTATATCCATAAAAGTACTTAGTTGATGACGTGGTGCTTAGATCGAACATTTCAGACCGAAAATTTTATCTCTTAAAGTTAACCACCGTACAAATCTCTAAACTAGGACCAAATCACGTTTACTACGTGGGAATTCTCGAACAATGGGATGAGTCTCTAAACTAGGATCAAATCACGTTTAATTGATGGGAATACTCAAACGGTCGGATGAGTGTGAAGTATGCGATGTATCATATGATATTTAAAAGTCTTATTTATCAAAAAATATTTGGACAGAAGTTATAAATTTTTACTTTTTATATTCTCTCGTTGAGATGAACCAACAATTCACAAAAAATTTGGCGCAAAACTAACTAATACAGTATGATTTTATTTTATTTTTAATAACTTTTTAAGAGAAATGGTGTATAGAAGGTCTCAGCCGAAAAGACCTTCTCAAACTTGTCAATGACTCAAAATAAATGTAACAATTAAGCACTCCACATTTGAAGGATTTGTGACTAAATACTAATTAAGAGAATTGGGAAAGGGTGGGGCATTTTAAAGCACATACATGCACATGAATATGCCAAAAGCAAGGAAATCAAGGCAGACATCCTCCCCATATCCCCTTCTACTTTTCCAGGTCCAATGTACATGCCCCTAAAAAATAAATTCAGCCACAACTTAATTAATTAATTAGCAAACCACCAAATGATAGTACCATTCATTGGGTGTCTCTCCATTCTTTAGTCCTGAAATTCCTAATCAACCCACCTTCTTCTTCTCCTGAACATTGTGGTCACATGAATCATCTTCGTCAAATTATTAGTCTTAAAAACTCCTAATCATTTACTCAGATCCCAACCACCGTGGAGAGAGAGAGAGAGAGAGAGAGTACATGGGCAATAATCGTCGACAAGATGCCCCAACCACTGTTGTGGTAGAAGCCAAAGCTTGCGGTTTTTGGCCTAAGCATCTCGCGTTTGAATAGTACTCCGTAGTAACACTGAACTAACGGGTCGCAGCAAAGTTTTGTATTAACTAATTCCAGAGGAGTTTATAACATCCGAAGGCAAGCAGTTTTACAAAAAGTAATGAGCTGTTAAAATTAGTTGAGGGTTGCGCAAACTGTCTCGGACATCTGAGTCATCAAAAAAGTTGAATGCCTTGAAAATCTTTGTGGTTGCTTTCTTCCCATTTGTGGCAGCTCAAGTAAGCTTTCTAATATGTGCTCCTGGAGCCGGAGCAGCCAAAGCATTCAGTCAAGATTTATGAACTTATAAGACAACAAAGCAAGAAAAGTCAATCAAAACGCTTCGTTCGTTCCTTAATTTTGGTTCCATTGTAATTACTTGGTCTTTGTGAATTGAAAGAGCCATATGCATTCGTAGATTGATCGATCAAAGACAACGCTAGACACCCTATCCTGTTAATTCGTCGGGAAAAAAAACAAAAACAAATTGGACTCCTAAAGAAACAGAGAAATCAAACTTGTTCTTATAATACAGCTAGCCAGGGCTTCTGTTTGTCTGGTGACCCACCAAATTTGGCTTTTATCAGAGTTCAATAGACAAGCCATGATTAGCAGAGGGAAAATTCCAAAAATTGCTGAGCTGAAGTAGAGAAAGAAAATCATTAGAATAAGTCAATGGCCCCCCCAAGTCGATCATTAGGTATTTCAGTTACTGGTGGCTTTTTCCCTCCAAACAAAGAAGAAAGTGGGAAAATACAGGCAGAACCTATATTATTAACCACCACAACAAAGAAGCTAAATTATTGGCAAATGGCAACAAGGAATAAATTGGGAGCACATTTTAATATTGGAGATTGGAAGCATAGTGAAAGTGACAGTCACGTGAAGAAGAACACTGGCATATGAGTTGATTGTCTTTGGTAGCTAGGATCCCATCACAGAGAGAGAGGGGGAGAGCGGGGATGTGATAAACTACATGTGGTAATTTTAATTCATATTTTTTAATTCGCTTAAATTCGCCCATATATAATCTAACTCAATTTATCCATATTGTATAACGGATTGAACCCATATCAATTCATATTTATATGGGTTTAAATGGGTTGAAAATGGATTTAATATGGATTGGGATTAAAATATCCAAACCAATGCACAACTCACTGCTTTTAGTAAAACCCGTCCATTCTACAGGGCTTTTCGTAACAAAACATATCAAACTCACCGACGACAACTTCACACATTTCATGATGCCAGCAAATGACACGTGGCAAAAGAATAAACTCAAGCCATATTACTTTTCCGTTTCGTATGAGGAATAATTATTTGGTGCCGGGCCGGTATATCCCACGTGGTACCCGTTCGGCACATTCGGACCGTCAAATTCATCCACACAAGTTCTCTCTCTCTCTCTCTCTCTCTCTCTCTCTCTCTCTCTCACCAATCCCTTGAGCTCCTCTCTCTCTCTTTTGGGCTTTTCTTTGTTTTGTTCTTATTCAACTTTTTTCGTGTTTGTTATTTCGTGACAAATATTTTACGACTTTTGATTTGCTCCAATCGGAAAAGTAAAAAATTATGACTTTTATTCAAATATTTTTAAAAACATCCAAGATAATGCCCAAAAACCGGTTTTTTGGGATTTATCTTGAATATTACAAAAAATATTAGGGTAAAAGTAAAAAAAAATTACTTTTTCGATTCTCTCATCAAGACGAATTAATATTTAATAACTATAAAAAGTTTGTCGCAAAATAAGTAAATACAAAAAAATTTTGAATAGAGAAAAAAAAAAGTTGCTTGACTTTTTAATCCAAACCTAAGCGGTGGTTTTGGCTATTCGTAAGTCTCTCTCTCTCTCTCTCTACTTTTTAATCCAAACCTAAGCAGTGGTTTTGGCTATTCGTAAGTCTCTCTCTCTCTCTCTCTCTCTCTCTCTCTCTGTATACATAAACTAACCATATTCTGTACCCTTATTTTTGTACAAGCATCATTGAATTTAATAGTAAAACCAAAGACAATTTCGTGTTTTTTTTAAGGCATGACTTGGGGTTTTTTTTCTTATTGATTCTGAAAGGTTCGTAGATGTGGTATTTTTATTTAGCAAGTCTGAGTTTTGATATAGGGGAATAAGTTTTTTTTTTATATAAAAAAAGAAAGGGAAACGGGTCAGGTCGGGCGGGTTTGGGTTTGGCTTGACCCATATCCGACCCGACCCATTTCAACCAGTTTAGTTTTTGACCCATATTTGACCCGCGACCTGTTTCAACCCGCCTGTTTGCCACCTCTACGATAAACAAATGAGATGGCAACTTGTTTTATTACTTTGTTTGGCCAAATAAATAAGCCAGTTTTTTTTCTTAATTAAAAAAATTTGGGTTTCAATCGTAATTTTTTTTTGTTTTTTAAATTCCTCTCATCGTGATAAACAATAATACAACACACCTCTTAGAATATTGTCATGATGAAACAATAATCTAAAAGAAATTGACGAAATACTAATAAATGTGAAAAAATTTGAATAAGGACAAAAAAAAAAAGAGGCAATTTGGCTTATAAGGCCAAAATAGGATGATTTTATTGTGAACATAACTGAAACACAAAGTTTATTCACACACCTTTAAAATACAATTCTGGATGTACGGAGTAATTAATTTTGTGTTTGAAGCTATTCGAAACATGTAGACCCATGTACATGCATCTAACGGTTCTAACCACTGTTGTAGCCGCAGTTGCTCTTATATTGAAAGTAGTCCAACCTAGCCCAGCGAAAAATGAATGATGCTTGTTTGTCCAATGTGCAGTAAAAAATCAACTTTGCCCTTCAATTTTTGAGGGGTTTGCAGATTCAGATTCAGATTTCTCTTCATATATCTTGATCGATCAAAACAACATTTATCTCTGTTCAATCGATTTTCAAGAATTTTCTGAATAAACAATATTTTCAAAAAGAAGTACTATATATATCGTATTAAACTTGGTGAATAGTGAAAAATGTAATTCATTTTGCATGAGTTTGAATAGAGAGGAACAACTTCAAGATCGAAAATATTGAAAGGAATGCATTCTATAATTTGGTTGTAATAACCGTTACAAAAGCAATGCATATTGAGGATTGATACGTACGATACCTGGAAGGGTTCCATGAAAAGAAACATGAAAGATAAATGAACGGTTTAAATTCATGAATGGACTATGAATCTAAACCGTTCATTTCTCTCTCATATTCCTTTCCATGAAATCCTGTCATTATCCAAGCATTTCGGATGCACATTTATCCAAGTTAAATTTTCATTCAAGCATAATAACACAATTAAGATAAGAGAGCTGCTACTCCCCCCCCTCCTGACACACCCCCCCTCCCCGGCCCCACCTCCATTTCCGAGACTACCCCTCCTCCCTCCTCTCTCTCTCTCTCTCTCTCTCTCTCTGTTCTTTCTTTCTTTTTTTACAGTTTGGTTCTTCTTCTTTTTTCTTTTTTTCCAGTTTGTTTTTTTTTTCATTTTATTTTATTTTCTTTTTTTCCGGTTTGAATTTTTTTTCTCTTTAATAAAAGGGTCAAGTTTAATTCTAGGCTTTGTAAAGTAATTGAGAGAAAAAAAATGTTTCAAATGATCATGTTTATCCGACTGTTTTATTTTTCTTTTTTAGCCCTCTCGATTAAACCTAGTTACGTGGTTAACAAATATATTAAATTGGACTATAATTAAAAAAAAGTAAGCCTAAATACCCATTTGTATTCTGGATTAGTATGTCGTTTGCAAAATACATTTCGTAATTAGTTCCTGAACACTAATTGTAATCTTAATGAATTTTTTGTTTTACGACCTTTCAACGAGCACTCTAAGACTCATTATTTAGTTTCAGGACTCTCTTAGATTGTTCATTGAAAGGTCTTGGAGCCAAAAATTTATTACGACCACTTAGTAAAATGATCAAAAGACAACATATATCCACTACTTCAAACCCATTGAAAATTTAATCACCTTTTTTTGCATAACCACATTTTTTAATCTATAAAGGACAAAAAAAAGAAAAATAAAACAGTTGGATAAATATGATCAATTGAAACACTTTTTTTTCTCTCAAGTACTTTACAAAGCCTAAAATTAGACTTGAACCTATTATTAAAGAGAAAAAATTCAAACTGGAAAGAAATAAATAAAAAAAAACCAAACCGAGAAGAAAAGGAAAAAAAAGAAAAGGAAAAAAAACTGTAAAGAAGAAAGAAAGAAAAGGGAGAGGGAGAGGGAGAGAGAGAGAGAGAGAGAGAGGGGCGGCAGGGGTAGTCCCGGAAATGGAGGTGGGGCCGGGGAGGGGGGGTGTGTCAGGGGGGGGGGGGATTAGCAATTTACTTAAGATAAAGTTCAACCAATCACAAGCCACTTCAATTTTCGTCGCTTTCTTGCTTAGCTAGTACTAGAAAAATCTACTTCTCCATCTTTCTGAACAAGAAAGTACTTTTCCTTTTCTTTTTTTTATCGACGTCAATAATTCTCATTCAAGAAGCCCGACGGCAGTTACAAGAAATTCCACCTGAAATACAATAACAGGAACCTAATACGGACCCGGTACAAAAAAAGATAGAAATTTACTCATTGCATCACTTTTTTATTTCGCTCGTACTTATAAGAAAGAACTGTTATAAATAACGAAGAAACTAGTAGATTTAAATACGAAAGGGACCCTAACAAGCATATCAAACTCTAGTCCCATCTTGTGCATTTCAGCCCAATTTCTCGTTATTCTACGCCCAGTTTGAATCTCTATTTTTGGGCCTGAGCTCAATCTATCCATCCGGCTGGGACCTTCTATAGCCGCCCCTATTATTTACCCACAGTCCAATTGGACTGTATTCTAAACTCTAGTCTCAACATGAATAGCCTGTTTTGGACCATATCAAAGCAAAATTAAATTTAGATTTTCGTAAATCTTGATTTTGAAGTTTGGACTGCCATTCATATCAAAAGTTCGACTCTGCCATCTGGCCAATCATTCTCGATCCAACACCACCCTAATAAGGAACGGAGCGGGGACAAATATATCCAACTCCGACCCACTTCATTTCCATCCCTATCTTGAACCCACACCACAGGGCTGAGGCCACCAACTAATCTATCTCAAGCTCTGTCGTTGGGCCTGAGCCCAATCCTTCCAGCGGCCTGGGACCATACACAGCCTTCCAAGGCTATGAAAAACGAAAAAGCTAAAAGAAATTGACCGGGGAGACCGACGGTGCAAACTGACGGCCACCAGTCTACTCCAGGGAACTGCAAGATGATTCGAGTCATTCGATAATTAAAAAAAAAAAATTGAATGTCTCACAAAAAATTAATTTAATTCAATATGTGTAGGCACTAAATTCAATCTTCCACATTTTCACGGATCCAAAACCTTAATTTAATAAAAAAATAAAAAAATTAAATTGCTCGAATCATCTATGCGAGACCTGAAGTGGACCTGCTTGAGACCTGAAACAGAGCCGCATGGCCATCAGTACGCAGGATTGGTTTCCACAGTCCAACTGGACTATACCCTCAACTCCCATTGGTTGACCAACGTCACCTACTCACCAAAAAGCAGGCACATTAAATGGACCCATTCAATGCACACGTCCCAACTCCCCTCCCCTACTCGCACAATCGCACCTCCCCACCACGCGCCGCTAAACACACCGCGTGTCCGTCTCTCCTTCCGCGCGTCACCTCACTCGCCCTCCCGCTCCCGTCCCGACCCAAAGAAACCGTTTGCCGTTTCTAGATCCCAGCATTCTGGGCACGTTTGGGATTGTCTCAATCTGCGTGTGGGTTTGGCGTTGAATGAGAAACAAAATCTTGAAAAAATGGAAACAAGCTGTTAAAAGCCCACAATATTGTTATAGACTAATGGTTTCGATTTGTGTATTCTAGTATATATATATGCATGACATTGTGAGGGGATTTTAGGGGGTTTTGTGCCTTTTTTTTCCTAGGGTTTTGTAATCGATACATACAGAACATATATGTACTACTAGTAGATATATCCATATGGTGATGGTGGAAGCAGAGATTGGAGAGAAGAAGAAGCGGAGTAGTATGAGGCGGGGGATATGGTTTATTGGGGCGGCGATCGCGGTGTTAATTGCGGTAGCAGTGGCCTCCAGACACTCGCAAAAGATCTCTCTTTTCGTCAACAATCACAAGTCCTGCAGCTGTTCTGAGGTTCTCTCTCTCTCTCTCTCTCTCTCTGAAATTGGAGCATCATGAGTTGCACTGAAAAAGACTATGAATAGTGAATGCAGATAGGTGATTTATGTTATGGTCATTGATGCAATTCTTGCAAGAAATGTTGATTTTGTTCGTTGATCAGAACTTTTTTGCATGTGTGGAATTTGATAAAGTTTTTTTTTTTTTTTTTTTTAATGATTGTGAATTGTTGAGTTATTAGATATTAGATGACTGAAAATCAGAGTAAACCAAATCTTGTGTCCCAAGCTAGTGGGTTCTGCTTGTATCTTTTTTGTTTTGCCAAGGACTAGAAAAACCAAACCAAACCAGGCTAAGCTTGAAGTCCCAATCAATTGGGGTCGGTTGGTGAATCTGTTGTCTTTGTTGAGTTATGTCAAGAGCATCGTGTTTTGTGATATCGAAGAAACCTAGTTGTTATCAAACTACCGCATATGAAGTCGATTTTGGCTAAAAATTTAGTGAAGTCATGTCCCCTTTATTGGATGATGATGAATCCTCTAACGAAATGTTTGAAGACTTCAGCTTTGACTTTTGAATTTTGATTGATGGTTTTTAGTTGGTAGGTGAATTTCAGGGATTGGTTCAATGTCCATGAAATGGGTGAATCAGAATTGGGTTAATGAGTATTTGGTTGAAATTTCTTAGGATCTGAGTTGAATTGTTGTTTTCTTCTCTTTAGCGTATAATCTAAGGCTCTAAGCGTAGACCAAAAGAATGATGCAACTAGTAAAATTTAGGAATATAGGAATGGAACTTCATGCTGATTTCTGGTTTTGACTTTAGGCTTTTGGTGCAGGATTCACAGAAATATACAGGCATAGTGGAGGACTGCTGTTGTGATTACGAGACGGTAGACAGTATTAATGGAGAAGTGTTGCATCCTTTGCTCCAAGAGCTTGTCACGACTCCATTTTTCCGATATTTTAAGGTCTGGTGGGGATTGACATTGGCTCAATGTGGGCTCCTAATTTTACTCAATGATTCAAGTTTTGTTTATTTATTACTATTACTTTTAGATACTTTGTTGAAAAGAGTTCAATGTTTTGAGTATTTAGGAATATCAAATTAGCTTGAAAAGCGATATTTTGAGTATTTCACATGGACATGAAATAGCAAAAATGTACTTTTCTTAACCCCGTCGTGCTTAAATACATTGATAAATATAATTAACTGTTCATAATCTGAAAAAATTGTGCAATATATACTACAAGCAAGTGTATAGGACTTGTCCCCATGCCCGTCCATGTAACATAGCCCCTAGGGATACTCTGCTGATTTTGACATTCTAATCCATAACCTGTTTTTATCAGTTGCATCATTGTTCCATTAGCCATTTGTACTTCGTGTTGTCAAGTTAGAGCCACAAGTTCCCTACATATTGTAATTGTATCTTGTATGAGCACTTCACTACTTAATGGCCAATAGACGTGTTCTTGAACTACTACGATCACTAAACTGTTGCATACATTTGAGTCCGGGGAAAAATCCAAATGCTTAAGTACGTAAGAGAAGAAGGAGAGGTTTACAAACTAGTAAAGTAATAATAGCGTGACATTCTTGGAGAGCAAGTTAAGCTCTCATTTGGTGCCCAAGTCTCCTCTATCTCTGAACCTGTGTGTGGCTTTTCTTAGTGTTCAATGCTTTACGTCATTGTAATAAAAATGGATAATTTCATGTAGTTGTTGAGATGTGGAAGGAAGGTACAATGTTCCATATTAAAGAAATTATGTTGGTGGATTCTGAAGTAAAGTAACATAGGAGTGGGGTACCGAATAACATGGACTGGCTTTCTTGCCTGCCTTTAGTGTAGTTGGCTAAAAGCAGTGATCAATCTTCCTTCCCTTTGTAGCTCGTTAGGTCAGCTAGTTTTGTTGGGGCAACCTCAGGTTGTGGATCGGAGGTTGTTCACAACTTCTTCCCAGTCGTATGAGCCGGTTACTTTCCTTTGTGGTCTTAGAGAGTATGTCATATGACTCAGATCCCATATTTTTCCAGCAGGATAATGTCCCCAGACAATTTTCATGATGAAAGATTTATTCTCTAGGAAACGTTGTTATGTTGGAATATTGCATTATTTTGTTGTGATGTCTTGAAACTGATTTGTCTGGACCCTTTGGCAGGTAAAGCTGTGGTGCGACTGCCCTTTCTGGCCTGATGATGGTATGTGCCGCTTGCGAGATTGCAGCGTTTGTGAATGTCCTGAAAATGAATTTCCAGAAATTTTCAAGAATCCATTACATCGTGGTCTTCCATCTGACAATTTGGTGTGTCAAGAGGGAAAGCCAGAGGCTACAGTTGACCGCACCTTAGACAGTAGAGCTTTCAGGGGCTGGATGGAAGTTGATAACCCGTGGACCAATGACGATGAGACAGACAATAGTAAATATCTCTATCTTTGATGATGCTGAATGTTTTCATTACTTATCTGGACCTAAGGTCTTCTCTTTGTTGGTTGGTCATGAGATATTAAGCAGAGGTCGTCTAAATTCTAATTACTCATTACATCCTTCAAAATTTTGATCCTCGAAGATTGCATCTGTGTTGCTGTTGGTTGTCAATCTGCCACAATGCCTTGTTTTTGTTCTAGGGTGTTAATTTGTTCCTTCCTTCAGATTGATTGCTTTGGGAAAACTTATCAGAGATTGACTTGGGAGTTTTTGTCTGCAGGCGAGATGACATATGTAAATCTTCAGTTGAATCCGGAACGTTATACAGGCTATGTTGGTCCGTCTGCCAGAAGGATATGGGATGCTATATATTCAGAAAATTGTCCAAAATGTGAGTTTGCTAGTTAAGTGAGTTTCTGAAAATCGGACTCATATTTTCAGTTACAGGAGACGCTCTGTGACACCACCATGTAAAATGAGGGATGTTAAACTGCTTTGCATTGGCAATTATTTTTCAATCTATGCAATCGTTAGTTCCAAAGGGGTCACATCACTTGTATTCTTAGATTAGAATAAGTTTAGGTCCCTGTTGAAGAGCAAGTCCACCCTACTTGCAGGATTTTTAACTAGCCAGTTCACTTGTGTCAAAGTGGCCATGCAACAGTAGCAGGAATCACCCCCCACAATGAAGTCAATGTGTAGAATAGAAGTTCATAGTACCTTTGTTGGCACTGGCCACGGGAAAGAAAAAGTGATTTTATTGTCTAATAGTGTTCCTCTTGGTTAATTGGTCAATTTGAAAATTGCTTATTATCAGCTTTAATCAATGATTCTTTCCCTTACTCTGGTAATTGTCATCACCTGTTTTGTGCATCCTTTCTTTATAGTCTTTTGTTTCTGATGGAATTTTGGGATGCTATTGGCTTTTTTTCCTTGGATGCAGATTCATTGGGAGAGATTTGCCAGGAGAAAAAAGCCTTGTACAAATTAATATCTGGTCTTCACTCCTCAATCTCAATCCACCTAGCTGCTGATTACCTTCTTGATGAATCCACCAACCTGGTTCTCACTCCTTCCCGTTCCCAGCATTGCATTGTGTTATCACCTTTTAATTTTCTGTATAAGCATTTATGATTAGTTTTGTTTGTTCTATTAACTTCCATAAACAACTAGCTGTTATGTGGCTCTCCTTTCTTCTTGTTTTGACCCATCAAGTTTAACTAGCAATTTATGCTGGAACCTTGTTGCTTTCTGGGGGATCTTTTTTTTCTGTCAAGTTACGGAAAGGAATAGCTCATTGCTCATTCTGCTAGGCATTACTCTGCATTTGTGAAAAGTCAGTAATTAGAGAGGATAATGAGAGACATTCTGTAGAACCTTAAATTGCATCATTTGTTCAAAGATGGACAGTGAGCTAACAGTCCTTTTCTGCCATTGCAGTGGGGTAAAAATCTTGAGTTGATGCACGATCGTGTCCTTAGATACCCTGATCGTGTTAGAAACTTGTACTTCACTTTCCTCTTTGTTCTTCGAGCTGTGACAAAAGTGAGTACCTACTGCATGCCCTCATCTTGATAAATCTAATCACGTTTTAGGACATTTTCTTAAGAATATTTTTTGTTTAAAATGTTTGTTAGGCAGCAGATTACTTGGAGCAGGCTGAGTATGACACTGGTAACCTTGCGGAGGACCTGAAAACACAATCTTTGATGCGTCATTTACTTTACAACCCCAAACTGCAAGCTGCATGTCCACTTCCATTTGATGAAGCTAAACTGTGGCAGGGCCAAAGTGGACCTGAGCTAAAGCAGCAGATTCAGAAGCATTTTAAAAACATTAGGTTTCTCTCTGATATAATACACTTTTGTCTCATTTGCTTTGGGCAAGATGCTCAAAGTACTAAATTCAGATGATTATGTGTTTCTTCACTGCTGTAGTTATATTATCTGCTGCTTATATCTAGTAACAAACGGATTACTGATATTTGTGTTACTTGACCTGCTATACTAATCGGGATTATGTTATATTCTTTCCATCTACCAATTAATTTTTAGAAGTATATTTTTTGTTGCTTTTCTCATGAGTATGTCTTCATTTTGCAGTGCCCTAATGGATTGTGTGGGATGTGAAAAGTGTCGCCTCTGGGGAAAGCTTCAGGTTCTTGGTCTTGGCACTGCACTAAAGATTCTCTTCTCTGTCAATGGTCAAAACCAACCTCATCAGATTGTAAGCTTCTGTGGCCCTATAATGGTTTCTTCGTTTTATTTGGAATAGTAAGTTCATCTCTCTCTATTTGTCAAACTTTTGGTGGTCTTTACAGCTTCATTTGCAAAGAAATGAGGTGATTGCCTTGATAAACCTGCTCAATCGACTTTCTGAATCTGTCAAACTCGTAAACGATATGGGGCCTAAAGCTGATAATGTAAATGGAGGGCTGGTCTTTGAGCCAACTGCAAAAGAAATTAGTTCTTGGCGAAGAATCTGGGAGTCGGTGATTGAGCTTCGGTATTAGCTACTTACTATCTGTGACCTTTGGTACATCATTAAGCGGTATAATTTTCCCCCTTTTTTTCTGGTCAAACAGTAAAAGTTTTGGTCTCCTAGAATCTGACTGACTTCTGAAATGATTTTTTCTTTTTCCAGGCTGGGGAAGCCGCCATTGTGACACATCTTGTACTGTTCTAACGAATCAATTCTGAAGGCAATGTTTGGACAAAGTGACCTTTAGAGAGTATAGAGGAAGTCAGAGGCATATAGACGCAAATATATGTAGAGGACAGAGCTGAGTAAATATAGAATTTAAAATCAATACTTAACGGTTCAGATCATTTTGAATTTCACAAGATCATTTTGAATTTCAAATTAGCATCTGATAGAAGGTTTTGTTTTGTGCATTTGAATGATTGTATGAATAAACCAATGATCATTTTAATCTGTCCAACTGTTGAGTAATGGATATGCTTCACTGACGTTAAGCTCTTCCTGTCTATTAAGAACCATTTTCAGCCATTCTATGTTGAAGCTGTTACCGTGTAAGTTTTTTGAACGGTACTATTTGGAGTTATGTTCATTAGTAAGGGTGGCAATGCTCCCCTTTCATGATTTGGGCCTGGGTTATTCGAGATAACTTTTAATGTCAATGGCATGTTTGGGAGAGGATCTTTTAGATTTCGTTGATCAACCCTTGAAAAATCGTACTAATAAGTAAATAACTGAAACACATTTGTATCAAGAAAATTTTGTCACCTTTTTTTTCAAGACAAGGGTATTTCTAATTCTTACAGATCGATAGCGTGATTTTTGGCAGGTACACAGGGTTGACATTACCTCAAGCCAACCACCTAATATCAATAAAACATTGTTCAAACAACATTTCCAAAAGTGAGTCACAAGTTAACTGATGAATGTTGTTATATACCAATCCATTAGTTAACGGTCGATGGGCATCAACCAGGAAGGAAAATAAAATCAACACAACTGTCTTGTTTTGTTTCTTCTCTGCAGTGATCCATGGTTGCAAGCAAGGAAGCAACCCAGCACTGTTAGTTCGAACCTAATATGAACAACGCATTAAAAAAACATTAAAAAAAAAAAAACTTCAACTTCATATGATTCTGCTATTCCATCCTCTTTCCTTCTCCCTTTGGTTTTCCTTTTGCTGTTGAACATCTTTCATTGCCCTTCTAGCATTGCCAAGCAACACTCTATGAGCCACCCTTCCTCGGCCTCCAATAGAGACTCTAACCTTTTCCATCCCCACGTTTACGCCACCACCTCTTCTGATATGCTGCTGCATTGGGGACCTTATTTGAATTCTCTTTTGAACACTTCGTCTCAATATGCTGTTTATAAGCTTCTTCCCTCCGCTTTTATGTTCTTTAGGACTGTTACCACCCCAATTCATGGGTTCGGGATAGCATTTCGCTTCAATCTCTGTCTCTTCTTTCTTATTGGCTTGAATTGGAGGCAAGTGTAGAAATGGTTGTGGAAATTTGGTGGAGCCCACGGCACTCGGTAAAGGAATCAGAGAAGCGCGCCTTGGAGCTGGGGCTGGTAGAACCCTTTGTGCTATTGGGCATAGGGAAGCTCTTCCAGTTTGCTTTGGCACTACTAGCGGTTGGTCTGCAATCTTTGGGTTGTTTTCTTTCTCCATCGGATCAACGTGTTTACAAATGGCGTCTATTGGAGGAGGGGGTGGTGGAAGTTTGTAGCTGTTGAGCTCAGAAAATGGTCGATTGTGAGTTAGTTCTTTGCCTTCGTTAAAATTCTTAAGAACTCCGAGGGGTCTATTTGCAAGCGGTGGCCTTGAAAGTGCAGAATTCTGCTCTTCTTCTTGTTGTTGTCTCATTAATTGTTGCTGCTGTTCTAATATTTTTGAGTCAATGTGCTGTCGTGCTAGCCTTCTCTCTATCAGTAGTTGCGATTCCAATTCCTTAATCTGCCAAATAAATCAAAATTTGATCGCAAATTTCTGAGGAATGTAATTACTTTAAGCCAGACTTAGAAAGAGCTAGATTTCATGTTATATTACCTTGTCCTGCAACAATTTGTTTTTGGTGTCTTTTTCTTTCAACTTCACATCCAAACCAGAAATGGTGTCCTCCATTTTCTTAATTTGCACATCTTTGCTTTTTCCATCTAGCTTTGTCTTCTCGGCCTTGTCAAGAACAGAGAGGAAATTTTATCACAAGTAAAACACAATAGATAGAAAGGGATTTTGATGAGTAGAAATGAAACTGTAAGCGAAGGTTACTCTTACCAAATGCTTGTACTTTAAGAGCTCAGTGCTGTCTGCTTGCTTCTTCGCAGGACCCAATTCTATTCCTCTCACTCTACTTGCAAAGTTCAGTGAGCAAAGAGTCTCACTCAAGTCATTCTCATTAGGACTTATCTGGACAAACATTAGTGTCTTCGAATCTCCCCCTACAAACACAAATACACATAGGTCGTTATCATTTCCGATCTTGCATTACAGTAGTTAGAATATGCTTTCTTTCTCTCTAAATTCGTGCAAATAAAGTACCTAGGGAGTCTTGAAGCAAATGAGTAAGCTTGGAGTTCCTACCAAAACATGATGCCAAAGAGCAAAAAGTTAGTACCAAAAAATGCTTAGAATCATCATCAAGTTGCAAGAAACGGGATCGATAAAGTCCATTTCAGTACCTGAAAGGGATGTGTGGGCTCTTAGTTGCAAGAGCAGATATGACATCACCAAGTGCAGAAAGAGATCGATTAATATTTTGGGTTTCCTTTAGTCTTTCACCTTGTACTTCAGTCTTAGCAACTCTCTCACTTCCTGCTAGATCAACCAGCCAAAGTTTGCTTCTTGTACATTCCCCATTCAACAGATTCTCCCCCTTCACCATCACACAGTGTATGCTGCACCAAAAAGTAGCAGACTTCAGTCTTTTGTAAACTTCTTTTTCATGTGACAATCAGATTAAAACAGAAGAGGTGTAACATGTGGAACAAACCAATGGGACCGGCTGCTGTGCTCATTAGCGTTAGTTGATCCAACTGCCCTTGCATTACTTCCAGTCTGTAGAACTTCCCAAACCTCACTCATGTTGTTCACTTGAGCTTCAATCAGACCAGGAACATGATGTATTGCATCACCGACTTGTCTTACTTCTAGCCTGAAAGCATGATGTTATTAGACTTTAAATTAGAGAAGATAGCATTTATTGCAATTGATCCCCGCTAATAAATTTCTTTCTATGTGTTAGAATTTCCAGTGCGTTACAAACATATTGATGTAAGCCATCCGACCCATTCAACTTGTTGAGTAGTACCCAAATCATATTTGCAAAAATTGTTATCCTTCTTAAAAGTCTCTTGCAAAGCAATGCAATGCTAAAATTTCGTGATAAGTCTCTATTGGAACTTATGCAATAGAATTAAGATGCAGTTTATTATATGCATTCCTTTGTGTATGGGACTTGAACAAGTACATATATGCTCTCAAAAGCAGAAAACTAATTTCCAATCCAGAAAACTGTAGCTCAAAATGTACATATTAAATATCTTTATAAATCACTGCTGAAATGTATGTAATAAACCATGTTTCACTTTGAATGCTATGTGCATTCCTCGTTTAAAAGTAGAAAACTGATTTATATATGTATCAAGAAATTGCTGCTTAATCTGACAAAAAATGTAGCATACCTCTTTGTAGTTCCTCCTGTCTGAGTTCCAGGCACTAGCAAGTCCCGTATCTGCTCATTGTATACCTCTAGAACACTTACAGATAGTTCGTACTGAAACTCTCCCTTTCTCTCATTGATGATGTGAAACAACTCCTCAAGAGTCCTAAAGTTAACACCTCGGGCTCCATTTGTTCCCTCCATTGTAAAAGTTTTCCCAGTTCCTGTCTGCCCATAAGCAAAAATGCACACGTTGTATCCATCAAGGACTGATGTTGCAAATGGGGCTGTATCCTCAAAAACGTCAACTGCAAGAAAGAAAAAGAGGTGGAAGAAATTTATCAGCAACAAAAAGTTTAAGGAGCATTATTATGGGGCAATCTGCCTTTACATCCTTTTCTAGTCACTAAGAGCTTCTCAAATGGCATGCTATGTGCTTTGTTGTCTCTGTTTTTAGCATGAAGTCTCAAATATTGTCCTTCAATGATGAGTTAAAACATATCCTACACCTATAGCTGTATCTGACATTAAATTTGGCGAAAGATTTAACTGTTTCTAGAATTCAGAATGCCCTTCTGTTTGTGCTCCCATTGTGTTCATGATCGTGGGGCTCATACTTATAGGCCTATAGCAATTCATTTTGGCATTTTACAAAAAACATAGAAGAGAAAACATGTGCATGTAATAGGAAAAGAATTGAACCACTGGACATGCTCTAAGTCACTAGTTAGTTACCTTGGTTGGACTGGGGTCCAAAAACAGCATCAAACTTAAAGGTCTTTTTTGGTGCACCGTTTGATGTTACTGTCAGTTCACCGTCTTTAGCAGCTTCAAAATCCATGGCCATTGAAGCTCCCGCAGCAATCTCGTCAGGGTTCAAAGGCCTACACCGGCAGAAGACCCTAATGTTTCCTGCAATAAGAAACCAATACCACAAGAGAACCAGTTATATGGAATTCTCAACTCCCTTCAATCACCACAAGAGATCATACATAATTCTAACCTTTCAACTCCAAAATCTTGTTGTAAAGTTCTTTCCGTTCCTTGGCCCCTCTGATGAATTTGTTTTTAATATCGTTATGTAATTCTACTTGCTCATTCACTGAAGGCAAAGAACTAAGAGTTAGGGGAAGAACAAACTAAATGGATATAGGATACGAAAGTCAAAAGGGAATGTAAGTTCACATTTGGACTGAATGATAGAGCCCATGTCATTCATATCGACCAAGCATTTCTTATATGACAATGCCTCCTCTGATAGCTGGATTTGATCCATTTTCAAAAGCTGTTAGACCACTCGACAACAGCCAAAAAAAATGTTAGAAAAAAACTAGTCCATTATTTCTAGAAATGAATGGAGAGCAAATGGCAATGTTAATGTAGCTAAGAGTATAGATTCAGTACCTTCAGTTTTCTTTTCAAGTCTCTCATGGAGGAAAACCATCTGCTTTTCTCTTTCACTTGTCCCTCAATGGCAAAAGCTATTTAAAAGCGAAAACTAATCAACCCTACAAGTTAGTAAGTGCTACACACGGTGAGTGTCAATAGAATGGAAGTTCCATACCTAGTGAACCAACGTGCATCGACTTGCGCATGAGCTCATTTTGGAGATCCTTCAAAGATCTCCATGCTTCTTGGCATTCTCTGCTCTTACTTTCATTCTCCCTCTTAAGCTTCTCTAAAGCTTTCCTTGTTTCAGTTAGTTCCCTTTTCTGGCACTCATACTCTACTTGAAGCATTTCAATTTGTCCAACTTCATATTCCCCGGTATCCTAAACACACAGAGCAAAGAATGTCATTCCATTTTCCAGAGTTCCATTAATTACAAATCATGAGTACCTTTGGAAAGAAATATTACTTTTGGTGGCTCAGTTTCTGTTATCTGTTTGATCAATTCAACTTCCCCAAAGCCTGGAAACAATCGAAAATTACATACTTTTCAAAATCTGGAATGCTAAGTGCAAAATTTTCATTTTTTGAATATCGCATATAAAATACACTATCAAGGGATATCTTCAACTTATTAACTTACTTGCAGAGAGATGTTTCCTCACAGAAATGCCGCAGACAAGAGGATTTCCAGTCACTCCTTCAAATCTTATTGATAAACCCTCATCACCATTTACGAAAGCTTTCAAATTGGGGATAACTAGAGGTTTATTAGCACCAACACGAGCATATATGTCTATGCAGGAAACAACCTACAACCAGAAAGTTGCAGTCAACAAACCTCATAGTACAAATTAAATAGTAAGAAGCGTATGTTGTTTATGACTCGTGGCTTCTTACCTTCTGCTCTTGTATGTACACGTCAAACACTCTCATCCCAGGTGGGCCATCCGTGAACACAATCTCCGCAAGGTGCAGATCAACAATATAGTTTCCTCTTTCCAATGTCTTGAATTGATACGAAAAGTTACCGAATCTTGCTGTTTGGTAAACTGCAAGGCCTTCTCCATCCCCAATTTTTGTTTCAGTCCTTAGCGTGTCGCCACCAGTGAAACAAGAGTCCTCTTTAAAATTAGCCCCATCCAAAGTCATTGTGCCCTCCAATGAGCCAGCATTAATACCAATAACAGGAAGGGGTTTGGTGGAAAGATTGTCTTCACTGATTGGCATTGGAAGAAGCTCTAATGAAGCATCTGTAAAGGAATCTTCCTCCCCCAATTGCCAAGATGCAGGAAATTTTGATGCACCTGGAGTTTCTTGGTCACCGCCCATTTCGGGCCCATTGATTCCATTTTCTAAAGAAAGCTCAATGGAGGCACCCCTCAAAAACCTAGGGGAGTCCTCATAGCTCCTCACGGGCATGTCGGGTGAACCAGCACAAATTACCAAATCAGGTGATGTAAGGGAAAATTGCAACATGGACCGACCTAAAAAAATTAACAATACAAAAAAGGGTATTGATCAAATTGACATCTTGATAACCCACAAGAGAACGTTCTTGAAATTCCTATTTTTTTTAACAGCTTGAAATTCCTATTGGATCAAATCAACATCTTTTTTTTTTTCGGTAAATGATCAACATCTTGATAACCCACAATATAGGAAACTTTCTGAATTCCTACCATCAACAACAGCAAGGTTTGGTATCGGGTCGGTGGATTTTTGGGTATTATTGGGCTCAAAGCTTGAATTTTTCCAATAAATATCTACACCAAGAAAAAAGTTTCACACTTGATAGCAAGAACTAATAACCATTTCCGTAATTGAGAAGGGTTCACCAAGATATGAATCAAAATAGCAAAAGTTAGGGTTTTTAGATAGTACCATTATTTGAACGAGGATGAATATCATCGGGATCTTCCATTATCGGAGTTTGCGAGCTTGTGAATCTTGTAATTAAAGGGTCTGCCGATAAATACAAAGGGGTCAATTGAATCTTGTGATTAAGGATTACAGTGTGTTGGTGGGGTGTTTAGCGATAATCTTACACTGAGAGTGGGAATTCTGCTCGTGTTGCCAAGAAACGTCGGTTATAAGAAGTGGGTCATGCCATTGACCATCATCTTCCATTGATAAAGAGGGAGCGAAAACTGTTTGAATTGAAACAGTCCTAATCAAATGATACTCTACTGTTGCGTTTTTTCATCAGAAAGAAAAAAGACGAGGAAAGGGTATGGATGCTTTTGGAGAGAGAGAGAGAGAGAGAGAGAGAGAGAGAGAGGCTTTTGAGAAGGGATAATTTTTTTTTTTTTGTGGAGATGGCGTTGATTTCGTCGGTTTGGGGGAAACATTCTCGTTCATTGTTATGTTTTAAAAAATGACCGTTGGTCTTTTGAATTTTGAACTCTCTTAACCGGGAAGTAATAAAGTCAAGGAGAAAGGCATTTTGGATGTGATTAAGGCTTGACTCGTTCATTAAGACATTAACCAAATGTTAACAGTTTTGCTAAACACCACAATTCAGCTGGGACATGTATCCTATAAATGGAGTAGCAAGGAATTGAAGTATTGAATTTTAAGATGCAAATTGTTTCAACCCAAACAATTTAACTTACAAGTACGCGAGTTTACACTATTTTTGGCTGCTTTCCTAATTTTTCTAAACTTCTAGTTCGTTCTATTTGATCTTTCCCATTCCCATCAACCCAAAAGAGAGCAGTTAATTGCGAAAATAACCTAAATCTCAAAGGGTTAGAAATTTTCCTCTTCCGAATCCATACCATAACCTACAAGAGCGATGTACCGATTATCAATAGACTCAATATTCACTCTAAAATACGATATACCCAATTTATTCAACTGCCTCATTGCCCGTTGAAAAGGTTTTCCTTGCGTCCTCACATACAAAACTCTAACCAAATTGCATCTTGATACAATTACAAAAAGTGTTGAGTTTTTGCCCATGAAAATAGGCTCAATCATGTAGAAACGAAAATAGGCTCAATAATGTTTGACCCGAAAGATAATTTTTGTAGTCTAGTTTATAGGATAGAAGTTTCTACACATTAGTTTTAAAAGCACATGACTTCCAAATGCTTGTGTTAGCTTCTCTTGAAAGCCAGAAAAGGGAAAAATTCAGTAATTCATTAACTAAATACATAATGGAATATACATTATGTCTACGGAACTTCTGTGAGTAGGCACACGGTGCAATACAAATTTTTGGACAACCTTCTAGGAGTTTGTAATCGTTTCAGTGCTTAATTATAGAGTGAAAACAATGAAAGAATGTTTAGGATTTCAAAGCGTGTAAGAAAAATGGTCATGGTTCATCTACTGTGACAGAGAATATATAATGGTAGCTTTTTTGTTGAGAACCACACAACTGCACAAGGGACATTTTAATATAAAAGTGAGGGGGGCAATCTATAATTTTTAAAAACCTTGGCGTAATTTTGGTAATTATCCTAAGAAAGTAGTATAAAAGTCCTCTTTCCGGGTCTCATATTGTCCCCATATGGTTATCTAAACTGCTGATTTTGTCACTCTCTTCTTTGTTTATGCCACCCCTGCAAGTGTATTTTTAAAAATACACTTGCAGGGGAGTGACCTTAACAAAAAAGGGAGTGACAGATCATTTCCCTTAATCTACTTTCTGAATCGTTCTTTTTGAGCTTCTTAATTTTTACAAATTTTGAATGTGACGAATATTTGAAGAAATATTTATCGTTTCTTAATCACTCCATTGCTTCTTGAATTACATGTCTTCAATTATGGAAAGGCAAGGTTTTCTGTCTATTACGGTTCTAAGCTTTCGTTTTGTTTTTCAAGTTTAATGGCCTTAATTTTATGGCTTTTCCTAATATTTTCACAAAGGTGGGTTTGGATTAAAAAGTTGAGTGACTTATTTTTTTGTCTTTATTTAAAATTTTTTTGCATTTGTTTATTTTGTGACTTATTGATTCGTCTTGACGAGAGGAATCGGAAAAGTAAAAATTTTTGATCAAAACTCATAATTTTTTAAATAAAGACAAAAATAAGTCAGCCCTTTTTTTTTTTTTTTACTTATTCTTGTCTTTTTGAAAAAAATTATGAGTTTCGATCAAAAAATTTTACTTTTCCAATTTCCTCTTGCCGAAACGAATCAATAAATGACAAAATTTTAACACAAAACTAACAATTGCAAATTTTTTTAAAATAAAGACAAAAAAAAAAAAAAAGAGTTATTGTTCCACTTTTAAAGCCAAATGAGGCTAGTGGTTTGGCTAATTCACATGCATCGGTGGTAGCATAATTTAACAACAAAAATAGTTTTGTTGACACATGTGAAGTTGGCAAACCACTTGCAACAAATACACAACGTTATGAAATACCAAGATGTCAATTGTCATGCATGCTAGTTGTCACATGAATTAATTACTACTCCCTTTTTTTTTAGCAGAAAACAAAATTGTCCAGCTCACGTACGTCTCGACTCTCGAGCTCACAACGAGACCTGTTTGGAGGGCATGTAACTTTCTACGGAAAGCTACAACTGATTAATAGCTTGGTCCCCTAAACACACACTATATAGTTTGGCCCTCGTTCAAACTCATAGGCAAAAGAACGACATCAATATATACACACACTTTCCATGGAAACGTACGTTATGACAAGGGCGGTTTGGTCCCCTACAACATATAGACAAGCTTGTGCCCCGCACAAAACGCAAGCTGTGGCCACAATTTTGATGGACCTGCCAAGGACATTTCTTGTTCTACGGATGGTGTACGGCATTCTCTGCCCGCTTCATACTGCCTTGAGATTCTCACCGCATCGAATTGAAAGTACTACAATGCCACGGAAAACAATTCAATGCCATAGACCGCTGACTATTCTGTTTATGTATTGAGGTACAATGTGATAAGAGAGCACATTGTGAAAAGCCCCAAGACTACCAAAGAACTCATTGCACTGAACATAGACACCGATTTTGAAGATGGAAGATATTTAGCACCCTCAAAATACAGGGAGTCCGGTCTTTTTCATTCAATTTTACACTGCCTTATCAATTGGCCGGCATGATGAGAATCGTTGGGTTGGAAACAACAATGCCATGCATTTACATCAGAAGGAGAAAAAGTTTCATCCCAACATGGACTGGCTACGAAAACACATCAAGCATTAATTTTTATATTTTTAAAGCTTATTTTCAGAGTCCATTCTAGCATATTCAAGAAATTGGAGCAACGGAAAAGCTGCATAAAGAAATCTCAAATAAATAGAACCCTCATTTAAATAATGACTAGTAACAAACTCGTGCAATGTGTGTCACTTGAAGGGAAAAAATGATTCCAAGAAAGTAATTTTCTTACCCGTGGTATATGCTAGTTATTGAATATAAGTCTAATATGCAGTGTTACATAATCGGTTTCTTATTAGGGGTTGTTTTGTCATTGAAATTGGCCATCAAATTTGTTCAACCCATTGTTAGTTGCAAGTGTGCATACCATGTACAAAGTGAATTCGTGTGATGGAGTTTTGTGCATGGGTTGTGATGGATCATTATCGTCTATTTCTATGGGACCTTTTAAGATTTTAAAAGGCCAAGTATAGTAGTATATAACTATTTCAAAGGATAAATGTACATTAATGGTTCCAAATAAAACTAATCTTACAGGGGCGAGAGGGATGTGTATGGGTAATGATGTAGTCAACCGGAAATTGTTCCCCTCTCCAGTGGGGGATTGAGAAAGGGAACTGTCATCCCCTATGATGCCCAATTACCAACTTTTTTGCTTCACCTTGGTGGAGGAAGGTTGTGCATCGTCTGGTCTGGTCGTGCAAATCGGAAGCTGATCATTCGCTCCACAGTTTTCAGGGCCAGCATACCCAAACACACCCCTCGTGTCCCTGTAGAAGAAGAGAACACCATCCAAAAGCACCGCACCATTGCAGGCAACCCCGCCATAGTTATCGTCAAAGGAGGAGAATGAGTCGGCTAGCTTGTATGTCGTAGGATACGATAGAGCATACGGAATGAAGTAGAAAGCGCCCGTCGGGAAGGAGATGGGCTCCATACATTTCAGGAGGCACAAACAATTCGTTCAGATGATCATTATGCCGGAAGTGGTGGCGCTGGGGATAGGGATGTCCACGAATCGCTGGCAGCATCATCAAGAACCTGAGTGTATGGCCGCTCTGAACGTTCTTTCTTGGAATCGAGAAAATAACTTGTGCCTCCGAACACGTAGATTCTGCCATTGAGAGCAGCTGCAGTGCCCTTGAAACGGCCGTTGTTCAAATCAGGTTCCATTTTCCAGCCCTCTTCTGGGCGAGCAACATCACAAAAGTACACGTGTTAAGAGAGTTTGTCTTTGCCTACCCGTCTCCAGCCACTTCCAACTGAAGCGAGGGCAAACTCCACCCAGGGCATAGATACAGGAGCCTAGGGCTACGAAAATGGATCCCGACTGAACATCAAGGGGCATCCTCTCTAATGCCGGAGTGAGAGTCCCCACTATGCAACGATCACCGGGAGGAGCAGTTGCTTCTTTTACTTTACCTCCTCCTTCTTCTTCTTCTTCTTCCGATGACATCATCATCATATCCTTGTCCACAACCCATTCGTAAAGAAAATCATTTTCTCCTATCGACAAATCAGGAGTAGGCCTTTTCTGAATGCAGATATATACCGACTTCAGATGGGTTTTCTTCTTCTTCTTCTTCTTCTTCTTCACCCATAGGTATCCATGATCAAGGTTGTTGCCCCCATTCTTAGGCACTGATAGTGTTCATGTCTCCGACGACGCTCCTTGTTCCTTTGGCGAATATATATAGGAGTAATAATAAAACAAACCGATGAATCTATATAATACTCCCTCCGTCCCAATTTAATTGTCACTTTTGGATGTTCATGCCACTTTTCAATTGAATATATCTTGTAATTTATAATGTTTCAGGTGATTTTAAAAACATTGTATTATAAAACAAATCGAGATCTATCAAACAATATCCATATTGGATATAAAATTCATTACCAATTTAAAGATATAACTAGTTTTTTTATCCAGTTAGAATAGAACTGAGACAAGTAAATTGGAACAGAGGGAGTAAAACACAAGGGTGTGAGCCCCGTACAAACACAAATTGTTAAAACGGTTGAGATTGATTTGATCCAAGGGTTGATGTGTGCTCTCTAACTCTTTTATAAAAATGCGATCAAGTTGAGCAATTATCAAGATTCAAAAGGTAATTTTAATTTCAGTTGGGGTGGATAGTGCCGTAAGCACATGCAAACACTAGTATAAGAGTAAATTAACAAGTTAGTCACTGGAATATTTAAGGGTTTCGTAGGATCGTAAGTTCAGGATAGCTAGGTGGTCGATTCGATTTGACTCCCACTTTCTAGGGTTAGAGAATTATGAAAATAGACACACGCGCACCCCACGATCAACAAATCCAAACAAACGAATCGATTTTGAGTTCTCCGGGAATTTTTTTGTGTGAATTTGACCTATTCTATGGGAAAAGCGGCAATCTCCTTGTTTGTTTCTTCCTCGATTGCCGCTTTCTAGGGTTTATTTTAAGAGAAGAGAGATCAAGATAGCGTCAGCCGTCAAGCGCATATCAATGGAGAGGATAGACGCAGAAGGAAACGGCGGGAAGAGCGAGACATTTGATTGCCCCGTCCGGTTAAGGGGAATTTTTCAAATAAGTACATTTTTTTTAAAAATAAAAGTGATGTACTGTGAGAGAATAATTTGTCTCGTAAAATAAAAATTAAAAAATTAAAAAATAAGAACCATAGCAACACTTACAGTTTTGTGTCAGTCATGCTTCGTGTCATACTATGCCGGACAATTATTTAAGTGTGTTGTGTTGTACCGTGCTATTTTTTAATTATATCTTATTATGCCAACCTGTTTACTTAATCGTTCAATGCCGTGTTTTTTAATTGTGTCGCTCAGGTAAGGAAATGGCGGGGTGGAATAGCTAGGCCTCACTTCCGCTGCCTCTAACAGAAAGAGGCAGGTTATGCATTGTTGTACCGATAGCGGGCCATCTTTAAACGAGTTTCATCCGAAAAAAATTGTGCAACAACTAACATAGTATTTGCGGATAAAAAAAAAACCTAACATAGTATTTGTTGTGCCTATGACCTTTCGTGTCCGTCTAAAATCGTGCCGGACCCGTCTAAGACTGTGTCATGTCCGGCCCACTTCTATGTTATGCACAACTTGTCTAAAATCGTACTCATACTATGCCGTGCCACATTAAATGTGCCGTGCCCGAACCAATTCGGCCTACTTGATCCCTCTTCTTCGGCCATGGTCGCTCACATCTTGCATTGTGATCTACTCCTTTCAGAGATGATTATTGGATTTGGAGAGGCTCTCACATGCTTAAATCACTGTTTGATTATTTTATTTGCTTACGTACGTAGTCAATTACGTCATGAATACTGTAAAATATTGGTGAAAAAATAAAATATTTGGAGAGAGAAAAAGAGGTGGTCGTGTCAATTTTCCAAGCAACACGTGGGCTTCCCCTCGCCCCTCCCCCACACCTCTCTCTCTATATTTATACCCTCCTCTCTCTCATATCTCTCCCCAGTTCTCAAAACACTCTCTTATCTTTACCACTTCATTGAAACACAACAAAGCACACAAAACAGCCAAAAAAACAAACTTGGTGGCCATTTACTGACCGAAAATGGGAAGTCATGGCTTCTGCAACCACTTCAAGTAGATTGGTTAAGCCCAAAGTCTGTACAAGAGAATTGGGCTCTTGTTCTAGCTCATCAATCCCTTTAACTAGAACACAATAGACCAAAAACAACCACCCCCAACATTGGGCGATTTGGAAGGTTACGCCAGACGGCATTTTCCGGCACCAGACCGTAGTCTCCGGGGATTTGAATTTTGAACACTCGGGTCCACGGTTTTCGGAAGGGGTTGTTTGCGCTCGCGCGATACCAACACGCTCTCCGCTCTCCACAGCGTCTAGAGCCACTGCCGCGGCTTTTTGCAAGAAATTCCATTGTTGGTGTTTGTTTTGGGAGGTGGAGAACGGAAGGGGTTGTTTGGGGAGCACAAGTAATGTTTTGGGGTGGTTGTTTTCTTCAATTGTGCATTGGTTAAAGAGATTGATGAGGTAGAACAAGAGCCCAATTCTCTCGTACAGAATTTGGGCTTAACCCATGTACTTGGAAGTGGTTGCAGAAGCCATGGCTCCCAATTTATGTTCAGCAATGGCCACTAAGTTTTATTTTTGGTAGTTATTTTGTGTGCTTTGTTTTGTGTTTGAAAGAAGTGGAGTGAAAGAGAGTGTTCTGAGATTGTAAACTTGTACTGGTATTAAAGCGATACACTCTTTGATTAATGGCGCCATTCTTCTAACCAACACTATTAGTGTAAATGCTTTGAACGATCATTTGAAACTGAGCAATTGGGATTTCTGATGCGCCCCTTGTAAGCGACAGTCATTACAATTGAGAATTCCTCAAACAGGAGCCCTCTTTGTAAATGAAGCGAGTTCTAGCAAGCAGAGTAAAATTTGGTTCGTCGCCATTTTTTGCTTAATTTGCACTCGTCGAAAAGGCAACTGGAATATGCGTTCACAAAAGGGAAACACTAAGGACACAGGAAACTCAACCTTGGATTTTTAGTGTAAACACATGTAAGAAATTGCACAATCAATATACGGAAAAAGAAACTCACATCATCCAAGTATATTGGCTCAGTAGTCCAATCAATTAAGGCACATTTAAGTTTTTTGGGACCATTCTAAGAGAGACTGAAGTTCAGAATACAGTTATGTTATGGTTTAAACTATTTTCTTTATCAAGTAGTACAATTTACCCTGATGATTAGTCGATATAAGAAGGGAAATAAGAAGGAAAAATGATAAATGAGTTGCCGATCAAAAAAAAAAAAAAATTGATAAATGAGTTCCAGAACAAATGTAGATTACTATCTGCTGACTTTGCCAATGCTTCGAGTTGGTCAAGTGTGAAGGAACCAATACATATGAAAGGTAGTTGATTCAAGAGCTGTATTTCTCCGGAAATCCATTAATTGAGAAGTTACACATCACCGTACGCAATTACGAAAGCTCAGAATAGGAACTCCATATATGCAAATCAAAACGCATGACACGCATATGCAGCCACAAGTCTAAAATATCGTATGTTTTTTCTTTCTAATTCACATAAATGCTCCCGGGACCTCATGTTCTGTTTTTCTTTGAATCATCAACAGTCTTGGGAAAATAAACTTTCTCGGTTTCAAATAAAGAATGAACAAAGCTAAGAGCAGCTCTAGAACAAAGCTAAGAACAGCTCTTTATCCACAAAAACTACGATTCATAGAGGGAATAATCCAAGGGAGGTTGATAAGTGGCCAAAAGCAAGAAAGCTAAGAAACGATGCCAAGGATACAAAACGAGTTGAGCACGACCCAATGAACAACTGGCACACAGAGATTCCAAAGCAGAGAAAATCCAAAATGAAATTGAAAGAACCTGGCTATAGGGCAAGGCATTCAAACATTAGGTTGCCTTCCACACAATAGTATTTGGAAGCTCTATTGAGGCCAAAAAGAGAGGTTCCCACAGGTTTTCTTGCAGACCTGGAAAATAGTGGCAAATGATCAGTTCTTTGATTGCACGAGCACCAGACAATGCACAACCTTCCACCACCAAGGTGAAGCAGAAAAGTTGGGAATTCGTAGCCATAGGGGATGACGGTTCCCTTCCTCAATCCCCCGACTGCAAAGGGGAACCATTTCCGGTTGACTACATGATACAGAAGAAGAGAACACCATCCAAATTCTACAGCTCCTCAGGCAAACAATTGTAGTCAAATTCGTTGACGGGCCTAACTTGAAACACTAGTTGCCCGAGTGTAACATTCCACCACACTTTCTATCTGTAACCTGGAATAGTGTCCCTTCCACGCCTCATTCTTAGTTCATTGGCACAGGTACCACCTCCGTCGGCCTCACCAGCGACGTTATATCCTTCGTCGGCCGGCCGATCTACTGCTTTTATCCCTTATGTACAACGTTCAAGGTTTTTTCCTCCGTTGCAATCCTCTTCATCTCCGCGTGTACGGGTTATAGGGAGGAACGGATCTCTGATTTCGATCAGAGGTGCCGACTAATTTAGGTTCGTGTTGGACCTGGGGTCTCTATTACATGGCAAGGAAAAGGCGATTGGATTTGGCTGATCTCAGAGCACATGCATCTAGATCCGGCGACTCTCATTCTGTTTCCGAACTATCCTTATTCGTCTTAGTTAACTACTTCTGCCCACCTCGATTTCAGTGCTAAACTCTCTTCAAGCACCTAGTTGTTTGGTTTGTTTTTGTTGCTGGGATTTGGTGAAATTGATTGAGTTTTGGGTATGGCCGACGCATTGGCTGTTAAATCCACCAGCGTCTATGACGTCATTGAGAAACACGTACAAAAAACTCAAAAGGAAGCACGATTCAGCCAATTCTAGTGATCTCGTCGATGAGGCTCTTCTCTCGAGGATACACGACCTTGAGAAGCTGAGCCTCGATCTCCTCGCCGACGTCACAAAGGCTGCCAACCTCTGTATCAAACGTTACAGATTCTCAAAATCAAACGGTGGCCTTGTCCTCGACATCATTGACAAGCGCGTACGTAACTATAGGATTTGAAAAGATCTGTACGTTGGAGGAGGTTTTGAAACACAGTGGCACGACCCCCAACTCAGATCAATGTGCAAAATTGAGCTCCAAACCACTCGTCAATGCCAGAAAAGATGAACAGGAAAAAGTCTCCGACCTGACCTTTCCGACACCATTGAGGCTGCAGTCACAGAGGCAGTGACCCACTCGAGAAATGATTCAAAAATTAAAGATTCAGTGCCGGTGTCTTTTGGCTGCTATGTTCCAACAATGCTGATTCAGGTAGTTGTTTGCAATTTGTTTTAGTGGATTATGATGAATCCCAATACTAGTATTGCTTACATTTGATTCAATGGTGTCGTTATGTAATTTGATTCAATCTTCACCTTTGTTCATCACTATAATGGCAGTTATATATAAATTTACATAACGTCACCATCGAATCAAATGTAAGCAATACTAGTATTGGGATGCATCATAATCCACTAAAACAAATTGCAAAAACAACTACCTGAGTCACGTAGCAACCAAAAGACACCGGCACTAGATCTTTAATTTTCAAAACATTTCTCGAGTGGGTTGCCTCCGTGATGGCAAGGATCACTGCAGCCTCAACGGTGTCGGAAAGGTCGGGTCGGAGACTTTCCGGTTCATCTTTTCTGGCATTGACGAGGGTTTGGAGCTCAGTTTTGCACATTTATTTGGGTTGGGGGTCTTGCCACTGTGTTTCAAAACCTCCTCCAACATACAGATTTTTCAAACTTTTTCATATAGTTACGTACGCGCTTGTCAATGATGTCGAGGACGAGGCCGCCGCTTGATTCTGAGAACCTGTGACGTTTGATAGAGAGGTTGGCAGCCTTTGTGACATCGGCGGGGAGATCGAGGCTCAGCTTCTCAAGGTCGTGTATCTTGAGAGAAAGCCTCATCGACGAGATCACTAGAATTGGCTGAATCGTGCTTCCTTTTGAGTTTTTTGTACGTGTTTCTCAATGATGTCATGGACGCTGATGGATTCACAGCCAACTCGTCAGCCATACCCAAAACTCAATCAATTTTACCCAATCCCAGCGACAAAAACAAACCAAACAACTACGTCCTTACAGGTGCTTGAAGAGAGTTTAACACTGTAATCGAGGTGGGCAGAAGTAATTAACTAAGACGAATAGGGATAGTTCGAAAACAGAATGAGAGTCGCCGGATCTAGATGCATGTGGTCCGAGATCCGCCAAATCCAGTCGCATTTTTCTTGCCGTGTAATGGAGACCCCACGCCACGTCCAGGTCCAACACGAACCCAAATTAGTCGGCACCTCTGTCCGAAATCAGAGATCTGTTCCTCCTTATAACCCGTACACGCGGAGATGAAGAGGATTGCAACGGAGAAAAAAACCTTGAAAGTTGTACATAAGGGATAAAGGCAGTAGATCGGCCGACCGACAAAGGATATAAAGTCGCTGGTAAGGCCGAAGGAGGTGGTGCCTTTGCCGGCCAATGAACTAAGAATGAGGAGTGGAAGGGACTGTTCCAGGTTACAGATAGAAAGTGTGGTGGGTTGGATTCAGTGGAATGTTACACTCGGGCAACTAGGGTTTCGCAAATTAGGGTTGTGCATGGGGGAAAATGTTTTAAAAAGCCCCTTAAATTTTAAGAACTTTACAAAAAGCACCTGGACTTTAACTAATGACAAAAATAGACCTGAACTTACCATTCCGTTAACAATAAAGCCCTCGTTGTTCAATTCCATCAATTTGTAACGGATGGAGTTAACAAAAAAGTTCTTTTTTTCTTAATCTTTATCAAAAATTACTTTAACCTCATTTTTAACTATTTACAAAAATAACTTGAACCACCATTTTATTTACTTCTCTCTCTCCCTCTCTCTTTAAATTCGAACTCACACCACCAATCTATGCCACAACCAACGGCTAAAGCTTCAACCCCAATTCAAAATTTTGAAATTACTTTTACATGATTTAGGGTTTGAAGCTTCAGCCCCAATTAGGGATGAAATCGGTTCGGTGCGGTCGGTTTTTTCTCACTTTTTGCACCGAACCGACCGAGTCGGTTTTTGGATATCTCACACCGACACCGACCTATTCTTAGGAATAACCGATCGGTTCGGTTGGTGGTCAGAACGGTTCGGTTTGTCGGTTCAGTCGGTTTTAAAGAGGAAAAAATTGTGGCAGATGGAGGAGAAAATGAGACTACTCATAACAGCTCTGCGCAAGAAATGATAACGCAAAAAACAGCCATAAATGACAAACCAAACAAAAAATGAAATCAACGGAAGAAAATAACAGAAAGATCTTGAACAAGGACGATTTCAAACCTCTTGAAACATAAAATTGGTTGGGATCTTGGCTTCTAGAATGAGATGAGCAGCAAACAGGTGAGATTTGTATGGATTTGGGGATACAAGAAAGTGGGTCACCGTCTACCGGCGGAGAGAGAGAGACGGTCTCCCGGCGGAGAGAGAGAGAGAGAGAGTGTGAGATTAGGCAGGAGAAGACAACAGAGAACAGGTTAGATGAGGTTTACTTTTCATCTTGCTTGTCGGTGAATGGTTTGAACGGCAGGGATTAGTTTTTGGCCAAGTGGCTGAATGGATAAGATCTGACCTATGGCATGCGGGTACAGTAATAATCGGTTCGGTGGAATCGGTTTGTTTTTCTTGTAAAACCGAAACCGAACCGATATCTAATTTTTTGATTATTTCAAAACCGAACCGAACCGAACCGAGGTGATAGTAAAACCAACCGAATTTCACAAAAATGGTTCGGTCGGTTGGTTCAGTTTTTCAGTTAAAATTTTCATCCCTAGCCCCAATTCAAAATTTTGAAATTACTTTTACATGATTTAGGGGTTGGATTTCGGAAAAATCCAAAATTTCCCTTTCGGTTGATTGGTGGTGTGGGGTCAAATTTCTCTCTCTCTCTCTCTCTCTCTCTCTCTCTCTCTATATATATATATATATATATATATATATAAAGGACGGGGGCGGAGGGAGGGATAAATTTGAAAGTTAAAAAAAGGGGGGTTAAAGTAATTTTCGTTAATAGTTTAAAAAAAAAAGGGGTGAAAGTGATTTTGGAAAAATAGTAGTAGTAAGCAAAAAAAAGAAGAACTTTATTGCATATTTATTTACTAAAAAAGAAAGAGTTAAAAGTAATTTTTGAAAATAAAAAATAAAATGAATGTAAAAAAAGTGAGGTTAAAAGTAATTTCAAAATTCTAAAATTGGGACTAAGGTTTTGGCGGTAGATTGGTGGTGTGAGGTCGAATTTCTAAAAAACAAAAAAAGGAAGGTTAATGCCTTATGTTAATCCATCCGTTACAAATCCACGGAATGAGACAGCAGGGCCTAATTGTTGGCAGAATTGTAAGTTCAGGTATTTTTTGTTATTAGTTAAAATTTAGGTGTTTTTTTTTTCATAAAGTTTTTGAAAATTGAGGATTTTTTTTGAAATTTCCCCTGTGCATGGAAGGGTTGAGCAAGCTTTGAACCCCCTTTCTTTCATTCAGCGACTGGGTACGCACTTCGCCATGAAAGGTCTTGATGATCTTCATTTTTTCTTGGATATCGAATTTTGCATGGGTTCACAAGCCGGGCTTATATTAAATGATGATTAATTAGGCTTCATTTAAAATTCAAGCCCAGCCCCATACAATGTTTCATTTCCTAAGCTTGTCTAAGGCCCCGTTTCACTAAGGTTTTTATCCTTTTTATTTTTCGTTTTGCAAGACAAGTCATTCTCTCATAATATATCATTTTTAATTCGAAAATGAGTACATAGTTGAACTTATTTTAGTTAGTGAAACGAGTAAATTTTCTAAAGTATAATGCTCACACCAAACATAGGTACTCCTCCCGTCCCGTAAAGTTAGTCCTCTATAAAATTAAGCACAATTTACGAACTTAATTAATTACTTACTGAAATAATTCTTTGTGCAATATGGATTTTGTTTGACAGATTTCAATAACATCTTTTAAACAGTGCAAAAAATATTGAAAAATTATTATACTAAATACTTTATTTTTAAGTTTTAAAATTGCACATAATTTCGTAACGGAACACCTTTATAGGACGGAGGGAGTATTAGTCATTGCTAACAAGCACTCCCAGAACATAAGTTTAGTGCATTAGTGTTTAGTAACAATAAACGATGTGCTTAACCTTAATATGCTTTGTATTGATTGTCTTCTCATTAGAGCCCATCAATTATTCTTTTTTTTTTTTTTTGTCCTGTATTTGTTGGAGAAAATGTATGCAATAGGAATTTCTCACAAGAATAAAAATTTAAATAATTTTCGTCGCTCAAATTGACAAAATTAAATAGATAGAGAAAGGTATAGAATAGCCTGTGGGCTAGTCAAGACACGTGATAGCGCTCTCCTCATGAACGATATACCCCTTCGTGCATGGGATTGGATGATTCTCCCTCCCCAAGACACAACGACCTTCCAGTTCTCTTTTATGCAAAGTGACTTAAACTCACGAACAAATGTAGTTTTCCAACACTCCAAATAATCAACAAAACTACTCCTATGTACCAGAATATTGGTAGAAATCTGCTAGGATGGAAGCCTCGGAATTGTACGGAGTGCTAAGGAGCAGTGGTTGCTATTGTAAAATAGAGATACAGAGGAGTTAGTAAGTTGGCAGAGAAAGAATTCTTTTTATTCCCTTAGGAACAGACGAATAATGTATACCCGTAATTTGTAACAAATCGATCCTAGTATTTTGCAAGTAGTATAGGAGTACTAGTAGCTTTTTACGCGCTCGTTTGGATGCCGGCTCAGGAAGGGGATAACTAATACCCCATTTATACGGATATACCTAGGCCCACGGCTTATCCCTGGTTTGGGAAGCCATTTGAGGCTGGGTATTGTTTTATCCCGTTCTTGTGTAACACCTGAGAAAGGGTTATCGGGGGTCTTACCTATGGACAGGGTTTGAGGTATCCATAACTTATACCCTAATTCCCCTCAAAAACTGACGATTCCACCCCTCCTTGTCCCCTTTCCCAACCCCTAAACCGTTTTTGTTTTCTGGAGCAATAAACAAAAAATAGGGAGAAGAAGAACAATAACAACAAGAACAGATCGGAGAAAGGACAGATCGGAGAGGGGAGGGATCGAACCAGTCGTAGCTGCTGCTGCTGCTTCTTCTTCTTCTTCCGCCGCTGCTGTTGCTGCAGCCGTTGTTCTCTCGCTCTTTCTTTCTTTCTTTTCTTTTTTTTTTATCAGACTTCTCTCTCTCTCTCTCTCTCTCTTACAGCTCGTTTGGATGGAGTGAGTTCGAGAGAAAAGAAACGAAAGTGAGGGAGAAGGCTTTCTCTCTCACGTTTGGCTGAACAAAAGGTGAGAAACGGTGGGAGACGGTGAGAGATCAGACCCCCTGACTACCTCTATTTCGTTTCTCACCAATTTTGGTGAGATTTCGAGAGAAAGAGAAAACATCCCGCTTTTACCCCTCCTCCGCCTCCCCTCACCGCCGCACCATCACTTCTTCTCCTTAGCCCACCATCACCGCTCTGCAACCCAGTGGATCTAGGGCTTTGAGACTCTCTTTTTTAAGAAGAAAAGACGACTGTGAGGGAGACGGAATTTTTCTCTTTTTAGGAAGACGAAAGGCAGGAGTGATAGTGGTGATCGTGGGCCGGTGACGGAGAGAGAGAACTGTGAGGGTTTTTTTTTGGAAGAAGAAGAGAAAAAGAAGAGGTTGTACGTATAAGGCTGGAAATTGGAATAAAAAGGAAGGATATATTGGTAAAATACATACAACCCTCTCTTCTCTTTTCTTACTTATATTTTGTCCATCCAAATGAAATGGTGAGAAATCACAATCCTTTCTTTTCTTTTCTCACTAATAAGGGAAATCACGCCCCTTTCTTTTCTTTTCTCGCCGCGGTAGCCAAAGGGGCTGTTGAAGGGTGATAAGAAAAGAAACGCTGATAAGAAAGGAAGAGAAGAATAAGAAAAATGATTGTGTGCATATGAGACCATGTGCTATCATACACCCTCACCAATAAAAATCTGATTAGAATGTAGTAAAATACAAACTTGACATTGCCATATATTCAGGTGACCTAAATACACAAACAAAAAATACTGACATGAAAAAGACGATCGGACAAACCATTTACTATATATTTTCATTCATGAATGTAACTTTTCTCTGGTCTTCAATATAGAATTAAGGGAGGCGGGGGGCTGCTGTGCCCGTTTCTGGGCCCACTCCGGTCTCATTCCGATAATCGGAATCGTTCACTTTGTAGAGCTCGTCGAATAGAATAACTATGCAAAAAATTAGCTTAATTGGATATCATTAAGTCCCTGATCGAAACATTTTTATTTTGAAAAGAATGGATCCGAAACACTGGATCAAATCTATTGTAACCCATGGACCGAGAGTTATATAGGCTCCGATCAAGCATTTAATGATATCCAATTAAATTGATTTTTTGCATAGTTGTTCTACTCGACGAGCTCTACAAAGTGAACGATTCCGATCATCGGAACGAGACTGGGGTGGGCCCAGAAACGGGCACAGCAGCGACGCTGCTGTCCCCTTGGGGACAGCAGCCCCCCCCCCCCCCCCCCCCACTCCAGAATTAAGTCTCTAATCTATTATGAACAATGAAATCAACACGAAAACAAAATCATACAATAGAACTTATACAGCGTTGCTCGTAATACCTGTTCTTCCTTATCCCGTATCGTTTTATCTCTTGACTTAACGGATGAATTTTCCCTGGAAAAGAGAGAGAATAGAAGTCATATTATGCACGTAATACTTTTCCCTGTAGTTGTTCAGCATTCTTGCCAGTCCATGTGACGATTGTCGAGACAAGAAAGCATTCTTAAGCATGACAATGGAAAACAGTTACCTCTCCTCCTTTTCCTTGACCATTTTCTCCAAGATTTCTTGTCTTCTCATAAGACGTTGATGTGTCTGACAACAAAAAGGATACTTTATCAGGGAAAGAATTGCAACTTAAGATATCATTACTCAATCCAAAGCTTTAACGCAAAATTTTACTAGCCACCAAAGATGCATTTTTCAAGAACCTTGAAATGAGTTTGCCGGAGGTGAAACCAGAAGGGAAAAAGCATGGTGAAAGAGAAGAGGGGCGGGGGGAACTTACGACAGCAACATCATCTTAATGTTCTAGTTTTGATTGGATATCCTGCATCCTTGAAGCCAAAGCTTTCTCCACCGCTTCAGATATGGATCTCTCCTTTTTACTTTTCGCCTCTTCGAGTTGTGATTCAAAACGCTGAAGGAGAACACAAGGAAATGTGTCAGAGAAATAATATACAATTCTGTAATTCTTACTCATGCAAACCTCAAATGCATACAGAGGTGATTATCAGTGAACAAGTAAACGTTATGATGCAAGCTGTACTTACTTTTCTTTGAGTCTCCATCTCATTTGCAAAAAGACGATCCTACTTGTCTGCCATCTGATGACTGATATTAAGTTAGCAAGTCAGATAATCACTGCATGCATGTTACATTAAAGTTCGTTTATCTGCGAATAACAGAGTGGATAAAATTTTGGGTAAACCCAGTTGCAATGCTCAAATGACCTTCACAATGCAGACGTAAAAAGTTAAATAACATGTACATATTGAAGAAACCAAAGAAAAAATTACTTGCATGCAAATTTAACTTCATTTTTAAGGTTTTGTTCATGTCAGCCTCCCCAGCTAAGTGTTACCAAATAAAAGTAACAAATGAATCGTTTCCCACCATCTTCCATATGGTAAATAGATATCTATTTGCTTTAAAAGTTATTTCACACTTGTTTATGATTTAATAGATGTACAAATCATATATCTGGACACTATATTTTCTTTTTATCAGCTCTGTGGAAATAAATATCTTCATAGTCAAACTTTTTTTGACAATAGGCTCCTGCAATCTCCATGTTCTAAAATTTCTGTCCCAGCAAGTGCATATTTTGACATAGAATTAACTTGTCGCATGTCTGCATCGCTATCCCTGACTAGATTCCCTGAATAATTCCATGTGGAATGCAATACTATTTTGATACTTGTTTAACAATAGAAATAAGATGAAAATAAATACCCCTTCAACTTTGCTGTCATAAAGTGCCTCACTAATGCCAAAATCCTTGCTGCATCCACAAGTACTGCATTCTCCATGAATCGACATAGAATTCATCTTTGCCGACTTCCCATCAGCTTTTGATTGGTTCGAGCGGTGAACATAGATGTGACCATCATAATCCCAAACCTGCTGGCTTTCTAACTCAAGAGAAAAGCAATGTTGTGTGTCTTCCCAATGTAGAACAACATGTTTTTCTTGATACCTGGATTTGGGAAAAAGTATTTAATACCAATAACAACAAACCCACAGTGAGGAATACAGCTGGTAAAGTGCATGCCATAAACAATGTAAGGGCCTTGATAAAGTATCGGGAAAATGACGGCCAAGGACGTGTTTGATAATTAATACCCTCCCAGGACATTTTCAGCACTAACAAATGTTCTCAACATGTCCTTGGCGGGTATTAATTATTAAAATACGTCCTGGGCCGTCATTTTCCCTAAAGTATCCATCAAACATAAACAAGTGAAGAATGCTTACCTTCCACATCCAACAAAACCACATATCACGCATACCCACAAATTCTCGAATGTTCCACAATCAGCGCACTCTGGTTCCTCATTGTGCTGCTGACAAAATCGACAGACCTGGTAGCAGCATACAAAATATTAAAGAGATCTTCATCCACTTAGCAATTGCAAGTTTATCCCCTTCTGTTCCAGGACATTGGTTTTGTATCTTCCTCTTTTAGATAAAACAAACTCACATGTGAAGGAGTTGGCACTGGTGTGATATGAGTCATATGACATTGTATATACACTATTATGAGATGTACAAGTCAAAATGCTCCTTCAGCTGAACTGATTCACTAGAAAATGTGATTGCAAAAAATTATATAATGTGAGGGGTGCGTGAGAAACAAATCCTTCCCGGAAAAAAAAAAAAAAAAAGATTGTACCAAGCTGGCTGCAATTTTTGGTGAAGAAAACATCAAAACAAATACTCTTAGCAAACATCCTAGCTTTGCTTCTGGCCCATCAACAACTTCCCCGACTCTTTTTGTAGCATGAATCACGATGAAATATCCAGACACAGACCAAGTACAAACTACTTTGTTAAACTAGGAAGCATACTGGCTTTGATACAGTTCAGGACATAAAAAAACGTATTGAGCTTCAAGAAACTTGTGGAGAAAAACTGGGTAAGCAACAGCAAAAAAGGCCAACAAGCTTAGTTTTGCCAAATGAAGGCACAAAACTACTGAATCAAATCTTGAATATGGATAATTGGTTTCAAAAATCTGAGGGAAGCAAGAATTAACTAACCTGGCAAGACAAATACTTCCACTTCAAAATACAAGGACATTGAAATGAATGGTCACACGGTGTACTCTATATTCCACTCGTATGATCGTATCATCTCTCTAGCAATAAAGATAGCATAAAAACAAATCACCATAAGACAACCATCACAAATTTTTTAACCCCGGAAGCTGAATTAAACCAAATGCACCGTTGAGAATTCACTGATTGATAGTACTTCACAATATACCAATTTATACATACTAACCAAGACAAACAGGACAAGTTGGGAATTCAACAAATCTGTGGGCCGGGAGGCAAACCGGCCACTTCTTTCAACTTATAGTACACCACAGATTGAGTACAATATATGTGGCAGACCTCAGCCTAACAAATCATCCATAAAAATCCAAATTAAGGGCAACAGTAAAGCGTAAAATCCAACCCTTTAACACAACTCTACATATAAATAGAGGAAATCAGGCCACCTCCGATGGTCTGAACAGATTTCCATTGAAACTACAATAAAATCCATCCGACCTCAACTGATTGACAAGCGTGATCAAAACACTGTAACGATCCTCCATTCCATCATTCCTGCAACACATAGAAAACCCTTTGCCTCAACATTGAAAAGGAAATTGAGAAAATTCAAGAATTTAAGTTTGGTTGTTAGAACAAGTCCAGCCATGCGCCAAAGCCAAATTTTAACAGAATAGCAAAACCCTCTCCACCATTGTACCAAATTTTGGCAATGTTGTTCTTGGTGCCAAGTGAAAAGTGGGTTGCAAACAAAGAAGAAAAGTGGTTATACAACTTATACTTGTGCCAACATGGCATTGCACTGGCACATCAATCCTTCCATCTTTTAGCAAAATGACTATGTAGAAGACTTTGGCTGTTCGGCAATGTCATTTTGACACCAAAATTAGTTTTGCAAAACCCTTTTCAAAAAGTTATCCCCTTGAGAGTTTTCCAAACTTGTTTCGTACTTAAACCATGTTTCGACTAAAAAAGTGATCGTTTCCGGATCCTCCATTCCATCGTTCCCTATTCACATAAACCCCAAGAGCTCAACAATCATATGTGAAATCGCAAAACTGGTGAATCTGCCAAACTCAATTTCACTTTCAAAAACATTTTTTTTTTTTAAACTTATTATGTTAACAGCTTACTAAACTTGCCTATCAAAAAAAAAAAAGAAAAAAGCTTACTAAACTTGTCAACAAAATCCGTACTTTTTTTTAATAACTCAGGTGCTCGTGTCAGCTTTCGCGCACCTCAACTAATCTTGGGACCAATCTTACCTTCCACTTGCAAGGTCCCAATTAAACGAAAAAACAAAAACAAAATCCGTACTTTCAGCTAATTCCAGAAACAATTACAGATAGGGACGAATTATAATTCACGAATACTGTATTCTTTTTCACTAGGAACCAAGGCAAGAAGTACAAAAGAAAAAAAAAAAAAAAAAGAAAGTTCAATTTCGTAAAGACAGGTTCTTAATATTACCTGAGGAAGCAGAGTTGGAAGAAGTGATCGAGGTGGGGCCCGCAGAAGGTGAGGAATTCTTCGCGGGAGAGATAATTAGGTACGGCGGCGACGAAGAGGGTGGTGGAGCGAGAGCTAGGGCTGGTGAGGGAGGCGGTGGCGGGGGAGAGGCAGCGGAAGAGCTGGACCACGCCTTTGAGTTCGGTTATATGGGAGAAGTCGTCGTTTTTGTTGGTGGTGCTAGGTTTTGGGCCTGGTGCGGCGGAGCTGATGGTGGGGAAGGGGTTGGAGAAGTCGTCGACGGTGTGGATCACTGGATCTGGAGTTTGTACATTTAAAAAAAAAAAAAAATTTCTTTCTCTTTGGTTTTTGGTGGGATTTTGGTGAGGGAGGAAAAGAAAGCGGGCGGGAGACTCTGCAAATTCGAAGAAGGGAGAAACTACACTGACAATCCCTAATGTTTGAAAAAGTATACAAGGATACCTTATGCTTTTATCAAATATCTCACAGAAAGTCTAACTGCACAGATCACGAAGTGGACCCACTATGGGTCTCACACGAACAATTCAAGTCATTCATTAAATTTAAAACATTTTTGGAGCTACAACCGGTGAATAGCTTGGTACCCATAGAAAATGAAATCTCTGATGACATGGGCCTTGTTTGTTTCCCATATTTTTTTTGTTTTAACTTTGTTTTTCAATCATTACCGTATATCTTTTTTCAATCATTGCTCTATTTCTTCAATTATTAATTTCATTTCTCTCTCTATCTCTCTCCACTCATTACCCATCTCTTCAATTATTACCTTATTTCTCTCTCCACCCATTATCAAAACTAAAATACCCAAAGTTATCAAATGTACAAGACCATGATTTTTCTTGCAAGGAAATTTCTCAATTAATTACCAATGCCGTGCGGTACGTGTTTAGCCTCCAAACCTCGCCTTCAAAAAAGGTTGAAATACCCCAAGTGTAGGGCTGGGTTGTCGGTAGCAATAAACCGGTAAGACCGAGATCGTACCACAGGGAATTCGCAAGATAACTTAATCGGATAGTAGGTTAATATGATAGAGTGCGGCGTTCAAGACGGCCAACTTAGTTTTGCTTTAAACGGTGGAAGTAAAAATGGAAAAGACTAGAAATAAGATTTATGAACTAAAAAGAGGCAAGTCTAGAGATCATCTATCCCTTGACAAAAGGCCGCTACCGGTTCTCAATATAACTCAAGCGAGAGACACGATCAGGTGCTCACGCCCGGAAGATTTAGCTTTAACGATTACGTTTTATCAAAAGATGTGATTAAACGAAACTAAAAAAAAACCTATTTTAGCTAATGTATCTAACACGTAGGAGGCCACAAGGCCTCAATATGCCATTTGCCAAGACCGCTTGACTAAACAACATACCAAGGAGTTAACACTCCTCGCTTAGACCAAAATGGCTAGGTTAGTTCAATTCCGAAAATCATGATTTTAAGCCCGAGGGTTTGAGAACCAAATAACCACCTAAGTCATCGGGAAATAGTAACCCGAGATTTAGCCAAATGACTACTCACACATATTAAAAAAACTAGAAATCATGCTAGAAATGACAAACATGTTTAACCGATTAAAACGGAAATAAACTTGATATTAGTAAGGATCTAGTCTGTAGCTACAACATTAATAAATGAGAAATTAACATAAGACAAATACCTTAAGTGGTTCTTGAAGAAAAAGACTAGAAAAGCTTGAAGAAGACATTGGAGTTCCTAAAACTTTAAAAGACGTAAAGCAACTAATATCTACATAATGACTAAGGGGGAGAGAGGGAGGGGTATTTATACATTTTAGCCTCTCTCTCTCTACAAAATATCCCAGAACTTGTCAAAAGTGGCAAGTATTTCATAAATAAAAAGTCCAAAAAGTAGCAAAATCTGCAGAAAAAGGTCACCGTATCGATACGGCAAAAATGCTTGTATCGATACAGAACTCCTACAGATTTCCTTCAAATCTCTTTGTTTTCTTATGGTATCGATACGGCAAAAATGTCGTATCGATACCATGCTGTTATGGTAGATTTTGGTTGAACTTCACGGGTTCATTCTGGACACTCCCAAACTCAGATTTGAGTATTCTTTGGACTGTTGGAAAGCTTGTCGAGTCTACTTTCTAACCCAAGTAATTTGGATCAAAAGTACTTTGTACATCAAAAGATATGTGAATTCTACCCTCAGCTGGTCGGAAAATGAATAGTTTTAGGAAAATCCTCACATCTCCTTTAATTCCCTTGACGCTTGGGCGACCCGAGCAACCCCCAAACCATCTCGTCACGACCTTTTGGGCACCACAACGAGGTGGCACGTGGTCTTGAGTACTTGGTTGCATTCGGAGCATTCCTTGGCGTTCAAATGCGCCCTATTTATACGAATTACCTGAAACACATAAAAATCTATCTTATGTGTAATATTACTATAAAAGCTAAATAAACGCAAGTTAAGATAACATAAAACGGGACTAGTCGCACCAAATATCTACAATATTGGGTGCTCATCAGTACGTAAATGTGGTTAATTAGCTATAGATGTTGAATTTCATTGAACTACACACTTCATTAGCCATGTGCGAAAATGGATTTCGATCGCCTAAGGAAAATTTACAGGGGCATATTTTCCTGGATTTTTCCTTCTGAAGAAAATGCCCAGATGTCCAAACACAGTCACTGTAATGTCCGGTCACAAGTCTCGCACGATGCATGTATACGCTTAAGTGTCAGATGGCTACGGATACATCTTCGTTCGGAAAAATTGCGTCCAAATGCAAAATAACCATATTTTGATAGGGGATATGTCTGAATGGTTGACTGATAAGTGATAAGTATTCACTGTCTGAACCATACGTGAGGAGGAAATCTCATCTAGATTTTTGTTGCCCCTTGTAAAAAATCAATACATCATATGATTACTTGAACATGTAAATTCTCCTTCTTATCCAGTAACTTGAAAATTTCAAACTTTTAGCCTTTTTGGCAAAAGAATGACAGTAACATATATGTGTACACTTTTGAATGAAAATTACGTTACAACAACTAGGACGGTTTGGCCACCCTTGTACGTGGCTTTAAAAGGAAGCTGTGGTCACAAGTTTTTATGTACCTGGTAAGGACATTTCTTGCTCTACGGATGGCATACGGCATTCAAGTACAAAGCATATGATTCTCTATCCCCAAAATTATTGTCCTCGAAATTCGTGTATTGTGAGAGACTCGCCGCGTCCAATTGAAATATCTAAAACACCATGCAAAATACTTCAACCCTGAGGACCGCTATTTTAATGCATAGAGGGCTCGTTTGGATGAGGTATTAGGTTTGGAGGTATTATGTAAGAAAGGAGATTGAATAATAGGGGGTATTATGTAACAAGGGTGGGTCCACATTGATGTGATAGGAGAATTAAATAATACTTGGTTTGGATGAGGTATAAAATGGGGGAATAAAGTTATTTTGTAGCTGAATGGAAAAGAGAGGGGGTATTATAAGGGGGGATTCCACATAGCCACCTCCCACCCTAGCCAAGTGTAAGTTCCCCTTAGGGGAAATTAGGGGAGATTATAGAGGAGGCCGTGTAAAGTATACACCCTAATTTTGGACTTCCAAACCATACCATATGCACGGGCCCACGTATTAGGAGGGGGATATCATAATCCCCCTACATTGCTTGCTGCTTCCAAACAGGTCCAGAGGTACATTGTGACAACGATGTGACCGATGAGCACATTGTGGATGCCCCAAGACCCACCTATTAACTTATTGCACTGGAACATAGAAATTATGAAGACACAAGATAGTATTTGGCAAGCTCAACATACAGTGAGTCTAGTTTTTTTCTAATTCAATTATTCATTGCTTTATCAATTGGCATGAGAATTGGTTTGTGTTGGAAACCAATGTGCGATGCATTAACATTGGAATTAAGGAGAAAGAATGATAAAAATTTACAGACCAAAACCACTAGTGGTTCAATCCTTACCCATGCGATGTTAACCAAATGCGCGCAAGCAGCTCCTAACTTATGTAATTCACCACGTTACATGAATGTGCGGTTTTAACTCGAGCAACATAGAGGTCCCAGCTCCCTTTGTGTGCGGTGAAAGCTAGTGAAACGCAACAGTACTATTCATGTTGACACGTCATGCCTATCATAAAAGAGAAGAGCCATATATAAGAGGGAAATCTTATCAAGATCACTGGTCCCCGGCCCCTTTCTTCTAAGAAAGCCACACGAGACATATCCCTCGTGGTTCTCATAGTGAAGTCTTTTTCTTGGGTCAAGAAGCAACTTCATGTGATTAATGCAAAAAGTAGGGGTTGGCACAGAAATTTCACTTTTTAGTTTCAAAGCTGGCCTATAAATTTGGCTCAATATTGCACTTCTCAGCAACCCTTTCAGCGACTCTCTCTCCCTCTCCTCTTGTTGATCAGGACAATTCTTGGTTGTTCTCATTGCCTGAACAATGGCCGAGGAGTGGAAGACAAGGTTCGTGACAGAAGTTGCTCCATCAAAACTAATCTCCAGAACAAAGCGGACGTTGATGAAAAAGCTAGACACCATCGATGAAGAAGAAAGAGATTTCGATGCCAATGGGAGCCTTTCAACTCCTTTGGGTAGCTCATCAGATCGAGAACCATCATACGGTTCATACCGTGAAGTCTCACTTGCGCTTGTTTCAGTCTCAGTAACTGTAAAAGATGAATAAGTGTTGAGCAGCAACAACAGAGTGGTAGTATTAGATTAATATGTCTAATTAAATAAATTAAGGTTTTTTTTTTTTTGTCGAGGTGAATGAATCACCACAGCCTGCATTTTAGGGGGCAGTGATGGTTGGCATTTTTTGGGAGGAAAATGCCTCATGTTCAACCCCCTCTTCACCACCATTTTTGAAAAAGGTCACTGAGTGGCTGTGAGTAAGTTTTCTTGAAAAAAGGCGAATCGTATCTGTTTTCGTAGAACAAGGCATTTGCCTTTTATGCAGTGAAATAAAAGCTTCGAAGTTATCTACTGCAGTTAGCATGCATCACCATGAAGATTGTAAACTACAATTACTGTTAAGCATTTTTCGGAAATCAAACGGATTGTGGTGATTTTAATGTGGCCAATTCTCTCTTTTCCAATCATGTGTATTACCGGAATAAACCAGTAAAAATAGTATTTCAAACGTTCTTGTCAAAAGGAATATAGGTCTTGTGGAAATACGAACAAGCAGAAGGAGAACAAGAAGTAAGAAAGATTGGAGTGCAATGGATGGATCAAGCATACAGCCGAAAGAAACCCTCGACTCTGATGGAAGTAAAGTAAAGCTTAACAGATTAACCCAGTCATTGCATCAGGAAAGAAACTAGTAAGTAATAACCCACTGTGTAAGTTGGACCCACTGTGTAAGTTGGCCAAAGCTCGTTCAGATGGCATGATTCACTGGAAAAACACATGTTGAGAATGTCAAATACTCCGTTGTTCACCAGAGAAACAAATATTGAGAATGTCAATTACACTGAAACATGGATGAGAGAGAGAGAGAGAGAGAGAGAGCTGGAAACCCATGAGAAATCTGGCCAGCAACAATGAAACATTCGTAAAGAATTGACCTCATTCACAAGATAAGCTAGTTCCAATAGCAAAATCTGTATCAGTTGATACATACACAAGGAAGACAGATTTCAGGTTAAGGGATGATGCATCTAACTCAGAGCATCTTTTTTTTTTTTTTGAATATTTCTGCACGTGTAATTGTAACTGGTACATCACTGAATCTTTTGCGTTTGAATGAATGATCCCTTTATTCCTCTTTACAACAAGAAGCTGAATCTGATGTATTCTCTATTTACATTCTACATCATAATAACTTTCAACAAAGGACCAAAACCCTGTTAGCTAATATCCGCCGAGCCAAGTATCAGGGACGGGTTAAACTCAGTGAGTGCTCATCCATATCACGTCCACCCGAGTGACGTCAATCCCAGGGACGGATCGTACCTCAAATCTGCTCAAGGTAAAACACATGTCGACAGATGAGGAAGTACATATGGTCATTGCTGAGTTCTTTCAATTGCAGCTGCCATTGTGGCTGAAGCCTCTTCAAGCGTCCGCTTCTTTTTCACACTCTTGAAAGCCTCAATAAGATCTCCCACCGCCCAATCATTGAAGTCATCCATCCCAATGCCACACTCCAGTCCTGCATTTACCTATCCAGAGGAAAACTCTTGTAACACGAGAAAAGCATAAAATGTTGACCATTACTAACATGAGAACAAAAGTCAGGGGACAAAGTGTTTGTGCCGCTTGTCGGGGCTGCTTATCTGTCTTACATGGACTCAGGTATCAGTGTCAGGAGCAGTATGTGCTGACTGCCGAGGAGTTGGTTTCAATATAGTTTCCATATCAAAGGCACGGAAATGCCAAAATATCTGTTTCGGAATATATTTCTTGTTTCCTCTCTGTATTAATGGTGTTTTGTGTGTCCTAGGGAATTCTAGGCATGACATAGAAGTTCCAGGCATAATTCACAATAAAATCAGGAAAAAAAAAAATCTGCTTGCTAGGTGAATGCAATTAAAAATGCCAAACATGGATCCTATGCCTTATCCAACTGTCTGACACAGGTATTTCATTCATTTAGAAGAGGATATGTAAGTCTATGCTTGTAACATACAGTGATTATTATCAGTGTGGTTTCCAGTATAAGCAAGCTAAACAAGTGAAAAATTATCCGTGGCCGACATGGAAGCATTTCCAGTATTTACGAAGTTGAATACGATAAAAATGTGATTAGAATGGAGTACAATAAAAACTTGACATTGCCATATATTCAGGAGACCTAGATACACAAATGAAAAATTATTAATTATTATGCCTCGCACTAACATGAAAAAGATGACCGGACAAACCATTTACTGCATTTTCTTCTCCTGAGTCCTGAACATTAGCACCACCACATAAAAATGACATGGCCATGAACTGCCACTGAAACCACCATTATGGCAGTCTCAGAGCAAGATTCCACCCTCCTATAAAAGGACAAGCCAATTTACAACCTCATATAACCGACTAGGTCTACATCCCGCTGGATATTAGGACAAGACTCCAATGCACTAAATATCCATCACTTGAAGGTCCAAAAAGTGATTTCGAAATCTTATGTTTCACCGTATCTGTTAATGTAAGGGGTGGAAAAAATTTGAAAATTTGCTTTCCTACCATGCGCTATGACGTCAACACACTAATAATACCATACTCGACAATAATTGTATGGAATAATCTACATCCTTGAATCACCAGAACTTTTCTGATCTCTTTTCTAACCTGTGACGTGTCCTGTTAATACTTCTTGACTGATTACCGAAAGTAGTTACATGATTAACTTAATTAGATCTGACATGTGGGAACTCTTTGGGAAAAAGCTATTTTGGCTAGACACTGAGAGGCCAAGAATCCTTTTTGGAAATGAGAGGCCAAACCAGCTTAGGTCGGGATAAATGAAACTGACAAGCAGCAGTAGGGTTTCATTTCCCTCTGAAAAATCACTAGGTAGAAATACAGAAAATAAAATGACAAACACACATAGCTATATCTCCATTCCTGCATTCAAACTTCCGCGCACTTCCATACCAAGTAAAAAAGCTTCAGGATGTAAACCTACATGTATGGTTACCTACAACTCTATTCCCTACTGTGATCAAAATTTCTGCACTGTTACTCCTTAATCGTATGCACAACCTTGCAAACAAGTAAACCATTCAGTTTTCTAAGGTTACCAGAAGAGTTCGGTATGGCAATTTCATGAGTCAGGCCTCAAAATTGCCCATTCTAACAAGATTTAGTGCCAGTTCAAAAAAAAAAAAAACAAGATTTAGTGCCATAAGATACAAAGCAAACTAGTAATTCTCTTTACAAGGCATTATCTCAGCCAGCAGACAAAGGCAAGGGCGGAGTTGGGGGAAGGGATAGTCGTTTTTTTTTTTTATAGATGAAGGGATAGTCCTTAGTAGCACGAAGCGGGAATGGTGCGGGGGAGCGGAGGCACCTCAAAGCTCCTAAGGTTGGGAGCGCCTAAGGAGCATATATAGATTACATATAAATACATATATAGAGTATCTTTAAATACTTAACCATTGAAGGAAAAATGATTACTTATGAGAATTTTCACAATCTTAAAGGGTACTTATAGGGAGTTACATATTTTCAATTTGCAAAACTTCTTGAGTGATATGATTTTCATATTTTTATTTTCACAATGGCATAACTCCCTTAAGAATAAGAGAATAGTTGCTTTAACTGCCCAATAAGCTCCCGTCAAGCTCTCATCTTGGGAGCGCCGATTCGAGCTCCCGTCTTGGGAGCGCACCTATTTTAGAAGGATCCTGCTACTAAGGGATAGTCATTGGATAATTGCTTCTCTAGTCTCTGTACTTCTAATAATAGAAAAGATCCTTAACACTGCAGTCCAAACACTAAAGATTATTCCTTCAAAATACATCACAGCACACTCGGAAAATTCGTCTAGTACAATATTCCGTGTACTATAAGCATTGAGGCTCCAAATATACATTTGGACTAAGTTGACATGCTGCACTTTTGCATTATGTGTGACGCCATTGTCCTAAGCAAACAAGAAAGTCCAAAAGTTCAAACATTCTGCAACGAGGGCAAAGGTCAAATGTATATACTAGGTTGCTCAATTACTTAAAAGTTGGAGAGGCATGGAATAGCAATGTCATAACCCAGGAAAGTAAAACATGGGTAGGAAAGAGCTAGATATACATACCTCTTTCGCTATCTCCTTAACCCGTCTCAAGGAATTGAGGACACCAACATATACTGTCTTTCCATTTCTCAGAACCCTAATGCCACAATCTTTCACAACTTTTCCTTCTGTTACCATGCAGCCAGCAACACGACCACTACCACTGGTAAATACGGCCCGGACTTCTGCTGCGCCAATTGTTACTTGTTCCTGTCACGAGAAAACAGTAGCTTTCAGCTTCAAATATACAGTGACCATAAACAAACGCAAAAATCAGACGAGGATAAAAGTGTTTAAAAACGAATCACTTCCTAATTAAAGTGCACAATCAATTGATCCATTGAATCAAACACCTTCTGGTTGGTCAAATTTCCTCGAGGGAGTTCTCAGTAAGTATCCTTGACAGAAGTACTTTACTTTTGTGCACCAGGTCATCACATTTGTTGTATGGAAACTTGCAAAATGAGTGCAACTGCCTATGGCCAACATGAGTAAACATGAAAATTGTACGCATTTTTTCGTCGACATATCAATCACGCAAAATCGACATAGGAACAAAATCTCTCCAATTTCTTTGGAGCATCCGCCTTTTGGTGGAAGGCTGCCTACCTACTAGCCCTCCAGTCCTGGGAGCTTGGTAATGATCTGAACACGTCAACATTCAGAACATTAACCATCACATGATGCAGGTACATTAAATCTTAGTCGTGCGACTCGTGTCCGTGCCCTCTAGTAAGATTTGATGCCATAAAAGACACCCAGACCATGCTCGTTTTGGGTTTTGAGGAAGTTTTTGAGGTAATGAGTGAAGAGAGATAGATAGAGAAATGAGAGTAATAATTGGAGAGAAATTTATTGGGGACCATGCATAGAGAGAAAAGTTTGAGTCTAGAGACCCAAAACGAACATGGCCCCACTGACCTACACAAAAGTGTACCAAGCAACATGCATATTCTCTACAACAGGGTATTCCCGCAATGATGTTTCCGATTAAATGGGAGGAAAAATCCAACAAGAGATGTGAATATGGTAAACCTCAACAGGCTCCAGAAGTCCCTCCATAGCGTTTCTCACATCATCAATAAGGTCATAGATAACTTTATACAGACGAATCTCTATGCCTTTGTTGTCCGCATAGGTCTTAACAGGACCAGGCGCTTTGACATTAAATCCCAGAATAATTGCTTCACTGACAACCGCAAGGTCAATATCGCTGGTGCTGACATCCCCGGGTGATTGCAAAAGGAACTTCAAAGATACATTATCTTGTGGGAGCACCCGCAGAGCTTGTGTTATAGCCTCTATCGATCCCTAGACACGATTAAGAAAATTTAAACTTAATTGTAGGAACAAAAATCCAATCACAAAGAACTAATCAAATAATCTTGAGGCATTCTAGATACATGAAATGTTTATCAGTAAGTGTGATCATGTTTAATGGGATATTCTTCCAAAGAACTAGATGCTATAATTAATTTGAACGCATTTAACAGTTAAAAACTTCTATTTGAAAGACAGTACATTCCAGCCTTCCTATTTTTCAACATTTTTTGCAAGTACAAGTGGGACAAATGTACAGTTTCAGTATGAGTGTATCCATGCATTTTATGGGTTTATGCGGTGAATATGTTGTTGCATGGGCACTATGCCCTTCTTGGGATTTCTTTTCCGAAATGGGCATTATCAATTGGATCATTCCAGTGAGAACAGATAGCCATAGTTGTTCAAGGTTCATTCAAACTCTATATTAGGCAGCCTGTAACTATCTGCACATTGATACAGATAATTTCTTAACTACAACAGGTACGGAGACACGAACATCAAGAGCCAAACATAGAATAAAAATAACAGAAAGAGAAAAAAAATGTATACCTGAACATCAACCTTCAGAACTATATTCAACTGGTGCACGTCTAATCCAGATGTCCCCCTTGAAACAGCAGAAGCTAATGAAGCAAGTGTAACCTTCCCATACCCAGCCTGGGCTGCAATACGATCTTTTTGCAATGACTCTGCACATGCCTCTGCTTTTTCACGTGCAGCATCGAGTGAGCTAACAACCTCGAACTCGTCACCAGCAATTGGAACATTATCCAATCCGATGACCTATAGAATTGTGCAGCTGATATTTTCATCAGTAAAGCTTCAAACCAGAAGCAATAACATGCAACACCAGAAAAAGAAACTAAAAAAAGAGATTATTTGGACAACTTTGTGGTACTTGAGAAAGCAACATCATCTAGGAACGGGTTCAAAGGCCACTAGGCTGGTTTTACTGGGAAAACTTTAAGCATATGTCCCTACAGTTATCACTTCTTGATCCTTTAAGCCATTAGAGCAAGTCACTCAGGAGCCATTAGGCAGCCAGAGCCAAAATTTGACAAAACATACGAAAAAGTGGTGCTCCAACCATGAGCCAAAGTTGCTGCAAAAAATGACACCGAAGATGGCTGTCATTTTTGGCAGCAACTTTGGCTTTGACAAATCTTCCACATCATTCAGGTCAGTAGATTCGCATCCAAATATGAGATGATTTTAATCCAATGGTTTGGATTTGAGATTGTGTCAAAATGGCACCGAACCAGTTCAACAACATTGTTATTGTTTGACTTTTCGACGCTGTAGCAAGCCATAAAATGGCTTAGCAAACAGGTGCACTTGCTTTATCAACCCAAAGAATGCCATAGTTTTGGCCATACCACAATAATCATGAACTTTGACAACAACGGGTACACAAAGAAGTGCTTATGATAGGCGGTTTTCACATCATATATGAGTCATATGACACTATGGACAACAGTTACTCGATTGGAATAGCGTGTATGGACTATATACTGATGGGTGTACAATGGGAAGTTAGATATAGGTCTACAACTTAAACCCCTATAGGTCTACAACTTAAACCCCTATAAAACAACTTCCAATGCAAGATTAAACTTGCTACTTTATCATCCAGGTGACTTTGTCCATGTCATAAGGTATGCAAGGCTCATGGACGTGCACAATGTTGGATCTCCGTGCCCTTCATTTTGTTCTATAATCGTCCTCAACTAGACAATGACTGAAGAGAGAGATTCTGTACAGAAATCAGAAGAACAAAATTGCACAGAAAAGTCAAAGTAGTTCGCATATCAATTAAGCGGCAAATTCAGAAAACATCATCAGCGAAAATCAAGTGGTCTACCCTCCTCTAAATCCTAATAGCGTGTAGTACTTTCCAACTGAAAGAGCAACATTTCGAAATCAGATTGGGTAATATCCGATACTCTTGCCCCATAAGGAATACAGCAAGAATCGCCATTTTCAACCATGTCATCCCTTCGTAATGAAACACGGCATGAAAATGTAATACTACTTAAAATCAGTAAATTAACTATGTATACTAGTGATGTTCAAAAGAAAAAAGAAAAAAAAAAAAACTATGCCAACTAGCAAAAACAGTTATAGAACTACGGACCTGTACAGGAATTGATGGTCCAGCTTGATCCACAAGATTTCCCTTTTCATCAAATAAAGCCCGGACCTGACAGTGAGAAAATGGGAAAGTTTATTAAAAATTTGGAAACAAAACAAACCCAACCATACCAGTTTGTGATCAATCATCATCGCGGTGATGTTTCATTTTACAGTTGGCAAGTTCCTTCCACATAAAACTAGTTTCCTAAAGTTAGCACTAGTTTACAAACCTTTCCAGAGGCTGCACCAGAAACAATTATATCCCCTTTCTTAAGAGTCCCATTCTGCACAATGAATGTGGCCACCGGTCCTTTAAATTTATCAAGACCTGCCTCAATTACGGTTCCCTTTGCACTTCTATGAGGATTAGCCTTCAAGTCTTGCAACTGAAATACAAAAAACACGGAGACTAAGACACACAAAGCAGCTACCAACAAGAGCAAGAAACAATAGGCTCGTTATCATTAATTTTGCAAGATTCCATACGTGAATCATCATCGATCAACAAAAAAGACTTTGCTGATAAAACATTTGTAACACTGAAATTAATGAACACAAGCCCAAATTACATTGCCATAGAGAAGTATTTTATTGAGTTAGTAATAAATGTCAAGGAATTAGAAGGATTATTATCAACGAGAAATAAGAATCCCCATAATTTTTGTAATGTACTTTTGTTATTACAAGCATTACTCTTACACAAAGGTGAACTACCCACAAACCAGAGATAGTGACTTCTATGAAATAGAGTATATTCAGGTGCAATTTTTCCTTTGACAGGGCAACTTTAGGAAGATTTAAATTATATGTAGGAGAGTAAACAGGAAGGAAAATACTTTCAGTAGAATTGCACTAATGGACTTCCGCAGATGTCCCAGAGTCCACATTAGCAACACAAGCCTAAACACTACACTACTAAATATGTTCCAAGATATCTACATACCCAGCATAGCAAGCATTTCCAACTACAAATTGCAAAAGAAAAAAGGGAACAAAATACACGCATTTACAACAACAAAACGAGAATGAACCCAAGTAATTCTGAAAGCTAGAAAATCTATCAAAACATGACCAATTTAATAACCTTGAAGAGTGTCAAAGCTAGAAAGCCAAAGTATTATATCAAGAACTTACCTCTGCAACCAGCATAACAGTTTCCAACAACTCATCCACATTATCCCCTTTAAGGGCACTGACCTTTTAACCAAGCAGGAAAACAACAAGCGTCATAGAAAGAAATATAAAGCATCACTGCTAGATTAGGAAACAAAAGTTTCACAGTTGCTATAGTATAAACACCTGAACCACTGGGACATCACCACCCCAACTTTCTGGCATTAAACCAATTGAAGCAAGCTCTTCCATCACCCGATCTGGATTAGCTCCATCTCTATCTATCTGCATTATTGAATATAGAAAACTGAGTGTCTTCTACTCTAGAAGCGAAACTTAATGAATGGCAAGTTGAGTTATGTTTGAGCTTAGAAAGGTGCTAGTACACCTAAGATACCTTATTTATTGCAATCACGATGGGTACACCAGCTGCTTTGGCATGAGCTATGGCCTCATTTGTTTGAGGACGGATACCATCATCAGCAGCCACTACAATGATAGCAATGTCTGTCACCCTCGCTCCACGGGCTCTCATTGCCCCAAAAGCCTACAGCAGTGGATAAACAGATACCATTTACAGAAAAATTAGAAAGTTATTGTCACAGATGAGGCAGAACACCCAACAAACAAAAGGTATCAGATGCACAACAAATCAGTAAGTAAATCGACAATAGGAGGGGGACATTTGAGAGCTACTGAACAACACATTTCTGGCAAAGAAACTCAAAGTTAGAAAAAAGAAATGCCCCAAGAGCTAACCTCATGTCCAGGAGTATCAAGAAATACACATGTTTGCAACTTTCCGTCAATAGGTACGGGTACCACATATGCCCCAATTCCTTGTGTAATCCCACCGGCTTCAGAAGCAACTACCTGTATGGTCTAGAAGTCAGACTGTAATTTCCGGATGAATATATATAAATCAAACTCAGAATACACCATCTTGTAGCAAAACATGGTATGCTCTTCAGATACTCGTGCTACAATAATGTATAACCATGACTAAAGCTAAAACTATAGAATCATGGAGATCACTAAGTTAAAACGATGCATGTGTCAGACACTCGTATGTTCCACACGTTTAGTTGGACATTCATCAAACATTTTGTTAGTTGAATTTTCACACAAGCTACATATAGAACACTTACACTGTCCATGAAACAACATCTCGTAAACATCATTCATCCTAGAAAGTAAAAGAAACATAAAAAAAAGAGAATACTTTGGTGTGTCCCGGTTCCAACACTTATACAAACCGTATGTAGTCCAGTTGCTAACATATCAAACAAAGCACAATATGATTAAGCTTCTGGATACCTTGCTCGTCCGTATGTAGTCCAGGAGAGTTGTCTGCCAAGTTGACAACGCCAAAAACAAATAAGTCAAATCTTGCTATCAGAAAGTCAAATAACAACTCCAATGCAAATGTGAGAAGTACATTATCTAAAGAAGAAAGATGCACTACAAAAGAAAAGAACAGATAAATGGTTTCTCTTACCTTCCCATGGTCCACATGACCCATTATAGTAAGGACGGGAGGCCTGTCTTCTAAACTGTCCAGGTCCTCTTCATCAAGAATTTCCTTCTTCCTTGCCATATCCTCCACTCTGGTGGGGTCAGCATCTATCACTTCCACATCGTACTCTCTACAAATCATCTTCACGACGTCTCTGTCAATACTTTGCAACCCATGCATTCCCATCCCCCTAGAAAACAGATAACCAAAAATCTCTCCTTCACTGATAGCCAAGTTGTAGGCTAACTCGTCAGCCATCATACCTTCTTCACCAACCTCCAAAATTTCTACTTTGACAGGTGCCGCCTCTCTAGCCGCCTGCAGTCTAGCTGCCTTCCGACTTGCCTTGCTCCATTTCCTTCCCTTCCTTCTTTTAGTAACACCTGGAATTGAAACATCAAGTAGCGCGGCCTCCTCATCAGCAATCTCATCCTCATCACCCTTACGCCTCCGCAATCTTCCAGATGGACCTCCACTTTTCTTTCGAAAATCATCTCTAAGTTTTCCAGCGGCGGGACCCTTTCCAGGTCTTGGAGGTGCTAATTCTGCTTCAGCAATCAAAGGATCAATCAGCGGCTTCTTTGATGCAAATTTGTCAACCAATATTGTTTTGTGCTCCTTCGTTTTTGAAGCTAGATCAATTCCATCTATAGTTGGGGTCTTTGGAGCAGCGCCCACATCCTTCAAGATAGTAGGTTTCTTGACCAAAGGTGGAGGAGCAGGCGGTGGAGCTACAGCTGGCTTTGCTTGTAATGTCGGTTGAACTCTTAAAGGTGGTTGAGGTGGTCTTAGGTTCGCAACAGGCTGAGACTCTACCTTATCCGGTGGTCTTAGGTTCCCAATAGGCTGAGACTCCTCCTTATCCGCTGGTCTTAGGTTCCCAACAAGCTGAGAGTCCACCTTATCCACTTCCTTTACCCATGGTTCGTGTTTCCGAATCTTCTCAACCTTAGGAGGCTCATTGACAAATTTTGGTACACTAGCCACGGGGTTTCCCTTCCGCCAAACACTCTTTGAAGCTGTAGACTTCAAACCATCCAACGAATTAACTGGTTTGACATTTCTTTGGTCAGCAGTTGCATTTGCGGGTGTTTTATTTACTGATATGCTAACTCTTTTAGAGCTACTAGTTTCTAACTTCTCTGCCTTCTCCAATACCTCTCCCAATGACTCCATCACTTTATTCCTTTCTCCTTCATCATCCTTCGACTTCCCATCCTCAGAATCCCCACCAAGTTTCGATGGGTCCCAACCCACCGAGTTTCTTGCGTTATTGTTTACAGGTGGTTGAATTTTGGGTGGAGACTTCAACAATGGCTTTGGGGCCGCCTTAAGAACAAGATCAACATCATTTTTGTCTTTACTTCCTCTATCAAGAGAAACTGAAGTCCCTTGCTCATCTATGTAATCAGTTGTTGTTACCGAATATCTACATACACCCACATACCTCCATCTCTTCCCAACCCAAATTGGGCGAAAACTACCGGCATTTCTAGAAAGAGAAAAGCCATGAACTAGCGAAAGAGATCCTTCCAAATACCCGGATTGACTCACACTTGTGCTTCCCAAACTCACCAGGGAAGCCACAGAAGCCATTGTCACAATTATATTTCCAAAACCATCAGAATTTACCCCAACTACACTTTTTCACAACCTAAACTGTAATGTAGGAACAAATGCATAGTCTTGCAAATATAACAACCACCTCAACTCTATCTCTCTCTAATTTCTTTCTCTTACAAGTTTCTGATGGACCTTTATTCTAATATGGATGTTTAACAGGCAAAACCACAACCGAATTCTCAAGAAATGGACACAGCTACAAAAGTAATGGGTTTCAGAAAACCCAAAATCTCCAATACAGAATTGGATATGAATATCTGTATATGAATGTGAAAAATAACTCCCGATGGAGAAATCTTACCTCTGGGTATCTGCCTATTCGCTCATTCTATCTAAGTGTGCGGATTGGATGGGCTGAATCATTTGGGATTTGATACTGTTAGTTGATATCAGTTCTGAGTAGAGAAGAAATGGAAGTTAAGGCACCGTGTGGTTGTGGAGGGAGACTGTGGGGATGGGTGGTGACAGTTTTTTTTTTTTCTTTCTGAAAATTCTCTCTCTGGGGGGGCTTGTGTGGCTATTTCTCTGCCTGTCAAACTGTGTGTGATAAGGCTTTTGGGTAAGGTTTCCTTATGGAATTTTGACAACCTTCCTATTTTTCGGTTGGATTTTTTGGTCATCTTCCCTATCTATCATTGGTGTGTCCTGACTCTCTGTCCACCAGTTTAACAAAAATGAGGTGAAAAAGGAGTTGAGGCTCTGTATAAAGCTCAACAACTAAAACGAGGGAAAATACCTGACAAGGGTGATCAATTAACCGGGATAGAATCAATTTGGGCAAGCTTAGTTGACCAGAACTCTTGCATCTTACTGAGAGGTCAGGAGTTTAAGTCTCCCCACCTGAGTGTGGGTGTTTATTTCTTAGAGGAATTTTCCTTTATTTCTACCCTATAATGGCTTGTTTCTTGTCTTGGTTAAGTTGTTGGACTTGATTGTCTACATGATCTGATGTAAAAATAATCTCTTCTACCGATGGAGAAAAAAAAAAAACACTGGGATAGAAAGCTCAAACAAATTTGTAATTGCATTTAAGTGGAGACTTGAAGATTAGGTAGGTTTAGAATAGTGAGGATTCTTTTGTTGGATTCTTTTGAAGGGAAATGATATTCCACCCTTTTTATAATTCACACACTTCCAATTTTGTCTTTATTCATATAAATTTTGGAGTACAATATAATTATTTTTTTACCATTCGTTAAACTTAATTTGCTCTATTTTAGGGGATTTAGGAAGGAAATAGGTACTTAGGGAACTTAGGAAGGAAATGGGTACTTACGGGATAAAGTGTATTGGAAAAAAAGGCAAAATGCTGAATTCACGTGGATAAAGTCAAAAAAATGGAGTGTAGATTGTAAAAACTAAAGTGTGAAAATCACTTCTCTTAAAACACGTGTCATAAAAGTAGGGTGCCCAATGGATCAACCGGATCCTCCCAAATCCCCCAAACCAAACCGTTTGCGAACCCACCCGATGTATGGTACGGATGGATATATCCTCATATATAAAATTTGGTAGATCGAGTTCGGTTCAATATGAGTGGTCTTCTAATATATGAACAGACAAAAGCACCCAAACCGCATCCAAATTAACAGAATTGGACATCCCTCACAGACGGATGCAAAAGGAGAAAATGACAAACCATGATGAACGGTTCGGTTTCATTCTATCCCTACATGAAAAGGGCCATCATTTTATCCCGCGACTTTGCCCAAAGTCTTCTCAGCCCGTCGAGCTTCAGTTTGTCTAGCCCAAATACAACATAGCCTATACCCGATGGTACGTGTTCAAGCCTACCAGCCCATTTAATTCTGTGACAACCATGCTGCGTGCCATGCCAGGTGTCTGTGTTGGTCTATCTCCAAGTGAGTTTCGTCAGAAAAAGTTTTAGGAAAATGACGGCCAAAGACGTGTTTTAATAATTAATACCTGCCAAGAACATTTTCAGTATTAACAAATGTTCTTAACTTGTCCTTAACGAGTATTAATTATTAAAACACGTCCTGGGCCGTCATTTTTTCAAAAGTTTTTGAGTAACTAACTCGGTACTTGATGTGCCATGTCCCGTGCCCTATTGTGTCTGTCTAGAATCGTGCTATTCTCAACTCACTTTCGTGTTGCGCCCGTCTAAGATCGTGATTTGCCATGCTCAGTCCATCTAAAATTGTGCACTTGTCGTGCCGTGCATATGCCAATTTGGCCCGTTTAACACCTCAATTCAAGCCCAGACCGTTAGCTCACCAAAATATTGCCCGCGGGGAGTCCTTTCCTCCACTTAGCAACGCTCCTCCCGCCACTCTCTCGCTCTTCCCTCTACGTCTTCTCCAAACCCTAAGCCGTGATTCGAGTTTTCGCTCTCACCTTAAGGTCAGCAATTCCATCCGATTTTCAAAAATCTGTTGCCTTGACGTCTCTTGGATTACTTCTGGATACTGATGTCGTGCTGTTGGTAGTACATATATGCAATGATAACACCGATTTGTTTCCTTCTTGCTGTTCTCCCAGAGCCCCGAATTTGATCGTTTATGGATCCTCGATCTGAAGAACAACCAGTGAGCTACATATGCGGAGGTTCGCACTTTGCGCACCCTCTCTCCTTGTGTGTATTAAACACACATGCAATAACGTTTATATACCCTACCTCTGTGTTTCTATTTTGGCAAAAGGCTGGGTCTTCAGTTGGACAAGATACTTATATCTTCAGACACCTTATATATCTAAATAATTGAACGAGTACGGGCCAACCTTTGTGGTTGGGCGGGGATTTGGGTGCCTAACACCTTCCCCTCACTGTACCATTGGCTCCCGAAAAGAGAATCTCTGTCGGGTTTCTTGGTTCCTAAAACTGATTGGCAACTCCAAACAGTACAGGTGCGCCGCAACAGGCACTTCCGATAGACAGACATGCAGCAACGGGTGTCTTGAAAATTCGCTAATTGGCCATCTTGTGTGTGAGACCATCACCCTTTCGTGGGGTGGTAATGTGGTATATCACGGTGGAATTTGGTCTAGTTATGAGCTGTGTGTGTGTCATCTCCAGCCCTTACTAAAATGTACATTCAAATATTAGTACAAGTTTGAGTAAAAGTTTCGAATCACTTGAATGGAAAAACATCAATCTAAAGCATGAATGTGAGACTGGGAGTAAAAGCGTATTGTTGGTATAGTTCCAAATTTGGAAGACACAAAATGGCCTTCTAATTTCATTTTGATTTTGTAGAAGTTTAAGTAAAGTTCAGTTTGACTTTGATATAGGCTGGAGTCCAGGAGTTGATGGAGTTTGATGGGGGTTTTTGAACTCAATTTGTATTTGAGTGGGTGTCAGAGTAAGGGTTGGAGATGCACTAAGCATATAGATATTGATTGAGAACTCCTGTAGGGGAAAACACGATGATAAGAAAACTTGTCTTCTTGGATGCCGTACTTGGCATTTGATTGCCTGTATGAAGCGGGAACTGGGTAGGGCACCTGTTTGAGTGATCTTTGAACAGAGGAATTTAGTGCTACTCAAAACGAGTTTCTTGCAGTTATTATGACCAGTAAGTAAATTGAACTACAAGATGCAATTCTAGTGTAATACAGGCATATGTTTGTGTTTACGCATCTATGTATAGACTGGTCAATTCGTAAAAGGGTATTTGTACTCCCCTCAAATCTTGGTCCTGTAGTTGATCAGCTTGATCTATGATGTAGATTGAGGGCAGGAACAAACGCTGAAGCAGGGTGACGTGATTCAGTGCTGAGAGTGCGGCTATCGTATCTTGTACAAGAAGCGAACTCGCAGAAGTAAGTCTGTCTCAATGGCCTCTTTTGTTTGTCTTAGTATGATGCGGTAACATTAGAGCTCTCCAAATTCCGAACTAGTTGCGATTCTTGTAACCTTCTCATTATTCCCATCAACGGATAGTTTAAGTTGCTTGTAGCATTATGTTCTTTGTTCTCTGGTTCTGGATGTCTCATGGCACTACATGTATTTTTGGCTCGTTGAAAAAACTGCTTCTCAAGAGTTGTTTTCCATGTGGAAGTGATATTTAGCGTTTTAGCCAGCTTCATCATGTGTGTCCTGATTTTATTTCAATGTTAGGAAGTTGCTGGCATAAGCTAAGATCCATATCATCTTATTGTAGGCTGGAGTTTTTTTGGAAGCTTTCATTTGTTTGTTTACCAAGTTAATTGTGTTGGATTGTCTGGGTTTTGGTTAGGGCATAATGACATAACGTGTTGCTATGTAGCTAGGCTATGTTGATTTGTGAGGTAATCAATGATCATTCTGGCAGATATTTGGTCACTGCCAGTCTGATAATTTAGGTGCTCTCTTAAGATGATGATGGGCCTGGCGTTGTAAGAAGATGTTAATTCTGTAGCGATTGGGTTTGGAATGCAATATAAAAAAGCTAGTGAGTCGGCTAATCATGAATGTTTTGACTCCTGTTGTTTTAATAGAGGTTGGATCAATGGATTTCTTCATTTGTATCTGTTATTAAAATGTTAAATTTGGTAACATGTTTGCCTAGGCTTGCTTAAAAGGTGTTATAAAGCCAGTCAGGTGCTAGAAAGAGTTGAGTGAGCAGTTAGGGGTGTGCACGGGTCGGGAGGGTCGGTTTTGACCCCGAACCCGACCATGGCGGGTAACAATATTTTAGGCCCGAAACCGAACCGAACAGGCGGTAAGAACCGTCCGCAAGCCCGATCCTATTTCAGATCACTCCTAAGTTCTACCTCCTGGCCATCTACTCTGTTTGTGCACACAATTTCTGCACTGTCCACTGGGTCATTTTAAAGCTTAAAGAGTTAAAGTCGTATGAATTCGTTTCCTTCTCCTTTTTCTTCTTCTTTGCCATGTTTATTTTCGACAAAACTCCCTTCTGTGTGTATGTTTTAATAGGAGCCATAAAAGTTCTTGATTTTTCTCGACTGGTGCTTAGCGATTATTACTCGTGTATTTGCTGCAGTTGTTCAATATGAAGCACGCTGAAGATGTAATGAAGATAGGGTCCCGAACAGAGTTGATATTGGGAGAAAATGAGTGTGCAGAAGACCCGGTAGTTTACTTGGTCTAGTAAAAAGACATGATATGTAACTAGTAGTTAGTTCCCTTAGGATGTTGGACTACTACTTCCTACGGTTTTATCATCATTATCTTATGAAGACTGAGAAAAGAGAAGACCCATGATTTCGACTTTAGTGACTATTGCGCATGTGGGAGACTATTTTGTGCAAGATAAAGGGTATGATTTTCGACAAGGCCAATGCATTATGTTTCGTTTTTTGTTTTTTGATAAGCAAGCCAATGCATTATGTTAAGGGTATCATTTTGTTTTTCGATCTTTTCCTTTTACTCAAGTCAACTCAAGTAGGAGTTGGGATGTCACGGTCCATCTGAATAAGTTGTGGCATTGGGAAGAAAATTGAGGGTTTCGTTCTATTGCCACTGAGCAGGAAAACTATTGGTGGTTCTCTTGTATCTGTAACTCCCTTTCATTTGGATTTTACAGCACGTATAGCAAGGCTTGTAGTTGCCCAACCACCATCTATAGACCATTCATTTTCGGTTCGATGGCATCTCACAATTTGCAACTTTATCGATTGAAATGAATACATGAAATGGAGTCAATCCATGTCTGCAAAGCATACTGGCATTATGTTATTGAGAGAACATTGTACACAACTAGTTAAAACACAACTTTGATTTGTTTGGATCCTGCATTTCTAGAGCGATTAGCGGATGGGGAAAAGAAAATTCCCTCTACTTTTCTTTACGCCTCCGAAAATCTCCTGCAAATCCAACATCCAAACGTAGCCCAACAGGCTGGGCTAGAGGAACACGGTGTCTGATCACCCGTGGAAGGTGGCACCGATCTCGATTCCCTTGGTGATGCTGCGGCCGTGAACCGGTGGTGCGTCATATTTGCTGAAGAGTCTGTAGGAGGAGATGAGAGAGAGCGCTGCGTAGCAAAGCACCGCGGCAAAGGTGATGGCAACAGACGCGACAGACCGGCGACAAAACCCGCCAAAGGACACACAAGCTTCACTCCATGTAACAGCTTCGTCTCCGTTGTACGCCAAGTACAGCACCTCCATTGATACAGCCCCCGCGGCCAGTATTATGTATGTCAGGAACTGCGAACAAATTAGGGCTTATCACTATGCAAGAACAAGACCAATTGATTCACTCGAACGTATAGAAAATGAAATAATCAGGCAAGAAATAAAATGCGTGGTTCAATAGTGTTCATAGGTCGAGGGAAAGATGAACAATATATGTATTCTACAAGGGTAACCAGTCTTATAGAGGTAATCTATTACTGTTATAAACGGAACGCCCCTTTTGGTGTGAACGTCAATTTTGAGGCTGGCTCACACTTTTAGATATATCATCGACTTCAACTCCTCTTTTCCACTTTCACACCATAATATTTTTTTACAGATTAATCACAATTAAAGATTTTCCTCTTAATTTCCGCAGTTCTCATAATACGATTTGTACACGCATCGTATGGATGAGAATAGAGTACTAGACCTGGTCAAGGAGGAAGAATGTCCAGGCTCGGGACATGGTTGAGGGACGAGGCATGGCCGCAACCACTGCTGTGAGTAGAGAATATCCGGCGCATATTCCGTTGGCGTGCACCAGGTACCTGGGCATAACATTTTTAGCATCAATTAGATTAGATTAATTGCAATTGAACTATATATGATCTTAATTAATTGCCTCCAAATAAAAGAGATTTTCAATACGGTTTCAAGTCTTTAGTAAATTAAACCATTTGCATGTTTCTTATGTTTCTTCCTTCCAAGAATTTAATTTAAAAGAGGATTAATTAATACCAGGTAAACGTCATCAAGTTATAAACATTTTCTGTTCTAGCACAGTATGAAAGTTTTGGTTACTTCTTTTTGGTTCTGCGGTCAGGGATGTCCATCACGACTATTCCCCTCTAGTTCGGTCAAAAACAAGCTATCACGTCCGGACTAGAGGATTCACAAGAGACTTATATCTTTGGGTTGTGTTTGGGGTGTCGGCAAAGTCTCAAATGTTTTTTTGTTCTATTAGAGGGAAAATGGAGCTAGAAAAAGCTATGAATTCTAAGTTGGGAACTTCCAAGTGGAGAGGCTTTAAGGAGTACGCCCGCAAATCAGCCTTTTTTGGGCTTTACTTTTATTAGCAAGAAGTCAACTCATTACTTATGCCAAAGTCACCGGAGATTCAAAAGTGTTAGGTACAAAGAAAGTATGTCCGGAAATTACACAGAATACATTTTTAGAGATATTTATTAAGGCTCCATTCAGTTGTCGAGAAAGTTGGTGGAAAATTGGTTCCCAGAAAGAGTGAAGTGAGATGAAGTAAAAGAAAAAGAAAATTATTTTCCTGTGAGTGTTCATTTAACAAAAGAATTTTGCAAGAAAAATTAAGGTTTAGTTGTTCATTTGTCAGGAAAAAGAATCTTTCGGGAAAATTTTGTGAGTGTTCACTCATTTTCCTTTTCCCGGGACGCAAAATCCTGTGTTTTTTGCAGGATCACTTTTGCAGGAAAGTAATTCCTGCAGGAAAACTTAAATTGGTAAGTCCTAGAATTTTCCTGCCAACTGAACACTAGGAAAATTATGAGAAAATTGATTTCTCATCCTTTCTTGTACTTTCCTAGCAACTGAACGGGGCCTAAAGGTAAAAAAAACCCTGTTTTAGATGATTTTCGGGCATATTTTCTTTGTAAATAGCATTCCTCTTTCACAAATGTACTGTACAAATCTGTAAGGTTGGACTTTGGATCTTATGAAAGTAATTTCACCACCAAAATACTTACCCAAAAAAAATTTTCACCACCAAAATAGGAAAAAAAAAATGATCAAACAAGGATTCTTCATTTGATTTCCTTGTTTATGCTCCAAAACAAAAAGTGGGCCTTCTCGTAACAATATTTTAGTGCATGAAACTGATCAACAAAAACATTACAAAGATAGGAAGGATTTCGACAGGCTATTAGGCCTCGTTCTGCTAAGGAATATAAGTATTTATTTTTTAAATTAAAAATGAAGTACTGTATAAATCTGTAGGGTTGGACTTTGGATCCGATGAAAATAATTTCACCAATAAAAAAGGAAAAAAAATGATCAAACAAGGATTCTTCATTTGATTTCCTTGTTTGTGCTCCAAAACAAAAAGTGGGTCCTGCTCCTAACAATGTTTTAGTGCATGAAACTGACGAACAGAAACATTACAAAGATAGGAAGGGTTTCAACAGGCTATTAGGCTTCGTTCTGTTAAGAAATATAAGTTTTTTTAATTAAAAATGATATATTGTGAGAGAATGACTAATCTTGTAAAGCAGTAAATAAGAAGTTAAAAAATAAAATTTCTAGTGCAATGGGACCTTATATTTATAAGATGAGAAGAATAATTTACCTGAAAGCCCCAAGATTAGAGTAAGAAAGGGAACCAAAGTCATTAGTCTGAGAGTTCTTGAGCATCACCACAAGTGCTACTATGCACAGGCCCATCGGCAGTAGGCGCAGCAGCGTCTCCGCCGTCCTCATGCCGGTGGTTCTGCCGCTGCCTGCCTCATCTCCGCCGCCATCGTCCCTCATAGCCGACCCCATATCCATCGGAGAGCCTCTCTTGTCCGCCATCCTTTTACACCTACCTCTCTCTCTGTGTCTAGATTTCTGGTACTGTTGGGAGTATGGTACAGTGATGAAAAAGAAGTGGTCGGAGTAGGAGTACTTATTAATGGAGAATTAGGTGAGGTGGGTGGTGAGGAATTGAATGCCCCATCAAGGCTGGCCAGTCGCCACCACGCTTTTCAAAGTGCATGGATAAACCTCCCTTCCCTCACCCAATTATTATGGCTATCTCTAGTCTTTTTACGGCAACTCTCTCCTTGGTCTCTTATCATGACGAGCTTACGTGTACCTCGGCTGATTTTAAAAGCCAATCAGATATTTTAGAAATTGCTTTTTATGAGGTTTTAGATTCATAACTTTTCACATGTTATCAACTCTTGTCTATAGAGTACTCGAAAATATTCCTCCATACGTAAAGCAATTAGAAGTGTATTATTATATTGAAGGTAAAAAAAACATGCACTAAATGAAGTGGTTACGTATGTTAGTTACGGAACCTCGAACAAGAGAGTTAAAATTAGAACATATGGTTAGCGATTTTCCCTTTTTCCCTTAATTGTCGTTTTTAGCTTTTTTTTTTTTGGCAGAGGAGAGAATACTCTCTCCAATTTCGGCCTCTAAAAATTTCTTACGATCTTACATCAATGATTGAAAAACAGTTTATTTTGTTTTGCTCGTTGAAAACATGAAGTATGTCAAAAATCAAGTTTATTGGACATTATTAGATATGATTTGGAACACATTATCTTGCAAAATATAAGATTGCAACACCGGAACAAAATATCTGTAAATCTGTTTCGAAATCATATCAAACGATAATTGATCAAATTGATTTTTAGAATGCTTGGTGCTCTTAGTGAATTAAAAATTATGAACGATCCTGATCATTGAAGTATGATTGAATTATTTTTTTTCCGAGTCGAGATTGGAGAGAAGCCGAACTCGATTTATATACCTCTGCCACTGTTTACAGGCGTAATCACTCCAAGCACCACAACATGCCAAGGGTTGGTGGAAGCTACCAAAAGAAGGTCGTATATTCTTGTACATTAGATGCTACCGTTTTAGTTTCCAACATGTAAAATTATGACCATAATAGTACACAACACTTACATAACAGAATTTATTATTAATATTTTAGACAAAGCCAAACTAATAACAGTTAGATGATTAACTAGATTCTAACTAAATCAAAACGAGAATCGATGTCTTTCAACCGAACCCTACGCCGGACATATATCCTGTCGAAAATTTATATCTAGAACTAGCCATTTCAAAAGAGATAAAGTAATAGTCGAAGATAAAAGACAACAAGAAGGATCAAACGGACTCTATCCAAATATGATTACACCAATGAACTCCCAAAGTTATAGATCTAACAAGTTACCACAAGTTGCCATTAGAGCACTGTTGTTGACATGGGTATCATTGTAAAGCAACACCATCTACAAGAATCTAATCTAATCTGTAGACGTTCAAAGATGAAACAAACAATTCTTGTAAGACTGATATAACTCGTGCAGATCAGAAGACAAGACATTGAGCTAAAGAGATGAGAGAAAAGCAAAGCAAATATTACAGTATAGTAAAAGCAGTTTAGAACTAAGATCATAGCCTTCCTTTCCTACCGTCGCACAGGGTAGAAACTCCAATGGCGAGGGGGAGGGGGAGGGAGAAGAAAAAATATCTGTGACAGGGGAGAGAGAGATGGGGGAGAGTAGACGACGACGTGGTCAAGTAGTACAATTGAATAAGCCCAATTTTTAATTTAATTTAATTTTTTGAGAATGGCCAAATAAGGCAACATGGTAGGAAGGATAAGGATATGCCTCTCCTCTGTGTAAGCGAGGCAGGAGAATCAATTTGCAATAAAAGCTATGGGTACATATGAAATGTACATATCATGTACAAATGAGTTTTGTGGGGTCCACATCGGATCCCACAAAGATATTTCGAATCACCCGTTATTTTTAAAATATTTTTTTTATGGAGTCTTGTAAAAAATCAGTTAAACCCAATATCGGTAAAGATTTTTTCTGAATTTGTGAAGGTGAAACTACTTAATTGCTTAGTTTCGCCCCTACAAATTCAAAAAAAAAGTCCTTATCGATACCGAATTGAGCTAATCTTTTATAGGACTCCATAAAAAATATTTTAAAAATAATGAACGGTTCGGATCATCTTTGTGGGACCTAAAGTGAACCCCACAAAATCCATATGTACATTTCATATGTATACATGGCAGCACTCATCAATTTGCCAAAATCAATCTGTACTAAGACCGGCATTGGGTGAAGGGAATAGAGAAAAAAAAAATTATCTGCACATTGGTAGTATAAAACGAGAAAAACTTCTTCACGGAGCAACCCGTAAATAAAGTTTACATCGCTCAATCACGTGTGTCCAAAAGTGTTTTGGACGGTTTAGGCTTAAAAAAACCATTTGCTAGAATAATTTTTTTAAAATCCAGACAATTAATTACCGAAATGGACGGTTAAAATTGCGCGGAGCTGTGAATAACTTGTGAATTAAGTTTCTCTTGTATGAGACACCATCGTAAATTTAACGCAGGTTGTAACCATAAATATACCAAATCATATCCAATGAATAATCAGTAAATTAATCAATTATTCCTCGCGAAAACTACACTATAAATCTATTCCAACAAAAAACGCAGGTTGTAATTAAGTTTTTTGTTGCATCTATCTATCTATCAATATCTTATAGGAATATATGTGAACCCCTAAAACCTCCAAACTTTCAATCTTAAATTCTTAGATTTTCCATTTTACAAAAAATAAGGAACCCCACGTTCACCTGTACTAGCGTTCAACCTGTTCTATGCATGAGCAAAACTAACCCGTTCTAGCATTGTGTCTGTTCGATGCACGAGACAATTAATAAAAGTAGGTTCGAACGGGCACAACGCTAGAACGAGTTAGTTTTGCCCGTGTATAGAACGGATTGAACGCTAGTTTATGAAAAAATATAATGGTAGCATGTGAACATTAAACACAATTATTGATAGCAATCATGCTGATTTCGTATGCTATGCTTGCTACAATCACATGGTCTTTTTTTTCACATAATTTGTTTGGAAAGCAAGAAATAAGCGGATTTTTTAGAGGGTGGATACCAATTGGGAGGAGCTAGCTACTGCCATCAAACTAAAGTTGGATACCAATTGCAAGTCCATAATGAGCGTAGAGAAATTCACCAACAATCAAATGACAATAAACAACAACAAAAATGTACAACTCGAAGAAGGCAAACATGGTTTGAATTTTTCCTTCACCGATTAAATAACAATAAAGTCAAACTACTATGTCATACTATACAATAGTTCTAGACATTTTTCATCCTATCCTCCGGCTCTAAGACAACCTAATTCTATTCATCGAATGGTGGTTCCTTTGGATCTTCGTCCTCCAAATCTGAAGATATGTCAACGTAGATCGGGGAGGTGCCGATGGTCCGGAGTAATGAGATCTCACGCTCTCGAGTGAAACTTGACAGTAGGAAACATGGCTAAGCCAAAACCTCTACTCTCAATTTATCGTACTTCACATCATCCTTCAGAATCCGATATGTTGGTACTTCCGGATATGATTTTTTATGCGGTGACACTAGTTGCTTCTGTTTTCCTTCCTCGACAACCGTAGAGTCCTCAATCACTTCCCCATGTCATGCTTGATGCTTTTTTCAGCTTGCCATTTGAGTCTCCCTTGGTGTTCACGTTCATTCCAGGATTTGATTTGACGTCCTCTCTGAGTATAACGGTCATACGTATCGAAACTCGTACCATATGATCCTAACGAGGAAGAGCTCGATGTCGGATGTCTCCCTTGGTGTTCACGTTCGCCTTTGATGCTTTTTTAAAATGTAGGATGTCGAGCTCTTCTTCGTCAGGTTCATATGGTATGAGTTTCGACACGTATGGCCGCTATACTCAGCGAGGACGTCAGATCAAACACACTAAGATGAACGTGAACACCAAGGGAGACTCAAATGGCAAGCTGAAAAAAGTATCAAGCACGACATGAAGAAGGTGATTGAGGACTCCGCGGTTGTCGAGGAAGGAAAACAGAAGCAACTAGTGTGTCACCGCATAAAAAAATCATATCCGGAAGTACCAGGAAGCATATCGGATTTTGAAGGATGATGTGAAGTACAATAAATTGAGAGTAGAGGTTTTGGCTCAGCCATGTTTCCTACCGCCAAGCTTCACCCGAGAGCGTGAGATCTCATTATTTCGGACCATCGGCACCACCCCGGTCTACATTGACATATCTTCAGATTCGGAGGACGAAGATCCAAAGGAACCACCATTCGATGAATAGAATTGGGTTGTCTTAGAGCCGGAGGGTAGGATGAAAAATGTCTAGAACTATTGTGTAGCATAACATAGTAGTTTGACTTTATTGTTATTTAATCGGTGAAGGAAAAATTCAAACCATGTTTGCCTTCTTCGAGTTGTACATTTTTATTGTTGTTTATTGTCATTTGTTGGTGAATTTTTCTATGCTCATTATGGTCTTGCAATTGGTATCCAACTTTAGTTTGATGGCAGTAGCTAGCTCCTCCCAATTGGTATCCACCCTCTACAAAATCAGTTTATTTCTTGCTTTCCAAACAAATCATGTGGAAAAAAAAGACCATGTGATTGTAGCAAGCATAGCATACGAAATCATGATTGCTATCAGTAATTGTGTTTAATGTTCACATGCTATCATTATATTATTTCATAAACTAGCGTTCAATCCATTCTATGCACGGACAAAACTAACCTGTTCTAGCGTTGTGTCCGTTGTCCGTTCGATAATTGATAATTGTCTTGTGTATCGAACGGACACAATGCTAGAATGGGTTAATTTTGCCCGTACGTAAAACAAATTGACCGCTAGTAGAGATATGTCAGATTGTATGATACAGAATAACGGTACTAGACTACTAGTCTGGACATTCGATTTATTAAAAAAGAAAAAGAATAACGAACTTGGCCGCCACGCTACGAAGAATCAACATGGGACGTACTCAATCGGATCGCATGCACCCGAAGAACGCCTACGAAAGCAATCGGTTTGAACGCAACTCTGCCAGATAACGCTTCCTGCGCTTTTCTTGCTTCCGCTTGCCGAAACCCTTGCCGTGAAACTTGTGGCAGTCAACCCGGAATGCTTCCTTGGGAGTCATGATCCTCCCGAACTCGTCTCTCCTCTCAAGGCTGCTGCCTACTGTCTCCTGATCACCAACGACATCATGATGATCAGTTTCTTGTGTTCTCAGCGCTCCCCTCTCTTCGAGCAACTTAAGCGCCGCCGCCAACCCTTTCCCAATCGGGGCCTCGCGCAGAAAAGTAATTTCATCTGGCGGTGCTACAATCTTCTTCTTCTTCTCTCTGTCGTCGTTCATGGTTTGGGGTTCGTGTTGGCGACCTTTTCCCTTTTCGTTGCCTTCAGAGAAGCCCTCCTGATTCATCGGAACGTTTATCGCCTAATCACTAACTAGCGGAAAAGAGCTTGCGATTGGCAAGATTAATTAGGGCATTGCGTAGGCCGGGGTGGGTCGATGGGGTATATATATCCCATTAACTCGTTGAAGTCCTTCTTTTAATAGGAGACTTCAATAAGCCCGATTGAGAGCATATTGAAATAAAAAATAATTTGAGATAAGTATTGACAGTATTACATCATTAATTGTCCATCTGCTTAATAAATTTATGTACTGTAGCTAACAACTATTGGGCGCTTTGGATCATAGATGTGGATTATATAACGAAAGGATTTGGACTTGTTTATTTCGTAAGAATAGCTCACATCTAAGTTTGATAGAGAAATTTTTACGGTGCTGGGTGGGTATATCCCACGTGGTACCCGCTCAGTACATCTGGACCGTCCAATACACTTTTGGACGGCTTGCATTGAAACACTTTCTCTCCTCTCACTCCAACATTTTCTCTCTCATTTTTCTTTCTCCAAATCTGAGTCGTCCAAAAACGCAGTAGACGGCTCTGATGCTCCTAGCGGCACCACGTGGTACCTACTTCTTAAGTGGACATTATTTTTCTCGAGAATTCTTGGTTGGGCGAGTGTTGGGTTGTTCGAAACGATGTTGGGCATATAAACGTATATAGTTTTCTACTTTCCGAGAAAAAAAAAAACTTCAGTTTAACAAAAATTTAAAACATGAGTACGTCGGTCGTCCGGGCCCTAGATGCCCCCCGATTCGTCCTTGTGCATGCACTGATTTTTGTGGGTGTGGGATCCGAAAGCCTTTGGGCCTTAAAATGGGCTTCTTTGGACTGTGGGCATAGTGGCATATCCCATCTCAAACCCAAACCAAGATGAAACAGAATTGACCTGTGTCTGGCTCAAGTCTAGCCATCCATTCACCACTTCAGGAAAAAGAGAGAAGATAACAATAACCAGAAGAAAACAGAGGAAAATGTCACCGGAACTTCTTCACCATGTCCACCGCCACCAATTGCCAAAACCACCAGTGCTCCGCTGCTCTCTTCCCTCTCTTTCTTTGAATTTTCGAGCCGTGAAGGTGGCGGGACAAAAGAATGAGATGAGTTGTTTCAGGCGGCTGAGATGGGCAATGCGAGGATCCTCACAAGCTCTCACTCCACTGCGGTACCGAGTAATTTCAGCGTCATTACAGCCACTAGATTTGACGGAGGACAACGTTAAACGGGTCTTGGTTGATGCTCGAGCCGAGGCAAGTTATGAAGTGATTTCAACCATCCTATATATATATATATATATATATATATATATATATATATATATATATATATATAAATATAAACATTCAAACCTGAATAATGTGAAACCCTAAGGTGGCCTTATAGTCAAGGTATCAAGTTTGAAACTTGTGCTATCAACCCATGTGTGGCCAGTATATATGGGCAACGTCTCTGCTTTAAATGGCCGTGTAAGTTTTTTTTTTTAAAATTAATTGGTAACTGAATGGCCGTGTAAGTTGGTCTTCGGACTACTTGAGTAATCGAAATAAAACATGACAATGGTTGCAATTACATTTTGGAAGTATTTAGTATTGTTTTTTGTGTGTTGTGTGTCAATTAATGATCATAATGACCCCAATCTTCAAGAGATTTTTTTGAGCATTAAAATAACATTGCTTACATAATCTCCAATTTTTCTATTCAATTTCCTCCACATTGTGCCAAGAATTCTGTAGTATATAATTACATATACATGCAGTAGTATTCATATTTCCATAGGGATCAGTGGATGTAAGTATGCGATTATGATATAGTTGTTTTTGAAGAATTTCTTCACCAGAATGTTGGTAGGAGTTTGCCAATTTCTGAGTTAAGGTTCTTATTTTGTTAATTACTTATTTTCTGTTTTATGAGACAAGTTATTCTCTCACAATACATCACATTTAATTTAAAAATAAATACTTATTTTAGTAAGTGATCATCACCCTAATTATTGATGTAAAGAAGTATGCTCCTAAAATAAAAAATGTACAACAACAAATAGCCTTTCTATTCTGAACAAATCATAAATATTTTAATAAAAAAAACAGAGAGGAGTGGGTGCAGTGAACGAAAAGAGGAGGGGAGAGAGAGAGAGAGAGAGAGAGAGAGAGAAATTTAAAAGGAGGAACGGTAAAACCACATTGGAGGACTAGGACGGGACTTGAACCCGGGCAAAGGTACAGCAAAGGAAACTTAGTATTCTGCTAGCCAACAAACCAACACGATACTCCATGTTATGATTGGCTCAGAAAATATATATACGTATTTATATTTACATGGAAATTTTATTTTTGGGTTGCCCTAGCCCGGGTTTGCCCAAGCCAACGGGCTTGCGGCTTAACCCGGGGCCAGCCTGGCCTTATAGTCAAGGTATCAAGTTTGAAACTTGTGCTATCAACCCATGTGTGGCCAGTATATATGGGCAACGTCTCTGCTTTAAATGGCCGTGTAAGTTTTTTTTTTTTTTGGTAACTAATGGCCGTGTAAGTTGGTCCGGACTACTTGAGTAATCGAAATAAACATGACAATGTGCAATTACATTTTGGAAGTATTTAGATAGATTTTTTGTGTGTGTGTGTGTGTGTCAAAATGATCATAAGACCCCAATCTTCAAGAGATTTTTTTGGCATTTAACATTGCTACATAATCTCCAATTTTTCTATTCAATTCCTCCACATTTGCCAAGAATTCTGTAGTATATAAGTTACAATACATAGTAGTATTCAAAATCCATAGGGAAGTGGATGTAAGATCGGATTATGATATATTGTTTTGAAGAATTCTTCACCAGAATGTTGTAGTAGTTGCAATTTCTGGAGTAACAGGCCATTTGGTTAGATGTCTTGTTTGAGATAATACCCTAGTCCACCACGTTATTTTGTCTAGATTGTTTCTATCCGTCTGTCATTTATCCATTTTTCTGATTGAAATGCGATGGGTTCTTGTGTTTTGGCAGTTCGGGCAGATATTTGACGTATCGGCTGGCATGACAGGTGACTAATCTCCTATAGGTACATTTAGCCTTTTACTTCCTGCATTTCTTGTGGTGTAATGTGGCGCAAATGCAAAGGCAAAAAATGTAGGAGTAGCAGAGCTCGTTGAATTGGATGGACCCTTTGTGAAGATTAGTCTCAAAGGTCGGTTTTGGCACAAACGATCAACTGTTTTGGACAGACTTGCTAATTACTTGAAGCAAAGGATCCCTGTAAGCCACTGATTTTGATCTTATTGAAAATTCCAACTTCTTGTCATGGGTGGAGCATTTCATGAGATTTGAAAGCATGGCATTAGGCTTCATGAGATGCTTATCACGGCGTGATTTACCACTAGACTGACCCATTAGAGAGTTTCTGGATCACTCTATGGTGATCAATGCTGTTTCTTTTCTCTCAGGAAATCTTGGAAGTAGATATAGAAGATGAGAAACAATTGGATGATAGTCCTGAAAACTTCTGAGGTACTTGCACTGCGTTTGGATCTCAAATACACATTCGTTTTCCTACAGGAACTTAAATGGGTAGTGTTGGTATCCCCTAATCTGTTATCATGGCATTCCTTGTCGTAATGCTGTTTCTCTCTGCTTGGTTTCAGCTGATGTTTTCTAAGGGTCTTATGAGAGTGCTTGGCACTCATCTTCACAGGTTCCAACTTCCACATTAGCTCGGTTGGATTTCGGAAGGAGCACAACTGCAATAGACTTTTGGTGTATTGGCTTGCAATAACTGGGGTACGAACAAGAACTGGAGCAGGAGTTGCATCAGAAGTTACATATCCAGTGATACATATACTTTCATGTGTGTGTTGAACGGGTTCCATTTGCCTGATCCAATTACCATTTATGAATTACCAGAGAACCTTTTACTAGTAAATTTCACCTATTTGGGGTCAATCTATATCGTTTGCCTGCTGAAGTGATTCTCAACCTTTAACCGGATTCCTTTTGCCAGTTCGTCGACATCACCAAAAGCTGCATCAGAAGTTTATTTTTGATAAATTATGAATATAAAATCTCAAACAAGCATTATATCCACATACAGAGAGGATTCATTTAGCTTCATTCTATCACTGATTACATCATTCAGCAACCAGGACTAGATTATGATCAAATCCTGACACAGCTTGCAAAACCTCAGAACCTTCCAAATAATCAACCAACTGTGGTTCAGCTTCATCCATAGAGCTACCTAATCCTAGCCTCCCATTTCTACCGCTCCCCCAAACCCATACCTCCCCTTTAGATGTCAAAGCAACGGAATGTGCACGCCCTCCCGAGACTGAAACAGGTGTTTCCGCTGCCAGCTCGTTAACCACCAGCGGGAGGTTCTCAGGGCCTTCCCTCCCTAGCTGAGAACTCTGGTTCCATCCCCATGAAACAATGCCTGCGCTTTCTCCTGTTCCCTCTGACCTTTTGATTTGGCATATCGCCAAGCAATGCCCAAGTCCTGATGCAATAGAAGTAGGACAGAATTTTATGTCAACTGGAAGCATTCCCAAGTCTTGAATCACTCTGCCCAACTGGCCATATACATTGCTTCCACAGCTCAATAGGGTTCCATCACCTGAAACAAGACAATAAAATTCACACTAAAGCAACTGTGTACAAATGTAACATGCTTAAGGTGTGCTTGGTTCACTGGAATGATTTTGAGAAATAGAATGTTGGCCTCTGAATAGGATGGCCATTCATCTAATGAGTTCTGATTTTATTTGGAATATATGGAGTGGTACATTCTGTTAGTATTTGTTAGCGATCCAAATGTAGGAATGAGCATCATTTCAAGGGAATAGACATTCCATTGCGATCTCATTCCAGAGAACCAATCACTGCGTAAATGCGTGTTTTGATAGTTAGTACTTACGGCAAAGAACTAGTGAATGGTCAAACCCACACGCAACGTCTACAACTTCAAAATCATGTAGTTCTTGAAGTAAACATGGCTCCCAGACAATAGGCATGTCTTTCTCCTTTTCCATTCCTTCCAATACCAACTTTTCAGCAGCTTCTAGAACTGAACTTGAGACTTGTGTTGCTTTAGATAGATCACTACTTGAATCCAATGCAGAGCGCTCCAATGGCTTTCCCATCTGTCCTAATCTAACATCTGCTGAATAACCCCAGCCAAACAGCTTTCCATCCTTGGTCTGTGCGAGAGCGTGTCCCCAACCAAGAGATACCTGCTAGACAAAGATGAACATAGGTTACAATTTACATCCATCCTCAAACAAATGACTCCACATGTGCTAGATGGACCCATCCAAATCTAAGGTTAAACTGGCTAATCAGATATCAATTGCGACATCAGTACATTTTTCTACCTTAAGCATTATTAAAGGACCACCTTAACTATCTCTTCTCCCGAAAGTGCTTCAACTTTGGAAGGTGAAACACATTCTGTGATTCCTTCTCCAAGACCAAGCTGTCCACGCTTGGACTTCCCCCAGACCCACAAAGAGCCATCATCTCCAATTGCTGTAGAGATGACACCAGATGCAAATGCAGCTCGAACTCTTACTTGGTCCAACCCTTTCACTCTCTTGGGTTCATTCCACGATTCTCTGCCACAAAAAAGCCGAATAAAAGAAGTCAGTAAATTAACTCCAAAGAAAGAATCTTTCCTGCAGCGAACTCCATGAGCCCATCAATTTGTCTTCATCTCTATCACCCCCACAACAATATGACAGGTTTTCCATTCGGGAACCAGAAGAAAGCATGTTTGATGGTCATTACCGATAATACAAAAAAACTTAAAGCGACTTATTATGGCTGAGAAAAAATTGCAACAAATAGTAGAAGCATGGGAAAGAAGAAGAGATTTGGGGTCATTATTGGAGGGGAAATTTATCAAACCAATTACTTACCAAAAAAGAAGAGGTCACACCAACATGGGAAAAAGCTATTCCCAATACGGTAGTGAAGATTCAACAGCCTAATTGGGAAAGGCCTTTTTGATCAAGTGGAGTGAAGTCTAAACTGGACCATAGTGATAGCTTGTCTACATACAAAAGCTCCTCAAGAAGATTTCCAACGCCAATAAAATGAAGGATCCTTCTAGAAAACTAATAAAGAAACTAGAGAAGATCTAGCTAAGAGGGCCTCATGAACTAGCCATGCACGTGCATGAAAGATGGACATACACAGCACTCAAGTCATGGCAGGGAAATTGCAAGAACGTAACATACTTTGTAAGTACTTAAAACACTTAACCAACTCAAATCTCAGCTGCAAAGATGTGTCAAACTGCCAATTCACATTACTCCATTAAGTTATTTTTAAGGAAAATTAAATTATAGATCAAAACCAATTATAGGTTCTAAGGCATACCCCCACAAAGAACAATAGACACAAACTAAAGAACCACAAAACAGCCAACAAAGCATTCAACAAAATCTTAACTACAGCAAGGCAACCAGAACACAACACTATTGGAAGGGCAAAGCCACAAGCGTACATCCAATGCCCACATTACACAGAGGAAAGCACCTCGACGAGATGTTCCATCCCTTTTCGCCCAAAAGTCTATTGAGGTTTAGGTCAGATTTCTTAATGTTTCTCCAACAGTTAATACAACTCCTAACATCCCTTTTCGATACCAGCAATCACCATGGGAGCACCCAAGCTCAGCTTCAGATCAAAAGTCTATTTCGGTCAGATTCTTTACTCCATTAAGATGATCATTACCGTTGCTAAACTAGGAATCCGAAAATAATGTGAGCATTCAACAAGCTAAACTGGACATCACTATGAAACTATATTGTCACTTTGTTTACGTTGTTAAAAAGGACTTTCCTAAACATCAGAATACATCCCATGAGGCCATGATGATAATCTTACGAAGGTTACAAATTTTCTCGGCAGATTGTGCAAATGTAATGCCCAGCTCAACCTAGTCAATAGTATCTAACAACAGTAGTGCAACTAAGCTAAAAAAGCAAAATAGGTCACAGCACAATCAAAAAGAACCAAAAATGCTACAATGCATCCCGATATGCACCCTTATGTTGCCTTAAATTCATAACACATTATGTAAAAATTTACAAGTAACTTTCTTAAAAAGGCTAAAAAATGTTCTGAAATTATTAACAAAGGTTATGCATTTCATAGCATATAAATTTCATGAATTTCTACACAAATGTTATAAATTTCTACGCCAATTTTATGAATTAAATAGGAAACATCATGAACGGTACCAAATGTTATGAATTCAAAGCGATTCAAAAGAATGCGTTCCTACATGCCCAAATAGAGGTGTGTATTATAGCATTTCCCACGTATTTATGTTTGTTTCTTTAGAGAGAGAGAGAGAGAGAGAGAGAGAGAGAGAGAGAGAGAGAGAGAGAGAGAGAGGAGACCTAGGAGCGAGAAGGCCGCGGCCGAGCTGACCTTCGATGTTGCGGCCCCAAGCCCAGACGTCACCCTGACTGGTGACGGCGAGAGAGTGGTAGTGGCCCGCGCTGATATTGGAAACGTCGGAGGGTAGTCCAGGCACAGGGGTGGGTTCATAGGCGTCGCCGCCCATTCCTACGGCGGAGGTGGCCAGTCCCAGCGCCCCTTGGCTTCCGTCCCCGAAGCTCATCACCACCGTGTGCTTGCTTCTTCTGATCCATCTGCTACCACAACTGCCGGTTACGGCGGAGGCACTTCGCGTGGGGTTCAACCGCTTCAGAAATCGCAGCATCACCGAAGAAATCAACGGCTTTTACTCCTCCATGTGCCTGCCATTATGATCGGATCCATCTACTGTCAATTGAGTCCATTTTCCACATGATGGGTTTGGATTTTTCACTTTGGGCCCAAAAAGAGACCCGGTCCACCCTGCCGATGATTCTGAATAGGGGTGAAAACGAGCTGAAGTGAGCTTTATAGTGTTTGAGGCATTGAGCTCGGCTCGTTTGGTAAACGAGCTGAAAAATTAAGCTTGAGCTTGGTTTGTTTAGGTTAATTTATTTAACTAGTCTCTTTTAAACGAGTCGAGCATTAGTGACTAACGAGCTTTTGTCGAGTTTTTAAGTATTAAGTTCGGGTCATTTACTAAACGAGTCTAAAATTCAAACTCAAATTCGGCCCAAATACTAAACAAGTCAAGTCGAATCATATCCCAAGCTGCTTGCGAGCAACTCGTTTCGTTTTGTTTGCAGCCCTTCCCATGACTCCTTTCTTTCACTTTGTCCTTTGACTCCTTTCTTTTGAAAAAGGAGTTGGCCTCTGGTCAATTTTGGAAACTCAATTGTTGTGTGCAGTTCTTCCATCTACGGACTCGTGGAAAGTTTATTTAGATTGTCTAAATTGTTCACTTTGTAAAATTTCTTCAGCTTCTCCATTTTTTACGAAGATATAGATTGCATAGTCAACTTCCATAGTAAAAACATCATGTCCATTTCTGGACAATTTTCAATCAAGTCCGTACTTTTATACTTTTTTAGTTCTTCTCATGAAATGAACAATCAATTTGAAATTTTTTTTAACAAAATACCAACAAAAAATTATTAAACATCACTAATATTTATTTTATTTTAAAAAAAAGTTAAATTAGGTGAACCATACCCTTTATTGAATTCTAGCTTTCAATAGTTTTTTTTTTTTGAAGGGTCTAAGTGTTCGTAACATTATGTAACAAGGGATACTTACGCTTAAATCAGGATATATAGAAGAGTGGTAGAATGGGCTAAGTGATACCAAATGATAGTAAGATGAAGGGGTGAAATGAAAAGGTGTGATAGTTTAAGGGGCAAGTTGTAATTAATGTTAAGGGGTCGTGTCTCGTGTCTGTATCATCACTCTTGTCAAAACTAGCCGTTACCATTAGGTGGCACGCACACGTCTCAACGCGCTCTGCTTGTCTCACTTCTCCAGAAACCTCAACCCAGCTCCTTAACCCCTCTCTCTCTCTCTCTCTCAAAACCCTGGAAAGATGTTCACCGAGGGTCTGGACCAAACCGCAATCAACTGGATCAAACAGGTACCAAAATACACAAACTCTTCGCTTTTCTTTCGAAATTGTTTACACACACACACACACATTCAAATACACAAATACCATGGCATTGAATCATAGTTGTTTCTGTTTCGTAAGGGTTTGAAATTTGAATCATGACTTAAGTAGGGAAACTTTACATGCAGGGATCTGAGGTTGAACAGAACCATGCTCGATCGCCATTAACCGAAAAAATCGGTCTTCCATTCCCCTTACCCAGATCACCCCTTGCTTTCAGTAGTCCAACTTACAAGTCTACCCATGTTTTGCCCCCATTGAAATTCCACTCTGGCCTACTCAGACCTCGTAATCCAGCCACTCTTAGTCTGGATAGCAATGAGGAAGAAGAAGAAGATGATGATGAGAGTGTAGCCTCGGCCCCAGATGATTCGGGTGGGGCCGATTCCGGCTGGAATTATTCGGAGGAAGAGAGTTTGAGATATAGTGATGTTGAGTATCTGGAAAAGCCGGTTGAGAAACGGTACGATGAAGACATGTTTGGTTCAAAGTTGAGCACAAAGTTGAACCATAAAGTGTCTAGCTTGAATAAAGGGGTTTTGAAGGAGGGTCTTCGGGTTGAAGTGCCAGGAAATTACAGGAGATTTACCGATGGTGAGTTGGGTTTTGGAGGAGGTGCATATCAGAAAACAGTAGGAGGTGGCAGCTTTCAACTGCACGAAAAAGTTCAGTTGCACAATGCATATGTAAGATTTTGATTTCCATTCCCCAATAAACTAGAAATTGAGAGATTGAAGACAAAAAGGATTTGTAGTCTGTTATCTAATTGATTTGATTGTAATTGCAGGGTATTCCCATTAGTGACAATATGCAGAATAATGTGGTTGACTTGGGAACGCCAAGTGCACCTCCAATTGTTGATATTGGGAGAGAGGAAAACAAGTCTGGAGCTGAAAGTGAACCAAGAGAAGATTCTGGAGGCTTGAATGGAAGGGAGAGAGGTTTTGGTGATGAGATGCCAATATCGAATGAATCAGCAGATCGTTTCCACAGTAATACAGAAGTCTCCTCTGACTGGAGAGTAAAATCTACGAAAGAAGAACATGTTGAGAGGTATAGGAAATGACCGGTCATGATATTTTTGCATGTAAAACCGTCTTGAGTTGTTTTCTGCATAATATTTTTTCACAGTGTTTCTATTTTACAGGGAAAACAAAAAAGTAGCTGGAGATAAGGAAGCACTGGGCTCTTATGGGCAAACCAACTTGTGTGATAATTCACCCTATTATGACACCAGGTATGGTCCATGTTTTTTCTATTTTTCTTGTTGTTCACTTTATCTGGAGATTGTACTGTGAGAGTAGTTACTTCTTAGTTACTGTCGGAGTAGGTACTTTTGTTTTTTGTCCGACTTCTGCATCAACTGTACTCTAGATAGTTATGATCATACAACTGCTGAGGTTAGTAGGAGCACATATGAATATGGCCCAGCCCAGAGTGGCAAATGGGTCAATTCGGTCATCGTTAAGCAAAGGGGATTAATGCTTTTATTAGTTTTTCTGCAGAAACCGAGTAGTCTCTACGGTTGGGAGAACCCGTTTGATTAATATCTGGAATATACTGAATCATCAACATCATAGTGACCTCATTTTCGTACCAAATACTGTTTATCGTCTGATATGTCAGTCATATCAACAACGCTAAGTATGAGGGGTCCCCAAATACTATTTTTGGGACAAAAAACTATTCAATATCCATATATTTACCAAATCTTGTTTATTGTCTGATATGTCACATTAACAATGCTAAGCATAAGGTGTCCCAAGTACCACTTTTGGGACATAAAACTATTCAATGTCCATACATTATGGGTATGCCATGTCAGACGGTAACTAAGATGTTGTGAAAAGATATGGTTACTATAGCCTTGTGGATAATGAATTTGTGGATAGTCATTGAATATAGTTTTGGTATTGACCCTCCAAGCAATTGTGGCACCCATGGAATCTCAGTGTTGTGTGGGGCTGCACTCAATTAATTTTCCAAAGTCAAACAATTCCCATTCTGTAATCTGAATGGGATCTTTTAATATAACCATTTTGAGACTTTGACATCTAAAGTTGCTCTTCTTCTCTCTGGCAGTGGTCAAAATGCATGGCAAACTCTAATAGCTTATGATGCATAGCATTCGCCTATTGACCTAAATGCCTGGGCAAGAGGCTGCATGGATGCACCATGAGTCCTACATCAATCAGTGCTTGGTTGTCCGGAGTGCGTTTGCGTCATGTTAACTTTCCAAAGTACTAGTGAATTCAATCATCACGATTTCCTGTAATCTGAATGGGATCTTTTTCGAATGCTAGTAATTCGTAAGTCTATTGGAGATGTTTGACATGTTAAAGATAAAACAGGCTCCACAAACTTCTTCTGCAACCTCGGCAGGTGGTTCAAAATGCATGGCAAGGACTCGAATAGCTGCATGATACATGAACAAGGCGCCTTTGAAAGTAAAGAGAATAGTTGGCAAGAGGTCAGCAGTTGAAGGCACCTGAGTTCTAACTACACAATGAGTGCTGTGGTTACTCCGGAGTGCGTTTGGGTATGTTAGCCTTTCTAATGTACTAGTGAATTCTATCATCACGATTTCCTTTTGGTGGTCGTCTTTTTCGAATGCTAGTAATTCGTAAGTCTATATGGTGATGTTTGCATGTTAATGATAAAACAGGCTCCACAAACTTTTATTGCAACCTCGAGGTGTTCAATCACTGGGAAGGATGGATACTGCAAATACAGAACAAGGCCCTTTGAAAGTAAAGAGAATAGTTGGAAAGGTCAGAGTTGAAGGTATGCTTCTAACTACACAGATTCTGTTGTTAAACTCACTTGTTATGCATTGATATAATATCTTGAAGCCATATCAAAGTGAGTTTAACATTTGTCTATTGTGTTTTTCATCTTTGGAACCAAGTTTTTTCATACTTTTGAGTTGCATTTTGTGGTACCTAGTAGGTAGTTGTGATGATTTCAGTTCTCAATTTGTTAAAGGTTTTATGCACATGTTATGGTTCACGTACATCTATTGGCAGTGACAATTAAGGAAAACAGTCTTATTTTGGTTGACTGTTAACTTGAATCAATCTAAATTTGCCACATAATTGTTGGCAGTGAAAAAGCTGCGCATAATACCAAGGAGGAAGCTTAAGAGCACATACTCAAGTGCAATCTATATGCAAGTCGGCACAGAATATGTCCGTCATGTTTCATCACTTGTGAAAACTAGCATCAATTCTCTTGGAATTGCCTCCCTTTCAGTGGCATCGGAAGGTTTGTGGTTCTTGGCTCATTTTTTTCCTTTTTGCTTCGATACGCTATTCATCTCTACCTTCTAGTGGCAACGTATGTTATGTTATTCATCTCTACCTTCTAGTGGCAACGTATAATCAAATAAGAAGTACTCATCTTTTTATCCGAATAAGAAGTACTCTGATAAGCAGTGAAAAGTAAGTCTTTAAAAAAATTACATAGTCATGAACCTAGATAGGAAAACAGAAAAGAATACTCTGCAGGTGTTTCCTGGTTGATATCTAATTTAAGTACGAGATACCAAAATATATACTAGGATACACCTTTTCTATGTCCAAGAGTCTATATATAGGTGGAGAAAATATGTCTTTCGGAAGGAGTCTTTGAAGGCTACTCCACTTTGAGTGTGTAACATCTCTTCACTTCTTAATTGCACAATGGCATCTGATTGTTTGAAATTTGAACTGAATGTCCATTGACTATTAATGTCTCAGCTGAATTGCTTTTCAATTAGCTGATTGACTATCCATTGCATGTTTGCAGAGCGATTGTCATGCCTATTTCACCTGAAGAGTTCTGCCGAAGATAGTCAAGTGGAACCAGGATCTTCTATCTGCTTGAGGCCTGGAACTGGAGATTACCATGAATTGTAAGTAGCTTATTTAAATATCAGATGGATATTTTTGCATTTTCTGAAGCAACAGCTTATAATCTGCTGGAGGAAGGTTTCCAAATTTGGCAGAGAAGTTTGACTGACTGATGGATTAAGAGGAAGATAGAATCATGTATGATTATTTTGTTTGGTAGTGCTGCATTGTAACTTTGTAAGGATCTCTGACCTATGATGTACTAGGTCTATGCATCCTCTTAAATGTTTTCTTTTTAACCATTTATCAATCCTTGGTCCAGGATTCCCTTTTAGGCAGTCTCATGCTTAAAGGATTTAGCATTGCACTTGGTTTTGACAAATGTTTAACTGAAGGGAATAGCTTACTATGTGCATGAATTTCAGTTTTCCAGATAACCAAGGTGATGCTCTTTTGCTGGAAGTCCGGGATACAAAGAAAACTATCAAAGGTCGAGCTGTGATACCAATTGCATCCTTGACTGACAATCCTGTATGTTCCAATACTATACAATCTAATAAATGGAGGTTCTAAACGTATGATATGTTGCTTGTTAAACTTATCTGTCATCCAAATCATGCAGAATGACAGAATTCGGTGGTGGCCAATTTACCATGACGATCAGGAATGTGTCGGAAAGGTCCAGCTCTCCATTGGTGGTACAATTAGATGTGACGAGACTGCCCACATCAAGGTTTGGGTTTTCCTAATGAACTCAATTGTCAGCACAACCATCTGGCTCAACTAGTTTTGTGTCATTTTTTTGCACCTCATTTTTTCCCCATGGGTGCAAACCAATCATAACTCAATCAAAAAAATCAGACAGTAACTTAATTTACTTGAAGATGTTAGCTGATGTTTAGAAATGTGAAATCATTGCCTTCTGGATAATCACGTGGTTTTGTCATGTGTATGTATACATGGGTTTCTTTGAATCGACCTTGATCAGCATCGAAGTGAATATCATGTATGCATAGATTGGAGTATGGCTTACTATTGGTAGCCTCCTATGTGAAACATTTTCTTCTCCAGTCATAGTTTCATCTGGTTTTTCAATGAGTAGCTATTGAAGATAAATGGAGAATTAGCATGTCCAAGCACATGATTTGTTTCTTGTTGGTCCTAAGAGGTACCTTATCTTTGTAATTCAAACATAATAACAGAGTGGACCTATTGTGGAAACCCTGGCATATGATCTGTTGCTGGAGGCTGCCATGCGTGCACAACATTTTCATGCACGAAACTTGAGAACAGAAGGTTCTTGGAAATGGCTGTTGCTCGAGTTTGCTGACTACTATGGAGTTTCAGATTCTTACAGTAAGCTAAGGTACTTCGAAGATCAATTTCCATTTCCCACCATGTTTACAAATATTTGGTTCATGCTTCACTGCTTCATGCGTTTCCTTGCAAATTTCACTCAACTTTGGATCGTTGCAGATATCTTTCATATGTCATGAATGTGGCAACTCCTACAGAAGATTGCTTAGAGCTTGTGTACGAGTTGCTTGAGCCCATTATAGAGGCCAGGACTGGAAAGAGCCTAACTAGACAAGAGGTAAGCCTTTTCAAATCACACACCACACACCCGTGATTTCTGTAATCACTACACACTTTGTACATGTAGATCTTATTTAGCCAACATTTTCTAGGAGTGAAAATCCTTATGATGACATGTTAAGCCAATAAACTTTTTACAGTTACATGCTCCCAAGTGGGATTCTTTGCTTCATAGTAGCCAATGGAAACAGGTAGTTAAATCTTGAACATAAACTGTGAGATATAACATGAAATGCTTTACACGTCATTGAACCACTATTGTGAAATTAAAATACACATATTTTTCGTATTACTGACAGTGACAAGGTTGGCGAACTCCTAAAAATTGTTAGGCTGGAGTGCATGGCTTGTAAACCCTCTATATAACCAATTTTCTGTGCTACATTTTCCATGCCCCTTGTTCTTACTCATTAACATAACACACTTTTTTGTCTTGACTATTGACTCCCACAGAAAAGTATATTGCTGGATTGTGAAACCCAAGTTGAGAGTCTCTTGGAAACAGTCTTTGAGAACTACAAATCATTGGATGAGAACTCTCCAACTGGTTTAGCTGATACTTTTGGTTTCACACCAGAGGTTGCTGCACCAGCTTTAGCACCTGCTGTGCAAGTATTCATCCTTCTTCATGATATACTTTCTCAAGATGCACAGTCAATGTTGAGAAACTATCTACAGGTGAGACAAATTCCCATTAATAGTGTCCCACATCAGAGGACCACATTTTGAATGTTTATAAACATGCAATATGCCAATATGAACCTGATATCCACAGTACACATCTAATTCTTCATAATGCTTCATATGTTTGCAGGCAGCAGCAGCAAAGAGGTGCCGGAAGCACATGTTAGAGACTGATGAATTTGTGTCAAATAATTCTGACAGTTTTCTTATTGATTCCATTACAATCACCACAGCATATTCGAAGATGAAGAACCTTTGCACAAACTTAGTCAATGAAATTCAGGCAGATATTAAGATCAACAATCAGCACATACTCCCCATGTAAGAGACACTCATTATCGATTGGTTAGCTACTTAGCTTCACTAAGCTTTTTTGCCAAGTTGGACAATTTTATTATTATTATTATTTTTAAAGGAAAACTGCTCTTAGCACCAATATCTATCCTTGGACTGCTTGATTGTAGGTAGGCATGGATAATGAAAACTAACATTTAACACATTCAATCTGATGATGAAGTTCTATCTTATAACATGTATTTGCCCCTTTTCAGTTCGATTGACCTATCAAGTATCACCGCAGCTGTCTACAGCACTGAGTTGTGCAAGAGGCTTAGAGGTTTTCTTGCTACATGGCCTCCGTCTAGCCCTCAGTCACATGTAAATGAACTTTTGATAGCGACTGCTGATTTCCAAAGGAATCTTGAATCGTGGAATGTCAGGTGTGGGAATTTAGTTATTGACACGTACTTTATTTCCATGTAAAAGTTGAAGCTCTCTTTCTCATGATATACCTCTTGTATCCTTCAGTCCAATGCATGGTGGGGTAGAGGCCAGAAATTTGTACCACGATTATATAATGGTTTGGATACAGGATATGCAGCTCAACTTACTTGAACTTTGCAAAGCAGAGAAGGTACCTCCTTTTAAGAATAATATCCAAGCCATTTACTTATAGATCGATTCTTGTCATCCTAGTCGATTGAATTATGCCTTGTTTGGAACACTTTTTGAAAAGAATTTTTCAAAAAGATTCCCCCTACTTCCAATCATTTCTCTCTCTATCTCTCTCCATTTATTACCCCTACTACTTTTTCAAAAAAAATTTCAAAAAGTGTTCCAAACACAGCATTAGGCAGTATTGTTTCCTTGGTCTAGATAAACTTGTCGACCCAAGTCAACAACAAACCAAATAATTTGTCTAAAATCCTCGTTGCAGGTTCCATGGTCTGGAGTTCTTACTAATCATTCTACCTCACCATTTGCTGAGGAGATGTATGAGAAAATCAAAGAAATGCTTATTGAGTACGAAGTTGTGATGAACCGATGGCCTCAATATTCATTAGTAGTGGAGAATGTGAGTTCTGATTTCCATTTGTTTCACAAGCCTCGAATACGACTAAGCACACTCGCATTCATGCACACAGAGACACATTTATAAATTCAGAAGCTTGTTTTATGTCTGGCTGTATTTACTTGCACATATTCATACAGCTAAGTTCTCATATTTCCACCATGTTATGTTTCTTTTAATAAGGCTGTTGCAAATGTGGAACGAGCCATTATAAAGGCACTGGAAAAGCAGTACAGTGATATCTTGGCTCCTCTGAAAGATAGCATTCCGAAAAGGCTTGGGATGCAAGTTCAGAAAATAACAGGAAGACAATCAACTGCTCTTTACTCCATTCCTAGTCAAGTAAGTTCTGATGGAGTACTATATTGGTTATTGACTGGAAAAGCAGTACAGTGATATTTTTAGCAGTTAATTGGGTGCCTGAACTGAACAAATTTCCAATTTGGCCTGAGAGTACACAACCAGAAAAGATGGAGGATAACAAATAAAATAAAGTAGGGCTACCATTTTTTGCCAGTAAATCAAATAAGAATTTAGATTCTGCCATTTAAAGTTGAACAGAGTTCAACTAGGGATCAGCGAAGTCTTTGCACTAAAAAAAAAATCCTTCTCTTCAGTAAAAATTAGCCATATCTCTTATTGAGTAGGATTACAACTACTCATTGCATTTTTCACCAATTCATCAGCGGAATTTAGATGATTAAATCAGAAAATTATCTTAAATTAGGGCTACCATTTTTCGCCAGTAAATCAAATAAGAGCCATTTAAGTTGAACAGAGTTCAACTAGGGATCAGCAAAGTCTCTGGACCAAAAAATCCTTCTCTTCAGTAAGAATTTGTCATTTCTCTAACTGGTTAGTGTTTTGTGTCCTTTGCAGCTGGGAACTTTTTTGAACACCATCAAGAGAATTCTTGATGTTTTACATTGCAAGGTTGAAGACATTTTGAAGTCTTGGGCATCCTATCTTCCTGTCGTCGGAGACAAGAAGTCCCTTTTTGGGGAGCAGATGAATGCAATAACAGTTCTGTTGAGAACAAAATACAAAAACTACATGCAGGCAACAGTAGTGGAGCTAGTCAACAATGTAAGCAACAACCCGTCCACTTTCATTTTCATCCTTTTTTCCTTTTCTGTAGAGCAGTATGAGATAACCTTGAGGTTTGTTAAACTCAGGTCAGGTCATAGTTCTGTCAGCTACCACTTCAAAGGGAAAGAGATAATATTAGCTTAAATGCGTGGAGATAATATTTAGATGTGTCATACTAGAAGTCTTATGAGCTCGCACTTTAATGGTGAAGAAATTTAAGATCTATACTTCAGCTTTTTGGTTTGTTGCTTAATAGTAGGCGATACTTGAAAGTATGGAGTATTTGAATACAAGCTGAAATCCTACGCTTTCAGCTTCAATATATGCTAGATATCGTATAATTGTGGAAAAAGTGTATAACTTGAAATGTCTGAGGAGAATTGGAACCAGCTTCATATGACAAAACTAGTCCCAAAACCAGTCCCAAAACCAGTCTAAGACAAAATCTTTCGCTTATATCTATAGCTACACAAACAAAAATCCTGCCATAGATATAAAGTGCTGAGGTTGTAATATACAGACTATGATTGTTGCAGATGCAAGCTAATAGGAATACACGGCTCAAAAGGATTCTAGAGGAAACAAAAGAAGCAGATGGAGAAGCTGAGGTCCGCGAAAGAATGCAAATGCTAAGTTCACAGCTCATTGACTCCATATCCAACTTGCATGAGGTCTTTAGTAGCCATATATTCATTGCAACCTGTCGTGGCTTTTGGGACAAAATGGGACAGGTAAAGAAATTATTTTTGTTTGATTTGCTTAAGGTTGTGCTTTTTCCTAATCCAATACGCATCTTACTAGGTTGTGTTGAGGTTTCTGGAGGGCAGAAAAGAAAATCGAGTCTGGTACAATGGCTCTTATTATGCTCTGGGGGTAAGTACCTATTTGTTGGGATTAGAAGTTACTTATGCACCAAAGGGGTTCTACGCAAAGAAAATTGTCCACGATAAAAGAAAAAAAAAACTATGTTATTCACTTCACCTTTTTCCATTGCAGATCTTGGATGATACTTTTGCTTCCCAGATGCAACGGTTGCAAGGAAATTCACTCCAAGACAAAGATTTGGAGCCCCCTCGTTCAATTATTGAAGCTCGATCCATACTTTGTCGAGATACAACGAATGCAACAGATTCATCCACTTACTTGTACATCTAGATCAGCTAATCATTGTTGCCTCTTTGTTGTAATAGCATACGAGTATAGAGATGTGGCAAATAGGCCTTCCATTGTAATCTTTTTAAGTTAGTATATTCTTTTTGATTTAATACGCCAAGGGAAAATAATAATGCCAAAACTGTTTTGTTTGTGTCAAAATTATAGTGCATAAAAGCCTTGTGCCTTACACATAGTACAAAAATTTTATGTACTACAGTTTTGGTATAAACAAAAACAGTTTTGGCATTAGCAACACGTATATGGCAATTCATTGTGCAATGTACTGGTGCTCCAATATCAATAAAAGATAGTCAAATCTTTGTCCCATTCAGGTGTTGCATTTTCCTTTGAAAGGATACTAACCAAATTTGGAGACTACTTAATAAGCTGGTATAGCGTTTGTGGTAAGAACATGATAGAGAGAACCAACCTTATTCAATGACGAATTGCATATTTAAGATTAATGTTACGAAACACTTGATCAAGATTACATTTACTAGAAAACTTTTTGAAGTTTTGGAAAGGCAGTAACCCTCACCAATTCTTCGCGATCCTTGTTGAACAACAGTCATACATCAACTTCCACCTTAGTCGCCGCTGCCATCACATCCACCGCCACCAGTATGGTGGTACCACCACCACCAGTACCGCAACCACTACCACCACCGCGCCGTTACTAAAGACCACCACCACCAGCACTTCTTTTGGCTCTAGAAGACTTAACTCTAGAAGACTTAACACAAGTGAAGATAACCATAGAAATCATGAAGACTGAGAAAACAATCATGGAGAAATAGAACGTGGCCCCAGACCCATGATCCAAGCTATGATCAAGACCATCTTTCACTTATCTTGCCATCTCTCTCCCTCTGTCTCTGTCTTTCTCTCTGAAATGTATTGAATCTTCTGAACTATAAAATCTAGAGAGAGGAAGATAATATTCCACAACTGATCATCAAAATGCAGTCGTCATATTTCATTTTCTTGCATTGACAATTTTACCGCAACCTGAGAGTGAGGTTTTCAATTAGCTTACGGTCAATTTTCGGATTTGCAGCGAAAAGATTCTGTGGGTGGCGAAAGTACTAAAAGAACTCAATCTGTAATGTAAAATTCTTATTTTTAATACCTATATATAGAAAATTACGCATGTTTTAACCAAAACTCTACACCCACCCCTCTCTTTCGCCTCTCCCTCCACCGCACTCGATATCACGGTCCGGATTTTAATTAAAAATTCTTCCATCGAAGAGAGTTAGTTAAACCCTTCCCTCAAAAAAGTTTGTTTAAAATCTAGACTATTAATTGTCAAGATGGATGGTGAGTTTGAACGGGCAGTGAAAGAGAGTGGTGGAGGCGGGCTGATGTTTTAAATTTGATCAGCCATACCTATAAATAAGCACACATGTTTTAAGACCAATTATACGTAATGCCTATAAATAAGCACACAAATTCTAATTATTCATTAACACTTAAATTATAGTTTTAAACAATCTATCAAAGAACAACTCGACATTCTTTAAAATCTAAAAAATGTCTATGTGACAATTCCCTTCCAATGAAGCAAAGTGTCCGAGAGAAAATCATCTTTAATCTTGTTGTGAAGCCTAGTTTTGATAATTTTTATTGCTAAAAATATTTGTTAGAATTGTGACACATATGTTAAGTATGAAGAAATACTACGGAGGTTCCAGAAAGAAGGTCAGATGTCGGAGCGAAGCGGAGCGGAACGAGTCGAGCGGAGCGCAACAAGTGTGGGTGTATCTTTAGCCTCTAAAATGGAATACTAGTGTTGCACGCATGTAGGAAGATGTGATGTGTTGTAACTTGTCTGTGAGCCGATTCTAAGAAAAAGAACAAATAAATAAATAAATTCAAAACAATGTTTTTGATAATCAGTTGTCCAGTCTAGGTTATGTGGACCTCGACTAGTCCCAAGGGACCAAAAACCCATTGTCCACTAGTGGAGCCTCACTTGAAACCGGAGCAAATGCTCTGTTTGAATTTGTCCCAAAGGAGCTGATAACACTTGAGAGGCTTTAAATTAACCTAAATTCTTACGAGATAGCAAATCCTTAAATTCCGAACTTGAACCACTAGCCAATTCCCTTGTTTACCAAAGCCTTGTCAAGCAAAACAACTGTGATCTTTTGCAAAGATTTGTCCTCGGCACATCACCAGCTACTATATATATAAGCATAGGATGCATCAAAAGTCTCTAGTTATTGCTCATCCTCGTAAGATTTTCATTCATTAGTAGAAACTAGCGGGTACATAAGTAACATAACACCAAGGAAAAAAAAAAAGCACTACATAACGCGTGTGTACAATAGCAATGGGTCCGCAATGGGCGGCGGTGAAAACAGATTAAAGGAGTTTTCACCGTCAGCGAAAAGAATTTAATCTCTTAATTAAATGTGTCCAATATAGTTTTGTCGTAGGGAAAAAAAACGCTAGCTATATATGAGAATTGGACTGTACAACCAAAGCAAAGACCCATTAGCGGAAGCTGTATAGTTGACGGTAAATCATTTTTTTCCTAAACATGCACCAACACCATGCTGACTGGTAACCAACCAAATCAACAACCTCCTCCGCCGCCGCCACCACAACCACCTCCTCCACCGCCGCCACCACAACCGCCACCACCGCAACCTCCACCGCCATCACCGCCGCCATCACCACCACCAGCATCACCACCGCAGTCACCGAAACAGCTACAATCACCACAATCTGGCGGATCAGGATCCTCACGTTTCCTTCGGGCTCCGCCCTCACGTCTCCTTCGTTTTTCTTTGGGGCTAGAGGAGCAGGCAAAGATGACCATAGAAATGATGGAAACAGATATGACAATCATGCAGAGGAGGTAGAAGGTAGCCCCGGAGCTGTGAAGCAGAAGATCATTACTAGTACCCACAACAATAGCCATGTACCTTGCCATGTTTCTCTCTCTAGCTTGCTATATTTCAGCTGATCAGATATGTGATTGAATTTCGATACCTTATTACTATATATACACACACCATGTCACTGTTACCATTCTATTTTTGGTGTGCATGTTTTCATGGATGTTTCCTCTGCTTTTCCCGTGTTGACCGCATACCTGATTCGCCAGATTTGAGTTTGAACTTTGACGTACGTGTTGTTTAGTTCTTTCAGTTGACAAGTAAAATTGGTCAATCGGAATTAATGTTCTACGAGCTGGGAAAAGTAGGATTTCTTTTATGTGGAGCTTAGACTTTGTCAATTTCTGTTCATTTTCTCCCCTGTTTCTGCTAATTACCTGGAAGTTTCTTGGATAAAACTTTTGAAGGATCTAATAACAAAGATTTTAGAAAAATCAATTACAAAACTTTTCTTGTGGGTTTGGGTGTTTATTTTTTTCCGACATAGTAATTGGAGGGTTAGAGCCTTAGAGGGGGCCGTTCAAACAAAAAATTAGAGCCTTAGAGGGGAATTAGAGGGTTAGCAACCGATGAGGGTTTGTCGTTTTTTCATAGACTCAAATTCGGCCCAGATTTTCTCGTGGAAGCCAATGGGTACTACAAGATGAGCTGAGGGCAACGTTTGTTTGGTCACTATGACAATGTAAGTAATAGGATTTTAAACATGTTGAAATGGTGGAACTTTTTTTTTTTTTTTGTCCGACTGTGAGGAGTTTCCGGGCCCAATCACGTACGCGCACTACCAATGTTTTTTTTTTCCTTCTCGGCAAACAGTTCTGATGAAAAGTCGCGCACTACCAATGTTTGGTGAATCCTGTTTGGTAACCTTCCTTATGTATCGAAATTTTAAATTAAAGCCAACACAAATTTCAAAATCAACCAACCTTGTTCAACGCTGATTAAAAAAAAAACCACTGTTATTCATGGACGAATTTTGTCCTTAAATGAATTTTTTTCGTATTCGTTAGTTTTGCGTCAAACTTTTGTAGGTTATTGTTTTGTCTCGACGAAAGGGATTGAAAAAGTAAATTGTTTTTACTATTACCCTAGTATTTTGAGAAATAATCAATTTTTAGCAAAAAAAGTCACTTTTTGTGCTAAAAATGGTTATTTCTCAAAATATTAGGGTAAAAGTAAAAAAATTTTACTCTTCCAATTCCTCTCGTCGAGATGAATCAATAACCTATAAAAATTTGGTTCAAAACTAACAAATGCAAAAAAAAAAATCAAATAAATACAAAATTTTCAAATTTAAATTAAGTTTAAGTTAAGTTTATAAAAACGCAGTGGGGTTTTTAGCTTAATAAATCAACTTCAAAATTACTTTTTTTTTTTTTACTGCAAATTACGTAAGAAATTGATATTGGGTTTCGGTTTCATTTCTTTTGTTGGAATTTTGACTTGTCAAAATTTTTTTTTTTGCTCAGCTCGACTTGTCAAAATTACTGGTATTAGTTTTCTCTCAGTTCCTTCTTCCTTGTGTTGACAAATTATTTTCCACGAACTATGATTTTTTTGTTTGTTTATAACCAGAGTGTTCGGACTCACTTACGCATCTCGATTAATCATATAATACTAATTCCACCATGCACCGGTGGGGGCTTCATTCAGAGGCAGAGTATGCTATTTTTCCTTCCTCTCTCATGTTAGAAAATCACAATAGTAGTTTTTATCTTTCCTTTTCCTGGCGTCGAGAGTGCTTCGAAACTGTAGTTTGGTGACGGCTTAGGACGTGTTTTGATAATTAATATCCGTCAATGACATTTTCAGCATTAACAAATATTCTCAGCATGTTCTTAATGGATATTAATTATCAAAATACGTCACTGACCACCATTTTCCTTATAGTTTTTGGTCCCCATTTGCTTTGTGAAAGAATCGGAGACTTGGGTATCAAGAAAGGAACCATAGGTGGGTACTTCTATAATTTTATCCTTCTTAATTTGGATTTATATCAAGCATAGGACAAAAAATTTACGTATGATTTTTCTAAGGTGTTGATTTTAAGTATTTTGACTAGACATGGGATATATATATCGGACACGTCTTTTCGTTAATTATTGAAAATTGATATTCACACTCTCTTTCGGAAATTGATATTTACACTATTTTTTTTGTTATCCACACATATTTTTTTTGGTTTTATAGCAAAAAATTACAAGGCCCAAGTCCGAAGTTGTGTATATATAAGTAAATGTAAGAAGTCTCTAGACCAAGTGTGAACGGAAAAAATCACAGAGAGCAATCTGGAAGTCGATCAAGGATGAAAAATATACTCCCTTCATATCGTTCTTTACACGTTTATATGTCTCACTCTATAATATTTTTTATAATTTTGAAATCTTTCTATTATAAACGTAATTAAGAACTATCAAACAAAATCCATGTTACATATTTTTGAAAATTCATTTTGAAAGATACAAGGCTTATAAGTGATTAAAATTGACACAAACATAAAAAAAAAAAAAAAAAAGACAAACAAATGAGACGAAGGAGTATTATTTTTACCACGCCTTGGATTTAAGTATCATACCTTCGACTCCATGTGAAAAATCTAAACGGAAACTTGGAAGACTAAAGGCCTGAAATTTTTATAGAGTGCCAACATGAATTTACAAACTAACCAACCCTATTCAATGACGAATTACATACTTCAGATTTATGTTACAGTGAGCGAGAATACAGTTTAATTTCCAGATAATTTAGCATAAGGAACCTATATATATAAATAGAAACACTTGATCAAGATTACATTAACTAGAATTGACTTTCTGAGGTTTTGAAAGGCCGCAGTAACGTCCCTCACCAGTTCTTCGCGGTCCTTGTTGAACAACAGTCATACATCAACTTCCACCTTATTCGCCGCCGCCACAGCCACCTCCGCCACCGCCACCACCGCCGCCACAGCCGCCACCATAGTCGCCGCCACTATAAGTACTAGTACTACTATGTTTGTAGTTTTCGCCATCCCCACCGGCCCCATAATCTCTATAAGTAGCGGTACTGGCAGCATAACCGCCACCGCCACAGTACCATAACCACTACCACCACCAGCACTTGTTTTGGCTCTAGAAGACTTACGGCCACAAGCAAAGATAACAATAGAAATCATGAAGACTGAGAAAACAATCATGGAGAAATAGAACGTGGCCCCAGACCCATGTACCAAACTCCTCCTATGATCAAGAGCATCTTTCAAGTATCTTGCCATCTCTCTCTCTCTCTCTCTCTCTCTCTCAAATGTATTGAATCTTCTGAACTATAAAATCTAGAGGGGACGAGAATATATATTCCATAAATGGTTCTACAGACAGTATGTCAAAATGCATGTTGTCATTTTTGATTCTCTTGCTTAGACAATTTTACAGCAACCTGAGACTCTGAGAGTGTGGTTTTCGATTAGCTTAAGGTCAGTTTTCGGATTTGCAGCAAATCTTTTCGTGACGAAAAGATACGGTATTTAAGCGGAGTACGTCAGGAATTGAATTTGTGAGTGGCATTAAAGTACTAAAAAGAACTCAATCTGTAATATAAAATTCTTAATTTTAATACCTACAGAAAAGTACGCATGTTTTTTTCCCAAAAGTCCACGCGCACTCCTCTCACCGCACTCAATTTCACTTGTATAAAAGTGTGACTTTTGTCCAAACTTTTAAAAATTCTTTCAGAAAAGAGTTAATTAAACTATTTTCTGGAAAAGTTTATTTAAAATCTAGACCATTATTTAATTTGCGAGACATATAGTGAGATTGAGTAGGCGGTGAAAGAGAGATGAAATCGTGCGGTGGGATAGAATGTTTTAAGTTTCATCAACCATAATACACTTAAAAAGTACTCATGTTTTAAGATCAATTATATGTAATGTAATTTCCGCTTGACCAAAAAAAAAAATATATGTAATGCCTATAAATAGGCACACATATTCTAATTATTATCTATATAATATGGGAGAGTGGTTTTCAAATCCTCTATATTTTCTCCCATATTTTGGACAATAAGATCGGTACATATTTTTTCAACAGCTGAAATTTACGAGTAGAAGGGCTAACAATATAGGAGTATTTGGAAATGATGATACAAATATTCCTACCTTTTATCTAGCTAGCCGAAAATATGGAAAGGATGGTACATATTTTTTCTACAGCTAAGATTTACGAATAGTAGGACTAGAAATATATATATTTGGAAAGAATCTATGTCTATTTGGCACAGGATTAGAAGATAGTTGTTAAGAATGGTCGAACAAAGAGGAAAGGTAATTTGCACAATATAAGCGATGATATGGCTGGATTAATTAGAACTTTAGAGCATTCGCAACGGTAATAATCAAAATCAATAATCAAAATGTGCCATGTCAGTATTTGAATTATCCATTTAGTTCATGATCAAACTTAACAACTTCTACCTTCACATTGGTTATTTTTGCATCCCTAACCAAAAAATTCCCCACAATACACAACGCACATTTGTCTAATCGCAAACGAGTTCCAATCACGCACCCGACCACATCAAATTATTCGTCTCGATGAGACGATTCCAATATGGAGTGTTTTTGAGTCATTGAGTTTTAAGTTTGGTTATTGGTAAAAATAGTCAAGTTTGGTTATGGAATGAGTGAGATTTGATTATTTGCTAAAAAACTTGTAACTTTGCTTATTACAATATGAGGTATTATTTGAACATTGTTGTTAAATTTGTTTATCTACACTCATTTGTTTATTACAATGGAGATGCTCTTAGAAGATAAGAACAAAAATTAATGGTTGGTAATTTGCACGATATAAGGGATGATATGATTAGAAGATAATTTATTAAAATTAATTAATCAAAACGGAAAGGTTTCTACCGTAAACGCTTTTATACATGTGAAAAGCAAAGTTTCCTTTGGCTTCGAGCAAAATTGGTACAAAACTTTTGTATTTTCATCACGGTTCATCTTTTGAACCTGACATCCATCTCTCCCAAATCAAATCATCGTGACTCTGTGCCGGTAAGTCCCTCTCACTGTTTCTCTCTTTTATCTGTTGCCTTTTGCATTTTTTTGGTTACTTTGGCAAGGTCACGTTTGTCTCTCCTATCATGCAATTTTGAGTTTTTAGATTTAAGAGTTGAAACGATTGACCAAAGATTGCAACCGGAATAGACTTTCCACAATAACAATCTCACTCTCTCTCCTCTAACAATTTAATATATTTTATTCTAACACAAAACTATGGGTGTTTCTGAGTTTGTTCCTACGTAGTTGTCTTTATTTTAATGGTTAAACGGGGAGAATTGCATTTTGGGGCATTTTTCTTTGTTGTATTATTCATGATTAACATGTTAGGTTTTGATTCACTTAATGTTTATTAATTAAGAAGAGAGTAAGGGCCAATCAAGAAAAGGATTTGCCGATGCATGCCTGCGGGTGGAGAAAACTTGAAAACATGAGGTAAAGTTTTTCCAGTTTTTCCATTTATCTTGCCAGATATTTCTTACATTCTTTGTATCCATAAATTTGGACTATGGAGGGCAATCTATATAATGTGGAGTGACGATTTTCATGTTTATGTTATGTAATCACTATAATAGTGCACTGCATTCTATTGATATAGTTTCTCTTCGTCACCCGCTAAAATGTTTCATTTTGGTCATAGCAATGCCCTATATAACGGATGTCATATGTAAGGCCATGAATTAATTAGCATTCTACATTAGGAGGGTGGTTGTTTTTTTTTTTTTTTGAACTTTAGGAGGGTTGTTTTGTTGACCATGGCTTGGAATAAACAGATTTGACGATCTAGCTTTGGAGGATTTGCTAGAGAAACACCTCCTAATGTAAGTATATATCGAAAGTCGAGACGACTCTGTTTGAAGTCATAGTTCGTTGAATTCAAAATTTTATTTTGTTTTGTGTTCATGTCTTGGTGTTGTAGATGGTAAAAAATGCATGGGAGAGCTACGGGAAAATATGGCGATTGAGGTGGGCGGGTGCATAAGGATCACAAGCCAATGGATTCTATTTCCGTGCAAAAATATTGCAAAACATGAGTTCCTCCTACTATTGCTAGAGGGAGATGAGAATAGAGGATTTGATTATGGTAAGTAGTGAATAGGGATTTGAATGGGATGATGTGGGTTACAACGGGTGAGAATCTATATAATAAGGGAGGACTGAGTTTGAATCTCAAAGACAACCAACGGTCAGATTTGTCTCCTACATAAATCTACACCCTCCATTGTACTATGGCATTTTGGTGAATGCTTTACATTTTTACGGCAAAATTAGAGAATGGAAATAGGTCAACAGCTCATCGTCCACTCTCTTTCAAAAAAAAAAAAAAAAGGACTGCGGCCACCGATCCACTCTAGCTCCATCGTCTCTCTCTCCTCTCCAACCTCTCCGTCGTCCAAATCCCGTCAACGCCTCCTGGACCTCTCCGTCTGCCAAATCCCCTCAACGTTGAGCCGTCAACGATGTGAGTTCATCTACAATCCCTTTTTTTTTTTTACATATCTATATATCTGTTCTCTCCCATACCTTACTCTCTCAACTCTCTCGACTGGGTGGCAGCAGTCAGAGGGATCGACGTCGCCCGCCAATCCACAAACCCCAAGAACTCCAGCGTCCGGTCGAAGGGCCAGATCGACCGGAAAATCGGGTGAGTAATGTTGAGATCGATGCCGAGGCTGCAAAAATCAGGATTTACCCAGGTTTTATGCACTACTATGCATTTAATTTTCCTCTTCTTTTTCTGTAGTGGTTTTAGATTTTCAGGGTTTTGGTTTATGTGTTTGAAAATAGTTATAGTTTTTGTGGGTGGGGGGGAGAATTAGCCATACTGGTTGATTGTATGAATTGCGGATGCTTTACTTTTGGATGTATTATTGGAGTAGGTCAAGTAACCAAGTATGGTTGTGGTTGTAGTGTTGACCTGTCTTCTCTGTGTTGCAGGTTATGTAATAGTGTAGGTGGATAGTCTTCCTGTGCTAATTGTGATTGGTTTCAGGTATCTTTTTTGTTTTGCAGTGCTATCTCTATTTTGTTTGGACACGATAATTGGTTAGTTGTTTCCGATTTGGTTGACAGTCAATAATAAGTTAGCATAGTTATCTCATCTTATGATCTTCTTCACCTCAAAAGGTTTGAAATCTCAGTATATTCGCATCTTTCACTATAAAAACTACGAGTCTTGGGTTTGTTCATTCCCATGGCATAGACTGATAGACACCGATTACATACGTTATTCATGTTGTCGTAGGTACGAGTGCTTCTCAGGTTAGGATTTTCTTTCTCCAAGGGATTTCTTCTCTTTCTGAGCACCACCAATTGTGGCCAATTAAACATTGTGCTCACCCAAGTAGCGGGAATAACCGAGGTCAAAGGTATCCACTCTCCCACCATCACCTGTAAACAAATGGGTTTCATATGGATTTTGTTTTTCATTATAGCTTCCCATTTGCGCAAATAGTTGAACAACTTTACCTCTTGCTGGAAAAGTGAAGCTCTTAGTTTTGCTATTCTTCGTCCTTAAAAATAAGGAAACATGTCAAATGAGCACATGTAACTATAGTTGCTGGGAGAAATCAGCCATGAGGTTGTGCCCAAATAGGAAAATTACTTGAAATTGGTATATGCAAGGGTTAGTCGCGTAAAACTAATTGATAAAATTGATTCATAGTGGTCCAAGCCCCCAAGCTATTCAAATGTATGCTGCCATTGTTTTCCTTACTTTTTGTTTCCTAATTTAGAAACTCAAACTACCCTGTACATGCTAATTTTTTGTGATGACACCGAGCTTATAAAAACAGAAGTTATTGGTTAATTAAAAATATACCCCCAATAGAAAAAGGCTTTCATTTCTACCAAAAAAGTTTTACAAAGTTGTGGTGTAGTGGATCTAGGATATGCCTAAATTTGTGTAGTAGAATATTATGGTGTGAGATCTCTAATTTTTCCTGGGTCATTTGGCACTTGGGTGAAGCCATGAAGGTGATTGTGTTTACCATGTGTACTCGACCTACTTTTTACAACACAACCAAGGCACCACAGTCATTTTTGCTTGCCACATGTTCATGATCAATAGGATTCAATATGTAAGATCTTTTGTTGGTATGATCCTATCCGACCTTTTTTCCTATATCGGGACACTGGTATTATTTTTCTTCAGGCCTATCATTGGTGCCATCGGTAGTGATGTAAAGAAGTTCATGGTTAACCCACTAAAAACCAAGTTCTGTGTATCTGTGGGGTATGGCTTAGTGGAATGGATTGTGGGAAGTTACGAGATTTACTGGTGTAGGTATTAAAACATATTCATTGACAAAGTGAATTATAAATATTAAAAGATTTGTGGTGTAGTAAAATTCATTTGTTGTGTCCTTGGTCATATTAGATCAAATATAAAATCTTCGAAAAATACGAGTTTACATTCATTTTGTAAGATCCTATAACATTGTTTCCATAGCTATGTACTTATTTTCAATTTCTGCTACAGTTCCTAATTATTTTTGATAAATTGTTTTTTACTTTCTATGGTAGCAGGAAGGAGGTGATGATTGTGCTTTTTGAGGGAGCCCTCAGAGTTGAACGAGAAGTATTCTTGGTAGTGTTTTTTTTTTTTGTGTGTTTCTGAACAAAAGATTTTTTCTAAACAAAAGTCGAATGATCCTATTCAATCATGTTGCGTCAACGTTTAGATTCAATATGTAGGTATCCAAAGATGGAAGGCGGTGGTGGAGATCATGCTGTAGGCTATCCTCTTCTCAATGACTCCCATTCTTTCTTCTTCTTTTTATAGTGTTGGCTGTTAAGGTCTACATCAACTATGGTGGTTTCAAATTTTGGTGGGTAGGCCCCCACTATGTACTGAATTCGATAGTCTTTAGTGATGAATACTCTTTTGATTGACTTAGTAAATGTTTGTGATTTGAATAGTTCCTTCAAAACGGTTTTGATTCCGTAAGTAATATTTTTGATTAAGAGTAGGCAATTGTATTGTTGATAGTACAAGAAACATTTATATTAGGTTAATGCTTTTTAATAAGTGCCTTTTGGCACGGGCTCATTTGTTGAGAATGTGTTGCGTCCTGTCTTAAGGCACCGACACAACCGGCAGGGATTGAAAAATTAAGTGTTTTTTAATTGCTGATTCAAGTTAAATAGATCAATGAATATGTTTGGGTTATTGTGTTTTGCATAGTTGGATTCGTTGAGTGGAGGTTGATATATTACACACGAGTCCAGAGTTTATCTGTGTGTGCTGATCATTTGAGTCGTGCCTTCAGACGCGGGTATGCACTAGATCACATTCTTTTTAACTTATGTTTATCAAGAGTATTATAATTTACTTGGTTAAATTTGTTGTTCAGTATTTATTTACGTGTGCTGAATGTTCGAGCCGTGCCTTCAGGCACGGGCATTCGCTAGTCTATATAATAAAACAGAGCTGTATTTGAATCCAAAAGACAACCAATGATCTAGATTTATACCCTCCATAAATCTACACCCTCCATTCTACCGTGGCGGACGCGTAAATACTTAATTTTTCTTGACCATCTCCCAAACATGCATTCCCCGTCTATTTTGGAAATGGTTGGAAATCCCATTTCCGGACCCCACCCCAACACAATCCCACACCACCCCCCCCCCCCCCCCCCCCCCCCCCCCCCCGCTCTCTCTCTCTCTGAGAATAGGATCCGATTTCTGGACCCCTTCCTCTCTCTCTCTCTCTCTCTCTCTCTCCCCGAATTACGATCCGATTTCCAGACCCTCTCTCTCTACGAATATGGCATTCCCCTCACGCAGCTTCGCCTCCGCCTACTCCCATCACGCAGGTTAGGCTCCACCTCACTCTCCCCGAGCCGGCCGATCGCCAATCCCTAACGACCCAACATCAATTAATGCTTCCTCCCGCCTGTCTTTTAAGTAAGTATTATGCTTTAATCTGACTGCTATTTGGAAACGAATAGTTACGGGTTATCAAAATAGCACGGCTGATTATACCTATATCCCATAATGCTAAACAGTTTCGTTTTCGTCCCTGACAGGAGAGAGACAGTTACGGATTATATAGATTATCGTGCAGAGGCAAATTGTTGACTAAGTCCTAGAATAGGTAATTATTGATATTTTTTTTGTGCAACGTTGATTCATGCCCTGTACGTTGTATAATCCGATTGTATTGTTTTCGTATCAAATGATTTTTTCCAGTACTTTGATTCATGCCCTGTTCACATGTTTAGTTGCAGTATAGAATAGGACCAACTTGCACGTGCATTGCATGTACCCAATTTGTAATCAGTATGTTCACGCGGTAGTCTTCGGGCAAACCGGAAGTTCCTTAGTTTAATGCGTCCAAGGTGTCTGTAAAAATGCCTCATACAAATAGAATTGAGATTGGATATTAAAATTGCTCTGTCGTAGTTCATTAGCTTCAACTACTATGCCTTCTGCAACGTGGGTCGGTTGAATGGCATAGTGTTCCTTGAGCTCCTCAATTTTCAAAGAAATAATGCTTCCGTCCATTATGAGACCAATTAAGTTGTTGCCATTCGTCTACGCCAAGCCAATTGAAGGTTTTCTATTCCATCGGTTCACACCAGCAGAGTGCTCCATTGGCTAAATTTATGATACCATCTGATGCTTGCTGCTTCTTCTGGAACTAAAAAATCTGCTGCTTCGTGTCAACGGTGCTCAGTTCTACCATACAGGTGTTGGGCTCCAATTAAGATTTCTGCTATTTTCTGCTGGATATATTCATGCTGATGCTATTTGTTACTGCTCATATCATAATTGTTAGGATGTCAATGGGGCAGAGCGAGGGTGTTTTTGTTTGAAGCAATCTTGTGTAATGATTCTTAATAGGGTACGACGAATTAGAGACAATGGCTAGCAACCGGAAGCCAACACATGTGGCCTATGGAGAAAAATATTCACGGGGGTGACCCTTTGGTGTACCTTCTATCTTTATTTCGGGAAAAAAAATGGCAACTAACTAATAAGTTTTGGGACAATATTGTATGACCCATTGACTTGATTTGGTAGACACAGAATATTATGAAATCAACTGAAGAAGAATAACAAAAATCTTTGGACACCATCGAACGTAATTCTCGAAGCTGTAGATGGGAAAGCTATGGACGCCATTGAAATCGAGTGCCATATTGACTTTTATATGCAATCGATCATTACTTTATTGTTTTAGATTTGAGTGCATCTGGTTTTTAGCTTTGAGTACACCTCGATAAATGATTCTATTCTCTACTCTCTTTTGAGCACAATTTGAGGAAAATTTAGCTTTAAAGTTTTGTGGCCTGAAAATATAAAAGGATAAAATTTAGCTTCAGAGGTTTACATGTTCTTGGTAAAATCAATGTGTCGCTATGTCTATTTCTTTTAGGTGTGAACCAAATTTTGTCTTTTGATGGTGAGATTTGATTTCAAGTTCTAGGAATTCATGTTAATTCGAGTTCTCTCATAAGTTTATTTGAATTACTTCCAGGTATGATTAAGTGGTAACATCGACGCCGTAGAGCGGTAGAGGTCTGGCCTTGAATACTTTTCGAGGGTATGCTTCCACTTATTTTTAAATAATTGGGTGTACTATCTGCTCTAATGAGATGCTATTTGCGTTGGAAGATAATATGTCTGTAGCGTTCTTACAAAGCTTTGGTTTGGCTCTGATAGGATGAAAATTTCACGGATGGAAAGTTGGAGTTATTTTACTGTTAAAAGCAACTTTGTTGGAGCTTTGAAGATAGACAAAGCTTCATAGTGAATGTGGGTGTTTGTTAAAAAAAAATGTAACTGTTATCATGCGGTTGGGAATCTACAACTTATGGATTCAACTATATTGTAGAGTATAATTGTTTAGTTCTCCATGTTGATGTTATAGGTAAGTTTGTTAGTTTTTCATGTTGTGTTACTCTATTGGGTGGATGATTTATATTGGTTGACCAATTTTTATTTTTCTTTTTTTGTTGTTAAACAAAAGTATTAAAGTTTTTGCAGAAGGGATTAGAAAATTGTTTGTTCTTTATTTGCTGATTCAAGTTAAGCAGGTCAATGAATATGCTTAGGTTATTGTTTTTCACATAGTTGGATTCGTTGAGCATGAGTCCATAATTTATTTGCATGAGTTGATCGTTTGAGCCGTGCCTTCAGGCACGGGCATTCGCTAGTATATATATGAAGGAAGATTTGAATGTATGTCATGATAAATTGAGGTTTGAAATGTATTACGGTTAACTGTGTTTTAATAGGTTAGAGAACGGAGATGGATTGCTCTCGGGTACTAAGTCTGACTTTGTAATTAATTGATCAAGCAAGATTTGAGTTTCACGTACGCGTTGTTTAGTTCTTTCAGTTGACAAGTAAAATTGATCAATGGGAATGATGTACAGGCTGGGAAAAGTAGGATTTCTTTTTAATAAAAGCTTAGACTTTGTCAACTTCTTTCAATTTTCTCCCCTGTTTCTGCTTACCTGGTGTTTGCACCATATCCGACATTTCAGCAAATTACAAAATGATCTTCCATCGATTGACATTCTCCGTCAATTGGACTGAATCAGAATTTTTGGTAACACCTGGAGGTTTCTTGGATAAAACTTTTGAAGGATCTAATTACAAAAGATTTTAGAAAAATTAATTACAAAACTTTTCTAGTCGGTTAGGTTGCGTGTTTGCATTTTCACTACTTAATATTTAACGCAAAATTTTCCCCCTTGTACGAAAAAGGAATTCTTTTTACTACCAGTGAGAATCGATATCGCAACCACCGGGTAAGCGTTATTATAACAATTAGCCATTGCAACACAATACCGTCTTTCTCTTACATATTGAAAAACTAGTTAATATATAAATATTGAGAGGCATCATTTTAAAATCTCACCTAGGGTCTCGAAAATCTTAGGGCCGAGCCTGATTAAAGTCAACACAAATTTAAAATTAATCGACCTTATTCAATGGTAATTAAAAAAAGAACATTGTTTTATTCATAACAAAGCATACATTGCGATTAATATTATGACGACGGAGAATACATTTTCCAAAATAATATTTTAGCGTAATTAAGGAACCTGTGTAAATCGAAACACTTTGTATATCAAGATTACGATTACAATAGAAGACTTTTAAGAAGTTTTGGAGAAGCATGCAGTCACCCCCTCACAAGTTCTCCGCGGTCCTTCCTATATAACACAAGCTTGCTCATACATTAAGATCCCCCTCCGCCACCTCCGCAGCCTCCTCCACCACAGCCTCCTCCACCGCAGCCACCACCAGTACCTGTACCACAACCTCCGCCGCTGACCAAACCACCACCACCACGACAACGTTTCTTGCGTGTTTTGGTGCTAGAGGACTCACCGCAAGCGAAGATAACCATAGAAATGATGGAGACTGACAAAACAATCATGGAAAAATAGAAGAAGGCCCCAGACCCATGATCCAGACCGGCTCCAGAGCCACCACGCGGGATTATCAAGTACCTTGCCATCTCTCTCTCTCTCTCTCTCTCTCTCTCTCTCTCCAGGTGATTCAAATACTGAACATGATATATATGATGTGCTCCGCAAATATTTAATCAACATTTGGCCAGTTTTCTTACATTGACTAGTACTATTTAGGATAGCAACCTCAAATTGATATTAAGAAATTGATAAATCAACTTCAAAATTACTTGAGAAATTGATATTGGTTTTCGGTGACTGTTCATATCACTTGTTGGAATCTTAGACTCGTCAAATTAAATTTCTGTCTCTGTTCCTTCTTCCTTAAGTTTCTAGGTTTTTTCACGAAGTTTGATTGGTGTTTTTTTTTTCTCTCTCTTATAATCAGGTGTTTGAGCTCACGTACGCACATCTCGACTAATCATGCGAGACTAATTCCATCGTACACCAGTTGATATGGTGCATGACCGAAAACCTGAAGCCAGCCGACAAGTAAAATTGATCAATCGGGATGTTCTACCTGCTGGGAAAAAGTAGTCTTTCTTTTATGTGAAGCTTTGACTAATTGTCAACTTCTTTTTGTTTTCTCCCCTATTTCTGCTAATTACCTGGAGGTTTCTTGGATAAAACTTTTGAAGGATCTAATTACAAAGATTTTAGAAAAATCAATTACAAAACTTTTCAAGTGGGTTTGGGTGTTTTTTTTCCGACATTGTTTTTGGAGGGTTTGAGACTTAGAGGGGGCCGTTCAAACAAAAAATAGAGCTTTAGAGGGGAATTAGAGGGGTAGTAACCGAGGAGGGTTTGACGTTTCTCCATAGACTCGAACCCGGTTCAGACTTTTCTAGTGGAAGCCAATGGCAGGGTATCACGAGATGAGCTAAGGGCTACGTTTGTTTCGGTAATTTGTTTGGAAACTATGACAATGTAAGTAATAGGATTTTAAACATGTTGAAATGGTGGAATTTATTTTTTATTTTTGGTTCGACAGTCAGGAGTTTCCGGGCCGAATCATGTACACGCACTACCAATGTTTGGTAACCCTCCCTACGAATCCTGTTTGGTAACCTTCCTTGTGTATTTACGGTAGCCAAAGGGGTCGAAATTTTAAATTAAAGCCAACACAAATTTCAAAATCAACCAACCTTGTTCAATTCTGATTTAAAAAAAAAAAAACCACTGTTATTCATGGATGAATTTTGTCCTTAATTGAATTTTTGTCGTATTCATTAGTTTTGCGTCAAATTTTTATAGGTTATTGTTTCGTCTCGACGAGAGGGATCAGAAAAGTAAATTGTTATTACTATTATCCTAGTATTTTGAGAAATAATCATTTTTAGCAAAAAGTCACTTTTGTACTAAAAAAATAGTTATTTCTCAAAATATTAGGATGAAAGTAAAAAAATTTACTCATCCGATTCCTCTCGTCGAGACAAATCAATAACCTAAAAGTTTGGTGCAAAACTAACAAATGCAAACAAAATTCAAGTAAAGACAAAATTTTCATTCATAAAAACGCAGTGGGGTTTTAGCTTAATAAATCAACTTCAAAATTACTTTTTTTTTTTTACTGCAAGTGCTGTTAAAGTTATCAAAAACCATTGCTATAGACCTTGAGGGGTTATACCAAAGCTTTCCAAATGCGCGGAGAGGGGGATGCGGCGAAAGCTCTCCAAATGCGCTGGGACATCTACCTTTTTCCAAGTGTTGGTATAGACATGGATCACACGAGTAAAAAACCAACTTCGTGCATCGCGTAGGTTACGAACACAAGTATTCTGGGAAAAGACGCCTCCACGCACAACACCTTGACCAACGGCACTACTCACAGTTTTCGACAAATGTTTGAAATGTTTAGAGTAAATTACACTAAGCCACCCTCAACTAACCTGCGTGTTTACTTAACCCCCTCAGACTATAAAACCCAACATCGTGCACCCTCTCCGTCCATATGGCCAACGGAAAAAGGCAATCAGCTTAAATGGGGTATTTGGATCGAGCATTTACGCACGTCGGATGCCATTCATTCCCACGTCGGCCTATTCGGTTTTTTTTTTTTAATTTTTAGACGGCTCGAATCGGCTGTTCGGTGCATTTTTCCTACGGTAGTATCGGTACCAATATCATTTTCTTTAATGCACCAATGGTACCGTAGGAAAAATGCACCGATGGCCACCGGACGGCAGATCTGAGACGTCCAAATATTTTTTTTAAAAAAACCGAGTGTCCTATCGCGGGAATCAATGGCATCCGACGTGCGTATGTGCTCGATCCAAACATCTCATTTAAGCTGACTGCCTTTTTCCGTTTGCCATATGGACGGAGACCTAACAGAAGGGTGTTAAGTGTCAACTCTGGATAGTTAGAAGGTGCCCGATGTCGGATTTTATAGTCTGAGGGGGTTAAGTAAAAATGCGGGTTAGTTGAGGGGGGGCTTAGTGTAATTTACTCAAATGTTTATTGTATATCTTATATATTTGACATTAAAATTAGCCATTAAAGTTGAATCGAATGTCATTTTGAACATTTAAACATTAAAATTAGCAATTTTAATAAACATGAAAGTTGTACCCTTTTGTATTATTGTTTAAACCCAATTTGAAAATTGGAGCAACTAGTTTTTTAAGATTGTTTATATATCAAAAAATATGGTTAAAAAGTTAAGTGATCCAATTTTCAATCCATTTGCGTTGGCGCAAAATTTTATTTTTTTTATAGGGTCATAATTAATTTTTGTCTCTAGGGTTATCATAATTAAGTTATTGCTCTTTATTTGGTATCCTAAAGAACATATATTTAATTATGAGAGCCCCAAAAATAAAAATTAATTATGATACTTTAAAATACTATGATCAAAATAATAAGATCTTCGTACTAGTTCAATCAGATTAAAAATTATACTTAATTTATAAATGGTCTGGGGTGTTTTGTCTATTCCAACGTCTTTTTGGGGGACGCTGTTAAACAATGGGTATATTTCAGCGCTTTTGCTTGGGCGCCGGGAAGCGGTCGGCCTATTCCTGCTCTTTTGCTTGGGCGCTGGGAAGTCTGCCTATTCCAGCGCTTTTGCTTTGAGCGCTGGAAATTCCTATTCTAGCAGCGGCTAGAAAAAGTGCTGGTGTAGACCTCTTATTGTAGCGCTTTTTAAAAGCGTTGATAGAAAAAGCGCTGATATTGATCAAATTTCTTGTAGTGTAGGATAAATTTTTTTCCACGAACTATGACTTTTTTGTTTGTTTATAACCAGGGTGTTCGGACTCACTTACGCACATCTCGACTAATCATCTAATACTAATTCAACCATGGACCGGCGGGGGCTTCATTCAAAGGTAGAGTAAAGCTTTATATAGACTCCGTATGTTATTTTTCCTTCCTCTCTCAAGTTAGAAAATCACATTCATAGTTTAATTTTATCTTTCCTTTTCTTCCTTTTCCTAGTGTCGAGAATGCTTCGAAACTATAGTTTGGAAAAATGACAGTCTAAGACGTGTTTTGATAATTAATAACCATCAAGGACATTTTCAGCATTAACAAATGTTCTCAGCTTGTTCTTAATCGATATTAATTATCAAAACACGTTATTGGCCGTGATTTTCCCTATAGTTTTTGGTCCCCATTTGCTTTATGAAAGAATCGAAGACTTGGGTATCAAGAAAGGAACCATAGGTGGATACTTCTATAATTTTATCCTTCTTAATTTGGATTCATATCAAGCATAGGACAAAAAATTTACGTATGATTTTTCTAAGGTGTTGATTTTTAAGTATTTTCACTAGACATGGATATATTGGACATGTCTTTTCTTAATTATTGGAAATTGATATATATCCACACTTTCTTTTTTGTTATTCACACTCTCCTTTAGAAATTGATATTCACACTCTTTTTTTTGTTATCCACACATTTTTTTGTCTTTTAGCAAAAAAAATTACACTTTCATTACTAACAAACAAATAAAAAAGAAGTGTAAATAACAAAAAAGGGAGTGCAAACATTAGATTCCTCTTTTTTTGTCTTTTAGCAAAAAAAATACATACACTTTCAACACTAAAAAACAAAAAAGGGAGTGTGAATATCAATTCCCTAATTATTTTGACATTTTATTTTTTCCCTTGATTTTCTTCTATTGTATGGTATTAACATTGTGCTCTTTCATGGATCTTTCCTCAGTCTTCTTGTGTTGACCGCGAACCTGAAGCCAGATTTGAGTTTCACGCACGTGTTGTTTAGTACTTTCTTTTTAAAATTGATCAATCGGAATGTTGAATTTGTCAACTTCTTCAATTTTCTACCCTGTTTGGATAATTAGATTTTAATAAAAATTAATTACGAAACTTTTCTAGTGGTTTTTTTTTTCTTTCGGCATTGTATTTATCAGTAGAGGGTTAAAGCCTTAAAGGGGAATTAGAGGGTTAGCAACCAAAGATGGTTTGACGACGTCTTTCCATACACTCGAATCGATCCAAACTTCTCTCTTGAAAGCCATTATATATATGGGTACATTAGTCTACGAGATAAGCTAAGAGCCACGTATGCTTGGGTGATTATTTTGTTTGGTTACTGTGACAAAGTAAGTAGGAGTAGGATTTTGGACATGTTGAAATGGTGAAACTTTTTTTTTTGGAGTCCACACACTTAGTGGTAGACCTTATAAAAATGTGTGGTTGTAAAGTAGTCCAGAGTATCATTTGGTGATACTTCCGGTCCCAGACTATTGTATAATTTGGCAACCCTCCTTACGTATTTAAGTTAGCCAAAGGGGTCAAAAATTTTAAATTAAAGCCAACACAAATTTAAAAATTAACCAACCTTATTCTAATGCCGATAAAAAAACCCATTCTTATTTATTGACAAGTATACATTCTGATTAATATTACATATGGTGACGGAGAATACATTTTCCAAAATAATTTAGCGTAATTAAGGAACCTATGTAAATCGAAACACTTTATCAAGATTACAATAGAGAAGACTTTTATTAGAAGTTTTTGAGAAGCATGCAATCACCACCTCGCCAGTTCTCCGTGTTCCTTCACAAGCTTGCTCATACATCAACATCCACCTCCGCCTCCACCACCGCCGCCTCCACCACCACCGCCGCCTCCGCAGCCTCCACCACCACCTCCACCTCCGCCTCCACAACCACCTCCGCCCTGGCCACCAATTGCACCACAACCTCCGCCGCCGAACATACCACCACCACCACCACCACCACGACGTTTCTTGGGTGTTTCCGAGCTAGAGGACTCACCACAAGCGAAGATAACCATAGAAATGATGGAGACTGACAAAACAATCATGGAAAAATAGAAGATGGCCCCAGACCCATAATCCAGACCTGCTCCAGAGCCACCACCCGGAATTATCATGAACCTTGCCATCTCTCTCTCTCTCTCTCTCTCTCTCTCTCTCTCTCTCTCTCCAGATGATTCAATTAATACAATTTATTTAAAGAGAGGGAGAGAGAGAAACTCATGAGAAAGTACAAGGTATGATGTGTTCCACAAATATTTAATCAACATTTGGCCAGTTTTCTTACATTGACTAGTATTTGATAGCAACCTCAGAGTGTGGAGCTTAAAATTCAACTTCGAAACTAATCAGAAATTGATATGGCCGTTTTCAGTGACTTTTCATTTCTTTTGTTGGTATCTTAGACTTGGCAAATTATTAGTTTTGTCTAGATCTGTTCATTTATTAGGACAATTTTTTTCAAAAATGCTAGGTACAAAACGTACGGACGCACAACCATTCTCACAACATAGCTGACATCCTAGCATCAGCACAAAACGATGTTGTTTTGATTGTATTAAAAAAAAAAAACCCTGGTCCCGGGTCTTGAAACGAAACTCCCTTTCCCTTCCATCCCCACATTCACGATGAGAAGAGAATCGAGAGAGAGGGTTGCTCCCACCACCACCACCACCACCACCGGCGACGACGCTTCCACCTCCACCGGTGACCACGCTTCCCACCTCCACCACCAGTACCCAACACCAAGTCTTCTGTTCCCAAATCCCTTCTCCCTATCTCGGGCTGATTCTCCTGGTCACCGCAGACAAGGGCAGCGCTCCCCACCGCCGAAGACCGCCACCACAACCAGCTTCTGGGCAGTCCGACGTTACCCCCACCACAAAGGCCTCTCTCTCTCTCTCTCTCTCTCTCTCTCTCTCTCTCTCTCTCACTTGAACTAATTGCTGAGTTGCTCGGAAAAAAACCCTAAATTGAGTTTCTTGAAGAAAAAAAACCCCTAATCAGAAAGTTTTCAATGTTCTCGACAACCATCTCGCTAGAAAATGAAGATGATATGGAGAGGATGAGTGTTCATTCTACAGAAAATAAAGACAATTTGGTGAAAGTTGGTCGTGAAAACTGCAGCCAAACTAATTGTTTTTTCTTACTTGAACTAATCAATTTTTAGAACAAGACATTAACAAAGCCTGTAATCCTGCACTTGATTATGGTGATGACATGGTTGATTGAATCAGGGCAAACATACATGGGTGGCAAGATACTTATGTGTTCACAAAGGCGATGGGAGAAATGTTGATTGATAGCATGAGAGGAGAAATACCGGTTGTCATAATCAGGCCTAGTGTTATTGAAAGCACTTAATTACAGAGAACCTGTCCCTCGATGGATGGAAGGAAATAGGTATGAAATTTTCACATCAAAAAATTCGTCAATCAAACAAATTGCTATAACTTTCGTTGTACGTCTCTACATATGCTTCCAAATAATCCTTTGTTTTTGGCCAGGATGATGGACCCTATAGAGTTGTACTAGGGCAGCCACTGGCTTTCTGGTAGACCCAAATGGGGTCCTTGATGTAGTAAGTACTCCAATAGTCATCTTATTTCATTTTGGAAGCAACAAACCTTTTGCTTTTTTCTGGTGAAGTAGACTTTTATACCAGAAGGAAGAGAACCAAGCTACAGAAGCAACACAGTACACGTCATTGGCCGCCATTTTCCTTATAGTTTTTGGTCCCCATTTGCTTTGTGAAAGAATAGAAGACTTGGGTATCAAGAAAGGAACCATAGGTGGATACTTCTATAATTTTATCCTTCTTAATTTGGATTTATATCAAGCATAGGACAAAAAATTTACGTATGATTTTTCTAAGGTGTTGATTTTAAGTATTTTGACTAGACATGGGATTTATCGGAGGCGGGGGGGCTGCTGCCCCCCTTGCTGCTCCCCTTGCTGCTGCCCGGGGGTTTCCGGGCCCACTCCGGTCTCGCTCCGATGATTGGAAACGTTCACTTTGTAGAGCTCGTCGAGTAGAACAACCATGAGAAAAATCAGCTTGATTGGATATCATTAAGTACTTGATCGGAACCTTTTTATCTTAAAAAGAATGGATCCGAAACACTGGATCAAATCCATTGTAACCCATGGACCGAGAGTTATATGGGCTCCGATCAGGCACTTAATAATATCCAATCAAGCTGATTTTTGACATGGTTGTTCTACTCGACGAGCTCTACAAAGTGAACGTTTCCGATCATCGGAGCGAGACCGGAGTAGGCCCGGAAACCCCGGGCAGCAGCAAGGGGAGCAGCAAGGGGGGCAGCAGCCCCCCCGCCTCCGGATTTATCGGACATGTCTTTTCTTAATTATTGGAAATTGACATCCACACTTTCTTTTTCGTTATCGTCACTCTCTTTTGGAAATTGATATTCACACTCTCTTTTTTATTATCCACATATTTTTTTTGTCTTTTAGCAAAAAAATTGCACTTTCATTACTAACAAACAAATAAAAAAGAAGTGTAAATAACAAAAAAGGGAGTGTGAATATTAGTTTCCTCTCTTTTTTGTCTTTTAGCAAAAAATTACATACATTTTCAATACTAAAAAACAAAAAAGGGAGTGTGAATAGCAATTCCCTAATTATTTTGGTATTTTATTTTTTCCCTTGAATTTCTTCTATTGTATGGTATTAACATTGTGCTCTTTCATGGATATTTCCTCAGTCTTCTTGTGTTGACCGCAAACCTGAAGCCAGATTTGAGTTTCACGTACGTGTTGTTTAGTTCTTTCTTTTTAAAATTGATTAATCGGAATGTTGACTTTGTCAACTTCTTCAATTTTCTACCCTGTTTGGATAATTAGATTTTAATAAAAATTAATTACAAAACTTTTCTAGTGTTTTTTTTTCTTTCGACATTGTATTTATCAATGGAGGGTTAAAACCTTAGAGGGGAATTAGAGGGTTAGCAACCAAAGATGGTTTGGCAACGTCTCTCCATAGACTCGAATCGACCCAAACTTTTCTCTTGGAAGCCAATATATGGGTACACTAGTCTACGAGATAAGCTAAGAGCCACGTCTGCTTGGGTAATTATTTTGTTTGGTTACTGTGACAAAGTAAGTAGGAGTAGGATTTTGGACATGTTGAAATGGTGAAACTTTTTTTTTTTTCGATGGTTAGGGGCATTCGCACCCATTTACGCACACCCACACCTCCCTATCAATGCTTGATAACCATCCCTATACAATCAGTAATTATTCAATAGTCCAAGAGTATCACCACGTGTTCCTCCAGGTTATTTTACAACCACATGTTCATGTGGAGTCCACACACTTAGTGGTAGACCCTACAAGAATGTGTGGTTGTAAAGTGATCTGAAATACCATGTGGTTGTACTTCCGGTCCCGGACTAATTTGGCAACCCTCCTTACGAATTTAAGGTAGCCAAATTAAGGGGTCGAAAATTTTAAATTAAAGCCAACACAAATTTAAAAATTAACCAACCTTATTCTAATGCCTATAAAAAAAACCATTCTTATTTATGGGAAAGACTACAATACACACCCCTTATTTGGGTGTGTATCATATACGTACACCTCCCAAAATGTTATGAATTATAGAGAAAATGTTACGAATCGTATTGCTAAAAAGTTACGAATCGTATAAAGGTTACGATATATACAAAAATGTTATGAATCATAATAAAATATTACGAATCATACTACTGAAAAGTTATGAATTCTAGAACAAAAGTTATGAAACACGCTAAAATGTTATAAATGAACCATAAAATAGGTGCATATGGTACACTCTTTTAGGGGGTGTGTATTGTAGACTTTTCCCTTATTGACAAAGTACTATGCATTCTGATTAATATTACATATGGTGACGGAGAATATATTTTCCAAAATAATTAAGCGTAATTAAGGAACCTATGTAAATCGAAACACTTTATCAAGATTATAATAGAGAAGACTTTCATTAGAAGTTTTTGAGAAGCATGCGATCACCACCTCGCCTGTTCTCCGCGGTCCTTCACAAGCTTGCTCATACATCAACATCCACCTCCGCCGCCGCCTCCACCGCCACCTTCACATGCACAACCACCGTTATCTCCGCCCTGGCCACCAATTGCACCACAACCTCCGCCGCCAAACACACCACCACCTCCACCACCGAACACACCTCCACCACCACCACGACGTTTCTTGGGTGTTTTGGAGCTAGAGGACTCACCACAAGCGAAGATAACCATAGAAATGATGGAGACCGACAAAACAATCATGGAAAAATAGAAGAAGGCCCCAGACCCATAATCCAGACCTGCTCCAGAGCCACCACCCGGAATTATCATGTACCTTGCCATCTCTCTCTCTCTCTCTCTCTCTCTCTCTCTCTCTCTCTCTCTCTCCCTCCCTCTCTCTCTCCAGACTTTGACGTTTTCTAAAAACATTAAGTACATTAGATTTTTGTCTCGTAAAATAAACCTGGGTCACTCTAAAATAATCATCAATGAAATTAATAAACTACTTGTTATCTACATGGGTTACTGTGTCCATATGTGCACACACATCAATATGATTCGTATGAACAACCTCCAATTGTGCTTTAATTCTACATGCCTTGTCCTTTGAAAATGCCTCCGGTGTTAATTCCCAAGAGCGCAACATTCACACACTTGTTAATTTTGCCTCTTGAATCATCGGCGAACCATGCACAATAACCTTTGATTGTAGATACTTCAAACTTCGGAAATTCAAGTGCTTCATTCTCTTATGCCAAATCCAAGATCTTCAAGTCAACATTTTTGGCATAGCGCAAAGTGAGTGAAAAGTTTAGATATTTCTCCATCTTAATGTTTGCCAGAATTTGATTGCTCCTCCTTTGTCAAAAATCTTGCAAGTATCATTCTCAAAGTGACAGACATACCCATGCTCCACCATTTAGCTAACACTTAATAAATTTTGCTCCAAGTCCGGAACTAATAAAACATCAGAGTCTCTATGACAATAGTACCCTTTCTCTTTGCTTGGACAAAGACATGAAATTTTTTTTTTCATCAGCAAAGAAAACATTTTATTAAAGCTTAATTAGCAAGCTTTAATAATGGTGCCTTTGCTTGGACAAAATTAAAGGCACCATTAGACTTGAGATTTCGAGGAAGTATCAGGCAAACCAAAAATGCTCTTATCACCGGTCATGTGATTACTACACCCACTATTATAATAAACGAAAGATCGTCATTTTTCTCTATTGCATGTATTGTGACCTGCATAAATCAAGTTCCCGTCACCTTCTTTCTTTCCGGAAAAAACTTTTTGTTTGTTGTAAGTCTACAATCTTTCTTCACATGCCCAATTTCTAGCAACTACTAACATCTTGGTTTTCCCCAAAACCAACATGGCTACTTCGATTGCAAATTCTATACCCTTTTGTTAACTGGGCTCTTTATTTTCTCTTCTTAAAAATTATTCTTTAATTTCCTTCACCGTTGCCATTATCACAATTTTTTTTTTCTTTTCCACCCTTAGATAAATTGAAATTCGAAAAAGTTACTTGAGTTTTAGGAGTATTGACATTGAGCTTAGATTGAAAAGCTAGCACTTTCAAGTGACTTCTTAGTTTGCTTACTTAATCTTTGGTCAAAACGCCCGACGTGGAAAACAGGGGAAGCACTGACTTCTTCTCTTTCTCAATAGTTCCGGAGTTTTGTTTACATTGATGCTTATACAAACAACTTTGGGCCTTTACTAGACAAAAACACAAAGGGAAAATGACGGTCAGGACGTGTTTTGATAATTAAAGACAGCCCAATACAAAGCATAACTAACAGGGCGGGGGCGGGGCTGGGGGTGGGGCTGCCACCGCTGCCGTTGCCATCGTGGACGCAGATATGGCCCCCGCGGACACTGCTCCTAGATAACCACGACGTTTCTTGCGTGTTTTGGGGCTAGAGGAGGACTTACCACACGCGAAGATAACCATAGAAATGATGGAGACCGACAAAACAATCATGGAAAAATAGAAGAAGACGACCCCAGAACCGTGATCCAGACCTGCTCCAGAGCCACCACCTGGAATTAGCATCGAGTACCTTGCCATCTCTCTCTCTCTCTCTCTCTCTCTCTCTCTCTCTCTCTCTCTCTCTCTCTCTCTCCCCACAGGTGATTCAACACAATTTACAGTATAGAGAGAGGGAGAGAAACTGATCAGAAAGTACATGGTATGGTGTGTTCCACAAATATTTAATCAACATTTGGCCAGTTTTCTTACATTGACTAGTACTATTTGGGATAGCAACCTCAGAATTATGAATCACAAATATTTAAGTTTTCAACAGAAGGCCAACTCTTCCGTTACTATGATTTGTTCTGGGATGTTAAAAATAAAGGGCAAAGTAAACTTTGTGATTTAATTTGCTGCTAAATTTTTTTTAATGGCAATGATGTCTTGACCCGATCCTGACATGATAGGGTGCACGACACCCCTTCGATTGAGATTGAAATCAATCAGTTATCTGGAATTTTCTTTTATCATTTTTTCAAACTTTTCTGAAACTTAGTTCATACCTTATTTTTTATTTTGCTTGTCGAGACAGGTAAGATAATTAGAAAAACTTGACGCAAAATATAAATAAAAAAAAAAGAAAACGAAAGAGAAGTCGAGGTAAATAAGTTTGGCCAACCTTGTACAAATATGATCCACTCATTTTGGGTGGAATATATCTGTGGAACATTGCTCTCTTAATCCTCTTTTTATGCTGCCAAACAGAGTACTAGTCACTTTGCTCTTCTGATACATATTTACAAAGACGTTCGGTTTCTTCTTCTTTTGTGCGAGCAAATGCAAATGCAAATGCAAAACAAAAGATCATCATCGATCGATTGTTATTCTTTGTTCCTTAAAAGCAAATTTGTTTTCAACCTGGCTCTTGCTCTGATACGTTGACTCTGTAATCTGCCTCAAAAGCTGTATCTATTAGATTGTGCATCGCCAAAATTTATACCAAGCTTCCAGATTTTTGATGTTTTACACCAACAATTTGTTGTTAGATTCATTCCAATTATGTGGACTAGCATATTTCATTTATGTTAAAAGGTTCCGGATTAGTTCGACTATCAAATTTATCGGAGTATTTGTTTAGACCCATTTGGTTAGTAATCACCATTTTGAAATGGGTCATTTTGGTGCACCTAATTTATTAGTATGTATTTTGTTAAGTGTGAGGTTGGTGCTATATAGTTAATTTGGACCCATAATGCGCTGGGCCATTTTATTAAGCACAGGAGGAGTATTCTGCCCTCATCCTATATATATGTGTTTTGGCCCACTAAAAACATATTCTACAGAACAAGGAAAAGAGGGTAGTGTCTCTCTCTCTCTCTCTCTCTCTCTCTCTCTCTCTCTCTCTCTCTCTCTCTCTCTCTCTCTCTCTCTCTCTCTCTCTCTCTCTCTCTCTCTCTCTCTCTCTCTCTCTCTCTCTCGTAAGGGAACGACGTTGCACAATTCGTGTGCTTTTGATCCAACCGATTTTGCTGCAAAGAAAGTTTAGCTATTGCACTTGAGGATCATGGCATCCTCATCAATTACAGATATGAACTTGAATCTCAATTTTATTTTCACATGCCATGGATTGGAGCAAGAAATTAGGGCTTGTAGTTGTGAAATTTCTGACATTTGTACCCTCTGGAACTTTACAAATTAAGTAGCAGAATGGTCATGAAAAGATGCGGCAACAATAATATTGTTGAAGGTCTCTACGCGCCGCACTAGTTTTTCTTTTTTTATTTCTGGCATTTCCAAGTAGTCGAATAATTACGATATAACATCTGATTTTCACAACCACTTGCCAATTTAACACAAAAGAATTAAGCTTGACTTGTTCAAAAGGGTTATGGTCGCAGCGCAAGGGTACCTTCTTACTCAGCCTACATTATCAGCCGTCACGTCACCGTGGCTTGCAGGGCCTAAATCGAATGCTCGAACTATACTACTATATATAGCAAAACCACCCATGGTGTAAAACTAGAGTTGACAAGAGAAGCAAATATTTGCCTGCAGTTTCTACATTATCATCTACTGCTGCTGCTGTTAACATCTAAATCTTATACAGACACTGAAATCTATATACACCCTGGAGCTACATTTTTTTCGGAGGGCTCATCTCTCAGTCTGACAGGACGATCCCTTGAGCTTCGCCTAGTCAACTTGATAAAGTTTCTGCACTTCCTCATTTACTTCTCGGGCTTATCCCCTGAAAAATGACATGTCCCGCGTGTCAAAGAATCAAACATCGAAAGTACAGAACAAGAAAAAAAGAGAGGAAGAATCTCAAACACAATATAGTCTTAATTTTTGAATTCAGTGGCATAAAGAGGATGCTTGATGATGTTGGTACTAAGCATCTTGTTACGAATTGGATTACAGGCAAAAACTATAGGTCCAAGCCCAATTATACGTACTCGTGCAAGGAAATACACGCCAGTTAGTACACTACTTCCAAAAAAGTTCACAAGCAATCATTCTTCCAGTATATGGGGAAAGGGGTAGCAACTCACGTATTGATTCAGGATCTATATGCACAAAATAACTCGCAGCAACTATAAGATAGCAGAAGAGGAGCATCAGTCCTTTAAAGTAGTTAGAGGTCCCCTCCTGCAAGCACAAGGAAGAAAGTACTATTAAAATGAACCGTTAGAAAGATGAGATGAAACCTTCACCACGACAAACGAGTGGAGAAGGCATCCCCCAAAAGAAATGCAAACGAACAATAAACAGAAGAAAAGGAAGTTATGAAAATACATCTTTCTCAATGGACGAACCTGCAGCATGAAGGCTACAACTAGAACTGTCATGAAAAGAGTGGCTGTCTCAAAAAGCTGAAAATTTAAGTCTATTGGATGCCCAAAGACCCATCCATAGACCACACAAAATGGGATCTGTGTCCAAAGCACGAGAAAACAATAAGTTAAAGAGGTATATCACGGAGCAATGAGTTTAAGAGGTTATGCAACCAGGAGAAGCACTGGATGCTGTAAGAACTCAACTAAATTATTATGAGCCACACTGCAAGCAAATAAAGAACAACACAAGCAGTGCCAAGCACCACAATTCTTCATAGCTGTAAGTGTTTCCACAATTGGAAAAGATCAAGTGAAAGAATGAAAATCAAGAAAATGCAGTTTGAGAAGAATAAGTTCAAGTTTTTCAGGACTCTGCAGCCTTAGCAAAAAACCACATCTAACTAGCACCTTAAATCAGTGGCGGAGCCATCCTAGGTCCATCGGGGGCACAGGCCTGAACTGTATTTTTTTTTTTTTGTTTGTTTAAGTTTTAGTTTTTTTTTCAATGATAGTTTAAGTTTTGCTTTAATCAAACAATATTTCTTTTATACAGTTAAGCCAACTAGCTAACGCAATTACGTACATAGTAAACTTTTTTTGTCAATAATTGAAGATAGGGTGAACATTATCTGTTTTATTTAGAATCCATACTAGGTCCCGCTTTAATAGTCAAAATCATTTTTTAACATTTTAACCTTTTAATCGTTTATTAAAATTATATTATCTCAACTAGACATTACTAAGTACTTAATCAGAGATGTATATTTCAACAAGAGCTAGAGTTACCTATGAAGCCATAAGAGTTTCAGTGCTTACCCCAAACATGGATATCTGTGTTGAGGATCCTACTGCCACTCCCAAAGACATGTCCTACATGATAAGGAGACTCAGTAAGATGATTATTACTAAACAAGATGACGCTTATATGTAAAACCCAACAAAAAAACACTCACAAGCTCGTCTTTGATCGCGAACATAACTGCACTTGCATGCTCTGCTGCATTCCCCACAATTGGGAGTAAGATGACGCTTATAAATGCTACTGGAATATCCAATGCAACAGATGCCCCCTGGAAATTCAACCAATAAAAGAAGGCTCACATGAACATAAATACAGATGCCCTGTTTTCTCGACTGTTAGTCTGCCCTTTGTTTCCCAGTCAGAGTTATTGTTGGGTCTCCGATTTGCTTAACAGCAGGGGTTATTTCGGGTCTTGACGGAGCGGTTGACGTTGGCTCCCGCCATGGCCGTTCATCGACCCGGTTCTCGCCTAACAGCTTGGTGAGTGTCCGCGACAGTTTTGGTGTTTTCTAGGTTTCGGGTTCCGTTTTTGTAGGTGGCCAGGTGGAAGCCGGGGTGTGTTAACCGACGCTGGTGGATGTTTTGTCTGAAGTGATGGGCGGCGACGTTTTGCAGGTCTAGGGCTAGGTTTCGGATTTTCTGTGGGCTGTGCTTTAATGTATTAATTTGGGCTTTTTGGGCATTTAGGGTGGTTTGTGTTTCATTTGTTTTATCTGAACACTTTAGACCATCAGGTGTTGTATTGAGCTTTGTCCCTTTGGCAATATGTTCCCAACTTTTTGTTGGAACCTCTTTCCCTATCCCTAATAAAATGTTACTTTTGTCGGAAAAAAAAATATATAAATACAGCAACAAGATGTGTTAGTTGGAGCTACTTAGAGTGGGCTAGGCTTACGACACTACCAACCTTTTTTTTTTTTTGCTCGGCAAAAGAAATTTTTTATTAAACTCGAAGGGGTACATCGAGGGGAAACAAACAAAGGAATAGAAGTACAGAAAGAGCATCCAACCGAGAAGTTGGATGATACAACACCTCACATCCTAAGGTACAACTTTAGTTTACGGATTCCACCTAGGAAGCTCCTAAAATCCTCCACCGAATATACCTTAATGTCGAACTTTGCTTTCATCTATATAGCCACCCTTGTCTTGATTAAATCCCCAACTTCACTTGCTGACCTTGATACATTGTTGAAAATGAGGTCATTCCGCGCAAGCCACAAAGACCACAAAGATGCAAAGAACGTCACCTCCCACACATGCCTCTCTAAATTTCGGAAAGAATTGCTAAACCACCAAGTTGCTAGGTTTGGCAAAGAAGAAGGGCAGACCCAAACCACCTGCCACCATTGCATTATACTCGACCAAGTGTTCCACGCAAACACACAATGCAAAAATAAATAGTCAGGGGTTTCCTCAGAGAGAGAACAAAAAGAGCAAAGTGGCAATTGACCCTCTTGAAGCATATTTCTATGAGCAAGAACTGATCGAGTGGCTACCCTTCCTTGTAAAGCCATCCAAGAAAATATTTCCACCTTTGGTGGGCTTAGATTCTTCAATAATGACCCCAACACCTCATCCCCAATCTGAACGCCTTGCTCCCATTGTCCATACAAAGACTTAACTGAAAAACACCTATTTGATGACCATTTCCACTGTATTGAGTCATGTTTGGATGGGTCCAAATCTATTCCGTGAAGTCTTTGTTGCAGTTCCTCCTCTTGACATTTTTCCCAATCATATAAACGTCTCCCAAAGGTTAGATTCCATCTGTCAGCTCCACCCTCTTCCTTTAGATCGCTAACCACATGCCCTTTTTGAGTTGAAATCGAATACAATCTGGGGTATACTCCCTTGAGTGCTTCGTCCCCTAGCCACACGGCATCCCAAAACAGAATTTTCCGACCAGAGCCCACTTGCACTGTAAAACCCTCTTGTATTATAGGACCGATAGGCGAAACCGATAGGCGAAGAGACATTCCCGATGGAGCAAATGTCTCTCCAAATATTCGATATCTGACCAGAGACTGGGAGTTGGGGGAACCAACATCCCGAGGGCAGATTATACTTCCCTCGGATAACCTTCACCCAGAGTGAATCCTTGTCATTACTGAACCTCCACCACCACTTTGCAAGTAATGCCAAATTTTGAATATTCAAATTCTTCACCCCCAAACCCCCGTGCCCTTTCTTTTTGGCGATCACTTCCCATTTCACCAAGTGCAGTTTCCGCTTTTCAACCGAATCACCCCAGAAGAATTGCCTTTGCAATTTCTCAATTGACTGTATTACAGCCACAGGCATCTTGAAAATAGACATGAAATAAATAGGGAGATGACCAAAATTAGAATTTAATAGAGTAAGACGTCCTCCTGTAGAATTAAACCTCCTGCTCCAAACATTCAACTTTTTACCCATCCTGTCCAAAACAGGTTCCCACGTTTTAATCCTTTTCGGATTAGCTCCAAGAGGCAATCCTAAATATTTTATTGGCAATGACTCGATTTTACACCCCATCACGTGTGCAAGATCTTTCACATACTGATTAGAGATCTTAACACCACACACAGAACTTTTGGAAAAATTAATCTTTAAGCCTGACATAAGTTGGAAGCATCTTAGAACCCTTTTTATATTAGCCAACTCCTCTCGATCGTTGTTGCAAAAGAGGATCGTGTCATCCGCAAATTGTAAGTGAGATAGGATAACACCATTAGACCCAATCTGAGTTCCTTTGATGATGTTTAAAGTTCTGGCCCTTTCCAACAAGATATTTAACGCTTCAACCACGATATTAAAAAGAAAGGGAGATAGAGGATCCCCTTGCCTAATCCCCTTTTGAGTCTGAAACTCCTTAGTAGCAGAACCGTTCATGAGAACAGACATAGCTACAGTAGACACACACTCTTTAATCCATCCGCACCATTTTTCCCCGAAACCCATTTTCATATGCAAATCCAATAGAAAATCCCAATTAACACAATCGTAAGCTCTTTCAAAATCTATTTTAAGAATGAGGCCCCCCCGAGTACTCTTTTTCCAGCTATGAATTACCTCATTAGCTATTAGAACTCCATCCAAGATCTGTTTCCCCCCAATAAAAGCAACTTGAGACTCACCAATTATATAGGAAAGGTGTACTTTAAGCCTATTTGCCAACACTTTTGAAAGCACTTTGTAGACCCACCCCACCATACTAATCGGTCTAAATTCTTTAAACGAATTAGGGCAATCCACTTTAGGAATCAAAGTAACAAAGGTAGAATTGATACCTTTAGTGAGCTTTCCGTTGGCATGAAATTCAGAAAAAAACTGAATTAACAAAGGCTTCATGAAGTCCCATCCTTTCTTAACAAAAGAGAAGTTAAAACCATCAGGTCCAGGAGCTTTGAGACTGCTACACTCTTTCAGAGCCGAGAGTATCTCTCCTTCTTCAAATTGCTTCTCCAGCTTAGAAGATATCACTGGACTGAGTTTTCTGATAAATACCCCTCCCAATACAGGTCTGGACCGAAGTTCCTCCTTGAAATTGGTTCTAAAATATTCAACAGCAGCTTCTTTAATCTCTTTGGGATTTTCCACCACTCTTCCATTAGCCTTAATCGAACCCACCATATTCCTCTGATACCGATTATTGGCCATCACTTGAAAGTACCTCGTGTTTTTATCCCCCAATTTCAACCACCTAATCCGGGATTTCTGCCTCCACATGGATTCAGTCAAATGGTAAAGTCTCCAGAATTCTGTTTTGGCTTTGCATCTAGCAGCCTTTTCAGACTCGGTAAGTTGTCTCTCTTCTGCTGTAACCTCAAATTGGTGGAGCTCAGTTTCAGTGTGCTGTAAAGCATGATTTACATCACCAAAAACTTCCTTATTCCACACTCTAAGCTTATCTTTAACAGCTTTCAGTTTTTGCAAAATCTTGAATCCGGCCCATCCAGACACCTGGACTTCATTCCACGTATCCATGGCTAACTTCATACAAGTTGGATTCGACAACCAAATGTCCATAAATTTGAACGGCTTAGGACCCCAATCTCTACTATCATCGAGTAGTACAATAGGACAATGGTCAGAAATTGGTCTTGGCAAACCCCATTGAAGCACTTTGAATTTTTCTAGCCACTGGATAGACACTAGAAATCTATCTAAGCGACTATGAACGGCATGATCCTGAAAATTAGACCAAGTAAATTTCCTGCCCAACATCGGGAGATCAATGATTTCCATATCGTTACAGAACTCTAAGAAATCCCTCATGCCCCTCTCTATCCTCATACATCCCACTCTCTCATTCATGTCTAAAATTTCATTAAAATCGCCTCCCACACACCATGGAACATTGGAGGTTGCCTTGAGGTTAAGCAACTCCTCCCACACCAATCTACGGTTTACCACCTCATTAGGGGCATATACATTTACAACCACACATGGAAAAACACCATTAATCACCCCTTGAAGCAAAATAAAAGACCTTTGAACAATTAGATTGTCTACTTTGAAAAAATCCTTATTCCAAATACACAAAATACCCCCCGAAGCCCCATCAGCATTAGAGCAAGCAAACTCGAAATCGGGACTGCCCCACAAACGCTGGACAACTATCCTCTCCAGATTTTCCAACTTTGTTTCTTGCACCATTATCAAATCAGGTTTCTGTTTCTTAATGAGCTTAAACAAAAATCTTTTCTTTACCGAGCTTCCTAACCCTCTAATATTCCAAGATAATAGCTGCATAAAACTGAAAAATCCACAAAAAAACTCCAGAATAGGTTAAGAAATCTAACCCTCCGCTTCTCTCTCAAGCATTTGAGAATACTCCTGAGCTTCGATTTCAATCATAGAGCGCAAAACCACATCGTCAATGGGGCGAAAGTTGATACCCAACTCATCTCCAACTGCCATAGTAGCTTGGACCTCTCGGATGATCCTTGAATCGCTCTGAGGAGAAACCGGAGAAGAGGACAGGGAGGATTCTACCAGAGAACGATCCTGCTCCACCTCCTCACGAATGAGAGCTAGGTTTGATAATTGTCTCCTTCTTCTTCTCCTGCAATCGGCGTCGTTTAAATCCACCAACAAATGGATTCTAGGGATTTGAGAGCTCCTCACGAGATGGACGGGATCCTCAGGGTAGCTACCAGTCATGTTCGCCACAGGAATTACATTTTGAGAAGGCACCTCTACTGCTTCACGGCCCAAAGACCCTTCCCCATTAAACTGAACCGTAGGCCCACCATCACAATTAATTGTGTTTGCTGCCAAATGGGCTTCTTCTTGGGCTGTAGAAATTACCTCAGTTTGGCCCACTTCACCCACCTCTACACCGCCCCCATCATGGTTCTCAAAAGAGTCCTCAACCATAGATTCAAAATCCCCAGAGGAGGCTTGCGTACTGGACTGCTCAAACATTAAATGCTTGCCTGTAGTCTTGAGCCGAGACTCACTAGTCCCATCATCACCTTTGTCTGCCCCGAGCACATCTGTTTTACCAGCTATTCTGTCACCAAGTCCCCCTTTACTATTGGTTGATGGGTTGGTATAGACTTCCACGTCATCATCTCCTTTCTTCCCTACCCTGGTTTGAATTTCCGGCCTATCTACCACCGGTAACTTCTTTGGTTTCCTACAATCACCATGATCAACGGCCACCATCGGGATGCGAGTTTCAACCTCCTCTGGATAAACAAATGTGGACTCCTCTGTAACTTTAACCTCATAAGTCACACCCAGGACCACCAATTTAATCCATCTGTCAATTTTTTGCCTCTCTTCCGTAGCTATTAGCACCATTCCCTTAGCAAAAGAAATTTCTTTCAGAGTAGCCTCATCCATCGAAATAAAGTGTCCCCAAACCTCTCCAATTTGCTTGAATGTTTGGGCATTCCAGGCGTTAAGAGGAACACCTTGGCACTTCAACCAGACAAACCTTTCAAAATTGGCGGGTTCACCGGTCCACGGTTTTACCATTTCAAACCAGAGACTCATCCACGGATCCTTAATAAGCAAGTCTCTAGCTTCCGGACTTTGAAAAGTGATAAGGACTGATCGCCCACCCAGAGACCTAAACTGGGTTTCTCTATCACTTTCCAAACTGAAATTGCTTTTCAATGTTGACATCGGAACAACCCTATGCATAACAGCCACTGCACTTCTAAACAAACCTCCATTCCCAACAGAGCTAACATGAAGAGTAATACTCTGTTCTGTCGAGGGTTTGGAAGATTCACCTTTCAGTGCATGGACATAGGACTTGGGTGGACCAACCTTACCCCATGCCAATCTGTCATAGTCAGATACCATGGTCGCCTTGGGCCCGGGGTTCCTCTGCTTGAGGACCATCTCAGTGGGAGGTTTGGACAGCTTCTGGGTGATTTTTGCCTCATGGAGACCAAAGCATGCCTCCTTTACATAAAGGCAGTTGTTCCCCACCCAAATCCCATTCATTTTTTTCGTAGCCATTCCCGCAGCCATATGGCAATCAAACCTGACAAAACCGAATTTATTACCCGTGCGTTTACTCCTTTTGGTTGGTATAAATGCATCCTTAACTTCCCCAAACCGGTTGAAAGTTCTCCGAAGCCAGACCTGGTCCTGTTCCTCTGGGATGTTGTCCACAAACAAAGTAAATATCTCCTTACTCCCCGCTTCCTTACGCCCCGACACCCTTACAACCTGATTTCTATGATTTTTGATCACAGGAATCCAGCCACCACCATCACTGTCTTCAGCTTTCCTTTTTCCTCTCTCACTTACTCTCTCTCGTTCTCTCTCTCTCTCTCTCTTTCTCTCACCATTTTTTCGCTTTTTGACTTGGTCTAAATCTTTCTACTTGAAAATTCTCTTCCGAGAAATATAGTTCATTAAAAGGTGAAAATGTTGTACGACACTACCAACCTTCATGGCAATGATATGTGCAACAAACAAGATGTGGATGCCATGCCATAGAATGGTTTTGACAATGCAAAAGACAAGGAAGTTAGCATCGCTACAGAGTATGCCTTTTCCTGGAGAAGTAATGCCTTATGGAATCGGTACAAATACTTGTATAATAGGATCAAGAAAGCAAGCGTACCTCTATGGCATTAACTAAGTACTCTGAGAGGAACGAAATCGATGTAGTCAAGATAAAAAGCCAGATTATTGATTCCCAATTGGTGATCTTAGGAGCTTCTTTATCATCTGAGCTGCCATCAGCCTCACTCTCGTCCTGGTTAGAAGCCATTTGTCAGCCTAAATCATTCCGTTCCGAGATGCAGAGATGTAGAGAGAAAATGCGTAGCCCAGGTTGTACAAGTATTGTCACAATGAGTAACACTCATTGATCTGGGACAAACAACTTGTTGGTAACCTTTTAACCACAGAAAAACTTGTGGTAAAGTTTTTCCCTGCCTCTACACACAATAATAATCATGCCCTATATCCTCATAAAAACAAAAGGTAAAACAAAATTTTGAACAAAACAACTAATAGTTCAATAGTTTGACAAAATTCTATACTCAACCTTCTTGAGAACGACAAATTTATGACGCCGAAGGAAACTATTGTAACATATTTTATGTCTAAAACCAAATTCATGTATGGGAAGCACATCTTACCAAGAAGAATAGCACGTGTATTCAGAAAAGCATAAAAACAAAAAAAAACGTCCAACCTCATTGACGGGGATAGAGACATTCCTCTGGCCAATTAGTTGGAAACAAATGAAGGCAACATATGCCACAAGCATAACACAGCTGCTGAACCTTGAAAGGGCTAACTCAGACTTCCCAACATGCAATTCAGTGCGTGTGAAGTGTAGCACAGCTGGAAATAACAGGCCCATAACTACCACCAAGAGCAACCCTGTATTAATCTCAGCATTTGCCTGGCAAAAGGATTTGAACAGACCCTGCTGTTTAGGAAATCAAATTTCCGAATACCAATGGGAGGACAGAACGAAGCTATACACCAGCCCTGTTGCACATACACAAAAGAGAGAAGACGACGATGGCAATGGCAATGGCAATGGAAATAAACCTACCTTGTTAAACACTTGCTCCTTATTTGAATGAACGATTCCACCATAAAAAAATGCAGATCCAAGCACCAGCAGCATGTTTGACAGTATTGAGCCCAAAAGTGACTGTTGAACAACACGTATCATGCCACTTTTCATTGCATGAATTGATATTATCAGTTCTGTTGCATTTCCAAAAGTTGCATTCAAAAGGCCTCCAACTGTAAGTTCAAACCAAGGCCATTACAAATTACCCTAGGAGCAGAATGGCCAAAGTCACAAAACTGTGGAACAAATTAATGATTGTCACAAGCTGTAAAACCTCAAATCCATCTGTACAACATATTTTCGCTTCCCTGTAAAGGAATTCGTCGTTATTCTGAAGTGTGTTTGTTTCTACTAATATTGACACCAACACCCTGTTGATTTAGGACAAAAAGTTTGGCTTGGTACTGATACCAATCAACGGTGTCTGACCACTAATTTAGGCCATGGATATAGGCCAACAGTTTCATAGTCCCCTGAATGATGAATATGGAAAGGTGGAAGGCAATTAGAGGGCTTAAAAATTTTGGCAGTATATACTATATATTAATGAAATTACAAAGCAATGGTTCAATATGCAGTATATTTATTAAGCATATGTTCTGGAATCGAATGTTTTTAACCTGCAAACTGATATTAACAGACGATATCAACAGCTTATAATTTTATAGAAAACTTGATGGAGAGAATATATGCAGAGGACTATTAATCAAAATTAGAAAATGCAAAATACCTGTAGGTCCGGTGTAGAAAGCCAGCTGCCTGCACTCAAAGGAAGTGAAACTATGTTAGATCCCGTCATCTTCATTACCGGAAGAATAAAATGAAGTTATGTTGCATGCACTAGTAGGATGTCAATCGCGAGTCAGTTCTACGTAGTTGGTTCACGTGATTTCATATAAAAAATCACAACTCAGTATCCATTTACAACATTGAAATACAAGAAAATGTACAAGGTATATTACTCTGTTACCCAACCCAAGCGCTCCGCTAAGGGGATGGTGCCTAACAAGCTTAACAAGAAGACGGAACCCTGAAATCAAATTTAAGACATAGATGAAAACAACCATATAGTTACATAGGTACCAAGAACAGGTTGTAGTGTTAACAAAGGTGCAATTCACCTGATGGCCGGTCACCAAATCTACCAGTACGGCTAGAGGCCCGCAAGGCACCAGTAAGTTGATCTTGTTTGAGAAGAATACTACCTTGGTTCTGCTTAGCACAATATTCCATATTTCTTTCCAACCACAGTCCTCGGAAAATAAAGAGAACGGGTAATATCTGTTTGGAGCTGCTCCCAGGTATAGCATCCTCTTATCAGTAGGCCCACGGTTGATCAGGCACTCATCCTCTTCTATTACATAATGCTCCTCTAAGGATTCCATCTGTAAAACCATGTCATTATCATCAACGACGGGTATTTCATACTATATGGATAATCTCATAAACATACTAATGGACATAGTCAGTACGTAGGTTCCTAACTTCATGTTTAGGAACTATACCAGTTTTCAGATGCACTAAGCAGGTAAATGTGTTCTTGCCACCTTGTATAGCGAATCTAGCTTGTCGAAAGTTCACCAAAGTGGACTGCAATGCGCAGTCTACTCCCGTGGGGCTCACTACAGGTTCCATCCCGATTATCTGAGTTATTTACTCTATCGGTCGGTCTTGTGTAGATTGTCCATGAATAGGATTAGAATGATCTAATAAGATCACAACTCCCAAAAATACAATTAGATTGATCTCATTCTCGTAGCCACATAAATAGCCACATTCGTCTTGGAAGACGCTAGACGGTGTACAATCAAAATCCTACTTCTCGTCCACTTCACAAAGTCATGCAAAGATAAAATCATGTGGCCATATTTTCCGTTCAATATATACGAATTTTCTATCAATGATCTTCGCCTACGACCATGCAACACATGGATTTCAGGAGTGAACCCATGTTGTGATGTATGACAAAAATGGAGAGTTTTTGTATTTTAGTTTTATTGTTTTAGAATAAGATATTGTCTAGAAATATTTTCGTTTAAGTTAGAATTAATAACTTTTCGTATTCAGTTTTATTTTGATTTCTATCTTTATTAAGATTCTTGGTCTATAAGAATTAGGATTTTATTTTAATTAATTAGAAAATATCTTTTCTTTAATACCACTTGTTTTGACATGATTTAAGATTTCTTTTACAGTAGGATTTTATAAAAAGGGCTGTAATTATTCAATTATTCAACTTTTAAAACTTCTCATCAATAATATTCAGAGTGCCACTCTACTTTTTCTTGTGCGCAAGGTTTGCTCATGGATTCGAGTTCTATCATTCGTTTGATTAATACGCAACTAGTCTCTTGTGAATTCCGCTGCGTCATGTTGTGATCGGAGTGGTCAACGCAAATTGCCATATATAGGATCTCATCCATTGTAAGTTTGATATTAAACATGAATGGATGTAAAATTCGAAAGGGTGTCCAATTCCGAGGCATGAAGTTCTACACCGCAGAAAACAAGATCAATCGTATTGAAAAAGGAAAAAAAAAAAAAAGAAGAAGAAGAAGAAGAAGAAAGCAATTAGCTAGCTAGCTCACCTCAATATGGGGTTGAATTCCAGCCATTTACGAATAATTGTTGGCTTGGGTATCTACCTGTGCGCTGGTAGGCCAAGAAAATCAACAAAATTCACATCTAAAAATATGGTCAAGAAAATCAGCGCCGTTTCATGGAACAGAGATGATAGGCGTCATCAAAGTGATGAGAATTGCAGAAAATGTGTCGATCGAGAAAGCTGGGAAAGACGTGGGTGTACAAGAATTACTAAAGATAGTCGGGTCCAATAGTGATTCGGCTACAAAGTTGTTGCTCAATTAAAACAAAAAAAAAAAAGATAGTACGTAGTAATTAAGGTCAATGTGGGAACAAAAAAACTTATACAACATACGACGTTACTAATCTTGCGATAGTGATTTTAGAAAGAGAAAAATCATTTTGCGGCCGTGATTTTCATACTTCGTATCTTTGATAAGTTATTCGATGAGACCTTTATGTGTGATTTTTTTACTAAAGTACAGAAAGTGAGAGGAGAGAGAAAGAGAGATCTAGATCAACAAAAGGTTTCATTTTTTTTTTTTTTTTAATCCGATAAAGGTTTCATTTGTTTGGTGGTGGTCGATTGAAACCAAAAAAAAAAAATGGGAGACTTAAATATTTATCCTCAGACTCTAACTGACTTATGTTTTCATCCAGGTAATTTTGAGCAGTTATATTTTCATTCTGAAATTTAAATAAACCCAATAAATGTGTAATTTTGAAATCCTCCTATTGGATATCTCATTTATTTGGAGAGATTGATATTCATCCCAATCTCCTTAATTTAGGAAACAACAAATGTGTATCATAGTAAAAGGGTAATAAGGGTAATTCAAATGAAAACATAAGTACAAAAAGTGGGTGGGATGAAATCTTATGTTGTATGACTAATTGTGATGGATATTTAAAAACTTCAAAAAAAAAAAAAAAAAAGGTATACTACATCTCATGTGAGGCATAGTTTTGGACCCACAAAAATTCAAAAAACTACTCATAAATTTTGATATTATTTTTATGGGACCCTGTAAACAATCAGTTCTAACGAATATCAATAAGTATTAAATCTCGATTAGTAGGGGCAAAACTGCTCAATTGCGTAGTTTCGCCCCAACAAATTTAGAAATAATACTTACTGATATTCATTGGAGCTAATTTTGTACAGAGCCCTATAAAACAATATTTTGAAATTTATGGGTATATATTTTTCTGGATTTTTTGGAATCCAGAGTGGACCCCACATAACATGTAGTGTAATTATGTAGTGGAACAATATAGTAGATATAACATCTCTAGTAAAAGACTTTTTAAAAGTTTTGGAAAGAGAAATGTTAAGTATAATGAATCTGGGCCGTTTATGTATACTTAAAGGGTCTTTTCTTCACCCATTTTCTTTGTCCCTAGCACAGCCCTTTTGAAAAAGTAGTCACCCATCGCCTGTTCTCCGCAGCCCGTCCTAAATAAACACAAGCTATCTCATAAATCAACTTTGCCACCCTCCGGCCACTGCCTCCGGAGGGACGAGACAAAGCTAAAATTGCATTGGTCTTAGGGCCCATTTGATAAATCTCCAAGGGGGTTGGGATTGGATTACCAATCCCAAGGGATTATTAATACTGTGTTTGGTAACCCAAAATGGATTGGGATTATTAGTCCTTAGGACTAGCAAGGTGGGTATTAGGGGTATTAAAAAGAGCATCTCCCACTTGGTATTAACAATCCAATCCCATCATTGCCGATGCACAAATACGAAAATAGTTTTCACTAATCTCATCTCCTTACCAATCCTATCTCATGTGAAGGGCAAAAACGAAAATGTATACTATCAATCCAATCATATCCCATGTGAAACAAACATGATATTAATAATCTCATCATCTAATCTCATCTTAAACAAATATACTCATCACCAATCTCATCTCTCAACCAATCCCTTCTCATTATCAATCTCAATTCTAATCTCATCTCTTTACGAATCCCAACCATCTATAATGTTATCAAACAGGGCCTTAAAGGAATAAAGATTAGCATACTACATTCAAACTCATTTCTTTAAAATAAATGTGTAGCTATGTATATGAATTGAGCTCCTCTCCAGTAAATGTCATATGTGCTGGACACTCTAATATTTTCTCATGAAGCAAGATTAGAATCTTTCTATTAAACTTTTGTGAGACTCACAGTTTTTTTGGTAATTCAGGGTGTTCTTGTTGGAGATGCAGACAACTTTCAGCAACAGAGTTCAGTAATAGGGATTCGCGACAGGATCATGCGGCAGAGTTCCACGACAGGTGAACCACAGAAGGCAGGTGTTGGAAATAACTGTTGTAAAACAAGAACTGATTACCTCCAAAGTCTGGCACTGAAATACAGATTACCAAATTGAAGAAAGACGTCTGGGTTGAGTCGCGGACTAGGTCGTTCTCTTTAAGATGTTTTGCGGCTCTGTCCAGATTGTGCAAGCAGTTCGATCAATACCACACTGTCCTCAAGATAAATCAGCTCAGAATACACAACCTCTGTTCGGCCTTTCCTGCCTTTCCTGCACAGAAAAAAACCGACAACAAAATACAATTCGGTTTTGGAAGGAAAAATCAAATCAAATTAGATTCCGCTAATTAAGCAAACGTTTTCAATCTCCAGAAATCGCACACGTTTTCTTAAATCAGCAATCGCACATGTTTTCTTAATCAGCAAATTGGAAATAAATGTTTCTGGTTTTTAGCAAAACGTGGGTTCATCTATCTCAAATTTCAAATTTGCACCCATGCACACAAGTAACCCGTGACGCACATTCGGTTAACTGATTTCAAAATCAAACTTCCAAATTATTTTGGGCATTAGCACTTTTTCCCGAGCACGCGAGAACTCTTCTTGGGTCTAGCCACATTCACAAGCCCATTAGTGTGCAATGTCATTTAAGGAAGAGAAAGGTTTTGTATCTAGCCAATGTATAACAAAGCCACCACAAGGCTTTACAAAAATACTGTATACACAACAAAAGTCCCAACAGCAGGTGCGCGCCAGGCAGGCTCTCGCTAGGGTCCAGTCCGCGAACTGCGCCCAGGGAGGTCCCGCGGAGGGGGCTCATGCCCAGGAGGGGTCCTGACCAGGAGGGGCCCACAGCAGTGGATCCACGGAGGGGTCCAGCTGTTACTTAGGATTTGTCTATAAATACAAATTGTTGTATTCATTTGTAGTATGTTGCTTGACAGAGAGAATTTTAGAAAAGGGAAAGTGCAAACGAAAACTCTTCGTAGAGAGGAAAGAGAAGACTTGTAAATTTTAGTTTTCTTCGTTCATAGTGGACTGATATGGCTCCCATGATTTTTCCTCGCATTGAAATTTTTCACGTATATTTGCGTGTTTCTACTTTTTCTGTTCATCTTTCTTTTCTCTCGTTTGTTTTCTGTGACCATAGTATCCCAAGATTCTGAGTGTTTTTATTCGTTGTGAGTCGAAAGCGCACTTCGGATTTTTTAACAGTTTCGGACCAACTTGCGCGCACATCGAACTAATTCCTACAACCCCTCCAAAAAACACTAGCAATTGTCCCAACATCTCTCTGTCTCCAAATACAAAATATACTTGCACACACCAAGTTACACACAGTAATAATTTTATAACATAATAGTACGTGCCAATTATTTATTACGACGAAGGAAAATGACATGGGAATTCCTCCTAATTCTTTTCTCTCTGTCTTTTTTTTCTTATACCTTTAATATGACGTTTTCAAATCCCCTATTTTTTTCTCCTATAGGAAAGATCGGACATGCTGAGAATTCCTCCTAATTCTTTCTCCTCTCTGTCTTTTTTTTCGATATATTTATGGAAAGAATGAAGAGAGAAACCTTCCTTAATTTCGAACAAATTAACTAATAATGCCTTTCTTTTATTGGGCAACCACCTAATCCAAAAGGAAAAGCAAACGACATGCGCTTATAATTTATCCAAAATGTATAATCAATATCCTATAAAAATATATTTAACGGGCACGATGCTAATATAGATATATAGGATTGTTTGGGTCCCCTATCCTCATGGATCCGCCGGCACAGCAGCCTCCACCGCTGCCTCCACACCCACCTCCTCCATCACCACCCGGACGTTTCTTGCGTATTTTGACACAAGAGGACTTACCTTTGCAAAGCGAAGAAAGTGATGGCAACAGACACAACCACCTAATTAACATTTGGGAAGCTTGCTTCTATGCGACAATTTGGTCAATTTGGATTATGCAGAATAAGCTCATATTTCAGAATGTGACGATCAGCTCATGAAACGGTTGAAAGGTAGGTGGATGTTAAGCTCAAGTAAAGAGGTGTGCCATGTTGGATAGAAATGTGCTATAATTGCTGATGATGTCCATACGTGTGCTATTTTGCGATGACGAGTTAATTAGTCAGAAGAGTGTTCTTGGATGTGATAATGTCAGTTTGTTGCCAATACGATGTAATTCCTTGACAGGTGCTCTCCATAATGACCATATTTCACCTGCTGGAATGAGATTTGTTTTCATCATTTTTCTCATTGTTCAAGCTGAGCCTTGCAGCATTCGCTAGTAGTAGTTAATGCTCCCCGACAGCTATAATTCTTCAATGCTAGTATAGTAATCCTTCATTCAGCAGCCTTTAATCACCAACGTTTCCTTTTGCCGAGCAAAAAAAAAAACCACCTAATTAACATGTAGCCGGTTTTCTTGCATTGAGTACTATTTGATACAGCAACCTAATTAACTTCTCTAAAAAAAATTATTTAGAGAAGGTTCCGACTTCTCTGCAGTCCAGTGTAGAGAATTGCGTGCAGTCCAATCTGAACCGTTCATCTTGATAATCAATGGTTCAGATCTGCTAATCAAACTTTTATCGGTAAAAGTATATTCTTACCAGTAAAAGAATAAGAAAACAAATCTGGACCATTAAAAATATCATCCGACGGTTGCAATCACATAGACTACATCTCAGCAATCCAAGCCTTATTCTTTAGAGAATTGTTCATTTCTTTTGTAGGAACTCGATCCCTATTCCTTCTTCCCTCTCAAATTTTTAATTGCCTCCCCATTCCTTAAGTTACTATATATGACCAAAAAAAATAAAAATCAACAACTATAATTTGTTCCTGGAGATTAAAAATAAAGGACAAAGTCAACTTTCTGATTCGTTGCAAAGTTTTTCCTGGCAATCGGGATCGGCACAAAATAACTTGCGCGCAGCAACTAGTAGTATAAGAAAATTAATTAAGGAACAATGGAACATATGGAGTATAGTATAAGACAAGAGAATAACTTGGTGGCTAGCTAGCTAGAGAACATCATTTCTAAATATATGAATTTACGAATACAATGACGTTATTTTCATTAATAATTGCAGGAAGATCGATACTATTTATATAGTTTTCTTCTTCTGCTTATTCACAACTCTCTCTCTCTCTCTCTCTCTCTCTCTCTCTCTCTCTCTCTCTCTCTCTCTCTCTCTCTCTCTCTCTCTCTCTCAGCAAAGACCGTACGTATTAGCTATTGTAGGGAAGGCTGGGAAGCTTAATACACAGAAAAATTATTTTTTCGAAACATGCACCAATCCAATCAGCAAGCTCCAGTACCGCCTCAACCGCCGCAGCCACCACCACAGCCGCCACAACCGCCGCCACCATCGCCCCCACCCCCGTCACCGCCACCATCGCCCCCACCACCCCCATCACCGCCGCCACCCGTGTGGCTGCCACGACCACCAAAACAACAGTCATCGTCTTCGGGGCTAGAGGAGCAGGCAAAGATAACCATAGAAATGATGGAAACAGAGATAACAATCATGCAGAGGAGGTAGAAGGTGGCCCCAAAGCCGTGAAGCAACAGATCATTACCTTTTCCAGAACCAGTACTACCCACAACAATATCCAAGTATCTTGCCATCTCTCTCTCTCTCTCTCTCTCTCTCTCTCTCTCTCTCAATATAGTAGGCACATCGCATGCTTTTGTGGAAATTTCCTCTGGTTGCTTGCATTGACTGGAACCAGAGAGATAGGACAGAGAAGTGATATGGTAGGCACATCACATCAGCAAGGACGGACTTAGAAATTTATGGCACTAGAGTCAAGTTTTATACTTCCTCCGTACCAGTTTGTTATGCATGTTTCATCTTTGGCATCTCACAAAAAATTGTTTATATCTCACAATTTATATTAATATTTTTTTATGATTTCAAAAATTTTGTTTAAAAGAATTAATTGAGATCTATCAAATAAGATCCATATTAAATATATAAAATATTTTTTTTTGCTAAGCGAATATATAAAATATTATACATTAAGAGATATAGACAATTTTTTAAGACGTCCAAAAAAAGGAACAGGCACAACAAAGTGAAACGGAGAGAATATGTAATAATTTGTTTCATGAGCTCTAATGGTGTGGTTATTAGTTTCGTTTACTTACGTGGTAAATACTTGCAATATCAATTTCTATGTTGATTTTATCTTTTTAAATTATTTATTTGTGAAGTATGTTAAGGATCTCATTTGAAAATTAACCCCAGTCTTAGAGTTGGTCTTGTATGAACTTGGAGAAACCCATTTTTCTTTCTGCATATTTCTCTTTCTATCTCTCTCCACTTATTAAAACTTATTACATCAAAAATAATTTTGAAAGATGGGAACCAAACAAAGGCGGCTTTGTTTGGTTGAGAGTTTATTTTAAAGAGAAATAAGGTAATGATTGAATAGAGGGGTAATGATTAGAGAGAAATAGAGAGAGATGAGAAAATAATAATTGGAGAAAAAAGTAAGGTAATAATTGAAAAATTAAACTAAACTAAGAACCGAACACAACCACCTATGTTGTTTTGCGTTCATAAAATCAGAGATACAGAGAGGGAACAGGGTGGGGTGGGGGTAGGTTTGTACTTGAAAGTGGACAAGAGGCTCAAAAGTCTAATCATTCACAATCTTTTCCAGAGAGAGAGAGAGAGAGAGAGAGAGAGAGAGACTGGGGGGTGATATGAGGATTTGGTGAGGTCAAGGATTGAATTATTGTTGTAGCACTTGGGGCAAATCTACTAAAATGTCCCAAAAATGTAGAGCCATCGTGGGGTGGCTTCCAAGGCAGTGGGGTCACATGACCACCCTTGCCATCACATGCGTCCGCCCCTGACATCAGAGACAAAAATTGCTCGTGGACGGAGAGAAAATGTTCACGGAAGGGTTATCTCCGTCAGCTTTTAATGGGTCAATTGTTGATTGGCGATAGAAATGAAATTAATAATTGGCAATAGAAGTAATAAGTAGAGAATAATGATTAGAAGCAGGGGGAAAAATCGAATTGGTCCTTATAGTTTAGTGTTTGTGTCAACTTGGTCCCTGCAGTTTGGATTTGCTCGATTTACACTCTGTAGTTTTCATTTTGTTTCAACTTGATCCAATTACTAACTGTCGTTAGACTCCGTTAACCTCATACAGAAATGGGCCCATTTTCTAGGGTTAAAACCGTAATCTTTCATTCTACTGTTACCCTAATATACCTCTGAAACAAAACACATACACTCATTGGTCCATTCTCCATTTTTTTCACGGCTTCCATTCTCTATTTGTTGTGCCCAGGATTTAACCTTTAGCCGAAACGTGTCTCGTTCACCTTCAGCGGGAACGAGCGAGAGGGATCAGGGTCTGGATAAGTTATCCAATTCCTATGGATTGCGACGTGATTCTTGAAAAGAAAAGAAAAATGAAGAGTTTTGTGTTCTATAAAAGGAGTTCGGATATTTTTGAAAAATGTTTGAATTTTAGAAAGTGAAGTGGGTTTTATTTTAAAGAGAGACCAAGTTTTCATCAAGCTGCCTACATATCTCCGGGTAAAGGAGAATATCTCCGGGTAAAGGAGAATCTGGTCCGGCTGTGGTTTGGGCCACAAAAGGAGTTTAGAAAAAACTTAAAGTCTCCACCGTGTATAGAGTTTAGGTGTGTCTGGTCACCTTTTGAATATTGAAAGAATAGTTCAAATATTTTAGAAAAAGAATACGGGCTAGATAACCCGATTTTTGGAAAAGATCGACTCTGTTTTGCTTTTTAGAAAAAGACTTTAAATCTGCAAGGTTAAAGAAGAAAGGGTTCGGTAATTCATTAGAAAAAGGACCCATTTGTGTCTGGGGTTAATGGAGGCTAACGGCAGTTAGTAGGACCAAGTTGGAACAAAATGGAAACTACAGAGTGTAAATTGAGACAATTCAAACTGTAGGGACCAAGTTGACACAAATACTAAATTACAGGGACCATTTCGATTTTTTCCCCTTAGAAGTATGAGTAATAAGTACTTTTTGAGTTGAAATATGTTTTTCAAAAAGGGAAACAAACATATTTACTAGAGGGCAATTTTGTCCAACAAAATAACATGAATAAAGGATATGACTGAGGTGTGCCACACCCGATGTGCCTCTAGCATTTTTGTAAAGGATTGACTATTTCCCGTGTTTGATTGGAAAATAATTACTACTCCCTCCGTCCCTTTTTTAGAGTCCAATATTCTATTTTGAGCTGTCCCTTAATAAGTGTCCATTTTGTAAAGTTAGTGGGTAAAAGTTGGTGCATTGTCTATTTTGTCCCTAAAAATAGATTCCATTTTGAAAAGTTAGTGAGTAAAAGTGTAATGATAATGGGTAAGTAGGGAAAGTGGAGGAAAAAGTTTATGTGAAAAGTATAATGATGATATTTTTTTAATAAGTTGGAATTACGAAGTAGGACACTTAAAAAGGGACGGAGGAAGTATCAATTAACTGGATTTTAGTGCATAATATTTGACTATTTCCCAATTCCAATAACTTCTCATTCTATCGAAAAAATAACTTCTACAGGCCAAGGCCAAGTTTTGGCTCTAATTGGGACCCTATAAGTAGGCAGTGCGATTGGTCATCTAGGATTAGTTGACGTATGCGTAAACAAGCCCGAACACATTGAGTTACGAAAAAAATTGATTATTCTCTTTTTTACCAGTTTGTATTCAAGTTGCTCATACCGGTACCCAGCCGTGATAAGGTATATAAATTTTCCAAAGGCTAAAATGGCATTCCACCCTTTTTTTTTTTTTATATCCAAAAAATGGGTGGGAAGGACAACCAGCAATAACACCCTTCGGACGTGACCATAGAGGCCCCCTACCCGTCAGTGGAAACAAACCGTCACCATGGCACCACCTTGGTACACGTTGGCAGGAGCACAAAATCTCCAATCCCATGCCCACTTGAACCAAGCCCTGCCTGCAGAGAGAGGGAGGTCCAACCAACAAGGCTACCACCTTCGGTGGTAAAAACGGCATTCCACTTGACTCTAGATTTTCCCTATAACCATGGAACAATAACATCACACTGCTTCCCAGTTGTGGTGCGATTACTCGGGGGCCAGGAAAGACATTTGTTAATGAAACTTTATTAGAAGACCTATTCTTATCGATTGCCCAGTAAAGTCAGATAAATATACATGGTAAGAAATCGGTGAAGGACGTACACTCTGTTGTATCTCTTGTCCGACCAAAGATAGAGGAAAGGACTCCCTCTACATGGCCTCGACAAGAGAAATGATACGGCGGACTTTATGGGGTCCCACCCTCTAGACCGAGAGATGAGCCTGGAGCTGTGTCCGCAAGATGTGCACGTGGCAGCGTTGCAGCAGAAGTACTGGTTGTGAAAGTCTCTAGATGACAGTTCCACTAGGAATCAAGGCGTCTTTGATTACGGTAACGATCCCACTCTTTATAAAGTATCCATCTGTTTCCCGGGCCGCTTCTTGAACATTGTCGCTGTTCATGATCTGGAATAACAAAGATCCTCATTAGAGCCAGCCTTCCGGTTCATAAATGAGTTTTGAGAGGTAAAGGAGACAAACATTCATCAGGGCACAAAAATTGCACGCATGCCACTGAATGCATATGTTTCTCCTACTCCAGACCTACAATGGTTTCTCTAATTTTATGAGCATCATAGCACATACAGGAAATATGTGAGAAATTCGGGCAAATTGTGCCTTTCCTTTTTGTGCTAGTATCCTTGGGAATTACCATATGTTAATTGGTAAACTAGACTTTTTTGATGGACTTTACACCTTTTCAATGTACTTTCTGTGGCAAGGCCTTTGTTACCGAAGTGGCATTGCCCCAATCTCTCCATGCGGAGGTTGAAGGGTACGAGGCCCAAATGGGGGTGATCCCACTTCCTTTCACTTCGGACTAGGGTAGAGTAGATTCACTCAATGTTGAAATTAAAAATAAAAAATACAAAAATCTACTTTGTGTTTCAAAATTGAGAAAAGTGTAGTTTTGATAAGTCAAGCAATAAACATAAATACCTTCACATTGTCTCCGATGCGAGCATTCTTGTCAATAATTGCTCTTTTGATGTGAGAGTTCTTGCCAATACCAATTGGGACACTTCCCTTTGCAGCCAAAAATCTTCTGTCAGCATCCGTCTGGAACAAAGATTACAAAATCAAATAAATATACTTACTACTTGAGCCAATTAATCCATGATACATGATCTGTAAAGCAAAGTACACCTGCAACAGAATGCAATAAGCCATTAAGTTTTATGTTTTTACCTCATAGTAATCTGCTCCCATCAACAAGGTATCTTCTATGATTGCGCCCTCTGAGATGCAAGATCGAAGCCCAACCACAGAATGGTGAATTTTACAGTTCTGCGCAGGGAACGATGTGTTATCTTTTCACAAGTAATTAATTCTCTATCACAGTCACGGATAGCTTACATCACACAGAAGGTAAAAAATACTCCTACTGTCCTACATGACACCCACTTGCCATCTTCCCTGGAAGATGGAACAGCAGGGTATGGTTATTTACATAAGTTGTGCAAAACTGCAAAGCATAAAATGGGTTAAGGGTGCCCTTTCTGAACAATTTGAAGGTGTAACACGTCCCACATTGCAATTTCAGAATCACAGTGGCTCAGTCATCAGTGAGACTCTCCTTGTTCAAAACCCACAGCACCTTCCTACAAGTACTGACAACTGAGTAACTATGGCAATCGAAGTGTAGGGGCTTGACTGGCTGTACGTCTCTATGCTACTGGTTTGTTGTGGCATATAGGTGAAAACGCAAATCTAACATCAGTTGCATAACGATCGTATCAACAAACATGAAGTTAATTAACTTACCTTAATTACACAACCTTCACCAATAACACTATCTGTGACATCAGCATCAAGCATCTTGGAAGGAGGTAAATATCGAGGCTGGGTATAAATAGGAGCTGAGCGATCATAGAAGCTGCAGCAGAAGACAAATATCAAGTCAAAGTTGTCATTCTACATAGAAGCACAAGTATTACAACACATAAAAGGTGGAGAAAGGTGCCAAATGTAATCAAAGAGTGAGGAGTACCTAAAATCTGGTACTGGCTTTTTGGTGATCCCTAAATTGGCGTTATAAAAGGCTTCAATGGTACCAATGTCTTCCCAGTATCCATCATACAAGTAAGCTTGCACCTGTATGCATGAAGCAGCAACTAGACGTTTGAGGACTTAAGATTACTTCAAAGGCTGGAGTTCCACAAAAACTGGTGTTTTCTCATGTTTTACAGTAATAAGTGTCAATCCAATAAACTACCAAGGTTGACATCAGTGGACTAACGAGTATGTAAATAACAACCTATGGTAAAGCCTGGAGTCATATATCTCAGTACAATGATATGAGCAGTATGAATCAGTATACTCCAAGTCTCCAATTGGCTTTGAGATTGCTGAGTATTAGACAACCAGACAACTTGCTTCCAATCCTCATCATGGCCAGTAAACTTAAGAACTTGCATCATATTGTTTATGTTACCAATGAGACACAAGGAGAGGACCAATGAAGAAAAAAGAAAATAAGGGACCACATACTCTCATCCCAATGGAAGTTGCACCAGGAATAACTTCACTTCCAAAATCATTGGCTCCAGGAAACTTCTCACGAAGCAGGTTCATCATGACATCTTTGCTTACAACATATATACCCATGCTCGCAATGTAAGGCATCTCTTTGGCTCTCTCATCATCAAGACCTAAAATCGTAGTATCAACCTAGACCATGACAAGTAGAGAAAATCAATCATAATTTTGGATCATAGAGCAGTCTTATAAATAGTCACAAACAACAACTGCTCATGAAAAATTAAAACAGAAAATTCTTACCTTCATAGCTTTCAACTGCTCTCCTTTTGGCTTCTCTGCAAATTCAATAATACGTCCTTCTTCATCAATCTTCATTAGACCAAATGCAGTGGCACGTTTTTCGTCCATTGGCAGTGCAGCTACGGTGATATCAGCATCTGTCTCTCTATGGGCTTGAATAAATTTCTCATAATCCATACGGTACAAATGGTCCCCAGCAAGAACCAAGAATTCAAGAACATTGTGTTCCTCAAACAGCCACAGATACTGTCGCACAGCATCAGCTGTACCCTAAGCAGAGCAATAAAAATGAATTCAATCATTCAGGACAGGTATCAAGCAACTCCTCAAATAGGGAAAACATAGCATTAGAAGATCTGTGCCTGACGATGATACCATACTTGCTATTGATACTTATGCAAAGGATATAATTCTAAATCAAAAACCTTACATAGAATGCATCGAGGGATTATATGTGCAATGGAAAACCTTGTGTTTGGAGGATGTCATTAATTAAATAAATGAAAGGCAAAACACTCCTCAATTGGGTATGGAGCTTGTGTAGGCGGAAAGGAAAACTTGGTTGAGATACCCCAAATAAAAAACTCGGGGTTATTCAAATCTACTATTACGAATGGAGAAATTGAAACCACTCAGAGGAACTAAAGGTTTCAAGTTTCAACAAGTTTGTTGGAGTGTAATCTCACATATATTAAAGAAAATGACGCCCATGTGAAAGACTAGAATGTTTGGAGTCCAGAATGTAAACTACCTGGAACCAGTTGGGGTTCTCTGGACTTTGCTGAGCAGCAAGAACTTCAACAAACCCTTCATTCTTGTAGCCACCAAGATTACTTGCGTATGCCCTTGAAAGGTGGCGATTGAGCGATGCAGAATTGAATTGTGTGAGAACATAGATCTTTGATATGTTGCTGTTCAGGCAATTGCTGACAGGAATGTCAATTAGGCGATAATTTGCTCCTAAAGGAACAGCTGGCTTTGCTCTCTTCTTTGTAAGAGGGTAAAGGCGAGTCCCGGCTCCCCCTCCAAGTATAATTCCTAGAACACTCTGTAAAAAAATTACGGTTAACTTTTTTCATCATTCTATTCCCCAATTTAACTCAGTCTCTGCTCAATAATTAAAGATACCCATAGACATCACATTCGACCCCATAATTTCAAAAAGAAAGCAATAAAGCGCCCATATCATAAGCTCTTTTCCTATGACTCAAGAAACCAAATGCCATGGATATTCTAGTAAACAATGATCAGATTTCACATAACCATCGAAAGCATAGTCCTTTGCATCATAATGACAGCCATCAAGGTTCCCTTGGTTTATTGTCAAGAGAATGTGCCAAAGAAAGTAAACAAATCCCACAACTTAATGCCTTCAAATTTCAATAACCAATAAAATCAGCACATATTGAATGGTTCTCGAGATACTAATACTGGCCAAAATGTGAAAGAAGAATCAAAATTTGTAGTTTCATTTCATAAGATCCCATGTGCTTTTTTACTCTCCATGACTTATCAGCTATCAATAGAGATCTACATCTGATAGCTAAACGTTCACAGGAAAAGAAAGAATGCGTAACAATATTCTACATGCAGAATTTCATCCAACCTCGTATAGCTTCTGCTATGCCTTCTTGGAAAACATAAATAGCATAAATGCAATGAAACAGGAAACACAACATTGATATTTAGTAACCGGCGGCAAAAAGTTTAAATTTCGCTATGCAGGGCTAGTTCTCTTCTGACGTTTACGTTCTGATCGGCATGAATATAAGAAACTTTTTTTTTTATCAAGAAAAATTCAAACTTTTTTGATGGATTAAAAGAATGCATTGATATTTAGTAACTAGCAGCAAAAAGTTTAATTTTTTTCCGATAAAACCTATTATTACTTTTATTTTGCGGATGGAACAAATTTTTGGGCGGAAAAAGTATAATCCCAAAAGTTTTTGAGAAAAATCTCCTATAATTGTAAGAAAAATCTGAAACTTGGGTAGGGCTGTTACCAACTTACCACGATCCGTCCTTGCATTTATATATTATAGTATTTATTATATAGACAAACGCACCGTAATAAATAAATAAATAGAGACAGAGATTCGATTATGGATCAATGATGACACAGTCAAACCAATGCCAATTTCAACAATAAAATTAGGTCCAGTCAACAACAGTAGAACTCTACTTGGATCCACGGCAGTAAAATTCCTTTTCTAAATCGTGATCCATCCGAAACCGTTATCATCAAGTTGACAAGTTCTTTGCGCGTTCGTCAAGTTAACTAAACGCGCACCATCCACACACATTACCACATCAATCTGAACACTCAATCAAATCCCAACGAGCGCGCACATAACCATTCGTTAATGCACATATATGGAGTAATAATCACAATTCACAAGAAGAATTAGGAGCATACTCTGCTGGCATCAGGATCGAGGCAAGTCTGCGAGTTCTGCGAATCGGACACGCCCTTGACAATCAGCTGAGAGGACTTCAAAAGGCGCCGCGGGGACGCCAATTTCGTCGAGATCTTTCGTTGTCGAGACGAGTCGAAGGACAGCCGCCGGTACGACGCCGCGTGGAGGTCGGCGGCGTGGCACGACGTGCTGCTGTGAGGCACCTGCAGCGCTCCGATCACCGCCATTATCAATCCAGAGACAGACTTTGATTAGGAGAGAGAGAGAGAGAGAGAGAGAGAGAGAGAGAAGAGTGGGAGTGAAATGTGAATGATCGAGTTTGGACTGGGAGAGTGTTATGGCAGTAGATCCAGATATTATTTCGAGGGGATGGTTGGGATTGCCACTGGTTTTGTGCGAAATTACGTGGCTCGGCTTAAGTGGAAGGCGGATTGGTGGGGAAAATATTTAAAATTATGAGGAGGGTATTTTTGGAAATTAAATTTTTTTCTTATCGGGAATGATTACGAGTTTAATGATTAATTGTTACTAATGATTTCAATTAGGATTTAGGAGAGATCTGTGGGGACCCTGAAATGGTGGTTACAAGCTGATGTGATTTTCACGGGATTGTTAACGTCACAGGAAGCTTGTGAATGAAATTGTGACAGACGACTTAAGACCGTTACTTTCATCTTCCTTTTTTTTTGATCCGCAATAGTGACATTTTACTGTCTGTATTTAAGAACGCTTAATAAAAATTACATCAAATTGGGAGAGAGAGGAAGAAAATTCAACCAACGATTCGATGAAAAATACTTGATAGGACAAAGCCTAAAAACACCCAGAGAGTAACACCTTATAAATTATAGTATAATTATTTAAAACCTATAGACAATATGATTTGGCACCTCCAAAATGTCAATGAAGTGATCAAATTGAAGACCTTAATAAATAAGCGATTTCCCATGCAGTCCTCCTACCCATCAGTTCAATCCAGTTTGGACCATTTTTGGGTTTTTATTGGGCCCACTACGACGATTGGAACCGTTCACTCTTTCGAGTTTGTCGGGACATCGACCGCATCAAAAATGACATTGATCAAATAACATTTTATATGATTTCTAACATGCATTAAGCTTCAGATAATTGTGTCAAATGAGTTACAATACAATGTTGCACCCTTTATTTTGCAAGCTTAATGCATTTCCAGATCAAATCACATCAAATGGCATTGTGATTTTCGACGTGGTAGAATGTCTCGGTAAGGTGTAAAAAATAAACGGTTCAAATAAGTGTTTTGAGCCCGAGAAGGGCCCCACAAATGGCCCAAAGATTACCTTGTTTGTTTCAATTCTCATTTCATTTCATCTCACCTCATTTTTCTCTCTACGCATTTTTATTACCTTTTTGGCTTTTTCTCTCGGTAATGGTGTCCCAGGTTATTTTGGAGAAATCGTAACTTTTGGCATAACAAAACCATTATGAGTATAACCAAAACCTATTATGAGCATAACCAAAACCATTATGAGCATAACAGAACTATAATAAGGCATAACTTGTTTGTTATGTTTTGGTTGGATTTGGTTATGCCTTGGTTGGATTTTTGAATATTCCTTGATTATACCTTGTTTGGGTTCGGTTATGCTTGTAATGGGTTTTAGTTATACTCATAATGGTGAAGTTATGCCAAAAATTACGGTATCTCCCAAATGACTGAGGACACCATAACATCATCCAACAAGGTGATTATTTTGAGGGGATAGTTGGTGGATGATGCTATAGTGTTCTCGGTCATTTTAGGGACACCATAATTTTTGGCATAATTTCACCATTTTAAGTATAACTAAAACCCATTACAAGCATAACCAAATCCAAACAAGATATAACTAAGGAATATCCAAAAAACTAACCAATGCATAACCAAACTCAACTAAGGCATAACAAACAAGTTATGTCTTACTATGATTCTGTTATGATCATAATAGTTTTGTTTATGCTCATATATAATAGGTTTTTGTTATACTCATAATGGTTTTATTATGTCAAAAGTTACTGTGTCCCCAAAATGACCGGAGACACCGAAGTCATTCCCATAGTTGGTGTTGCCACTGGTTTTGTGCGAAATTACGTGGCTCGGCTTACGTGGAAGGCGGATGGATGGGGGAAATTAAATTATAAGGAGGGTATTTTTGAAAATTATGTTATTTTCTTATGGGGTATAATTACTGAGTTTAATGATTAGGATTTAGGAGAGATCTGTGGGGACTCCGAAATGGTGGTTAGAAGCGGATGTGATTTTCACGGGATTGTTAACGTCACAAGAAGCTTGTGAATGAAATTGTGACAGACGACTTAAGACCGTTACTTCTATCCCTTCTTTTTTTTATCGGCAACAGTAACATTTTATTTAAGAATCCTTGACAAAAAATATATCAAATTGAGAGATAGAGGAAGAAAATTCAACCAACAATAAGATGAAAAATACTTGATAGGACAATGCCTAGAAACACCCAGAGAGTAACACCTTATAAATTAAAGTATAATTATTCGAAACCTTTAGACCCCGTTCAGTTGTCAGGAAAGAACAGGAAAGTATGGAAAAATCAATTTTCCCATAACTTTCCTAGTGTTCAGTTAGCAGGAAAATTCTAGGGCTTACCAATTTAAGTTTTCCTACAGGAATTACTTTCTTGCAAAAGTGATCTTGCAAAAAACACAGGATTTTGCGTCGCAGGAAAAGGAAAATGAGTGAACACTCACAAAATTTTCCCGAAAGTTTCTTTTTCCTGACAAATGAACAACTAAACTTTAATTTTTCTTGCAAAATTCTTTTGTCAAATGAACACTCACAGGAAAAAAATTTTATTTTTCTTTTACTTCACCTCACTTCACTTTTTCTGAGAACCAATTTTCCACACAACTTTCTCGATAACTGAACGGAGCCATAGACAATATGATTTGACACCTTCAAAATGTCAATGAAGTGATCAAATTGAAGGCCTTAATTAAATGACCGATCTCCCGTGCAATCCTCCTATCCATCAGTTCAATTCAGTTCAATTTGGACCATTTTTGGGTTTTTACTTGGCCCACTGCAATGATTGGAACCGTTCACTCTTTCGGATTCATCGGAACATCGACCGCATAAAAAATGACGTTGATCAAATAACATTTGATATGATTTCCGACATGCGTTAAGCTTAAGATAATTGTGTCAAATGAGTTACAATACAATGTTGCACCCTTTATTTTGCAAGCTTAATGCATTTCGAGATCAAATCATATCAAATGGCATTGTGATTTTCGACGTGGTAGAACGTCTCGGTAAGTTGTAAAAAATGAATGGTTCAAATAAGTGTTTTGAGCCCGAGAAGGGCCCCACAAATGGCCCAAACTGGACGGTTCTAGAGGGTAGGAGGACTCAACAAGAGATCAATCTTTAATTAAAATGGAAAAACAAAAAGGTGTATTCTACTAACTAAAATAAATAATACTTATTTGAAATAAGTAGAAATAAATACTTAAATTTTGAATTAAAAGTGGTGTATCACTGTATTGTGAGATAATGACCAGTCCCATAAGCGAGAAATAAGTTTTTAAAAAATACTAAAAACCTTAGCAGAACGAGACCTTAAAAGGATAATCAAAATTTCATTTTAAATATTAAACTTTTGCCTTTATTCCACTGTGATTTCGATTTACTACCAAACTTACGTAGTACATTTTGATACAGTGAACATTAGTCACGAGCTAGCGCTCACAAAATTGGCTGCCTTGTTTTGTCCTCCAGAATACCACTACATTTGTTAATCCAATTTCCACAAAAACTACAATTATTTTCCCCATACGAAGATCCTGTGACGCTCTGCCAATGATCATAATGAAAGCCAGTCTAGTTGTCTCCAAATAAGGTTATTCACGAGGCTGCTGCTTTCAGTTCTCAACTTGTGTCAAAAGTTTCAATTCCATATCCATGTATTTGTTTGTTGGTTTTGGAAATAGAAAGCTTAAACTATGTCGTACCTATAACATCAAGAAAGATAGAGCTCAAACCAAAGGTCTTCGAGTTTCAAACAAACCATTATACCACAATGGCAGAAGGTTTCTGTAAGACGGGTCGGAGGATCAACTGTATGAATTCCAAGTAAAGATGGCCACATGAATCGCTTATCCCTTTTTTCTGGGTAGAAAAACCTCATCACTAGCTGTCAAAATTTACGCAATTGGGAAAAAAAATTCAGGTATAAACACATCCGATATTTACTAGAATTCAGGTTATTATTGTCGATATTTTTCATGAATTAGAGATACCATTAATAGACAGGTGACACGTTCCACAGGTAAAATAACATCAAATCCTATAAAGGCACAAGTGAACAAACAAAGGAATGTGAGTCGTTTCTGAGAAGCTTGATTTTCAACTGCAGCAGCCTCCTCCTTGAGAAGCAGAAGCATCTCTACCTCCTGATGGCCCTGGAATGCCACCGTATCCGACTTTTATTCCATAAGACTGCCAAACAAAAAAAAACTTTGTCAGCACTCAGAAATTTCCCATTTATAAGCAATTAGCATTGCTTAATTTTCACAATGGCAAAACAAAATTTTGACATGGAGATAACAAGGGGACGAAAGCCAAAGGCAAACAATATATATATTCCATCTGCGAAAACCTAAACCTAATCAACCTAATCCCACGCTAATCTCTATCATGGTAGAATGCGTCTCGTGAACATGCATGTGAGTTTCAGGTCATCCCAGAGAAAAATGATTGCATCTCAGACAACTAATTGTTTAAAACCATTTACATGCCACATAACATTTTTTCCCTACCCCATGTTGTATTCAAGCGGGCAAATAACATTATGAAAATAATTCCAAGCAGATTTTACGAAAAATATAAGCACTGGATTCTTCCACCAGGAATGAACAAAACACGAGAGAGAGAGAGAGAGAGAGAGAGAGAGAGAGAGAGAACCTCGTTTGATACATCAAACACTCCATCCTGAATCTTCTTATAGATTGTTGAGGCTGTGCTTATAAATGCCTGTATAAAGCTTCTCCATCAGAACCACAACAAGAGGAATATGACTGGAAACCAAGGGTCATTTTAGAACTGGTTTAAATCCTGTTCGTGCAAGGAAACGTCCTTCAAAAAAAAAAGAAGGAAGATTCATCACCTCCTCAACATTCTGAGCAGTTTTTGCCGAAGCCTCCATGAAGATCAAGCCATTTTCCTTCGCGAACTGCTCGCCTTCCTCCGTGCTTACAGCCCTTCTATGAGCAAGATCACACTTGTTTCCAATGAGCATGATAGTCATGTTTGCATTGGCATGCTGCCTTGCATCCTCCAACCAGCTCGCAAGGTGATTGAAGGTTTCCCTCCTGAATAGCAAAGCAATTGAGATCACACTCTAACAGGGCAAGAAGAATAGTAATGCTGTAATGGCTGCAAAGTTCAGTCCATGAGATCAATCTTGGAAATTGGATCAAAATGAATTTGACTACCACGTACAAGTATGTGCATATTCTGCATTTTTCTTGACAAGAAAAATCATCATACAAAGAAGGCACTTCAACAGATAATTGATAACTGAGAACAGTGAGAAGTCTAGGATCTCCTCTGTATATCTCCAGGTCGTGTTCAGAGTCCTCCCTCTATAATCATCCAAACACATAGTATTTGCTCATACTTCTATCACTCTGCGAGATTTCCGTTAACTTGGGACCCTGTTCTGGCTGTATTTGGTATAAAGGATGTATAAACATAACTGAAACAAAAACATTTCTGCTCGGACTTCTTGGTGAAAGATTAAGTGGAGTTAGGAGATTTGCTGAAACTTTGCAGATAGCACCACGACAACTTTGCTAGGGATTTGGGCCTATCAACATGATAGGCCCAGACTCCATAATCAAAAGGTAATACTACCAATTGGATATCCAAGTCCCACACATCGGAGATTATCCATCAGTTAAAGCTTTCAGTTTCACACTCTAGGGACTGGACTTAGTATTTCAATCCGATTAAGACAGACAAACATAAATAGTATAGGAAAGAAAGAAAACAATGATAAAAATATCATCCACATGTTCCAGGAATCCACGATAATGTGCCAGACACCTTTTGCGGGGTCATAAACAAGGGAAGAGTTTCAAGCTCTGGGGTTCTGCTTCTTGAAGCAGGGTCGGTTTTGACTGTGTTTTTTCCAATCAAAAAAACAAAAGTTAGACTGTTTTTACGACATATTAATCATTCAAACATTATCAGATAGAAATAGCATTAAACCAGTTCTTTTTCTTGAACATCAGAAGGGATAGAGTATCCTGAGTCCCTGACTCAGTTGGTATTTCAGAAAAGGGTATAATCTTCATGCGAGGCACTAATGTTTACAATAATAGCAAAAACACGAATGCCTTGCGAATGAATATCCTAACAAAATTTTCCAAAGATATAGATCCAGCAAGAATAGTATCCAGAAGATCACTTCCCTTGTCTAACAAAAACAAATCGCAAGGAACAACTATAAATGCAGACGCACATAACCATGCAATGCCCAAAACTTGGATCCCGGTTTCACACATATTAACAGCGAATCTTCAAACATAACAAAGGCATTTTTCGTATGTAACTTGGGAAGATTCAAGTGACATAATGTTACCTAGTGATGTCATAAACAAGCAGTGCACCAGCTGCCCCTCTGTAGTACGATCTTGTAATAGATCTGAATGATTCTTGACCCGCCTGAAAGCAAGGATGATGCTTCGTTTAAAAATAAATCATTTGTCGAAGGTAAACGTGCAGGAGCTTTCCATTGAAATCATGTCAAAAGGGAGAAAAAATAGAAAGATGAAACCTCAATAACAAATTTATGGTTCCTTGCAACGCAGGGTATTCATTTTATTTTGGTTGGCATGTGCTTGCAGAGAAGATATTCCCATTATTTACACCAAGCAGCTATGGAAGAAACTCAAACTAGGGAACTTAGAGGGCAATAAAAGCTAAAAAAAGTAAGGCATAAGCAAGAAACCGTGTCCCAGATCTGTAGCTTTATTGGCTTGCTATCGATTGTGACCATTCTGGCCCCAAATTCAACACCAATGGTTAGGTCATGAACAGGTTGAAACCTCTTGTCCGTAAACTGGAGAAGAAGACATGATTTTCCAACTCCTGTATGGAAGGCATCAAACTTGCATGAGTTGCAATATTGCGTTCACAGGTAGTGACTAAAACATTTAGATAAATCCCAACTCTGAACACAAAGATCCATACAATCCAAAACATGTCATGACTCATGTGTGATATGGCACACTAGGCACAATTTGGTTTCAAGTTCAAAAACTCCACCTTCCCTCACTACACCTCCATGGGGTGGCAGGCATGGCCGGGGGAGTAACAAATTTTGTTCGTACAATTCCATACGAAAGAAGAAGAAAGGCATATGATAATGTAAACAGTTAGAAGCCTTACAAGTGACCCCACTTCATCGAGGACAAGAAGCTTTGCTTTCCATCTGACAAAACCAAGCTTGGTGTCACAATTATCAGGAGTCAGCTACACGGATTTTGTTATCTCATTCTACTCGATTACGAACTATGTATTGAGTTAAATCTAGAAAATTTTACCCTTTTTCCTCAACATCCCACGTCAATTTGGGTCTAAAAGAACTTCACCAAGCATACCATGCTCATCTCTTCCTAAGCTTTCCAAATATTTGCATTAACAGTATGTCATAGTAGGGTGTCCAATGCCTTGTTTGGATTCAAATTTGAAAGAAAAAAAAAATCAACTCAAAAAATACTGATTACCCCTACTTTCAATCATTTCTCTCTCCTCTCTCCAATCATTATTCTCATTTCTCTTTCTATCTCTCTCCAATCATTACCATATTTTCTCTCTCCACTCGTTACCTAAAAACCAAACCCAAAAATTTTCAAAAACTCATCCAAACAAGGCACAAGTCTCCTTCATACCCTCATCCCTCACCAACATCCTCAAATCCTCAATTTTTATACCCTCAACTTGAGTAAAATACTAAAATCTCATGTTTTCCTTTGGCTCAGCTTAGACAAGAAGTTTTGCTTCCACCTATGGCCTTTACATTCCATTCCTATAAGCAATGTAGCCTCATACCCCACTATCTTGGGGGAGCCATTAACTTGCTCGACCGGGCCGCAAAGGTGTTGAGCACCCTATGGTAATCTGATTGCACCTACACCAAACTAATCAATCCGTTTGAAAAAACTACTTCAACTCGTACAACTTCTCTACAGTCTATCAGAATATTATAGTAACTCCGTAAAATAAGTATTTACGACTGTCAAAGGGAAACTTCTGTATTGACTTGTATAAATTAAAAATCCTTATGCCACAAGTTTGCCCAACACTCCATGAGTCCATTCAAATGAATGCTCCTTCAGCAAAAAATTTGTTTTATTCCTACTTCCAGTCCTGACTGCTCTATTCAAGCAGGTTAAAGTTTTCCCCGGGTTTAGGAAAACGGCAATACAAGTTACGACTTACATGCATATGCATACGCTGATCATCTGCAGAGACATGACATTGAATTGAACGGACTCCATACAATCTAACTGAAACCGACATTCGGCACTTCCAAAATCTACACCTTGCCAAAAATCAATTCCTGGTACTAAAAATCAATTCAAATGCCAGGTCTTCAACAAGAAAAAAAGAAAATTGGCAAAAGGCACATCGGTTCTCTTGAAATTCCACATCCACAGCAATAGTCAACGCACAAAAAAACACCGAGGGGTTTGGCCAAATAGTCATGACAAAGCCAGAGGTATGCCCGGTGGTCAACTTCAGGCCCCCGAATGGCCCGGATATCCGGTCATTAAAAAAACAAAATTAACACGCGAAAATACGGAGTAGATCATACTTATCAAAATAATAATAATAAAAAAATTACGGTGTAGATCATGCACAATACATCTGATGCCCCCAATTCATAAAACTACAGGATCCTGATCAACGTACGCAACACACATGCTCATCTACATATACACGGACAAGAATGAGCGGAAATTGAAAGAAAGTTTTTACCGGTGTCTCCTATGATGATGTACTTGAAGAGGTAGGCGTACGACATGGTTTGCTCAGATCCTTGAATTCGTACCGGAACTGTATTCGTGAATCGTACGTAAAACTTGAATAGGCACAACAGGCAAGGCTTTTGGAGAAAGGGATCTAGATCTAAACCAGACAAGAATGAAAGATTTACCTTATGTGAAAGCAATTGGGATTGTTATTATTATAATCTGGATCTGGATTATGTAGGCGTATACGTATGGTATATTAATGAGGATTAAAGAGGAAGAGGACAGAGAGAGGGATAGGGTTGACGAAAAGCTTTCGTAATTCCGAAGGCTTGTCGTCGTCCCCTCTCCCCTTTTCGTTTCCTTCCTCGAAAGTTCTTTAGAGAGAGAGAGCGGGCGAAGAGAGAGAGAGAGAGAGAGAGAGAGAGAGAGAGAGGACCCACAAGCTGGAATTTTGTCACCACAGGCTGTCGTCGGTTCGTAACTGTATTGTGCTGAGTTGTCGATGTTTCAAGAAGGTCCAACTACGAAGACTTTCGTTTCTTTTCTTTGCTTACCGGAGATCCTCTCTAGTCTCTACGGCCATATTTTGGGTCGTTAGATTGTGTGGGTTTGTTTTTAGGGTAATGCTACTCACACAACGATCCAAACACAACAACTTATACAACCTCTCACATATATGTGGGGCCCACACATAATAGTATGTGTGGAGTCCACATGCATGTGAGAGGTTGTGTAAGTTGTGAGTATCATTTTTGTTGTTTTTACTCCTATGTCTTCAAAATTTTATGCGATTCAATGGCTGAAAATGTACCGATAAAGAGAATTTGGGTACAAAGGATTTGATCTTTGGTCGACTCCTCCCCAAGTCACATAATGTGCATCACATCTGTAAACGGGTCTACAAGCTTGAACGAGAAAGCGTCTTTTAAAATATCATTAAGCGCTAAAGTTACAGGAGAGAGAATTAATAGTATGATTCAAAACACAACATAATGTTATTGGATCGAAAGTCGAAGGTAAAGAGAATTTGGGTACAAATGATTTGGTCCTTGGACGATCCCTCCCCAATTCACAATTCACATAATGCACATTGCATCTGTGTGAATAGGTGAGCAAGCGTGAATGAGAAAGCGTGTTTTAAAATATTCTTGAGCACTAAATTTACAAGAGCAGGAATTAATAGTACGATCCAAAATACAGCAGAATGTTATTGGGTCGAAAGTCGAAACAGGTTTCATCTCGAGTTCAAAACTTTAAGCTAAAACGTTTTTGTGTAAAGCTCAACCACAAAAATATTTTATTGTTGTTAATGTAATTGGCAATTTCCGGATGCAACAAACCGTTGGAGTCTGTATTTATCCTTTCTCCATTTTGGTTTGGGAGGCGATTTTATTTTGTCTAGATTAAATACTCCACCCGTTAGTTCAAGAGTTGATCATGAAGGCCGTGCCGTGCATTTTGCTTGAAAAGGTGTAGGCAACTCATGTGCATTTAGCTTAATATTTTTCCATGCATCATTAAAGCTATTCAATGTCTTAATCTTTTATGAAATATCATTTATGCACTAACCTTATATTATTGGCTTTGTTTTATTTGAAGGAAAATTGTGTCTAAGGCCTTTAAGTGCTTGCGCCTTAGTAGCGCCTTACCACACTAAGGCGTGTTAAGAGAGCCTTGGTAGTGCCTTAGCCGAGTAAGGCCCTTGTGCGCGTGCTAAGAGCGCCTTTGTAGGGCTCTCCAGGATTTTTCCTGTTTGATCATATATAAGCTTGTTTTTCATTATTCTAGGGTATACAAGAGTGAGAGAGCCGACTTTAGAGAGAGAAAGCATTATCTCTTTTGCTCTTGTGCTTTCATTTGCATTTGGATGATTTAGATCTAGCATTCAATCATCTTTGTTCATCCTAGAGGAATACTTTCTTGATCCATGTATTCTCTCTAGGTTGATTCTTTTGCATAAAAATCTTAACCTCACAAAATTCATACTTTCATGCCTATGAATCTACATGGCCGGATGATACCAGAGCTGTTCTAGAACGGAGATCGAGATGGTGTTGCTCGAGGAGTCCATGGAATCAAGAAGGGGCACGGGGTGCTAGGCAAGAAATGGAGTTAGGTGTAATTTGGGATAAAAGTCGGTAATTCCTAACTTGTAGTCTTTTTGCCTAACCTTTTGATTTATGAAAATTTGAGTAGATTAGGCCATGGTTTTATGCTTAGAGTGCGTTGACCCTAAGTAGTTTCCACGTATATCTCGTGTTTGCATTCTTTAGTTTTATCGCTCTTTACTTATATTGTTGAATTGCATAGTTTGGCATGAAGATTGGATAGTTGTTTAAGTAGGTGGTTGAGCTAATTTTAAATCAGTCGTCCCATTCACCCCCCTCTGGGACTTTGTAATGCATTAGATAATTTCAATTGTAAAAAAAAAAAATCACAATCCATCGAATGAACGCTAATTGATCGGTACATACGATTGTGTTCAATATAATTGTGGGATTGCACTACAAATTCGATTCGATCATTAGTTATCGTTATTCGATCAACTTTATTGTTTCACACAAATATTGTACTTGGCGAGCCCTACAACATGAATAAGGATTACAAACGAGCTTAAAACACACCATAAATGGGGAGAAATTGTAGGATCTGATACGTAGTAGTAACGTAGAAAATGCAGAACAAGGACACTACCACATTCCCATGTATAAGAGTCAAATACTCGGGAACTCTAGCAATGGATATCAAAGAGCATGGCCAATTGTAACCATGTGGAACTGATTTTTGCTGAGATGTGATCACTGGACCGGAAATGATAGCTTCCTTGTAACTTGCTGCATGGTTGGTCGAGACCGCGGGCTGGCATTCAAGCATGCAAATGCTAGCTTTGCAACAACGACTAGTTGCTCTGCCACTTCATTCCGAGGAGATGGGAGGCGTCGGTCCAACAAGTCCTCCAACGATATCCCATGTTAATGGTGCTGACGAAGGTGACGGTGACGAAGATGATAGTAGAGAGGAGATGAGATCGCTGATATGCTTCCCGGTAATAATTTCCAGTGTTAGCACCCCAAAACTATAAACGTCGACCTTCTCATTCATTTCCATTGTATAAGCAAGTTCTGCCCCGAAAAAGAAGGGAGAGAGAGAGAGAGAGAGAGAGAGAGAGAGAGAGAGAGAGAGAGAGAGATAGGCAAGTTAGAGCATCCAAAAATGAAGAAGTAACTTGGGCATAGACCTAGAAATAGACTCAAATGTCCACACATAATCAAAAAAAAATTCCCAGTTCTTTCTAAGTTTCTTAATTAGTTTCTAAGACTACCAAATAATGTACCTCTATGCAGCATGTTGATGGGGCCAAAATTTCAATCAAAGCCAAAACTACAAGTTAATCGGAACAAAATACGAGCGTGTTAGAAAATGCATACCTGGAGGAAAATAACCAAATGTCCCTACCAGTGAAGTCCAGCTGGACGAGTCTGGTTTCATGAATCTAGCTGCGCCGAAATCAGAGACGTGAGCCACGTACTCTGAATCAAACAAGACATTCTTGCTTGATATGTCCCGATGGATGATTGGAGGCGAACAATCATGGTGCATATAAGAGAGGGCATCTGCCACCACTTTAACGGCATTCACTCGCTTAATCCAATCAAACTCCACTGCTTGTTCCTCTGAGCATAGTACCTTTCCCAAGCTTCCCCCTTGCAAAAATTCATAAACCAAAAACGAGTGCCTCGGATGCGAACAATACCCATAAAGCTTTACGATGTTGCGGTGTCGTATTTTGGTTAATGCATTGATCTCACTCGTGAAGCTTTTGGGATCAACCAAATCACCATCGAATGATGCATGAAGTTTCTTCACAGCAACTACTTGACCATTGGGCAAAGAAGCTCTATAAACAGAACCACATCCTCCTTCACCAACACAGTGTTTGGCACTGAAGTCCTCAGTCACTTCAATGATGTTCTCGTACACCATTTTTCCATCGTAGCTCCATATCATAAACAGATTCTCATTATTTAGTTGTCTCGGCTCATTCGTTGTGTTCTTTACTTTCTTAGGTAAAGCCATACAAAATCCGAGAACCATGAGTGAAAAAAGCAGAACTCCTAAAACAGGAAGTGCATCCAGTAGCACCAATTTATTGCCCTTTTTTCTAGCAACCTTATCAGACATGCAAGCCTCCAAACCAGTGGCATTACCGCATAAACCTTTGTTGCCTTGGAGTGCCTCAAATGGAGCCTCTCGGAAGGCTTTGATGTTAGGAAGAGGACCCTCCAATAGATTGTAGGATACATCGACTGACGTCAAACTTAACATACCATCAAAAGTAGAAGGCATGCTACCATAGAGCTTATTGTGGGAGACATTTAATGTTTCTAACTTTTCTAGCGCTCCAATCTGTGGTGGTATCTTGCCTAATAGCATGTTATGACAAAGATCAAGACTTTGAAGGCTACGGACTTGGCTTAGTTCTACAGGAATGCCATCCCCATGTCTGTTATTGCTCAAATTCAAGCTCAATAGCTTCGAGCAATTCCCAAATCCTTTAGGAATTGAGCCACTTAGATTATTTGTTGCCAAGCTCAGAATTTCAAGGTTGGTAAGGTGTCCAAGTTCTTGAGGAATGTGGCCAGATAGTTGGTTATCATACAGATTAAGCTCGAACAATGAAACAAAAGTTCCAAATTCCACCGGAATCTCTCCAACTAGATGGTTCGAAGAGAGGTCAATTCTAGATAGTCGAGTTGCCTCTACCAATCCAGGTGGTATCTCTCCAGAAATATTATTGATCGACATTCTGAGACTAGTTAGTTTACGACACTTCCCCCATTGTTGAGAGAGCTCACCATAGAAATTGTTACGACTCAAAATCAATGTAAACCAAGTTTGGATACACGCCAAATTCTTCTGATATATTTCCAAAAAGTTGGTTTCCATCAAGCCTGATTCTGGATAAGCTACTACAAGTTTTTATGCTTTTTGGGATGTTTCCTGTGAGATTGTTGTTGTCTACAACTAACCATTCAAGTACTCCACCAAAGCATAGGTTTTCTGGTAAATGACCGGTTAACTTGTTTTGACCTATCGATAACAAAGTCATACGTGTAAGATTGTTCAACCTTGGGGGAATAGATCCGGCAAGTCTCACGAATAATCAAACAGCGGAGGTAAACCAAATTTCCTATCTCCATGGGAATTGAACCATACAATGGATTTGGAGATAATGCTAACATCTCGAGCTTGCTCAAGTTCCCAATAGTTGAGGGAATGTGTCCAGAGAGCATATTTTCGTGTAGCCACAAAATGTTTAAACTACTCAATTTTCCAATGGAAGGAGGGATCGAACCAGTGAGATTGTTAGTATGCAAACTCAGCACAATGAGAGAGCTGAGCGATTCTATTTCTTGGGGGATAGAGCCAGCTATTTGATTTCTTGCCATGCCAAATGTTCTGAGGTTAATCAGTTGCCCTATTTGAGAAGGAATAGATCCGGTGAAATGGTTGGCGGACAATCTAAGATACGTAAGTCTCCAAAGACTTCCAATGTGGGAGGGGATGGTACCATATAAGGAGTTGTTAAAAAGATCAAGACCGAGAAGATAAGGGAAGGCTGAGAACTTAAGATTTGAAAGCGTACCTCTCAAACCATAACTCGTCAAGTTTATACGGGTGACTCTATAAGCATTGTTGCAACCAATTCCAGTCCAACCGCAGTGGTTGCTACCTACCACCCAGGATGACAAGACAGATTGGCTTTGGTTGTCAAGGCTAGCTTTCCACTTCAAGAGAGCCGCGGCTTCAGGTACTTCTTCTTTTGTAGTTGCAGAAGAAGCAAAAGTAGTAGATGTAAAAGGGAAGACCACTGCAAGGCCGATGATGATGAGGGAAAAAGAGAGGATTTGGAATGAAACGAACAGGTTGGGAAGTGACTTTGTTGCCAAGGATGTCATTGTCGGAGGGGGGGTGAGGAGCCTTTTGGGTGCGTGGAGAGGTATTTATAGATAAAACTAAATGTTGGGGAACATTTTTTGCCATCTATCAAGAGGAATGAAATCTTCACTATCAAACAATTTTTCGACGAACTCTTAGTACAGGTACTTGGGAAGAACTGGAATTTTCAACAGGTATCGATATCAGACTAAATGAACTATTGACAATTTAGCCCCTTTGATGCCTCTGGACCTTTCAATCACCTTTTAACATCGACACAGCATTCATGGAGAGGAAGAAAAGTATTTAACAGAATGATCTGCCAATAGACTTTGTCTTTGGGCTCTGCCCAACAAAACGAGGCCAGATTAAACTCACTGATGTGATTATCCGACTATTGTAATCGATCAATTATGTTATTCGGACTGGAAATACTTATGCTTACTGAGATATCGCGAAGCGATTCATAAACAGATAAGGTAGTTTCTTAGAAGTTAAAACCAATGCTACGTGCATTCCCGATTTGTTAAAATCCTAACGTTTAGTTGGATATCATAGAGAGAATGAGGAGAAGAAATTCATACAACTGTTTTATGGCCCGAATTACAATTAGACTTGATAATTCTATTGATCTGTCCTTGGGGGTATATTTGGTTTTCCTTCTCTTTGCAGTAGTTAGTTTTTTCGCAATTGTCCGTTACTTCTATTTTTTTTTTTAGGAAAGTCCACTTTCACCCCTGTGGTTATCACCATGTGCGGATACCTCCCTTGTGGTTTAAAACTGACCACATAACCTACCTGTGGTTTTGAAAATGTGCGGATAGACCCCCTGCCGTCATGTTTTCCATCCATATTAACGGACACAACATTAAAAGACCGTTATACCCCCATCACGTCCCTTGATTTTTCTTCTTTTTTAAATCTAACCACACCATCCTGTATACCAAAAATTGAATCCAAACCGTTGATATTGTAAATTTTGACGAGTACTACGTCTATGCCAAAATTCAAGTCAATCAAAAAATGAAAAACTCATGGTCAAATCGATTTTGTTATGAAATTAAAATTTCAAATTTGAATTTACTAAAAATTAGATCACTGGGTTATTGAAGCCTGATCGAGATGATTTTTTACAGAGATACTCTATTCTTTATTTAATACATTATGAACGACTCAGATTACATTCTAGAGATGTGTGAGATACACCTCCGTTAATATGGATGGAAAATATGACGGCAGGGGGTCTATCCGCACATTTTCAAAACCACAGGTAGGTTATGTGGTCAGTTTTAAACCACAAGGGGGGGTATCTGCACATGGCGATAACCACAGGGGGTGAAAGTGGACTTTCCTCTTCTTTTTTTTCCTTCTTGAATTTCTTCAAGGAGGGAAGTACCCCTATGGGCCTCACTCCTTGAATTTCTTCAGCAACCCATCGTTGTCACCACTCATCTCCGGTCCATTTGCACACATTTTTGAACTTGATAAGTGGAGTACATAACCATGAACCCGAGGAGTTGGTGTTGTGGCAATCACCTAGCCAGGATGCTGGCCTAATGATGCTCTTGGTCTGGGATTCGAAACCCCCACTACATACGTACCGTTCTATCGATTCATGTAGGATCACTCCTACGGGGAGGCTTTGCCAAAGCCCGACCGAAGCAACAAAAACTGGCCGATGATTCATTAAAATTGACAAACTATAGGACATTTCAAAAACTTTAATTAAAAAAAAAAAACAGAATATGATCCGTTCTTTAAATAGAAATACAATGATAGAGGGAAGATCACACGACGTCCCGGGAATAGGACACGCGCGTATATATCCCTTCATGTCCATCAACAGGCGTATCTATATTTCTCATATGTGTTCGAGAAGGATTGAGGACCACTTATGTCACATGTCGGTGCTTCATAGGCGCCGTGTCAACCCGTCAACCATTCCAGTTGGTGAAGAAGTGGAATTTTCCAACGTTACATTAATGTTAGATGCATAAGTGATGACTGATGAGCAATGGACGAAGTCTTGATGCCACTGAATTAAGCTTTCAGTCGCCTCTCTCCACATTACTATCCAACCAATATTGTTGTTCAATTATGCGACCACGGATGAGGAGCACAGTTGGGGGTCCTTTTTTCTTCAATTCAATTGCTTTTACCAATTAATGCCCAAATGGAAGTAATACTTTTCTAAACATAGACTTGACTCAGGGGTTAATCTTTTCCCTCTACAAGTCAAGCCTATAAGCCTAAAGTTGACTGATGGGATTTCTAATTAATTGGCTAGGCAAAGCTAAAATTTTGCTTCCAACATTGTCAAAAATTGTCTTATGTGTGCATTGGGTCTCTAATGGTGCAAATAATTTTTGTTTGGGTTGTAGCCATGGTGTGACTACATGAGTGAAACATTTCAAATATGACTTCTCTACGTTTACAAAGAAGGAGAACAATGATATATACACAAGGCAAAAAGTCCTAAAACTATAATGACTAAACTACCTTTAACATAAAATAAGATTACAAAAGAACCCAAACAACATTATTTATTCACAATGAGTTGTGGTTAGGTTAGTCTCAAGTCAATTGGATTAGGTTAGGACTTTGGCTCATGTCTAGCATGCATAGCAGTGGTCACAAGGCTAAATGGTTAGGGTCAAAGTCCATTCCACACTAAGTTTTGTGATCACTATAATCATTACATTCATTCATAACTACTCCCTCCGTCCAGACAACTAAAATTTGTGAGTGCGAAAATTAAAAGCACGAGCACAAAACAAAAATTTAGAGTGGAAGCAATGGCTATTTCGAAGGATTAGCTGAATAAGCTCCGGGAGAGCTGTGTTTTTAAACTAGACCCTGAACATATTCAGGATGCGTAAGGGTTCTGTCCATTTTAATTACTGTCCTATCCCGGCCATTTTCAATTTTTTGGGCCTCATCCAAGGCCCGCAACAATAATCGGATCCATTCATTGTGTAAAGCTCATCGAGACCTTCTACCATGCAAAAAATCATATTCGTCGGTTTCCAATCCACATCTCATCTAAACATATTTATGTTTGAACAAATGGGGTCCAATCCAATGTGATAAGTGTACGTATTCAAAAAAAAAAAGTGTTCCAATCAAGCATCAATTGGTAACCGACGAACATAATTCTTTAGGTGGTGGAAGGTCTCGACAAGCTTTAAAAAATAAACGGATCCAATCATTGTTGCGGGCCGGGACAAGAGCCCAAAAATTTGAAAATGGACAGAACTGGACACTAATTAAACTGGACAATACCCTTCCTCAGGATACTTGTTTGATCAAGAGTTTTGGGCTGCTTCTGATCAAATAGAAATTTAGGGATACGTGTCAAATGGGTCGAGCTAGGACGGCATTGGCACGGTTTAAGATGGGCACGGCACAGTCTTAGATGGTCACGGCATGAAAGTGGGCTTGCCACGACACAGTTCTAGACAAGCACAACACAGGCACGAATGGGTATGGCATACCAAATACTAATTTTAATACCAAAAAAATATTAATTTCTTATTTTATAATGTAACATAACGTTTTACACTTTTTGTGTTTAATAGTCCATTTTTAGAATTCGTGTCATTTTTCAATCGATTATATCTTCCAATTTATAATGTTTTACGTTATTTTGAAAACATTATATTATAGAACTAATCGAGATCTATCTAACATGATCCATATTCGATATGAAATTCATTACGGATTCAAAGATATAACCCATTTTTTAATCAGTTGAATAGAATTAGGGACAATTAAATCCGAACGGAGGGAGTATATGATAATTCAAGTAATTAAGTACTTATGTAATTCGGGCTAGGTTTTCGGCTTCTTGGGCTACTTGTTGTATTTGAGTTTTGAATTTCTTGTGGGCTTTAATGTTATATTTCTACTTGTTTTGACCTTTTAGGAGATCAGGAGATTTGGGCTAGGCCCATTGGGGGTTCTCTTTGTTGGTTTCTTACCAATAGGAGCTTGTTCGTAATCAATTTTCTTATCAATAAAATTTTTGTTTCAGCTTTCAAAAAACAAAAAGTACTTATGTAATTCCTTAATTGAATACAAATACTTGTTTTATTTATTCAAAATCTTGGAATGTTTCAATCCGAACAGTTCATTTTTCAGGTCTCAACAAGCTTATCATTTACCCAAAAAATCAAGTCGATCAGTCATCGGTTGAAGGCTTGGTCGAACAGTATCTCTTTGTGAAGAAATGAGCGGTCATAGTCTAGACATTCATTTCTCTTGTAACAAATATATTACGTTCAATTGGATACTAATGTCTGGTCAATCTTATTTTTTGCATCTATAAAAATCGATCAATGTTTACAAAATAAACAGCTTGAATCATCAAATAAAAACGTGATAAATCTTACTCTGTGTTTTTTGTCATATAAGAGATCAGTTGAATGAGGATGAGTCATAAGTGAGGATCTTCTCCCTAGTCGCTATATGTGGTATGAAAGCACAATCTTGACCTTTAGGACCCAATTGGATGACGTATGTGTTTTGGGTGTATTATTTATGAAGGGGGATAAGATAGTAAGGGGTATTAGTTAAGAAGGGAGGGCCCACATTGATGTGACATTTATAGAGGGTGTATTAAAAAGTAGATGGTTTGGATGAGGTATCAGAGAAGGGGGATAAAATAATACTTGGTTTGGATGGAGGATAAAATGGGGGGATAATAAAGGGTGGATAATGTAAAAAGTTGTCAACTGACTATTTTACCCTTGTACAGTCTCAAACACGTAACAGTCATTAAATTAGTTATATAATTGTAAAATTCAATAAATAAAATTACTTTTGAACAATTCAGCTATAATAATTTATTTAATGGTAAACTAATTAATTGTATAAATTTAAAATATGTTTTTTAAAGTGTTTTATTTTCCGAATTTTTTAAATATTTTTTGAAATACAAAATGTAAAATGTTAAGTTTGGTTTTGAATTTGTTGAATTTTTTTTTGTTGTTGTTGTTGTTGAATGATTAGAGGATATTGGAGGAATAACTTATTATTGTCGTAGATGTTTGGTGCCAAATTAGTTTTGAACATAGTTGGGGTTTATAGAATGGTTCTCTTGTTTTGAAAAGAAGCACCGCTCTGGTATAATCAGTGCTTCGTATAATCCATGCTTACTTGTTACTTATTCGTTCTTGTCATTCTTGTTTGATATTGATCAGACAGAAGAGCAAAATTAGCAGCTCCGTCAAACTTCAGTGAGTTTACGGTTGAAGCCAATGGAGAGATGGAAGACGAAGATTGTTTGCACAATTGGTCCTTCCACCATCACTAGGGAAATAATATGGAAGTTGATGATTTAGCATCCAATTTTCTACTTATAAACTTTGTACAGACGTTATATATTTGTACTGAAACATTATTGCATGGGTTTATTGTTTTTTTTTTGTATAAAATCATTTGTTATCTTGTGCCATTCAAGAAATTTGATTCAAAAGTAACAAATTCATTGCATTCAAGAATTTCATACGAAATTCATACTCAATTCCAAAGTATCTTGCTCCATTCAAGAATTTCATACTAACATATCATAACAAAGTAACAACTCATTTCCATTCAAGAAATTCATAGAAATCCATTCGATGAGAGAAATTCATATGTAAATGAAATAAAATTTAACTACTCCTAAAAAATAACTCATTACAAATGGTTCTAATTGCCCCTAACTAAAAACATGAACGGGAAAGAAATTCTTGGTCTTCCTTTGCTTCTTTTTCCCGTGGGACTTGGTGACGGAGAGCTTGGATACGTGTCGAACACTTGTTAACATGGCTCAGATAATTTGTAAGTTTATATAGACCATTTTTTGAAGAACTAGTAGGCTGCAATATTAGTTGTCAATTTGACCTTCTAATATTGCCTCGCCTAAGTCCTCAACGCGTCTTGTACAAATTTCTCATCACAGCTAATAAATTTCTCATATCTTGTACAACCAACACACTGCCAGCTGAAAACTGCATGCTAAACCCAGAAATACCACAAAATAGCAACAAAATACCCATAAACCTACCGAAAACTGCAGTTTTAAAGCATAATAATGCAATTTTTGAAGCATAAAACTACAGTTCAAATCAAAAAAGCCAACAATAACCTGTGTCCAAACTGTGTCTAAGTCCAAAACTTGTAAGAAACTCCACTACCAATTAACCGAGCAACCAAAGGCCCTAATCCATAGCATGCAGTAAAACTGCAGTTCACCCCTAAAAATGTAGTTCGTTGGGCTCAGAAAAGTATTACGAAAAACACGAGGGTACTCATGGCTGACTTCTTAGCTACCAAATAGAGCACGTAGTTCACTAAAGTCAATAAACCACCAAAATCAATCAAAGAAACGGCAAAGTCTGGGGGAAATGGTCACGTCACCTGAATTAAGTAGGAGGCTTTGTTGTCTGGGTTTTCTGCATTTCAATTAATATTGAACTCATTTTTAACCCATATAAACCTATACAAATATGGGTTTATGTGGGTTGAATCCATATAAATCCATTATATAATATGTACGGGTTGGATTGAATTATAAATGGGCGGATTAGGCAGGTTAAAAAAATATGGGTTGGATTTCCACCTCTAGTTTTTATTTATATCTTTTGATAGGCGCGTAAATGTTCACATACGCGCCTCCTAATTTATCCTTACTAAGTCCGTGTATATTGTTACTCCGGAGCTTAATGCTTGATTTTCGTGTTGCAGGTATTTGAAGGTTTAATGAAATAAAATCGAACAGACAAAGTCGAGTGACGAACCATGGCAGTTTGTTGGCCGAGATAACCGTGAGCCGTGGGATATACTCCTACTGGACTCTTAGAATTGAAATTGGTTGGAAACATTATACTCCGTAAGATACAAAAGTCTTGGTGGCCCAAGAGTTTGTTGTTTATTGCTCTCTTGAATTAAGAGTTGGACCAAAGAAAAGGAGGGGCCCTCCAAAAGCAAATCTCGGCTGGGAATAAAAAGAAGAAATAAGGGTTTTTGGAAAAGTCGGCTACAGCAATATATATATATATAAAAGAAAAGAGGGGACTCTTGGACGGGGGTATTGGGCATTACGGAGGAAAGGAGAGCTGCGGAGACTCACACGCATTACAGGAGACCAAAAAAAACAGAGAACAGCAGGCACAGAACAGAAAAGGGGGCTGCGCATACTTTCTGAACCACGGCGCTGCACGTCACGGCTGGAGGCAGTTCCTTGCACGGACAGAACAAGAACAGTGCGATAATTTCTCTTCTGATATCCGGCTAAACTCGTTTCTAGGGTATAGATGAAGTTCGAATTCTGAGTAACGATTTTTATGTTTTGATTTAGTGTTTTATTATTCGAATCGTGGTTGTATGATATAAGGAATTATTTGCGATAATGATTTGTCTATACACATATTGTGTATGAATTCCTGGGTTTCATGCACGTTCATACAACGGTTCTTAATTGTTTTGTGATAATTGAATAAGATGGGTTATGCTCCGTAAGACGGGCAGTGCTATTAGACGATCCGTGCTATAGAGACGGGTCGTACTATTTGGTGATTTATAAATATCTTTAGGTGATACCGTGAGGACCCGCGAACTCTAACGATATCCAGATTGATTCAAATAATAGACCTTTATCATCGCATAAATATTATTACAACGGGTCGAGTGGATTCGGAACCCTAGATTTTTTCTTTCATAAACTTTCTCTCACTTTTTATTGCTTATTTTTATTCAGCTTTAACTATTTTAAGAAATCAAACCATTAAATCTCTTTCTGAATTAAGTTAGAAATTAATTAGAACAACTGCAATTTAGCCTTCGTAATCGCTGAGGACAAAACTCGGAACACTTACCTCTATCTTTCAGGTGGTAGTAATTATTCTGTTTTACTAATTATTTTCTTTCAGGTGATAGTAATTATTCTGTTTTACTAATTATTTTTGATACGGAAACGACACGATCACCTTCATGAGATCTCCCTTTATCTGATTGGTGCGGGGGTTTTGAAATTCTCTCTAGGGTTTCGCGGGAGAAGAAGGTGATGGAAACTCCGATGCTCGGATGTGGTGTTGTCGGCCCAGTGACCCGCTCACGATCGAAAGCTGGAGAAGTGCTGTCATCGTTGGTGGGGAAAAAACGTAAAAATCGTGAGGAGGTAGCTTCCGTTCAAAAAAAGAAGAAAGCAAAGGTAGCCTCTCTCTCTCTCTCTCTCTCTCTCTCTCTCTCTCTCTCTGTCCTTTTAGACCTTTCTCAGATGTGATTGCTGCGGGGGTTTAGAAATTGTTGGGTGTTTCTCCCTCTATAGGGTGGCACTGCAAATTCTGAGGAGGAGGCGGTGGGCTTGACATCAGAACAGCGGCAGGAATACTCCCGCAAGGATTTCGATTACCCTGTATGTATAACTAACTGTATTAATTGTGTACAAATACTACATTTTCTTCTTCTTCACACGTACTACTTCGCTCTCTCTCTCCCTTGTTGCATCCTCGCCATCCTCACGCTGCAGTGTATTTATGCATGTTTTGTTCTTTTTTTTTTTGCTTCTGTTGATGTGATGGATACAGGAGTTTTATCGTGGACCTTCGAGCGACCTACCTATACACATTATTTTAGCTACAGAAATCGATCCAGATTTACCGGCTAATTTCTCCCGTCAGATAAAAAACTCGGCCAAGGCTATGGATTATTACAACAGTCGATTCGTAAGTAGTTGATTGTTTCTTCTCCTGTGTGTGTCTTGTTCTTGGTTTGTCAATTCGTAAGTGGTTGATTGTTTCTTCTTCTTCTCTGTGTGCGTGTGTGTCTTGTTCTTGGTTTTTGGTAACTACCTTGTGCATGATTTTGGACTATTGTAGAACTCAAACTACGTCGAACCTTTTAATCCCCTCCTGATGACAACGCGGGAGGTTGGTGGTGGTTATTTGGATTTCGTTGTCATAGACACCCATAAATCAGGCCGACATGCCGATGAGATGTTCCAAGCTATCCTGTATACCTCTCCTGGAAAGGAACCCGAGGTCCTGATGTGCAGACCTCAATACATGCCCCCTGGCACCAGGAAAGGCTACCGCCCCTTGAAAGGTACCCTTTGTTTCGCTCTATTGTGTGTTGCCTGTACATTGGTATTACTGGATTGTGTATGGTTCTATGAGCTATCCTATACTTCTACAATTGCTGCATTGTGCTGGTTTTGAGATGTAGTAGCAAACATCAATAGGTTGAGATTGCAAATATTGATTTTGAATGGGTCACCATGATTTGTATGTGTTTGGCCGTATAATTGGTGTATCTAAAACCTTGGTTGAGGTGGTTAGAATAAATTGCATTGATTGACGGATTGTAGTCATGCAACCCTGTTGGATGTATGGAAGTGATAGTTAAATTTGGGAGGCTCATTTGTTACTTGATAAATCAATCTGGATTTCATCTTGTGTTTAGATTCTTGTGAAGACTGGATTTGAGGATGATTCAAGTTAATTGTTCAGATGGTGTGGTTTAAGATGTGTAGTTGATTAGTATAATCGATAGGCCAAAATGTGATTTACAGTGCCATAGGACGTGTGATACGGAAACAAACATAAATATCTTCCAGTTTAAGGAGTTCAATGAGACAGTTTTGGGATTTCTGCGCAGATGATCCACTACCTTTCGCACTCAAATTACTTCCTAATATTAATGGTAGTTAAGGCATACATTTCATGCGTCAAGGTGTTATAAGTTATTTTGATTCAAGTACGAGTATATCTTTGTAGAGATGCACATCTTGTTCCAAATTGTTTGTTCACTGTTGGAGAATCCTACAATTTTTTTAGATTTTCTTACATTGACTTTTCAGAATGAACAATCATTTTGGGACATCAAAGAAATTAAAAATTGGTCAAACTGTTTGCATTGGAGGTTGTATTTGTTAACTGAAAGGCATATAATTGGTTTTATGAATGAAGTAATAGTACGATTAAATTACGTATTATTGGCAATGAGAGTAACTGTTCTGTTTTGTGGATCTTCTATGTGAGTGCCAAAATGTATATGTAATGTTCTTAGGCATTTTCCATATGGTGGACCCAAGGGATTGTCCATCCCATTGAGTGTACCGGAAGGAATCCAAACACTTTCGATTTGTGAAGTCTTGTCAACGGGCAATAGGGTAATTTCACTCACTCACACCTAGGCAATTGCTTCCCTTAATCAATTGCACTTTGTGGTAGGAATTGATTCGTAGAGTGGACTGAATGCACTTATATGCAGAGGTATTGGAGTGTTTATGCGAGGCAATTGGTTACACTGAAATTTTTACGGGCTTTATTAACCTTCCTGCTATTGTGCTATTTGCAGTTGGTTGGTGACATTTGGCAACAATGGCAGTATGCTCTGGAAGGTCCATTTTTATGGTATTTGTGTGGAGTGGATCTCAACTTCTTAACGTATGGGATTTCGAACGCTTATTAGCAGTAGTATGTTTACTATGTAGTGCACGGTTCATTGAAAGTGGTATCTTTGTGGGGTGGATTGTATCTGTCTCTGTCTGCTTTTGGATGTTAACAAACTACTACTATGAAAGACCCACTTAGCTTACAGTTTGGTTCATTTGGACGGTATGTGTGTGGAATGGATCACTTCTTTTTACTAATGGATTTTGAACGCTTATTAGTGGTAGTATGTAGAGTGGATTGTAGCTATCTCTGCTTTTGGATGTTAACAAGGAGTACAATAAAAGACCAACTTAGCTTACAATTTGGTCATGGCACTTCTCTACCATACATTGTCATTCGAAAGTGTCATCTACTTATAAAGTGTCAAGTGTCAACCCATTATTTATTCGATCTAAAGCCATGTTTCCTCTTCTCCTTTCTCCTTCTAATTCTCCAATAGTTTGGTTCCTACGTAAATTACGTACTGTACCAATTCATACAATTGCAACAATTTAACCAAACAAATGTTGAACAATTTCCCCCAAGACCATGAAAATAGGCATACTAGTGTCGGGCTGTGTGTTCGTGCAAGGCAAAATGAACACATCAATCGGTGATGGTAACTTTTTTTATGGTAAAATCCCACTGTAATGACGCCAAAAATTGGTTTGACCGGCTCCAACCGCGGGAGATGCCCAAAGTATCTATAAATGATTTGCCTCATATAGGACGTATAGTTGTGCCCCTGGTGCAATGCTTTAGCGACCTTTTGCATCACACATAAGCCTGGAAGTTAAGCATTTTTCGGTGTTGTACATACCAAACTACCAATGTACGGTGGCGCTGATTGATTTTCCTCTCAAAAGGGCCTAGAAATGCTTTTGTTGTATTGATTGATACCATGCCACTCTATTGTGCTGTCCCCGACTTCCCGTAGCTAAATATTACTTGTCGGTTGCAACAAATTGATATTTTGTTCTCATCTGAAGCATCCCAGGTCCTAATTATGGGTTCCATTAAAGATGTGTTGATCATGCCCGTTCACTACCAAAACCCCAATAATCTATGTGTAGTAACATAGGGCATGTCCATAGCAACAAGGAAACTATCACCTCACAACAATCTTATACCCAACCCCAAGTATAAGCAAATGCTGGAAACAGAAAAAAGCTACACTGCACTCCTAACCAGACCTTATTCCTCCCCCACTCACATAAGTGTGTGGGGGTGAGTGTGTACTGTGTGTGGGTCCACACTTATGTGAGTGGAGAGGGATAAGGGAAGCACCCAATTCTCTGATCCTAGACTCATTTGAGGGTTTTTTTTCTTGGGAAGGACAGATGTTTTTTTTTTTTTTTGCTGTCATGGGAAGTGGGGAGACTTATAAAGTGAGGACGAACTAAAATTCTACTAAGTCATTGGATTGAAGTGATCTCAGCCGTTCATTAAAAATATGATATGTCATATTATGAGGACCTCACAATTTTGTGAATTGTATAATGTAGATTCTTTGTTTCAAAAAAATTTTTTTTTTTTGGTTGCCCCGGCCTAAGAGGATGCTCAAGCTCGGAGGCTTGCAGGGTTTACCCCTGAGCCGGCCTAACCGTAGTCCGAGTCAGTCTTAACCTGATCTGAGACGATTAGTTAAGACCACATGCTTAGGATAGCGTGATTAGTAGAGATGGCAATCCGCCCCGCGTTCGGGGCGGATTTTTACTAAATTTTTTGGGTTTCAGGTCGGGTCGGGGAAGAATCCAAGAAACCCAGTCCGGCTCGGGGAGACTCTACCCCGCCCAGCCCTGAAATTGTTTTATACATAAAAAATTATTTTTACTCTTGTATTTTTACATTTACAAATTAAATACCACATAAAATATTAACTATTTTTTCCATTTTTATGTTAGATGGTAGATTTTGGTTATTAACTATTTTTTCCATTTTTATGTTAGATGGTAGATTTTGGTTAAGTTATAATAATTATTTAATAAAATTTTATTATTTGTGCTCACTTGTTAAGTTATTTTTAAGTTTATAACATATTTGTGTAATGAGTCCGACTATTCGCACAGATTTTTTGTACACATATTGTGCACAGATCACTGTGTGGGGCCCACTAAGGGTCCCACACAAATGATCCGAGTTGTTCATTAAATTTAAAATATATTTTTCAAGAGCCTGCGCGAGAAATCAACTCAATTTGATACATATAGGTGCTCGATCCATACATCTAAACTTTCATACATCTAAAATCTGAATGAAAGTTTAGATGTATGGATCAAGCACCTATAGGTATCGGATTGAGTTGATTTCTAGCGGAGCCCTTGAAAAAATATTTTAAATTTAATGAACGGCTCGGATCATTTGTGTGGGACCCTTAGTGGGCCCCACACAGTGATATGTGCACAATATGTGCACAAAAAAATCTGTGCGAGTAGACTTTCTGTTGTGTAATATATACAAACAAAAGAGAGGCGGGGCGGGTTTACCTTAAACCCGATACGGGCGGGGCGGAGAAACACGTAAATGACCCGGTCAGGTTTCGGGTCGGTTTCTGGTATAAATTTTCGGGCCAGGACAAAACCTGCCTCATTGTCATTCCTAGTGATTAGGGGGGCAACCCGTTAGTGCCAAACGAACACGGTCCTGCCCCAAGCGCGTAGCCTAATTAGGCTGATCTGTCAGGCCCAAATAATTCGGCCCACTACACCTGCCATGGATTGATTGACTTTCATTCACGGAATGGGAACATTTCAGTTTTTTTTTCCAATCCGTGGGAACATTTCAGTTGATAATTGAAATATATATATGATTGTAAAGTCCACATGAACGTTAGATATGAGCTTGATTATGAGTTTAATGATTAAGTGTGTTTGGCATAGCTTTTTTATGTGTTTTTTTTTTTTTTTTTTGAGGTTTGTGGGTAGGTAAAAGTTACATTGTTTTACATAGCTTTTGAAATATTTTGAGTTTAAATAGGTTTTTTAAAAAGCTCCAAAACGTTATGTGAAACGGATATGATTTTGAATGTGTCAAAAAGTCTCAAAAAATTATGTGAAATAGCCAATGTTTCAATATTCGAGACGCTTTGGCTAATATTTTCTAGCTTTAAATTCAAAACCTACGAATTGAATTTGGTACCATCATCAACGAATTGTCGTCTGATCTACGAGAGTTTTGTCTCTTGTTTCAGAGAGTTGTTAGTTTCGTCTTTGGATGAATTTTGTTTACAGACCGGGTTCTTTCAATCGATGCGATGTCACAACGATATTTGTGCCTCAACGTTCTATCCCTACATGATGTTTTTGAAGGAACAATTCGTGGTAGCTTGGTAGATCTGTAGTTCTTGGGAGTTCATTGGTGCGTTCATCCTTGATTGAAGTGTATCTGATCATCTGGGTACTTAGTGTCTTTTTTCTTAACTTTGTACTTTTCTCGTTTGAGACTCCTAATTAAATGTTAGGCAGTTTAAAAATGTTGATGTTGCATCAGGACATGGGTGGGTTAGGATAAAAGATATTGATTGCCTTATGATTTACTCATTTTCTATTTATTAAAATGATTAGTTTAGCTTTGTCCAAATTCTTTATAATGATCTATGTTATGTAAGTGTCCTTAAACGTTTATCAATATAATCTTCTCAGTTTTGACAAAAGAATCTAGTACATACCAAACTTATACAAATGACGTAATTAATCCAGAAACGCAACCAATATAGTAGTAGCAGAAAAATGTAGAGAATAATAATGCAACCGCGATTCTGGAAGTAACTATTAGAAGAAAATTAAATTCAAGAATACTGGGACCCACACCCACCCATCGGGGGTTGGGTTTGTGGGGGGGGGGGGGGGGGGGGGGGGGGGGGGGGGGGGGGGTGGGACTTTCCTTACTGCTGATTCTCAATATGCTGAAAGTTGGATGAAAATATCTAACTTTATAGTAGTCATTAGAGACTGGGCTGACTTTTCAAAAAAATTATCCAGACTTTTTCCTATTTTGTCTTCTTTAGATTTTCTTCAATTTTTTATTTTTGCGTCAAATTTTTGTGGGTTATTGATTCCTCTAAAAAGTAGTACTCCCTCCGCCTCTTTTTTATCGTCTGGTATTCCATTTTGGGCTGTCCCTTAATAAGTGTTCATTTTATAAAATTAGTAGGTAAAAGTTAGTGTATTGTCTATTTTATCCCTAAAAGTAGATTCAATTTTAAAAAATTAGTGAGTTAAAATGTAATAATGATGGGTAAGTAGGAAAAGTGGAGAAAAAAGTTGATGTGAAAGGTATAATGATGATGTCTTCTTAATAAGTTGGAATTACGAAGTAGGACACTTAAAAAGGGACGGAGAGAATATAAATTTATGATAGTACAAATGTGTTTTGAAAATATCCATATTTTAGCACGTTTAGGCCTCGACTGGATGGCGTATTAGTTTTAGGGGATAAGTTATAAAGGGGATAAGATAGTAATGGGTAGTATTATTTTTTAAGGAATGACCCACATTGATGTGATTTTTAAAAAATGTGGACAAAAAAAACTTGATGGTTTCGATGGTGTATTAAAGAAGGGGAATAACTTTTAGTTTGGTTTGGATATGGATATAAAAGGGGGGATAAGGGTGGGGGATAAGGAGAAAAACTGTTAAATAACTATATTGCCCCTTGTGCAATGTTAAAATTTATACTGTATTAAAGTAAAGTACATAATGCTATTTTCAATATAATTAATAAAAACTAAAAAATATAATAATTAATTAATAAGTTAATTAGTAAATACAAAATTTTAATTAAATTAATATTAAAAACGTTTCGGAAAATGAGGGTGTTTCTTCTACAGCTGAAATAGCTCTTAGAATACGAAAACATCTTCTTGGTATCATGCTTGGAATGGAGTGACAGTCTAGATCGTGTTTAGGATCAGATTCTGGCAGAGGCTTTTGCTTTGTTCATTTTCAATCTATGCCCAGTCGATCCAGCATTTTGGCTAATGGGCCATTTACATGGACTGGGCTGGACCTTGTCGGCCGCTTTTGAAGTTCAAATTCTCTCTGCCCATACTCTTCTCTGCCTTTGTTCCCGTGCATTTTCGGCCGATGGATCAAGTTAATTTTTGTATCACTTAGAATATTTACGTGATCCAACGGCCAAAAACACATTGGTACATGGGTACAAAGGATTTGATGGGCCACTTCGGGCCCGATGATTGAAATCGCTCACTTTTTAGATCTCGTCGAGACTGTTATCCACGATAAAAATCACTTTGATAGACTGTCGTTCGACAAAATTTCAGAGCACATTCATATGAATAGGTTAAATGGGAGTCGTGATTTGTAATCCTTTTTTTCTCAATACATACTTGCTTTGAAATAATAGTATCAAACTATAACTGATCGACGTGATTTTTGACGTGGTAATCGGTCTCAACGACATCTAAAAGATGAGAGATTTTGATCATTGAAGTGGGCTCGGAGTGGGTCCAAAAATGGGCCAACAGGATGGTTCAATCCATTTACATGGACTGGAAGGAGCTGTATCTGATACCAAAACTTTTAGCCCAAAGTTTCCCAAGCAAATAAGTCCATTCACACAGCCTTCGTAAAGAAAGATTATTGAGTGCCCTTGGAGTAATGGTCTACAGTCTACACCATTCACAATGCATCGCATAACTTCGTCCCTTAACAAACACGAATAAGTATGGGTCCAGTAGTTTTCGCCAACCACAATTCACTTGGAGTGCAAAGTGACCTCTTTTTTTTTTGAGTAAATTACAGTAAACCCCCCTCAACTAACCTGAATTTTCACTTAACCCCCTCCGACTACAAAACCCAACAGTGTGCACCCTCTAACTATCCAGAATTGACACTTAACACCCTTTTGTTAGGTCTCCATAGGAAAAATGCACCGACGGCCGTCTCCGGCCACCGGGCGGCCGATCCGAGCCGTCCAAAAATTTAAAAAAAAAAAACCGAGTGGGCTAACGCGGGAATCAACGGCATCCGACATGCATAGGTACTCGATCCAAACACCCCAAGAATTTAAATGGGGTGTTTGGATCGAGCACCTACGCACGTCGGATGCCGTTGATTCCCATGTAAGCCCACTCGGTTTTTTTTTAAAAATTTTTGGATGGCTCGGATCGGCCGCCCGGTGGCCAGAGACGGCCGTAAGTGCATTTTTCCTATGGAGACCTAACAAAAGGGTGTTAAGTGTCAATTCTGGATAATTAGAGGGTGCACACTGTTGGGTTTTGTAGTCGGAGGGGGTTAAGTGAAAATTTAGGTTAGTTGAGGGGGGTTTACTGTATTTTACTCCATTTTTTTTTTTACCAGTTTATACATAACTCAATCAACGATTTAGATCTTTTAAAAGCAAAATTTCCAAATCAAGTCGAATACAACCTGGCTGAGCTACCAAATTCCTACTAAGGCGATGGGCAGCAAGCCAGTAAGCAACTTGATTTTTCTTTCTATTGCACCACATAAAAGACCAAGCTTTAGATCGTGCCCAGAACCTGATGTCTTCCACCGTGACCTTGCTCTAAGAACATTTTATAATTTTCTTGTACTAAGGGCCAGCTTGTTTGATTGCATATGAGCATCAAATTGGACTGCATATCCAAGGGACTAAATATTCAGTATTTCGGTCGCTGGCCAAATTAAGCAGATTCTTATTCCTTCATCGTTCCAGAAAACAGTCAGCTTCTTTTCTAATCTGTAGAAAACCCTTACTGAAATGGCTAAGAAAATGTTGAAATATCCCTTTCGTGATTCCATCTGCTTCCATAGCATTTTGCCTCTCAATTAAGTATTGCGGATCGATATAAGCACATACCTCTGATTACGCGAATTTAAAAAGACGAATATGACATTGCAGAATTCATTCCGAAGTACATGATAACCTCTCCAAATTCGGTCCCCTACAGTAGTTATACGGTGTAACCCAGCAATACTCTCTACAAGGTGACGTAGAACCATACACGCATTTCCATTTTGTGTAACAAAAAAAATGTCTCGAGATTCCCGTGTTTGGAAATTTGTATATTATTATTAATCTACAAAAATAAAAGTACACCAGTTTTTTGTACAGACTACAAAGAGAGGACCAGACTCCGAAAAAGGACCCATATTCTTGTCTAAATTGAGCAATAGAACAGACACTTTGAATATAATTTATATGGCTACACCCAATTAACCTTCAATAACATATGAACCAAAGAGAAAAATCAGAGTAACAAATACAACTGAAAACAGATTATGAGAGACCTTTACTCGAGGAATAATTACCGTAGATGTACGAAGCGAATCCCCAAAAGGTAATGACCAGAGACAAGATTTTGAATCCACTCATAGGGTCCTTCAACAAAATTACTGCAGCAAAGCTTGTGATAGGCACCCTCCCTGCATTGAGAACACCACAACACACAGTTGAAGAGAGGAAAAGCACAGCAGTGCCTCCCAAAACTCCCAACTGAAAAGTAATAGCACCCCAGATAAGAACCATGATATACGAAACCTTTCCGCCCTCGAAACTCCTGGCCTCCGAACTCATCCCTTGGAAATCGTTGTCCATGATCATCCCAATTGTGGTAAACACAAAGGCGAAGAAAGAAACCATTACTTGTTGCTCTAAAACTACGTGGAACGATCTCCTTCCGAGTAGTTTCACGAAAACAAGCTCCGAGAGAGCGAATATGAGTCCGTGGAGAGCGGCCCCCATGATATCCCAAACGAAGCCAAAGATGTACTGGCTGTCAGTGACATTCCCGTATCTATCAGAACTCGAATCCAATCCAATGATCACCATAGCGGCAGTAATGATCACAATTGCATTCATTGTAAAAGAGTTGATTTTGTTCTTCACAAGAACGTATCCAAACAGGGCCGAAAATGCTAGGACTGATGATGTGCAAAGAGAAGCAGTTGATGCTGGGAGATATGCATATGCATATGCAAACATGAGGTTATCAGCCGCAGTTATGAAACCCAACACGATATAGGAAAGCGTGAGTTTTATTGTAAAGGGAGAGGGAGAAGTTTTGCAAAAGAAGTATGTGGGAATGAGGATTAAAGCCGTTAGAGGCCACCCTGCAACAGCGACCCACGAAATGATCCATTCGCTCTTCCCTCCATTGGAGTAATAGAAACGTGAGAGGATAATAGAAGCAGGGAATGCCACGAGCATTGCTCCGCTGCTTAGGAGTAGTAGAACCCAATATGAGACTGGCTTGCTGTCATGTGTTTCCCAAACCATTGTCTTGTAAGTGAAAATCTTGTCCATTAATGAAACGGGTGGTTTTGGTGTTCCCTCCTCCATGCCTTCCCCTACCATGGATGAATGGTCATAACAAATACCAAACAGAAGCAATAGTGTCAGGTCTGATGTTTCCATGATGAAAGGTGCACGCATGAAAAACAAGAACGATGCATCTGCAGAATTTGAAGATGTATAACATGCACAAACAAATGCTTGAACTTAAAACGATATTGGAAACTGGTTCTTTGTCGGGTGCAGAGAATGATAATTGGGTAGCAAAACAAGTTTCTTTGTTGGTTTCAGAGAAGTTTGATACATCCCAAAATGAGTACGATTGTCTCTACTAGAGCTGTAAGACAATCCAATGGTAGGTTATCAGCTAATTAATGCTCGATCAGCAGAATTCATTCAGAAAACTCATGGCAAATTAGCAGCTGAACCACTCATAGCAACTAAATGGGCGAAGAACATATTGGCAAAGTGATGTAGTACGATTAAAGAAAATGATATAGCTTAGGATTTTAGCGGCATCCACACCAATCCTGATGATTAATGCATTCAATATCATAAACTTTCAAGAACATTGTAGAGTCCTTCAAATTGACTGTTTCTTATTTTTGGATACAAAACAGGCTCTTTCAAATGATAACCACAAATAAAGACCAAGTAATATCCTCACAGTATTATCTAACATAAAAATCCAAAAATAATAACTAATTGTATTCAATAATAACAAGTAAACAGATAAACATCCACCAGGAGCAAGCAGGAATGACCCGGACGGGGTGTTTCTTGTTTCCTATCAAAAGGTCATGGTTTATTGCATCTTCGTCGTGCTTTTGCTAGATCTTTCCCTCTCCCTTCTTTGGTTCAGGTTCGGATATAAAACCATGGAACAGTTATTAAACGTTCTAGTTATCCATCCTTCAATCAGTCAATATTCATTTCAGAATAATAAGCTAAAAATAGTAAGTTGGCAATATGACCACCATCTATGTAGCATGGACACGGATACGGATTCGGGATACGAACGCATTACGATATAGAAACGCGGATACGTGATTTTTCAAAAAGAGTAGGATACGATACAATGGAGGATCAATTGAATATAAAAATAAATAAATAATATATTATATATATAATTTTTAATTCCTAAAATTTCATTAATGATTACACAAGTTCACCATGTCACATGCCAAGCAAAAAAAAGGCCATCTGGTGTCTCCCTTACATGGCTTCTCAAACCCCAACTTTGGCATCCTTTGATTGTGCATACTAATGCTCTGGACTATCAATGAAGGAAACATGGTAATGTGCATAGAAATTGAATTGGATCTTCAGGCTTGCCCTCCTTAATTTCATTTGGCTTTGATTTGGGGGCATGGTTCAGCAACAAAACAGGTATAAGGGGGCCCCTGCATCAGTGGTATTATGAGAACAACCACTTTGTGTATGTTGCCAAAGCTTAAGTCTTTCTTCAATCGTCCCCCGCCCATACCCCCCAATGATTGGCGACTAAATAGATTTTGTTGTTGTCGTCGTCGTCGTGTATCTCCTTTGGAATCCACCACAAAATGGCATACATCATCGGTTCTTCTCAAAGAGGCATATATCCAAAACTAAAAAAGTCATAGCAAATTAACACCACAAATCGTCATAAAATTGGCCCCTAAGCATAATATTTTCACCACAAATGGTGACTAACCTTTCTCAAAACGGCATAACATTGTAACAATCACTTACTAGATGGTGCCCCTTCATAAGATTCATCGCAAATTGACATAACGTTGAAGCTTACTCCCCGAAGGTTTGGTGACTAGCAGAACAAAGGACTCATGCCTATAAAACATAAGGAATGAGCTTCTTGTCACCGTGCCCCTTGATGGGAATGGGGATCGATCTCTGTGCTAGTTCTCACCACACATTACAATCCTCTTTTCAATACCCAAATACTCCAAAACCAGTACTCAACTTCCCAGTTGCATACCTTTTTCTCTCAAATCAGCCACCCAAAACCCACAAGGAATTGTTCCGGTAACTGTAGTGAACACATCATAGAGCACAATTTCTACAAACTTTGCCAATATCACTTACCAAGAAGGAATAGGAAACACCCCAGAAAACAAAACAAACAGATTCTGTTCTCATGTTAGAAATATGCATATAGTCCTGCCCCTGCATTGCAAAAGCGATCGAACCCACTAGAGCATCTCCATCCCTCGCCCCTATTCTTGAATCGAAACCAAAAGTTGAGTGAATCCCCCCTAAAACTCACTCCATTTCTCGACTCGAATCAATACCATCTTGAGTTTTACTCAAATTTACATTCAAATTAACGGAGACTCGGATTTTTATTTAGTCCCTTTCAAATTCCCAACTAAGCCAATACCAATAAGGAAGCTTTTTACTCAAACATTAGCTTACTTTTTGGATATACCCATTGGAGATGCTCTAACTAATAACAGTATGAACTCATACGATGAAACTGAAACCCATCGACGTAAGAACTATGAATATAGTCCTGCATAGCAAAAGCCAGAGCATCTCCAACCCTTGTCCATTTTCTTGAATCAAAAACAAAATATGAGTAAATAACGCGCGCGCACGCGCAACCCCCCCCCCCCCCCCCCCCCCCCACACACACACACACACACACACACACACACACACACACACACACAACATAACTCACTCCAATTCTCGACTCAAATCAATACCAAATTGAGTTTCACTCAAATTTTTATTCGAACCATAGGAAACTCGGATTTTATTCAATCCCTCTCAACTATATGTCAATAAGTAATTGATTTTACTCAAATATTAGCTTACACTTTGGATTTAATTACCCACTGGAGATGCTCTAACTAGTTATGGTACGAACTCATACGATGAAACCCAGAAAAAAAATATACAGCAATTCGTATGCATTAGGTTCTAGACATATAAATGCACGTACATATAAGTGCATGAGTGAAATTGAGCTCACCTGGTTCAGTAAGTGGCTGTTGCATTAAACCCAGAAACTGCTCAGTCCCGCCTGTAGGGTGGTGTAGCAAATTCTGGTCGATGATAATTGACTGATAGAGGAAACATGGCCATAACTTATTTTTCTGACTTCTAGTCTTCACAACGTTTTTAATCACTCATTAACTTTCAACAATTCTACCACCATGAACAACGTAAAGTCTACGGAGTCACATACAGAGACGGAAGCTTATGGGGACCAAGGCCCCCTGGTTTCGAAAAAAAAATTTCGTACTATATTTTTATTGTGTTAAAAATACTTAGATACTGTATTTTGTATTGGGTGATATTTAATCAGGTAAATAGTTTAACAATGTTGCGGGTACCAATACCCAAACCCCTCGATCTATTTGTTTACTGTCTACCATGAGTTTTTTTGAATGAATATGAACCGTTCTTTATTCTTTTCTGGACACTTTTATGAACAGTTGTCATGTATCCCTAGCATTTTTGGATTATTAATCTCATTTATATTTCTATCTCTCTTCCCTCATTATCCAAAAATCATTAGATTTCTGAATTCACACAAACCACTAGATTTCCAAATTTTGAAATTTCAAACTCTTTTTATTTATATATAGTTCGGCCCCGCATTTACGAAATTCTGATTTCATCCCTGTTAACAAATGTTGGATTTCGGCTCAATATTGAGTGTGGTCCAGACCAGCTCTTCTCCTGTTCGGACCAGCGACCATACCGCACTCCGTTGACCAATCTGTTTTTTCCGGCCGGACCGGCGCCCTCACATCAGCTCTCAGCACAGGTTCGTCCGGACCAGCAAATTTTGGTCTTCCTAAAGAATTTGGGAGTTTCCTATTTGGTTTTAGACTTTGTATGCATAGGAAATATAATCTGGCAAGGATTCTGACTTTAGGAAGATTCTGTGGCTATAACTATAGCATTGCTCTCTCATTAGGGTTTGGGGACTTCTTGAGTGAATCCCTCTGAGAGGCCCCTAGGGGGCTTCGTCCGTAGAACTTTAGGGTTCTTTGGAAGATCTTCATCAGCATTTGGTTGCTATTGTGGGTTCTGTAGGCCTCCGGCCATCTGGAAGATCTTCATCAGCATCTGGTTCGGAGATTCTTTCTGGTTGAAACCTTAGGGTTTCTTGAGAATCATCTGCATCTGTGTGACATCTGATCACGTCTGTGGAACTCTGTTCCATCTGCGTCTTTTGGTTAAAAATCCTAGGGGTTTTGTGAGACTTGCTTGATGAGAGAGAGTCTGGATCTAGTGAGAGATTCCAATTGGGTTTTTGGTGAGAGAACTTGTATTTGGGGTTGGTGAGAGTCTCTTTGTAAGGGCTTTGTTCGTTTGTCACCATTGTAGCTCTTTGGAGCATTGTTCTCTTCACAAAGTGGAATCGTCTCTCGTTTGTTTGCCCGTGGACGTAGGTTTATATCTGTAAGCCGAACCATGTATATCTCTGTCTCTCTTATTTGTTTTATTCACTTCGTTTTTGGTTTGATTTCTCCACTAGTTTTTCAAAGATGTTTGGTTTGTTACTTCTCAATTATCTTGGCCATCAACGATATTGCGCTTCGTTTGGGTTCTTAGGGGGCCCGCCGCACAACAACAAACACAAAAATTGAGCCGACGATCGATATATCCCACGACAGACGTGGTGGCTGGGCCCCACGCGCATGAGTGAAATTGAGCTCACCTTGTCTGGTTCAACCAATGGCTGTTGAATTAAACACACAAACTGCGTGAAAACTTGGGAATACTGAGAGCTCAGTCACGACATACGCCTGCTGGGTGTTGTAGGAAATTCTGGTCGATGATACGAGTGGTAATTGACTTCTTCACACCGTTTAGGCTTTTCTTCTGAATCACCTTTTTAATTTTTTCAAATTTTTATCTTTGTGTTTATATCTTATGAATTACTCACTCTGTTCCAAAATGGATGACATTTTTGAAATTTGTATCATTGTTTTATTTCTTATATCTTTTGACATGGATCTCAAAAAATAGACAATATTCATCTTGTTTGATAGTTCTCGATTAGTTCTATTATACGAAATTTTCAAACTCGTGAAAAATATCATAAATTGAAATATATGAGCGATGAAAAAATAGCACGAATTTCAAAAAATGTCACCCATTTTGTGATGGAGGGAGTACTACTTGTTCCTGGTAACTTTTTTTATGTTATGGAACAAAAACAAACCCTACTTTGAGACAAAAAAGTAAGCTATTCCATATCTTATAAATAAAAAAAAACAACCGTGTTTTTACCTTTTTCTTATGAAAAATGGGGAAATTATCAAATACATGGCATTGACTCAAACTAATTACCAAAACATGGTGTGACTTGCTTCGTAGTTGTGATAGAGCAAGTCCAAAAAGATTCAGGATCAACTATGGAGCAAGTCATTTCATGTATTTGTAATTAGTTTGAATGAACGTCATGTTTTGGTAATTTCTCCAATAAAAATCTTAGGAGGACTTAGCCTTAATCACTCATTAACTTTTCAACAATTCTACGGCCATAAACAAACACACAAACGCCTACACATACACACTCATAAGACATGCGGAGCCCCCACGCACTACAAAACTCTAATGTGTGGGGCCCAAATTTGTGTGAATGTGTATGTGAGTGTTTTTGTATTGTTGTTTGTGGTTCTAGAATATTTGTTAACTTTTAAGAGATTAAGATCATATTTTCCCGCGGATCAAAAAAACAAAAATCATAGTTTCACATCACATCATATCATATGTTTTGAGGAAGAGAATCCAAATACTCCTAGTATAGAAATAGAAAAATGTTAACGTCTGCCCAATGGGCGTAGTTGAAAATGTAACCGCATTCAAAAATGTGTATTAATATCAATAGCGTAGCTAAGAATTAGGCTCGCAGTGCGGGCACCATTAATTGACATAATTTTAAAACTTTTCTCTTTTATGGTAAACTACCATAATATAAATGAAAGGACTTAGAATGCAAAATTTGTTACAATATACAGATGGATAACGGGTCTTTATAAAAAAAAACAAGTACATAAACTAAAGCATTTTTGGCAACTTGACAAAGATACCCGAGGATGTAACTACAAGAGAAAAAATGTGTATAATTTTTAGATACAAATTGTCATGACCTATAATTTAGGGGATAAAGTTGATATTCTTGGATTTTGCAGTAGGGGCGCGTGCCCCCACTTGTCTCCATGTGGCTCCGCCACTGATTAATATCCGTGAAATATGTATTTAAATTCGAACTTGTATATTCATTGTATACTTGTTATTTTCCACATAGTGGGCGAAGATTAGCAACACCAGCAAACTCTATCAGAGGGTAAAAGGGGCCACTATTGTAACACCCATTCCAGATATTTGGTATTTAAAATTAATCTTGATTTTGTGAGAGGTGTGTTAATTGTGTGGTACAGTATGTGATGGTTTGCACACGTGATATCCATGGGAGTACATCATACCTTGGTAACAAACAAACAAAGGAAAGAAAAAGGTTGACAAAAAAGTTACAATAAAACAAAAACATGTGCCAAGGGGCTAGGCAAACACACGTGTAAGATGCAAGAAAAACCTCTGCCTTGGTGGCAGTTTCTACGTGCAAGCGTGCACGTGAAGATGAAGGGGGAGGTGATAAAATAGACAGGATTAGTGGACTTGAAGGGAGAGGCCTGTTTGGGGGGCCGTGGGTTTTTGGATGGGGATCCATGAAGGGTTTTAATTTTTATACACTTCTCTGAGCTTAGGGCACCTCATTTGATCCACGTGGACAACCCAGGCCTGTTATCGTGGACAATCCTTCCCAATGGAGGGCTCCGGATCAAGGTCTTTATAAGCTGAATTGTGATGTGGCGATTAAACGAAATCCAACCGTGCGGTGGGCACCTAACTATTTAAACAGCTCAGTATGGGATATTACGTTTCATCCAAACGCAGGATGTCTATTTAAGGAAAATTTTTAAAATAGTACCTGACCTTACACATAAATTATACACAGGCAATTGACCTTTTAAAATTATCAAAAAAATACCTGACCTATTTAAGAACTCATCAATTTGCCACCCGCCGTTAACTTCCCACCCAAAACAGACAGAAATGCTGAAAATGTGCATTTTGGCACGAATATTGGCAAAACAAGATTAAGGCTCATTTTGGCAAAACACAATATTATACTCATAAACAAGATTAAGGCTCGATTTGGCTTTAAAAGTCAATTAATAACTTAATTTTTGTCTTTATTCAACAGGAAAAAAACGCATTTGTTAGTTTTGGGTCAAGACGTATTAATAAGTCACCAAAATTACTTAACTTTTCAATCTAAATCCACCCTAAATAAGGAATCAAGCTTAATTTAGTAATTAAATACTCATAACTATGTAACCAAATAAGATTACTCTGTGTTAAACAAAGGAAAAGACAAAAACAAAAAAACATAGAATAGTCATGGCCTGGGTAGGTGTGAAAAGTGACTGAGTTAAGTAATTTTTGTGACTTATTGATTTGTTTTGACCTAAAACTAACAAATGCATTTTTTTTTAATAAAGAAAGATAAAAATTAAGTTATTAATTGACTTTTAAAGCCAAATCGAGCCTTAATCTTGTTTACGAGTATAATATTGTGTTTTGCCAAATGAGCCTTAATCTTGTTTTGCCAATATTCGTGCCAAAATGCACATTTTCAACATTTCCGCCTGTTTTGGATGGAAAGTTAACGGCGGGTGAAAAATTGATGGGTTTTAAATAGGTCAGGTGTTTTTTTGATAATTTTAAAAGGTCAAGTGCCTGTGTGTGATTTGTGTAAAAGGTCAGGTGCTATTTTGAAATTTTCCCTCTATTTAATTTATTCTAGATGGATTGGCTTATTCCTGGATTTGTTGTGAAATCTGTACTGCGCGCCCTTGGGGCTTTTAATGAATGTTATTGAGATTGTCAAAAAAAAAAAATTCCAATGCCTATACCCATCCGATTGAGTTGATTATACTATATAGGTGCCGTGCCAACTAAAAAAATTATTCAACAGCTAAGATTATTTGTCTGGAATTATGAAATGGGTTCGCTAGACCCAATTATCCAAAAGCATTTGGCCTCTTTTTTGGTGTTCGTTTAAAAGATGGAAAAACTACTCGCACAGATGCGCATGCATCGCATTGTGGCTAGTGGGGCCTACTTCACGTCCCACATGAGCCATCCGAGTCCTTTTCAAAAATATGTTTTTGGGTGGACATATTAAAAATTTGATCAATCGAATATCAAATTTTTTTGATTTGATCTTTCAATTTTTGATAACTCTTAAACACTGAATAATAACTTGGAAAGATTGAAATCAAGCCTTACGAATAACCAATTGAATTGATTTTTTAATAGGATTCACTAGAAAAAAAAATATAAACATTTAATTAATGAATGAATCGATCATTGATCATTAAAAAACATATGCATAAGTCATTCGGAATCTTTTAGGTTCACTGAAAGAGAGAAAATTTGAAAAAAGAGAAATTAAAAGGTCAATCGTGCCTACTTTTACCCTCTAACGCCAAAAATCAAGCATCCATTTCCCCCCGAATCATTTTGGGTTAATAATACCGAACATGTAGAATTAGAGAAAGAAAAAATAAAAATGGGATAATGATTTATCCAAACGCCCTCTTATTAGTTTTGTTATCTGTGTAATGAGGGTGGGTTTCCCCTAATTAGCAGGAGTTTTTTTTAGGTGCAAAAAGTTAGTACTTCATTTCCGCTAAATTGACTGTTTTTTCGGAAGGTCAAAAAATCATACTTTTTTAGCACATGGGAAACAAATAAGCTTTTTCTAAATCACTTTAGCATTTTTAGTACTTTTAGCACTTACGGGAAACTCACCCTGAGAAGGAGATTTAAGAAAAAGGATTGTAAATTTTAGGAAAATGATTTGGACAATCATCTTTCTTTTTCTTTTGGTTGAGCGGAAATTGACACTCCTCTTTTATCGATTGGTACTCGTTCTGCGTTTGTCAAAATTACCAGTTATCGTAAATCATTTTTTTTTCGTATGGGACAATTTTAGAGCTTCAAGGAAATAAAAACAAAAAAAATAAAGTGTCAATGAGTAAAAAGAATTTCAAAGTGTATTGCAAGTTTAATTGATGCTAATGAGCTGTGCAATCGGTGTTTTGGCTAAGAGGAATAAGCCAGCTTATTGACTTTTTTTTTTGTTCTTATTTAAAAAAAAATTGTGTTTAGAATTTTTATGCCAAACTTTTTAAGATTATTGATTCGTCTAGATGAGATGAATCGAAAAATTCAATTTTTTTTTTCTATTTTTACCCAAATATTTTGGGAAATATTCAAGATAAAGCTCAATAAGCTGACCTTTTGAGCTTTACCTTGGATATTTTTGAAAATATTTGCATAAAAGTAAAAAAAAATTGGGTTTTTCGATTTCTCTTATCAAGACGAATCAATAATCCTTAAAAGTTTGACGCAAAAATATTAAACGCAATTTTTTTTTCAAATATGGACAAAAAGGAATACGACAATAAATGGATTTAAAGGGGTGCTAATCAAGTCAAACACAGTAGTGTTTAGGCTTGTCTTGATTTCTTATTACCTGTGTTCAAACTTGACTTGTGTTTGAAGTTTTGTGTTCATAATAAGCTTCGCTTGGCTTGTGAAATATGCAAGTTAATCTCGAGCTTCCAAACATGAGCTTAAATTTGTGAAATTTCGAGCTTTTAAGTTAGAGCTTAAACTTAAACTCATTAAGTTCCAAAATGAAATGAGTTAGTAAATCAAAGTTAAAAGAATGTGATAGCGGCTTCAAATTTGCTCAATAAATCGTTTAAAACTTTGAATTGCTTCATGGAAAGAATTATATAATTACTAATGTAGCCGTTAACTTCTACTGTATATCTTACACAGGAGATTTCCTATTTAGATGCAATAATAGGGTAAAATTAGCGAAATATCTATATTGAAAGCTACTCATTAAGACCAGAGCTTCTAGCTCAGTCGGTCATGTAACCCTCTTTGGGAGTGAGAGATCGTGGATTTGAATCTTATGAAGAGGATATCAACCCCTTACAGTACTGACTACTAACTATTTGTAGAATGATTTTTTTATTCACGAGTCTATCGAGCCAAACAATCATATGCTCAAGCTTGATTTGAATCCATAAACAAACGAAAAAACGTGTTTGAGCTTAGCTTATCTTTTTTATAAACAAGTTTGAACGCCATAAGTCGAGCAAAGGTTAAGCCATTTGGTTCGTTTAGCAAATCTACCAAAACACAAGTTTCGGAAGAACTATAAAATACAGTAACCATTTGGATTTTCGTTCCATTTAATCCCGTATAGAGTTGAGGCCGGTACGCCCCACCACGTGATAAAGGCGCGTAGAGAATAGATCGAAAATGCTAAACAGCCCGACTGGGCCATCCCGACTATCAGCCCGACCACCGTGTGGGGTCCACTCCGGCCACCGCACGGCTGATCTAATCCGTTCAAAAAAATTTAAAAAAACATTCCAAGTGCCGAGTGGGCATCAACGGCATCTGATAAGTATAGGTCCTCCGATCAAACTCCCCATTTTCAACCGTTCAAAAAATGATTGAAAATTGAAAGTTTGATCTGAGCACCTACACTCATCGGATGCCGTTGATGCTTGCATGGACCCATTCGGAATTTTTTTAAAAAGTTTGGAACGGATCAGATTAGCCGTGCGGTGGCCGGAGTGAACTCGCACGGCGGTCGGGCTGTGTAGAAGGACTCTAGATCGAGATACCCTCGACAATTTGCAGCATCCTAGTGATTGGAGCGCCTTTTGTTTCAATTTTTCATCAAATGGAAACAGGGGTAAAGTTTGGTGTACGCACACGGATTCAAGACTAAATTTTTCAAATTAGACATGCCAATTTTTTTTTGAAGGTTGATGTGACATTTTGACATCAACCCCTCTTTCTCCCTTTCTCCGGACTCGGGGGGCTGCTCTCCCCCTTGGGGAGAGCAGCGTGCTGCTGCCCCCTTTTTGGGGCCCATCCCGGTCTCGCTCCGATGATCCGAATCGTTCACTTTATAGAGCTCGTCGAGTAGAATACCTATGCAAAAAATCAGCTTAATTGGATATCATTAAGTGCCTGATCGGAGCCTATATAACTCTTGGTCCATTGGGAATAATGGATTTGATCCAGTGTTTCGGATCCATTCTTTTCAAAGTAAAAAGGCTCCGATCAAGTACTTAATGATATCCATTAAGCTGATTTTTTGCATAGTTGTTTTACTCGACGAGCTCTACAAAGTGAACGATTCGGATCATCGGAGCAAGACCGGGATGGGCCCCAAAAAAGGGGCAGCAGCACGCTGCTCTCCCCAAGGGGGAGAGCAGCCCCCCCGAGTCCTCTTTCTCCAACTCTTTAAGTCAAAATTTAAAAGTTGGCATGAAAGAAAGAGGTAGTCAAATTTGACAACTTAATAGGTGAGTTACTTTTCATGTCAACTCCATGCCAGCTTTGAGGTAGTACCGAGCAATTCTAGTTTGTTCAGATTACATACGCCCTAAAAAGCAGGGCTTATGAAGGCATAAAACTCCTCCACGAGAAAGTCCAACATTTTTATAAAAAAAAATCATAACTTACCATTGCTTGACAAGTAAATGGCAATTCGAGTTTGTTTATCTTACATGCACCATGGAAAAGTAGATTCTAGAGTACAGTGGCGGAGCCAGGAATTGGCCGCGGGAGTGGCACCGTTCAATGAATTTTTAATTACTTTTTGTGCGAAAAAATATGATAAAGAAAACTATGTAGAAAGTCATATAATTAGATTTTGTTGTAAATTTTTTTTTTGTGCAATCTGGGCTTGCTCCAACTCTCTTATGGCGTTCGAATGGAAGACATTATGGTACTGATTTTTCTTGATTTGAACTGACCATTCTCTAAATTGCGGCTTTTGCAGTATTAGTACAAAGTTTTTTTTTTTTTTTGTGTGCCTATAAATACCTTGTCCAACCATTTTAGTCTATAGAAAAAATTATGTGTTGAAAGTGCGGGTGACATATACCCCAACCCCCTCTATGTGAGCACCGTCACAAAAATAAAATTTAGGATAAGTAGCTCTAACAATAGGTTCTTTCTGCCTTAACAAGCGTCGCAAAAAATAACTAAATTGACAAGCTTCAAGAATGCCAAATGTAATCAGAAATCCCTCTTTCACTCTTAAGTGTCAAAAGAGTGTAATCCGTAACTTATTTATATAAATGTGAAAATTGACATATTTGTAAATTAATTTTATATGTCCATTCACACACAATAATTTGTAAAGAAACATACAATAAAAATTGTGTTAAATTTAAGGGAAAAAAATTAATGTACAAATGCTCACGTGCCTCTCCAATTAGTAAAAACTAAAAAGTTACAAAACATGCGAGAGAGAGAGAGAGACTTTTTTTCCCGCAAGAGAGAGAGAAGTTCCCAAAATACGAAAGCGAAAGTGCCACTGGGAGACTCGAACTCCTGTGGCCGCGGTCAACAAGCAAGGCCTTTAGCCAAAGGCACTAGCGTAGTTTTCAGGAAATCATCTCAGTTGTTTCATATTTAACATTATGCTTTGCAATTTTTTTTTTTTTTTTTGGGGATATTTTTGAAACCGGGGGTGGCACGTGCCACTCCCCCCACCAGGTGGCTCCGCCACTGCTAGAGTACACGAAACTCCTCCTTCAAACGTACCCCCATAAATATATGATCAAGCACACACACCACTTTTATGATCTTCTTCTTCTTTTTTGATCATTCCACTTTTAGGATCTTGTTCCCTACAGAGTGCAACAGTTTCTGTATAGAAACATACATGAAATCCCAACGCTGCACAGCAAAAACCCAGGTAAATCTACTCTTGTTAAAGAGAGTCCATTGTAGACAAAATCCAATTAATGTCAAGAAATGGTGAAAAATAACCATAAAGATGGAGTGCCTAGAAGTGCTCTAACGCTACATCAGAGTGTCAGACCAATTATTTTTAAGGGGAGTGTTGGATTAATAATCTTAATTGCGGGGGACAAAAGAGAAGTTTGGAGTAAAGACTAGTTCTTTCACTTATCACAGCTATCAATATCAATTAGGAAAAAGAAATAACGTACCTCGATCAGAACTTTAGATGTCATGACTTGCATTCGATGATCTTTGATGGGCTTGTGGAGAAGCTTGATCAAGGGTGGCATTACAGACCCCACAGTGAAAATCATGTGCCATGTTCGAATTCCTGAATCAAAGAGGCCTTAATCAATTGAAAGTTGCAAGTCACCCCTTGCATATTTGAGTCCAGATCAAGACTTACTAGATTCTGACTGAAGTATAATATGAACAAAAACCAGCAAAATGATAACTAACTCCCATAATGATTTAGCAATAATTAAAGTATTGAACATTTCCTGGATTTGAACCCAGAAAATGAGGGTTGGAAGTTGGAACCACGACCCAATCTTCTCATGGACTATCATATTCAATACTAGTACACGATGTCAAACTCAATATGGCAAACAAATTATTTGGCAAAAATCATAAATGGCTACCACGAAGTGCTCTACTATCCATAATGTCAAAAAGTGGTCACATCCTTGGTAACAATTGGCGCGGGCCTTTCTTTGAAAAGTCCACATGCAAGGTCCTAAGAAGCCTTTTCCGAGCAAAAAAAGAAGGCTTTTCACTTTACGAACCTCAAATCCCTTAGCTTTGATGACAGCAAGTTTATAAGCAAATGAAGACACACGATCAATTTACCAAACATATGGCGGGCACTGTTGAAATTCACTATACTCACTATGCAAAGCCCAATCAAGCTAGAGTTACCCATCAATCTCAGAGTAGATACTAAACAAGCTAAAGGAGGTCGTAAAAGAACAAGAGGTCACAAAATATAATCAGAGCCAAATAACAACACAAATTTGTTATGGACTTATTTTGCCAAAACAGACATACATCTCCAAACCCACACCATTTAAGCGCCAAGATCAAATTGCAAATTCAATATGGGCCAAATCTCTGGCTATAGAACAAACAAAATGTCGATCGGAACAAAGATAAAGCAAAATGCGTACATGCAGAGCCAAAATCGGTGATGGAATTTTCACAAAACCAAAATCAGGCACTGTTGAAATTCACGCTGATGGACTGGCTGCGCGCGCGCGCGCGTGTGTGAGAGAGAGAGAGAGAGAGCGCGCGCGCGCGTGTGAGAGAGAGAGAGAGAGAGAGAGAGAGAGAGAGAGAGAGAGAGAATGGTGTTTCACGCTAATGGAAGGGAGAGTCCAAATGGAAGGGAGAGCCCAAATGGTATTTCACGCTGATTGAAGGGAGATACCCGATTAATCTAACACTGATAGAAGCTAGGGCTTATTTGGGGATTCAAAATTTTCGATGTTCAGAGCGCCAAAGGTTTTTGTTCAGCGCCACGAAATTGGCGCCACAGGATTTTAGGGAATGAGCCAATGAGGGCTACGGTTTTGTAGTTAGGATTGTTACCTCTCTCACTTATGTGTCTGCAATAAATATAAACAGTCTACAAGTTCAAAACAAAACATTCTATGTAACCCAAAAAAAAACATTGTAGAACTCGATCAAGCCAATTTTAATGAGAATGATTTAATCAAGAGGGAAAACAAAATCAATGGCCTCAATCATCATTATTGTGTCGCGGTGAGTGACTACCGTACATTTAAGTACAATACAAGACATAGTTTGTTATGAATTACATTGAACATACAGATTTTATATGTAATTACAAACTCAATTGTTACAATCGTCGATTTGAACCATTGGGATTTCACATATCACTAATTCCATCACTGACGTCAAATTAAATCAAAGGTTGTCAGATGCGACTGCCTGATCGGACCACATTTAATGCATCCCAAGGTATTAAAAGCATTAGATTGCAAAACCCGACCCCCACCTGAGTTTTTTTTTTCCCCCAATTGAAACCGTCTATCTTTTACATATAAAAGAGAACGTCATTCGAGCAAAGAATGAAGTTAATCGGGTATCGTTACACACTTGATCAAATAGAACACATTCCCCCCCCCCCCCCATTGTGTTGCGATCGTGTGGCCAGCGTACATTAGACTATAGTAGAATACCTTGGTTTAGAACTAAGTAAGTACACTGTATGGATTTGAAAGGTGGCTGCAGACTCATTTTCTTGAATCTTTGATCCAAACCGTTATGATTTTACGTTTTATCAATTATATCATTCTCTCAAAAATTGGTGATAGCTGGATGTCAATAGCCACATGATCGGAATACATTCAGTGCTTCTAGAGGCATTAAAGTCATATGATGCACCACTTGAGAGCCACCTGAGCTGGTTTATGAAAATTGGAACCATCTATCTTTTACGTAGGAGGAATTATATTGCTTATCGTTATGTACTTGATCGGATGTAAAAAAATCATTAAGATAATGGATCTACACTCCGATGAAGGGGCTTTCAACATCCGATAGTCTCAAAAAATGGCGAGAGTGATTAAAACACAAAAAACAACAAAATGAACGGTATGAATTGTTGTGATTGTGTTGCGATCGTGTGGCCATAATACATTAGACTATAGTAGAATACCTTAGTTTAGTACTAAGTAAGTTCAATGTATAGAATTGAACGGTGGCTGCATACTCGTTTTCTTGAATGTTCAATCTAACCCGTTACGATGTAACGTCTTGTCAATTATACCATTCTCCTCCCAAAAATCATGGATAACCGGATGTCGATAACCACGTGATCGGAACACATTTAGTGCTTTTCTAACTATGTATCTGTGTCCCGATGAAAGAGCTTTTCTAATCCGACTCATTCAAAAATTGGTGAGAATGATTAAAACACCAAGCACAACAAATGAACAGTAATAATCATCGTGATTGTGTTCTGGTTATTACATTTTAATTTTTACTTTTGGATATACTTTTTTCTTATTCATTAATTGAAACTCTTTTACCTTGGTTAATAACATTACATCATTATGAAAAGTCAATTCCTTTAACAAAATTAATATTATTTTTTAAACTTAATTTAATTACTAACATTCCATCATTATGAAAATTCAATTTATTTAATAATGAGCATGACTAATGGCCTATTCTTGTTTATTTATTTATTTTTTTTTACCTTTACTAATTGTAGATGTTACTGTAGTGGGCCGAGCGAGAGTGCTTGCGCCGTGCGTGAATGAGCCGCGCCATTTACTATCCTCAGAGCCCGATCCGTTCCTACTATTTTGGTACGAGGTTCGGCCATGCCGACGGTGGTTCACCAGCGCACGTTCCTCTCTCTGTTGATTGGGATGGTTTCGTCGGGACCGTTAGTCGTCGGCTCCACGCTCGGTGTTGAACGAACGTGGGCCATGCCTCCAGCTCACCCACGTGGTAGTAACGGTTTCGGTTGTGACGATGGACGTGACGTCGTCCTAATGATTGCCATGAATGGCGTGAGGGCACGTGAAGGTGCCAGCTCGTGACCTAGACGGTTACAGAAACCCTAATATGACGAAGGGGTGAGGTCAGCCGACACGTGTCATGCATCGGTGCAGCCTTGGAAGCCAAGCTAGGAAATGGTTATAAATATGCCTTCATGCCTCCTTGAAGAAGGTACAGACACTATTCATTCGTAAACCCTAGCTGTTGGCTCTTCATCTCTTAGAAGCAATACTGATCCTCGCACCGGAGGGCCATTCCGGAGGACCTCCGGTGTGGTCTTTAGTCGTGCTTCATTTTGCAGGACGAAGAGCTGGATCTGGACCAATTTGCGAACCAACCGGATCGGAGTCCCCACAATTTGGTGAACCTGACGTGAACCCTCTTTTTATACGCGGCGGCTCCTCCGTGTTTCCTCCTCTCCATATTTTCTTTGAACCTTCATTAGCACCCCTTCACTGCCAAAATGGGCGGCCCACCACCTCCTTTCCACCCCCCTCCGCTACTCCATTCCGAAACTGGAGTAAATACTGTTTCCCCCTCCCATCCTCCCGGCTTCACGCCTCCAAAAGCTAGCACCTCCATTCCACGTCCGGAAGGCCTAAGTGACGATGCTCTGGCTTATGTCCAAATGTTGGAACAACAGCAAGAGCAAACAAACGCGGATGTTGCTATTCTCAAAATGGAGATGGCCGACTCAAGGCAGCTAACCGTCCGGCCGCCTCCCATTCTGACTCTCAGGGACGTCGCCGACGGCGAGACCTGCCTCCACCTCCTCCCCTTGGTGACAATGATAACCCACGTCGTATCTCCGTCCACGATCGTCTGGATCCACCCCTCACGGCCAATCGGGTCGAAGGCGCCGCTCGCTTTGGGCAGCAGCGTCCTTCGATCCACAAACGCCTCGGTGGTGGAATCAGCTTGGGCGGAGAGGATGGAAGACGAGAAGGCAGTACCCATACCGTATACTCTAGCTCAACGGCTGGGGACGAATACTCCCAGGGTTCCCAGAGCTATGATACAGTTGAGCTCCTGGACAATCAGCAAGCATTGGTTCCCTACGAATCGGGACGGTGAAAAAGCCGAACGTCTCGTAGGAACGGGAAGGACCCTATAGGGTACGCCGCTGAACCCGAAGCAGCTCCCAACAAAAAGGGCACCGACAGACGCTCCACCGATTCTCGAAGCACACAGCAGCTACCCCGAGAAAGAAGTATAAGCGTAGTTGTTCGGCAAAACAACGATCCATGCCGCCGCAAGGTCTATCGTACCGAACGACAGCCTGAATACGCCCAACGGCAGTCGCCTGAGACGGGTAGACGCGACTCAGGTAGGCGTCGGTACGAAGATACGACAGATAAGGATGGGGATCATCGCCTTTCCAAGCGACACCGTAACGACCGCGATGGCCGTCCTCCAAGGCCGACGCATGAATACCAGTTGAGAAAGTTGACCGAATCTCCATTCTCTGCAAAAATTCAGGCGACACTGCCGAAGGTCGGTATGCACCTCCCCAAATTTTAGAAGTTTGACCCGAGCACGACGGAGGCCTATACGCACCTCATCAGCTACCGCAGTACCATTTCCTGCGTGACCGATGACGACGCTATTATGTGTAAGGCCTTTCCTTCCAGCTTGGGCCGCCTCGGCTTACTATGGTTCAATCAATTGGAAGCAGGGTCCATCCACAGCTTTAAAGAACTTGAGCGCGCCTTTAACTACCGTTTCATTACAAGTAACAAGCAAGCAAAGGAAGAGGACGCCCTAGCACAGATGAAGAAGCGACCCGGCGAAACGCTTCGGAAGTACGCCGAGCGTTACTGGCAGCTTTTCAATGAAATACCGGGTGTGGATCAATATTGGGCCGCTAGGAACTTCAAAAACGGGCTGGAGACTGGGAGTAAGATTCTGGACGAACTCGCGATACGGGCACCCCACGGAATGAACGAGCTCATGCGGACGGTTGAACAGTTTTGCTCTTACGAAGAATTCTTGGCCGAACGAGAGCTGCAGGGCGGACAGTCATCCATTATCCCTCCGAGCCTTCACGTTCCCACACCGCAGTTGGCTGTTCCGAAGCCGGCAGTCCCGTCACAGCCGAAGAAGCAAGTGAATACCGTCAAGGTTGCAAACAAGAAGGCTCCAAAGGCTCACGACTACGTTGCCGAGACAACGGTTTTCAAAGAGCCGATCTATTTCCTCTTTCGAACTCTGGAGCGGGAACCCTTCTTTGTCTGGCCGAACCCCCCCAAGTTGAACACCGAGGACGGCAATGACAACAGTCGGAAAAGGTGTTCGTACCACAATGAGCTCGGTCACTGCACGACTGCTTGTGCCCCTTATAAGGTGCTGCTGGAGAACTTAGCAGCCCAGGGGCTTCTCGACGATCACATTGATTGGACAAAAACGACGAGGCGACAACAAAACGCTGGCGGCCAAAACCCAATTCCTCGGCCCGTCGAAGTAATCAATGTAATTCACGGGCCAGCAACCAAGGGAGTCATCCAAAAGATTCGGCAGGAACTAGACGTCGCCAAAAGCTCTCCCTAAATTTTCTCTGTCAGTAATGCCCCCAAGCGACTGAAGACACTTGAACGCCCTTGGTCAATCACGTTCACGGAACGAGACCTCCAGCGCGTCCAACAACCTCATAACGACGCCCTTGTAGTCACGATCCAGATCTCAACCCATTCGGTTAAAAGGGTCCTTATAGATCAAGGAAGCTCGGCCGAAGTAATGTATTTACCGCTATTCAAGGAGCTTAATCTTCCAGAGTCTTCCCTCATTCCAGCCGAGGTCCCACTAATCGGCTTCAGTGGAACACCAGTTTGGCCCATTGGCAAAATTAGCCTTCCTATAGTTACGGGCTCGGTTTGCACAACCATGGAATTCGTGGTCGTCGACGCCCCAAGCCCGTACAACGCCATACTTGGACGCAATTGGCTCCATACCATCAAAGCAGTCGCTTCAACCTTCCATCAGGTGGTACGTTACATTGGGGCTGATGGCCGCCAGGAAGACCTTCTGGGTGATCAGTTGCAGGCCAAACAGTGTTTCGTGTCTGCCGTCGGCAAAGCGCCGAGCCCATCCCGTGTTCATTGGGTTGAGGTTCCGGACAAACCCGTCCTTGAAGACGTTGGCTGCCCCGCCGAACAAAAGTCCATCGAAGATCTCAAAAAAATTTCGATTAACGACGATTCGTCGCGGTACTTCTTACTCGGCACCAAGCTGCCCGCGGACGAACGAAGGGAAACCTTCGACTTTTTGCAAAAGCACATCGAAGTCTTTGCATGGTCGCCATATGACATGCCAGGCATCGATCCACAAATCATTCAGCACTCCCTTAACGTTTCAAAGTCTGCGAAACAGGTGATTCAAAGGCCCAGAAGATCCGCCGCTTTCCATGCCGACGCAGTTAACGAAGAGGTTGATAGGCTACTTGAAGCCGGGGCCATCAAAGAAGTTCAGTACCCAACATGGCTCGCAAACCCCGTGGTGGTAAAGAAGAAGAATGGCAAGTTACGCGTCTGCGTCGACTATACCAACCTCAACGATGCCTGCCCGAAGGATTGTCTCCCACTGCCAAAGATCGATCAGTTAGTGGATGCAACGGCGGGCCATGCTCGGCTCAGCTTCTTAGATGCTTACCGGGGCTACCACCAGATAGCAATGAACCCTGACGACATGGAAAAGACGTCCTTCATTACTGCCCGTGCCTTTTTTGTTATCTCGTGATGCCATTCGGCCTCAAGAACGCTGGGCTACATTCCAGCGAATGATTTACATTCTGTTCGGGCTTCTCATAGGGGAGATCATGGAAGCGTACATCGACGATATGGTTGTCAAAAGTCTCAAAGCAGAAAATCACCTCTCCCACCTCGCCGAAGTATTTGGGATATTGAAAAAGTACAAGCTGCGCCTCAATGCCGAAAAGTGTGCGTTCGGCGTTAGCTCCGGAAAATTCCTCGGCTACTTGGTGACCAGGAGGGGCATCGAGGCGGACCCCAACCAGATCGCTGCCATTCAGCAGCTGAAAGCCCCATCCACTCCTAGGGAGATCCAAAAGCTGACTGGAATGGCCGCGGCCCTCAACCGGTTTATCAGCTGCTCATCGGACAAATGCCATGTATTCTTCCAAACCCTTAAGAAGCAAAGCCGACGAAGCTTCAAGTGGACCCCGGATTGCGACACGGCCCTCGCCGAACTAAAAAATTATCTGGGCTCCTCCCCACTTCTTGTCAAACCCCATTCCTTTGAGATGTTGTATCTTTACCTTGCCGTCTCACCACATGCAGTCAGTTCGGCTTTAGTACGGCGTGAAGGGGCTGACGACCAACCCATCTACTTTACCAGCCGAACACTGCTGCCTGCACAGACACGGTATCTCCCATTGGAAAAACTACTCCTCGCTTTGGTCACTGCTGCTCGGAAACTCCTCCCATACTTCCAAGAGCATCCCATTACCGTTCTCACCGAATTCCCTTTAAAGAACCTTCTTCGTAAGGCCGATCTTTCAAGTCGAGTCTCCCAATGGGCCGTCGAACTCGCCAATTTTGACATCAACTTCGAACCTCGGACTGCCATCAAAGCCCAGGTCTTGGCCGACTTCATTGCCGAGTTCACACCCGGTAACCCAGACGAAGAAGCTCTTGTCCGGCCTGAGTACGGAATGTTGGAGCAACATGAGGCTCGTAACACATGGAATCTATTCAGCGGCGACGTTTGGAAGTTGCACGTCGATGGAGCTTCGAATAGCAACGGTTCTGGAGCTGGTGTCGTTCTCGTCACCCCCTGCGGCGTCATTCACGAAAGTGCTATTACACTTACTTTCCCAGCAACAAACAACGAGGCCGAGTACGAAGCTCTACTAGCAGGGCTACGAACCGCCGCACGCTTACAGGTGGAGGACCTGCATGTTTTTTGCGATTCCCAACTTATCGTAAACCAGGTGACAAGGGACTATGAAGCTCGGGATCCCAGAATGCTCAAGTATCAAGCTACCGCTCTGGACCTAATTCGGAAATTCAAAGGATTTGAGATCGAGCAGATCAGCAGGGAGAAAAACGCTCATGCCGACGCTTTAGCAAGTCTCGCTTCGGCATGCAAGGCCGCGGATTATCGAACGATTAACCTGGGCGAAATACCTGAACCTAGCTTTAATGAACCCGACGCGGTGCTCAGCATAACCCTCGGTCCCAGCTGGATGGACGAGATAGTCTCTTTTCTGAAAACCGACACACTCCCTTCGGACAAAAAAGAGGCCCATCGTGTCCGCAGTAAGGCGGCATTCTACTGGCTTTCAGATAGTGGCCAACTTTACCGACGCAGTTTCACAGGTCCATATCTTCGAGTCGTTCACCCTGCCGAAGTCTCTTCTGTTCTAACCGAACTTCATTCCGGTAGCTGTGGGTGTCACTCAGGCGGCCGATCGCTTTGCCAACGCGCCTTGAGTCAAGGCTACTTTTGGAAAGGTATGAAGAAGGATTGTGAAGAAATCGTTCGGAAATGTAAGCCTTGCCAACTCTTCTCTCCAATACCAAGGCAGCCCGCTCAGAACCTCACACCAATTACCAGTCCTTGGCCCTTTGCCCAATGGGGCCTAGATATCGTCGGTAAACTCCCAACAGCCCCTGGGGGTTTTAAGTTCTTGATCACAGCCACAGACTATTTCTCGGAATGGGTGGAAGCCGAACCTCTTGTCATTACAACAAAGGCAGACGTTCGGCGTTTTGTTTGGAGGAACATTGTGACCCGATTTGGCGTTCCCTACGCGATCGTATCCGACAACGGTTCTCAGTTCGTCGGCAAGGAGCTTACCGGTCTTTGTGCTGAATTTGGTATCCGTTTCTTTAACTCTACTCCCTCCTATCCTCAGGGGAACGGTCAAGCCGAAGCCTCAAACAAGACAGTATGCGCCGGCATCAAGCGCCGACTTGACTCCAAAAGAGGACGATGGGCCGAAGAATTACCTCGCGTCCTCTGGGCTTATCGTTCCACACCACGTCGCTCCACTGGCCAAACCCCCTTCGCCATGGCCTTCGGAATGGAGGCAGTCATCCCTCTGGAATCCAGATTCCCAACACTTCGTACTGAGACCTTTGATCCACAAACTAATGATGAGGCCGTAGCTACGGAGCTCGTCTTAGCTGAAGAAAAGAGGGACGATGCCCAGCTCAAACTTGCCAATTACCAGCAAGAGGTCGCTCGGGGTTACAACCGAAATGTTCGGCTGAAAAGGTTCAGAGTGGACGATTGGGTATGGAGGAAGGTGGTCCGAGCTAATCAGAAGACAAAGTTCAGGCCGAACTGGGAAGGCCCCTACAGGATTGTCAAAGAAGTAGGAAATGGGTCTTACAAGCTGGAGGACAAAGACGGTCGGCAAATTGAAAACCCTTGGAATGCTCTGAACCTTAGGAAAGCCTACCTTTGAAATCGTCTGCCTCGGTTTTTAGATGGATATTTCAGCCATCATTTCTTAGCAACATCTTGTGTTCCTCAACTTATTACTTAATGAGAAATTCCTCATCTTTTCGCAATTTCTCCTATTGTTGTTCAATTCTCCCACTTACGCTCAACGTTCAGATAACCACGCATATGTTCGGATTCATAATCCACAAACAAACAATGGCCCCGAGCGACTTGATGTTCGGCCATTTCAAAGATCAACAAACTTATCCGTTTGTTCTTGGTTCGGCAACGTTCATATTTTTGACTTGAACAAATTTGCCACTTGCAGCATTTACTTAGCATTATTGCCTTGCCATAAGACTGGCGTTTGAACCAAGCCTTATGACAAGGCAGGGGCTATTAAGAGTAAATAACATGGAAACACGCCAAGATCCAATTGGGAGGAGCCTAGCTACTGCCATCAAACTAAGTTGGATACCAATTGGCAAGTCCATATGGCGTAGAGAAATTCCACCAACAATCAAATGACAATAACAACAACAAAAAATGTACACTCGAAGAAGGCAAACATGGTTTGAATTTTTCCTTCACCGATTAAATACAATAAGTCAAACTACTATGTCATACTATACAATAGTTCTAGACATTTTTCATCCTATCCTCCGGCTCTAAGACAACCTAATTCTATTCATCGAATGGTGGTTCCTTTGGATCTTCGTCCTCCAAATCTGAAGATATGTCAACGTAGATCGGGGAGGTGCCGATGGTCCGGAGTAATGAGATCTCACGCTCTCGAGTGAAACTTGACAGTAGGAAACATGGCTAAGCCAAAACCTCTACTCTCAATTTATCGTACTTCACATCATCCTTCAGAATCCGATATGTTGGTACTTCCGGATATGATTTTTTATGCGGTGACACTCGTTGCTTCTGTTTTCCTTCCTCGACAACCGTAGAGTCCTCAATCACTTCCCCATGTCATGCTTGATGCTTTTTTCAGCTTGCCATTTGAGTCTCCCTTGGTGTTCACGTTCATTCCAGGATTTGATTTGACGTCCTCTCTGAGTATAACGGTCATACGTATCGAAACTCGTACCATATGATCCTAACGAGGAAGAGCTCGATGTCGGATGTCTCCCTTGGTGTTCACGTTCGCATTTGATGCTTTTTTAAAATGTAGGATGTCGAGCTCTTCTTCGTCAGGTTCATATGGTATGAGTTTCGACACGTATGGCCGCTATACTCAGCAAGGACGTCAGATCAAACACACTAAGATGAACGTGAACACCAAGGGAGACTCAAATGGCAAGCTGAAAAAAGTATCAAGCACGACATGAAGAAGGTGATTGAGGACTCCGCGGTTGTCGAGGAAGGAAAATAGAAGCAACTAGTGTGTCACCGCATAAAAAAATCATATCCGGAAGTACCAGGAAGCATATCGGATTTTGAAGGATGATGTGAAGTACAATAAATTGAGAGTAGAGGTTTTGGCTCAGCCATGTTTCCTACCGCCAAGCTTCACCCGAGAGCATGAGATCTCATTATTCCGGACCATTGGCACCGCCCCGGTCTACATTGACATATCTTCAGATTCGGAGGACGAAGATCCAAAGGAACCACCATTCGATGAATAGAATTGGGTTGTCTTACAGCCGGAGGGTAGGATGAAAAATGTCTAGAACTATTGTGTAGCATAACATAGTAGTTTGACTTTATTGTTATTTAATCAGTGAAGGAAAAATTCAAACCATGTTTGCCTTCTTCGAGTTGTACATTTTTATTGTTGTTTATTGTCATTTGTTGGTGAATTTCTCTATGCTCATTATGGTCTTGCAATTGGTATCCAACTTTAGTTTGATGGCAGTAGCTAGCTCCTCCCAATTGGTATCCACCCTCTACAAAATCAGTTTATTTCTTGCTTTCCAAACAAATCATGTGAAAAAAAAAAGACCATGTGATTGTAGCAAGCATAGCATACGAAATCATGATTGCTATCAGTAATTGTGTTTAATGTTCACATGCTATCATTATATTATTTCATAAACTAGCGTTCAATCCATTCTATGCACGGACAAAACTAACCTGTTCTAGCGTTGTGTCCGTTGTCCCTTCGATAATTGTCCTGTGCATCGAACGGACACAATGCTAGAATGAGTTAATTTTGCCCGTACTAAAACAAATTGACCGCTAGTAGAGATATGTCAGATTGTATGATACAGAATAACGGTACTAGACTACTAGTCTGGACATTCGATTTATTAAAAAAGAAAAAGAATAACGAACTTGGCCGCCACGCTACGAAGAATCAACATGGGACGTACTCAATCGGATCGCATGCACCCGAAGAACGCCTACGAAAGCAATCGGTTTGAACGCAACTCTGCCAGATAACGCTTCCTGCGCTTTTCTTGCTTCCGCTTGCCGAAACCCTTGCCGTGAAACTTGTGGCAGTCAACCCGGAATGCTTCCTTGGGAGTCATGATCCTCCCGAACTCGTCTCTCCTCTCAAGGCTGCTGCCTACTGTCTCCTGATCACCAACGACATCATGATGATCAGTTTCTTGTGTTCTCAGCGCTCCCCTCTCTTCGAGCAACTTAAGCGCCGCCGCCAACCCTTTCCCAATCGGGGCCTCGCTCAGAAAAGTAATTTCATCTGGCGGTGCTACAATCTTCTTCTTCTTCTCTCTGTCGTCGTTCATGGTTTGGGGTTCGTGTTGGCGACCTTTTCCCTTTTCGTTGCCTTCAGAGAAGCCCTCCTGATTCATCGGAACGTTTATCGCCTAATCACTAACTAGCGGAAAAGAGCTTGCGATTGCCAAGATTAATTAGGGCATTGCGTAGGCCGGGGTGGGTCGATGGGGTATATATATCCCATTAACTCGTTGAAGTCCTTCTTTTAATAGGAGACTTCAATAAGCCCGATTGAGAGCATATTGAAATAAAAAATAATTTGAGATAAGTATTGACAGTATTACATCATTAATTGTCCATCTGCTTAATAAATTTATGTACTGTAGCTAACAACTATTGGGCGCTTTGGATCATAGATGTGGATTATATAACGAAAGGATTTGGACTTGTTTATTTCGTAAGAATAGCTCACATCTAAGTTTGATAGAGAAATTTTTACGGTGCTGGGTGGGTATATCCCACGTGGTACCCGCTCAGTACATCTGGACCGTCCAATACACTTTTGGACGGCTTGCATTGAAACACTTTCTCTCCTCTCACTCCAACACTTTCTCTCTCATTTTTCTTTCTTCAAATCTGAGTCGTCCAAAAACGCAGTAGACGGCTCTGATGCTCCTAGCGGCACCACGTGGTACCTACTTCTTAAGTGGACATTATTTTTCTCGAGAATTCTTGGTTGGGCGAGTGTTGGGTTGTTCGAAACGATGTTGGGCATATAAACGTATATAGTTTTCTACTTTCCGAGAAAAAAAAAAACTTCAGTTTAACAAAAATTTAAAACATGAGTAGGTCGGTCGTCCGGGCCCTAGATGCCCCCCGATTCGTCCTTGTGCATGCACTGATTTTTGTGGGTGTGGGATCCGAAAGCCTTTGGGCCTTAAAATGGGCTTCTTTGGACTGTGGGCATAGTGGCATATCCCATCTCAAACCCAAACCAAGATGAAACAGAATTGACCTGTGTCTGGCTCAAGTCTAGCCATCCATTCACCACTTCAGGAAAAAGAGAGAAGATAACAATAACCAGAAGAAAACAGAGGAAAATGTCACCGGAACTTCTTCACCATGTCCACCGCCACCAATTGCCAAAACCACCAGTGCTCCGCTGCTCTCTTCCCTCTCTTTCTTTGAATTTTCGAGCCGTGAAGGTGGCGGGACAAAAGAATGAGATGAGTTGTTTCAGGCGGCTGAGATGGGCAATGCGAGGATCCTCACAAGCTCTCACTCCACTGCGGTACCGAGTAATTTCAGCGTCATTACAGCCACTAGATTTGACGGAGGACAACGTTAAACGGGTCTTGGTTGATGCTCGAGCCGAGGCAAGTTATGAAGTGATTTCAACCATCCTCTATATATATATATATATATATATATATATATATATATATATATATATATATATATAAACATTCAAACCTGAATAATGTGAAACCCTAAGGTGGCCTTATACAGTGCCGCCCCCGACATTTGGGTTGCCCAAGCCCGACTTTAAGCTTGGTTGCCCTCTTATTATTAAGTCATAAAAAATACAACGCAAAAAAATCAAGGTCCCAATGTGCTTTTAGTTTGAATTCTATCAAAAAATTAAAATTAGAATGGAATTCAGGTTATGGTGCTTTATGATTTAGCATGAGTCGATTCAAACAAAAAAAATAATGGTTTTCTATTTATTTTAACTTTTATTTTATTGTTTTCATATTTTGATCATTGTTCTATATTTAATGATAAATTGAAAAAAGAAATATTATGAACCAACTTGAAAAAATACAAATCCGACTTTAAAAATGGTTAATTTTTTCATTGAAGTTTTTAAAGTTGGTGAGTTCTGTGTATATAGTATATACATATACATGCATATTTTTCATATTTGCATACATCACTATGTGAGTATGCGAATGCTAGTAGTTGTTTTTGCCCTTTTTTTTTGGGAGGAGTTTGCCACGTTCTGTTAAGGTTCTTATTTTTTAATTACTTATTTTCTGTTTTATGAGACAAGTTATTCTCTCACAATACATCACATTTAATTTAAAAATAAATACTTATTTTAGTAAGTGGATCACACCCTAATTATTGATGTAAAAGAAGTATCTCCTAAAATAAAAAATGTACAACAACAAATAGCCTTTCTATTCTGAACAAATCATAAATATTTTAATAAAAAAAACAGAGAGGAGTGGGTGCAGTGAACGAAAAGAGGAGGGGAGAGAGAGAGAGAGAGAGAGAGAGAGAGAAATTTAAAAGGAGGAACGGTAAAACCACATTGGAGGACTAGGACGGGACTTGAACCCGGGCAAAGGTACAGCAAAGGAAACTTAGTATTCCCTGCTAGCCAACAAACCAACACGATACTCCATGTTATGATTGGCTCAGAAAAATATATATACGTATTTATATTTACATGGAAATTTTTTTTTTGGGTTGCCCTAGCCCGGGGGTTTGCCCAAGCCAACGGGCTTGCGGGGCTTACCCCGGGGCCAGCCCTGGCCTTATAGTCAAGGTATCAAGTTTGAAACTTGTGCTATCAACCCATGTGTGGCCAGTATATATGGGCAACGTCTCTGCTTTAAATGGCCGTGTAAGTTTTTTTTTTTTTGGTAACTAATGGCCGTGTAAGTTGGTCCGGACTACTTGAGTAATCGAAATAAACATGACAATGTGCAATTACATTTTGGAAGTATTTAGATAGATTTTTTTTGTGTGTGTGTGTGTCAAAATGATCATAAGACCCCAATCTTCAAGAGATTTTTTTGGCATTTAACATTGCTACATAATCTCCAATTTTTCTACTCAATTCCTCCACATTTGCCAAGAATTCTGTAGTATAAAAGTTACAATACATAGTAGTATTCAAAATCCATAGGGAAGTGGATGTAAGATCGGATTATGATATATTGTTTTGAAGAATTCTTCACCAGAATGTTGTAGTAGTTGCAATTTCTGGAGTAACAGGCCATTTGGATAGATGTCTTGTTTGAGATAATACCCTAGTCCACCACGTTATTTTGTCTAGATTGTTTCTATCCGTCTGTCATTTATCCATTTTTCTGATTGAAATGCGATGGGTTCTTGTGTTTTGGCAGTTCGGGCAGATATTTGACGTATCGGCTGGCATGACAGGTGACTAATCTCCTTTAGGTACATTTAGCCTTTTACTTCCTGCATTTCTTGTGGTGTAATGTGGCGCAAATGCAAAGGCAAAAAATGTAGGAGTAGCAGAGCTCGTTGAATTGGATGGACCCTTTGTGAAGATTAGTCTCAAAGGTCGGTTTTGGCACAAACGATCAACTGTTTTGGACAGACTTGCTAATTACTTGAAGCAAAGGATCCCTGTAAGCCACTGATTTTGATCTTATTGAAAATTCCAACTTCTTGTCATGGGTGGAGCATTTCATGAGATTTGAAAGCATGGCATTAGGCTTCATGAGATGCTTATCACGGCGTGATTGACCACTAGACTGACCCATTAGAGAGTTTCTGGATCACTCTATGGTGATCAATGCTGTTTCTTTTCTCTCAGGAAATCTTGGAAGTAGATATAGAAGATGAGAAACAATTGGATGATAGTCCTGAAAACTTCTGAGGTACTTGCACTGCGTTTGGATCTCAAATACACATTCGTTTTCCTACAGGAACTTAAATGGGTAGTGTTGGTATCCCCTAATCTGTTATCATGGCATTCCTTGTCGTAATGCTGTTTCTCTCTGCTTGGTTTCAGCTGATGTTTTCTAAGGGTCTTATGAGAGTGCTTGGCACTCATCTTCACAGGTTCCAACTTCCACATTAGCTCGGTTGGATTTCGGAAGGAGCACAACTGCAATAGACTTTTGGTGTATTGGCTTGCAATAACTGGGGTACGAACAAGAACTGGAGCAGGAGTTGCATCAGAAGTTACATATCCAGTGATACATATACTTTCATGTGTGTGTTGAACGGGTTCCATTTGCCTGATCCAATTACCATTTATGAATTACCAGAGAACCTTTTACTAGTAAATTTCACCTATTTGGGGTCAATCTATATCGTTTGCCTGCTGAAGTGATTCTCAACCTTTAACCGGATTCCTTTTGCCAGTTCGTCGACATCACCAAAAGATGCATCAGAAGTTTATTTTTGATAAATTATGAATATAAAATCTCAAACAAGCATTATATCCACATACAGAGAGGATTCATTTAGCTTCATTCTATCACTGATTACATCATTCAGCAACCAGGACTAGATTATGATCAAATCCTGACACAGCTTGCAAAACCTCAGAACCTTCCAAATAATCAACCAACTGTGGTTCAGCTTCATCCATAGAGCTACCTAATCCTAGCCTCCCATTTCTACCGCTCCCCAAACCCATACCTCCCCTTTAGATGTCAAAGCAACGGAATGTGCACGCCCTCCCGAGACTGAAACAGGTGTTTCCGCTGCCAGCTCGTTAACCACCAGCGGGAGGTTCTCAGGGCCTTCCCTCCCTAGCTGAGAACTCTGGTTCCATCCCCATGAAACAATGCCTGCGCTTTCTCCTGTTCCCTCTGACCTTTTGATTTGGCATATCGCCAAGCAATGCCCAAGTCCTGATGCAATAGAAGTAGGACAGAATTTTATGTCAACTGGAAGCATTCCCAAGTCTTGAATCACTCTGCCCAACTGGCCATATACATTGCTTCCACAGCTCAATAGGGTTCCATCACCTGAAACAAGACAATAAAATTCACACTAAAGCAACTGTGTACAAATGTAACATGCTTAAGGTGTGCTTGGTTCACTGGAATGATTTTGAGAAATAGAATGTTGGCCTCTGAATAGGATGGCCATTCATCTAATGAGTTCTGATTTTATTTGGAATATATGGAGTGGTACATTCTGTTAGTATTTGTTAGCGATCCAAATGTAGGAATGAGCATCATTTCAAGGGAATAGACATTCCATTGCGATCTCATTCCAGAGAACCAATCACTGCCTAAATGCGTGTTTTGATAGTTAGTACTTACGGCAAAGAACTAGTGAATGGTCAAACCCACACGCAACGTCTACAACTTCAAAATCATGTAGTTCTTGAAGTAAACATGGCTCCCAGACAATAGGCATGTCTTTCTCCTTTTCCATTCCTTCCAATACCAACTTTTCAGCAGCTTCTAGAACTGAACTTGAGACTTGTGTTGCTTTAGATAGATCACTACTTGAATCCAATGCAGAGCGCTCCAATGGCTTTCCCATCTGTCCTAATCTAACATCTGCTGAATAACCCCAGCCAAACAGCTTTCCATCCTTGGTCTGTGCGAGAGCGTGTCCCCAACCAAGAGATACCTGCTAGACAAAGATGAACATAGGTTACAATTTACATCCATCCTCAAACAAATGACTCCACATGTGCTAGATGGACCCATCCAAATCTAAGGTTAAACTGGCTAATCAGATATCAATTGCGACATCAGTACTTTTTTCTACCTTAAGCATTATTAAAGGACCACCTTAACTATCTCTTCTCCCGAAAGTGCTTCAACTTTGGAAGGTGAAACACATTCTGTGATTCCTTCTCCAAGACCAAGCTGTCCACGCTTGGACTTCCCCCAGACCCACAAAGAGCCATCATCTCCAATTGCTGTAGAGATGACACCAGATGCAAATGCAGCTCGAACTCTTACTTGGTCCAACCCTTTCACTCTCTTGGGTTCATTCCACGATTCTCTGCCACAAAAAAGCCGAATAAAAGAAGTCAGTAAATTAACTCCAAAGAAAGAATCTTTCCTGCAGCGAACTCCATGAGCCCATCAATTTGTCTTCATCTCTATCACCCCCACAACAATATGACAGGTTTTCCATTCGGGAACCAGAAGAAAGCATGTTTGATGGTCATTACCGATAATACAAAAAAACTTAAAGCGACTTATTATGGCTGAGAAAAAATTGCAACAAATAGTAGAAGCATGGGAAAGAAGAAGAGATTTGGGGTCATTATTGGAGGGGAAATTTATCAAACCAATTACTTACCAAAAAAGAAGAGGTCACACCAACATGGGAAAAAGCTATTCCCAATACGGTAGTGAAGATTCAACAGCCTAATTGGGAAAGGCCTTTTTGATCAAGTGGAGTGAAGTCTAAACTGGACCATAGTGATAGCTTGTCTACATACAAAAGCTCCTCAAGAAGATTTCCAACGCCAATAAAATGAAGGATCCTTCTAGAAAACTAATAAAGAAACTAGAGAAGATCTAGCTAAGAGGGCCTCATGAACTAGCCATGCACGTGCATGAAAGATGGACATACACAGCACTCAAGTCATGGCAGGGAAATTGCAAGAACGTAACATACTTTGTAAGTACTTAAAACACTTAACCAACTCAAATCTCAGCTGCAAAGATGTGTCAAACTGCCAATTCACATTACTCCATTAAGTTATTTTTAAGGAAAATTAAATTATAGATCAAAACCAATTATAGGTTCTAAGGCATACCCCCACAAAGAACAATAGACACAAACTAAAGAACCACAAAACAGCCAACAAAGCATTCAACAAAATCTTAACTACAGCAAGGCAACCAGAACACAACACTATTGGAAGGGCAAAGCCACAAGCGTACATCCAATGCCCACATTACACAGAGGAAAGCACCTCGACGAGATGTTCCATCCCTTTTCGCCCAAAAGTCTATTGAGGTTTAGGTCAGATTTCTTAATGTTTCTCCAACAGTTAATACAACTCCTAACATCCCTTTTCGATACCAGCAATCACCATGGGAGCACCCAAGCTCAGCTTCAGATCAAAAGTCTATTTCGGTCAGATTCTTTACTCCATTAAGATGATCATTACCGTTGCTAAACTAGGAATCCGAAAATAATGTGAGCATTCAACAAGCTAAACTGGACATCACTATGAAACTATATTGTCACTTTGTTTACGTTGTTAAAAAGGACTTTCCTAAACATCAGAATACATCCCATGAGGCCATGATGATAATCTTACGAAGGTTACAAATTTTCTCGGCAGATTGTGCAAATGTAATGCCCAGCTCAACCTAGTCAATAGTATCTAACAACAGTAGTGCAACTAAGCTAAAAAAGCAAAATAGGTCACAGCACAATCAAAAAGAACCAAAAATGCTACAATGCATCCCGATATGCACCCTTATGTTGCCTTAAATTCATAACACATTATGTAAAAATTTACAAGTAACTTTCTTAAAAAGGCTAAAAAATGTTCTGAAATTATTAACAAAGGTTATGCATTTCATAGCATATAAATTTCATGAATTTCTACACAAATGTTATAAATTTCTACGCCAATTTTATGAATTAAATAGGAAACATCATGAACGGTACCAAATGTTATGAATTCAAAGCGATTCAAAAGAATGCGTTCCTACATGCCCAAATAGAGGTGTGTATTATAGCATTTCCCACGTATTTATGTTTGTTTCTGTAGAGAGAGAGAGAGAGAGAGAGAGGGAGAGAGAGGGAGAGAGAGGAGACCTAGGAGCGAGAAGGCCGCGGCCGAGCTGACCTTCGATGTTGCGGCCCCAAGCCCAGACCTCACCCTGACTGGTGACGGCGAGAGAGTGGTAGTGGCCCGCGCTGATATTGGAAACGTCGGAGGGTAGTCCAGGCACAGGGGTGGGTTCATAGGCGTCGCCGCCCATTCCTACGGCGGAGGTGGCCAGTCCCAGCGCCCCTTGGCTTCCGTCCCCGAAGCTCATCACCACCGTGTGCTTGCTTCTTCTGATCCATCTGCTACCACAACTGCCGGTTACGGCGGAGGCACTTCGCGTGGGGTTCAACCGCTTCAGAAATCGCAGCATCACCGAAGAAATCAACGGCTTTTACTCCTCCAGGTGCCTGCCATTATGATCGGATCCATCTACTGTCAATTGAGTCCATTTTCCACATGATGGGTTTGGATTTTTCACTTTGGGCCCAAAAAGAGACCCGGTCCACCCTGCCGATGATTCTGAATAGGGGTGAAAACGAGCTGAAGTGAGCTTTATAGTGTTTGAGGCATTGAGCTCGGCTCGTTTGGTAAACGAGCTGAAAAATTAAGCTTGAGCTTGGTTTGTTTAGGTTAATTTATTTAACTAGTCTCTTTTAAACGAGCTGAGCATTAGTGACTAACGAGCTTTTGTCGAGTTTTTAAGTATTGAGTTCGGGTCATTTACTAAACGAGTCTAAAATTCAAACTCAAATTCGGCCCAAATACTAAACAAGTCAAGTCGAATCATATCCCAAGCTGCTTGCGAGCAACTCGTTTCGTTTTGTTTGCAGCCCTTCCCATGACTCCTTTCTTTCACTTTGTCCTTTGACTCCTTTCTTTTGAAAAAGGAGTTGGCCTCTAGTCAATTTTGGAAACTCAATTGTTGTGTGCAGTTCTTCCATCTACGGACTCGTGGAAAGTTTATTTAGATTGTCTAAATTGTTCACTTTGTAAAATTTCTTCAGCTTCTCCATTTTTTACGAAGATATAGATTGCATAGTCAACTTCCATAGTAAAAACATCATGTCCATTTCTGGACAATTTTCAATCAAGTCCGTACTTTTATACTTTTTTAGTTCTTCTCATGAAATGAACAATCAATTTGAAATTTTTTTTAACAAAATACCAACAAAAAATTATTAAACATCACTAATATTTATTTTATTTTAAAAAAAAGTTAAATTAGGTGAACCATACCCTTTATTGAATTCTAGCTTTCAATAGTTTTTTTTTTTGAAGGGTCTAAGTGTTCGTAACATTATGTAACAAGGGATACTTACGCTTAAATCAGGATATATAGAAGAGTGGTAGAATGGGCTAAGTGATACCAAATGATAGTAAGATGAAGGGGTGAAATGAAAAGGTGTGATAGTTTAAGGGGCAAGTTGTAATTAATGTTAAGGGGTCGTGTCTCGTGTCTGTATCATCACTCTTGTCAAAACTAGCCGTTACCATTAGGTGGCACGCACACGTCTCAACGCGCTCTGCTTGTCTCACTTCTCCAGAAACCTCAACCCAGCTCCTTAACCCCTCTCTCTCTCTCTCTCTCTCTCTCTCTCTCTCTCAAAACCCTGGAAAGATGTTCACCGAGGGTCTGGACCAAACCGCAATCAACTGGATCAAACAGGTACCAAAATACACAAACTCTTCGCTTTTCTTTCGAAATTGTTTACACACACACACACACATTCAAATACACAAATACCATGGCATTGAATCATAGTTGTTTCTGTTTCGTAAGGGTTTGAAATTTGAATCATGACTTAAGTAGGGAAACTTTACATGCAGGGATCTGAGGTTGAACAGAACCATGCTCGATCGCCATTAACCGAAAAAATCGGTCTTCCATTCCCCTTACCCAGATCACCCCTTGCTTTCAGTAGTCCAACTTACAAGTCTACCCATGTTTTGCCCCCATTGAAATTCCACTCTGGCCTACTCAGACCTCGTAATCCAGCAACTCTTAGTCTGGATAGCAATGAGGAAGAAGAAGAAGATGATGATGAGAGTGTAGCCTCGGCCCCAGATGATTCGGGTGGGGCCGATTCCGGCTGGAATTATTCGGAGGAAGAGAGTTTGAGATATAGTGATGTTGAGTATCTGGAAAAGCCGGTTGAGAAACGGTACGATGAAGACATGTTTGGTTCAAAGTTGAGCACAAAGTTGAACCATAAAGTGTCTAGCTTGAATAAAGGGGTTTTGAAGGAGGGTCTTCGGGTTGAAGTGCCAGGAAATTACAGGAGATTTACCGATGGTGAGTTGGGTTTTGGAGGAGGTGCATATCAGAAAACAGTAGGAGGTGGCAGCTTTCAACTGCGCGAAAAAGTTCAGTTGCACAATGCATATGTAAGATTTTGATTTCCATTCCCCAATAAACTAGAAATTGAGAGATTGAAGACAAAAAGGATTTGTAGTCTGTTATCTAATTGATTTGATTGTAATTGCAGGGTATTCCCATTAGTGACAATATGCAGAATAATGTGGTTGACTTGGGAACGCCAAGTGCACCTCCAATTGTTGATATTGGGAGAGAGGAAAACAAGTCTGGAGCTGAAAGTGAACCAAGAGAAGATTCTGGAGGCTTGAATGGAAGGGAGAGAGGTTTTGGTGATGAGATGCCAATATCGAATGAATCAGCAGATCGTTTCCACAGTAATACAGAAGTCTCCTCTGACTGGAGAGTAAAATCTACAAAAGAAGAACATGTTGAGAGGTATAGGAAATGACCGGTCATGATATTTTTGCATGTAAAACCGTCTTGAGTTGTTTTCTGCATAATATTTTTTCACAGTGTTTCTATTTTACAGGGAAAACAAAAATGTAGCTGGAGATAAGGAAGCACTGGGCTCTTATGGGCAAACCAACTTGTGTGATAATTCACCCTATTATGACACCAGGTATGGTCCATGTTTTTTCTATTTTTCTTGTTGTTCACTTTATCTGGAGATTGTACTGTGAGAGTAGTTACTTCTTAGTTACTGTCGGAGTAGGTACTTTTGTTTTTTGTCCGACTTCTGCATCAACTGTACTCTTGATAGTTATGATCATACAACTGCTGAGGTTAGTAGGAGCACATATGAATATGGCCCAGCCCAGAGTGGCAAATGGGTCAATTCGGTCATCATTAAGCAAAGGGGATTAATGCTTTTATTAGTTTTTCTGCAGAAACCGAGTAGTCTCTACGGTTGGGAGAACCCGTTTGATTAATATCTGGAATATACTGAATCATCAACATCATAGTGACCTCATTTTCGTACCAAATACTGTTTATCGTCTGATATGTCAGTCATATCAACAACGCTAAGTATGAGGGGTCCCCAAATACTATTTTTGGGACAAAAAACTATTCAATATCCATATATTTACCAAATCTTGTTTATTGTCTGATATGTCACATTAACAATGCTAAGCATAAGGTGTCCCAAGTACCACTTTTGGGACATAAAACTATTCAATGTCCATACAGTATGGGTATGCCATGTCAGACGGTAACTAAGATGTTGTGAAAAGATATGGTTACTATAGCCTTGTGGATAATGAATTTGTGGATAGTCATTGAATATAGTTTTGGTATTGACCCTCCAAGCAATTGTGGCACCCATGGAATCTCAGTGTTGTGTGGGGCTGCACTCAATTAATTTTCCAAAGTCAAACAATTCCCATTCTGTAATCTGAATGGGATCTTTTAATATAACCATTTTGAGACTTTGACATCTAAAGTTGCTCTTCTTCTCTCTGGCAGTGGTCAAAATGCATGGCAAACTCTAATAGCTTATGATGCATGCATTCGCCTTTGCCTAAATGCCTGGGCAAGAGGCTGCATGGAGGCACCTGAGTTCCTACACAATGAGTGCTTGGTTCTCCGGAGTGCGTTTGGGTATGTTACCTTTCTAATGTACTAGTGAATTCTATCATCACGATTTCCTTTTGGTGGTCGTCTTTTTCGAATGCTAGTAATTCGTAAGTCTATATGGTGATGTTTGCATGTTAATGATAAAACAGGCTCCACAAACTTTTATTGCAACCTCGAGGTGTTCAATCACTGGGAAGGATGGATACTGCAAATACAGAACAAGGCCCTTTGAAAGTAAAGAGAATAGTTGGAAAGGTCAGAGTTGAAGGTATGCTTCTAACTACACAGATTCTGTTGTTAAACTCACTTGTTATGCATTGATATAATATCTTGAAGCCATATCAAAGTGAGTTTAACATTTGTCTATTGTGTTTTTCATCTTTGGAACCAAGTTTTTTCATACTTTTGAGTTGCATTTTGTGGTACCTAGTAGGTAGTTGTGATGATTTCAGTTCTCAATTTGTTAAAGGTTTTATGCACATGTTATGGTTCACGTACATCTATTGGCAGTGACAATTAAGGAAAACAGTCTTATTTTGGTTGACTGTTAACTTGAATCAATCTAAATTTGCCACATAATTGTTGGCAGTGAAAAAGCTGCGCATAATACCCAGGAGGAAGCTTAAGAGCACATACTCAAGTGCAATCTATATGCAAGTCGGCACAGAATATGTCCGTCATGTTTCATCACTTGTGAAAACTAGCATCAATTCTCTTGGAATTGCCTCCCTTTCAGTGGCATCGGAAGGTTTGTGGTTCTTGGCTCATTTTTTTCCTTTTTGCTTCGATACGCTATTCATCTCTACCTTCTAGTGGCAACGTATGTTATGTTATTCATCTCTACCTTCTAGTGGCAACGTATAATCAAATAAGAAGTACTCATCTTTTTATCCGAATAAGAAGTACTCTGATAAGCAGTGAAAAGTAAGTCTTTAAAAAAATTACATAGTCATGAACCTAGATAGGAAAACAGAAAAGAATACTCTGCAGGTGTTTCCTGGTTGATATCTAATTTAAGTACGAGATACCAAAATATCTACTAGTATACACCTTTTCTATGTCCAAGAGTCTATATATAGGTGGAGAAAATATGTCTTTCGGAAGGAGTCTTTGAAGGCTACTCCACTTTGAGTGTGTAACATCTCTTCACTTCTTAATTGCACAATGGCATCTGATTGTTTGAAATTTGAACTGAATGTCCATTGACTATTAATGTCTCAGCTGAATTGCTTTTCAATTAGCTGATTGACTATCCATTGCATGTTTGCAGAGCGATTGTCATGCCTATTTCACCTGAAGAGTTCTGCCGAAGATAGTCAAGTGGAACCAGGATCTTCTATCTGCTTGAGGCCTGGAACTGGAGATTACCATGAATTGTAAGTAGCTTATTTAAATATCAGATGGATATTTTTGCATTTTCTGAAGCAACAGCTTATAATCTGCTGGAGGAAGGTTTCCAAATTTGGCAGAGAAGTTTGACTGACTGATGGATTAAGAGGAAGATAGAATCATGTATGATTATTTTGTTTGGTAGTGCTGCATTGTAACTTTGTAAGGATCTCTGACCTATGATGTACTAGGTCTATGCATCCTCTTAAATGTTTTCTTTTTAACCATTTATCAATCCTTGGTCCAGGATTCCCTTTTAGGCAGTCTCATGCTTAAAGGATTTAGCATTGCACTTGGTTTTGACAAATGTTTAACTGAAGGGAATAGCTTACTATGTGCATGAATTTCAGTTTTCCAGATAACCAAGGTGATGCTCTTTTGCTGGAAGTCCGGGATACAAAGAAAACTATCAAAGGTCGAGCTGTGATACCAATTGCATCCTTGACTGACAATCCTGTATGTTCCAATACTATACAATCTAATAAATGGAGGTACTAAACGTATGATATGTTGCTTGTTAAACTTATCTGTCATCCAAATCATGCAGAATGACAGAATTCGGTGGTGGCCAATTTACCATGACGATCAGGAATGTGTCGGAAAGGTCCAGCTCTCCATTGGTGGTACAATTAGATGTGACGAGACTGCCCACATCAAGGTTTGGGTTTTCCTAATGAACTCAATTGTCAGCACAACCATCTGGCTCAACTAGTTTTGTGTCATTTTTTTGCACCTCATTTTTTCCCCATGGGTGCAAACCAATCATAACTCAATCAAAAAAATCAGACAGTAACTTAATTTACTTGAAGATGTTAGCTGATGTTTAGAAATGTGAAATCATTGCCTTCTGGATAATCACGTGGTTTTGTCATGTGTATGTATACATGGGTTTCTTTGAATCGACCTTGATCAGCATCGAAGTGAATATCATGTATGCATAGATTGGAGTATGGCTTACTATTGGTAGCCTCCTATGTGAAACATTTTCTTCTCCAGTCATAGTTTCATCTGGTTTTTCAATGAGTAGCTATTGAAGATAAATGGAGAATTAGCATGTCCAAGCACATGATTTGTTTCTTGTTGGTCCTAAGAGGTACCTTATCTTTGTAATTCAAACATAATAACAGAGTGGACCTATTGTGGAAACCCTGGCATATGATCTGTTGCTGGAGGCTGCCATGCGTGCACAACATTTTCATGCACGAAACTTGAGAACAGAAGGTTCTTGGAAATGGCTGTTGCTCGAGTTTGCTGACTACTATGGAGTTTCAGATTCTTACAGTAAGCTAAGGTACTTCGAAGATCAATTTCCATTTCCCACCATGTTTACAAATATTTGGTTCATGCTTCACTGCTTCATGCGTTTCCTTGCAAATTTCACTCAACTTTGGATCGTTGCAGATATCTTTCATATGTCATGAATGTGGCAACTCCTACAGAAGATTGCTTAGAGCTTGTGTACGAGTTGCTTGAGCCCATTATAGAGGCCAGGACTGGAAAGAGCCTAACTAGACAAGAGGTAAGCCTTTTCAAATCACACACCACACACCCGTGATTTCTGTAATCACTACACACTTTGTACATGTAGATCTTATTTAGCCAACATTTTCTAGGAGTGAAAATCCTTATGATGACATGTTAAGCCAATAAACTTTTTACAGTTACATGCTCCCAAGTGGGATTCTTTGCTTCATAGTAGCCAATGGAAACAGGTAGTTAAATCTTGAACATAAACTGTGAGATATAACATGAAATGCTTTACACGTCATTGAACCACTATTGTGAAATTAAAATACACATATTTTTCGTATTACTGACAGTGACAAGGTTGGCGAACTCCTAAAAATTGTTAGGCTGGAGTGCATGGCTTGTAAACCCTCTATATAACCAATTTTCTGTGCTACATTTTCCATGCCCCTTGTTCTTACTCATTAACATAACACACTTTTTTGTCTTGACTATTGACTCCCACAGAAAAGTATATTGCTGGATTGTGAAACCCAAGTTGAGAGTCTCTTGGAAACAGTCTTTGAGAACTACAAATCATTGGATGAGAACTCTCCAACTGGTTTAGCTGATACTTTTGGTTTCACACCAGAGGTTGCTGCACCAGCTTTAGCACCTGCTGTGCAAGTATTCATCCTTCTTCATGATATACTTTCTCAAGATGCACAGTCAATGTTGAGAAACTATCTACAGGTGAGACAAATTCCCATTAATAGTGTCCCACATCAGAGGACCACATTTTGAATGTTTATAAACATGCAATATGCCAATATGAACCTGATATCCACAGTACACATCTAATTCTTCATAATGCTTCATATGTTTGCAGGCAGCAGCAGCAAAGAGGTGCCGGAAGCACATGTTAGAGACTGATGAATTTGTGTCAAATAATTCTGACAGTTTTCTTATTGATTCCATTACAATCACCACAGCATATTCGAAGATGAAGAACCTTTGCACAAACTTAGTCAATGAAATTCAGGCAGATATTAAGATCAACAATCAGCACATACTCCCCATGTAAGAGACACTCATTATCGATTGGTTAGCTACTTAGCTTCACTAAGCTTTTTTGCCAAGTTGGACAATTTTATTATTATTATTATTTTTAAAGGAAAACTGCTCTTAGCACCAATATCTATCCTTGGACTGCTTGATTGTAGGTAGGCATGGATAATGAAAACTAACATTTAACACATTCAATCTGATGATGAAGTTCTATCTTATAACATGTATTTGCCCCTTTTCAGTTCGATTGACCTATCAAGTATCACCGCAGCTGTCTACAGCACTGAGTTGTGCAAGAGGCTTAGAGGTTTTCTTGCTACATGGCCTCCGTCTAGCCCTCAGTCACATGTAAATGAACTTTTGATAGCGACTGCTGATTTCCAAAGGAATCTTGAATCGTGGAATGTCAGGTGTGGGAATTTAGTTATTGACACGTACTTTATTTCCATGTAAAAGTTGAAGCTCTCTTTCTCATGATATACCTCTTGTATCCTTCAGTCCAATGCATGGTGGGGTAGAGGCCAGAAATTTGTACCACGATTATATAATGGTTTGGATACAGGATATGCAGCTCAACTTACTTGAACTTTGCAAAGCAGAGAAGGTACCTCCTTTTAAGAATAATATCCAAGCCATTTACTTATAGATCGATTCTTGTCATCCTAGTCGATTGAATTATGCCTTGTTTGGAACACTTTTTGAAAAGAATTTTTCAAAAAGATTCCCCCTACTTCCAATCATTTCTCTCTCTATCTCTCTCCATTTATTACCCCTACTACTTTTTCAAAAAAAATTTCAAAAAGTGTTCCAAACACAGCATTAGGCAGTATTGTTTCCTTGGTCTAGATAAACTTGTCGACCCAAGTCAACAACAAACCAAATAATTTGTCTAAAATCCTCGTTGCAGGTTCCATGGTCTGGAGTTCTTACTAATCATTCTACCTCACCATTTGCTGAGGAGATGTATGAGAAAATCAAAGAAATGCTTATTGAGTACGAAGTTGTGATGAACCGATGGCCTCAATATTCATTAGTAGTGGAGAATGTGAGTTCTGATTTCCATTTGTTTCACAAGCCTCGAATACGACTAAGCACACTCGCATTCATGCACACAGAGACACATTTATAAATTCAGAAGCTTGTTTTATGTCTGGCTGTATTTACTTGCACATATTCATACAGCTAAGTTCTCATATTTCCACCATGTTATGTTTCTTTTAATAAGGCTGTTGCAAATGTGGAACGAGCCATTATAAAGGCACTGGAAAAGCAGTACAGTGATATCTTGGCTCCTCTGAAAGATAGCATTCCGAAAAGGCTTGGGATGCAAGTTCAGAAAATAACAGGAAGACAATCAACTGCTCTTTACTCCATTCCTAGTCAAGTAAGTTCTGATGGAGTACTATATTGGTTATTGACTGGAAAAGCAGTACAGTGATATTTTTAGCAGTTAATTGGGTGCCTGAACTGAACAAATTTCCAATTTGGCCTGAGAGTACACAACCAGAAAAGATGGAGGATAACAAATAAAATAAAGTAGGGCTACCATTTTTTGCCAGTAAATCAAATAAGAATTTAGATTCTGCCATTTAAAGTTGAACAGAGTTCAACTAGGGATCAGCGAAGTCTTTGCACTAAAAAAAAAATCCTTCTCTTCAGTAAAAATTAGCCATATCTCTTATTGAGTAGGATTACAACTACTCATTGCATTTTTCACCAATTCATCAGCGGAATTTAGATGATTAAATCAGAAAATTATCTTAAATTAGGGCTACCATTTTTCGCCAGTAAATCAAATAAGAGCCATTTAAGTTGAACAGAGTTCAACTAGGGATCAGCAAAGTCTCTGGACCAAAAAATCCTTCTCTTCAGTAAGAATTTGTCATTTCTCTAACTGGTTAGTGTTTTGTGTCCTTTGCAGCTGGGAACTTTTTTGAACACCATCAAGAGAATTCTTGATGTTTTACATTGCAAGGTTGAAGACATTTTGAAGTCTTGGGCATCCTATCTTCCTGTCGTCGGAGACAAGAAGTCCCTTTTTGGGGAGCAGATGAATGCAATAACAGTTCTGTTGAGAACAAAATACAAAAACTACATGCAGGCAACAGTAGTGGAGCTAGTCAACAATGTAAGCAACAACCCGTCCACTTTCATTTTCATCCTTTTTTCCTTTTCTGTAGAGCAGTATGAGATAACCTTGAGGTTTGTTAAACTCAGGTCAGGTCATAGTTCTGTCAGCTACCACTTCAAAGGGAAAGAGATAATATTAGCTTAAATGCGTGGAGATAATATTTAGATGTGTCATACTAGAAGTCTTATGAGCTCGCACTTTAATGGTGAAGAAATTTAAGATCTATACTTCAGCTTTTTGGTTTGTTGCTTAATAGTAGGCGATACTTGAAAGTATGGAGTATTTGAATACAAGCTGAAATCCTACGCTTTCAGCTTCAATATATGCTAGATATCGTATAATTGTGGAAAAAGTGTATAACTTGAAATGTCTGAGGAGAATTGGAACCAGCTTCATATGACAAAACTAGTCCCAAAACCAGTCCCAAAACCAGTCTAAGACAAAATCTCTTTCGCTTATATCTATAGCTACACAAAAATCCTGCCATAGATATAAAGTGCTGAGGTTGTAATATACAGACTATGATTGTTGCAGATGCAAGCTAATAGGAATACACGGCTCAAAAGGATTCTAGAGGAAACAAAAGAAGCAGATGGAGAAGCTGAGGTCCGCGAAAGAATGCAAATGCTAAGTTCACAGCTCATTGACTCCATATCCAACTTGCATGAGGTCTTTAGTAGCCATATATTCATTGCAACCTGTCGTGGCTTTTGGGACAAAATGGGACAGGTAAAGAAATTATTTTTGTTTGATTTGCTTAAGGTTGTGCTTTTTCCTAATCCAATACGCATCTTACTAGGTTGTGTTGAGGTTTCTGGAGGGCAGAAAAGAAAATCGAGTCTGGTACAATGGCTCTTATTATGCTCTGGGGGTAAGTACCTATTTGTTGGGATTAGAAGTTACTTATGCACCAAAGGGGTTCTACGCAAAGAAAATTGTCCACGATAAAAGAAAAAAAAAACTATGTTATTCACTTCACCTTTTTCCATTGCAGATCTTGGATGATACTTTTGCTTCCCAGATGCAACGGTTGCAAGGAAATTCACTCCAAGACAAAGATTTGGAGCCCCCTCGTTCAATTATTGAAGCTCGATCCATACTTTGTCGAGATACAACGAATGCAACAGATTCATCCACTTACTTGTACATCTAGATCAGCTAATCATTTTTGCCTCTTTGTTGTAATAGCATACGAGTATAGAGATGTGGCAAATAGGCCTTCCATTGTAATCTTTTTAAGTTAGTATATTCTTTTTGATTTAATACGCCAAGGGAAAATAATAATGCCAAAACTGTTTTGTTTGTGTCAAAATTATAGTGCATAAAAGCCTTGTGCCTTACACATAGTACAAAAATTTTATGTACTACAGTTTTGGCATAAACAAAAACAGTTTTGGCATTAGCAACACGTATATGGCAATTCATTGTGCAATGTACTGGTGCTCCAATATCAATAAAAGATAGTCAAATCTTTGTCCCATTCAGGTGTTGCATTTTCCTTTGAAAGGATACTAACCAAATTTGGAGACTACTTAATAAGCTGGTATAGCGTTTGTGGTAAGAACATGATAGAGAGAACCAACCTTATTCAATGACGAATTGCATATTTAAGATTAATGTTACGAAACACTTGATCAAGATTACATTTACTAGAAGACTTTTTGAAGTTTTGGAAAGGCAGTAACCCTCACCAATTCTTCGCGATCCTTGTTGAACAACAGTCATACATCAACTTCCACCTTAGTCGCCGCTGCCATCACATCCACCGCCACCAGTATGGTGGTACCACCACTACCAGTACCGCAACCACTACCACCACCACGCCGTTACTAAAGACCACCACCACCAGCACTTCTTTTGGCTCTAGAAGACTTAACTCTAGAAGACTTAACACAAGTGAAGATAACCATAGAAATCATGAAGACTGAGAAAACAATCATGGAGAAATAGAACGTGGCCCCAGACCCATGATCCAAGCTATGATCAAGACCATCTTTCACGTATCTTGCCATCTCTCTCCCTCTGTCTCTGTCTCTCTCTCTGAAATGTATTGAATCTTCTGAACTATAAAATCTAGAGAGAGGAAGATAATATTCCACAAATGATCATCAAAATGCAGTCGTGATCATCAAAATGCAGTCGTCATTTTTCATTTTCTTGCATTGACACTTTTACCGCAACCTGAGAGTGAGGTTTTCAATTAGCTTACGGTCAATTTTCGGATTTGCAGCGAAAAGATTCTGTGGGTGGCGAAAGTACTAAAAGAACTCAATCTGTAATGTAAAATTCTTATTTTTAATACCTATATATAGAAAATTACGCATGTTTTAACCAAAACTCTACACCCACCCCTCTCTTTCGCCTCTCCCTCCACCGCACTCGATATCACGGTCCGGATTTTAATTAAAAATTCTTCCATCGAAGAGAGTTAGTTAAACTCTTCCCTCAAAAAAGTTTGTTTAAAATCCAGACTATTAATTGTCAAGATGGATGGTGAGTTGGAACGGGCAGTGAAAGAGAGCGGTGGAGGCGGGCTGATGTTTTAAATTTGATCAGCCATACCTATAAATAAGCACACATGTTTTAAGACCAATTATACGTAATGCCTATAAATAAGCACACATATTCTAATTATTCATTAACACTTAGATTATAGTTTTAAACAATCTATCAAAGTACAACTCGACATTCTTTAAAATCTAAAAAATGTCTATGTTAACTCTAGATCAAATTTCATAACAATTCCCTTCCAATGAAGCAAAGTGTCCGAGAGAAAATCATCTTTAATCTTGTTGTGAAGCCTAGTTTTGATAATTTTCATTGCTAAAAATAGTTGTTAGAATTGTGACACATATGTTAAGTATGAAGAGATACTACGGAGGTTCCAGAAAGAAGGTCAGATGCCGGAGCGAAGCGGAGCGGAACGAGTCGAGCGGAGCGCAACAAGTGTGGGTGTATCTTTAGCCTCTAAAATGGAATACTAGTGTTGCACGCATGTAGGAAGATGGGATGTGTTGTAACTTGTCTGCGAGCCGATTCTAAGAAAAAGAACAAATAAATAAATAAATTCAACACAGTTTTTTTGATAATCAGTTGTCCAGTCCAGGTTATGTGGACCTCGACTAGTCCCAAGGGACCAAAAATCCATTGTCCACTAGTGGAGCCTCACTTGAAACCGGAGCAAATGCTCTGTTTGAACTTGTCCCAAAGGAGCTGATAACACTTGAGAGACTTTAAATTAACCTAAATTCTTACGAGATAGCAAATCCTTAAATTCCGAACTTGAACCACTAGCCAATTCCCTTGTTTACCAAAGCCTTGTCAAGCAAAACAACTGTGATCTTTTGCAAAGATTTGTCCTCGGCACATCACCAGCTACTATATATATAAGCATAGGATGCATCAAAAGTCTATAGTTATTGCTCATCCTCGTAAGATTTTCATTCATTAGTAGAAACTAGCGGGTACATAAGTAACATAACACCAAGGAAAAAAAAAAAGCACTACACAACGCGTGTGTACAATAGCAATGGGTCCGCAATGGGCGGCGGTGGAAACAGATTAAACAAGTTTTCACCGTCAGCGAAAAGAATTTAATCTCTTAATTAAATGTGTCCAATATAGTTTTGTCGTAGGGAAAAAAAACCCTAGCTATACATGAGAATTGGACTGTACAACCAAAGCAAAGACCCATTAGGGGAAGCTGTATAGTTGACGGTAAATCATTTTTTTCCTAAACATGCACCAACACCATGCTGACTGGTAACCAAACAAATCAACAACCTCCTCCACCGCCGCCACCACAACCACCTCCTCCACCGCCGCCACCACAACCGCCACCACCGCAACCTCCACCGCCATCACCGCCGCCATCACCACCACCAGCATCACCACCGCAGTCACCGAAACAGCTACAATCACCACAATCTGGCGGATCAGGATCCTCACGTTTCCTTCGGGCTCCGCCCTCACGTCTCCTTCGTTTTTTTTCGGGGCTAGAGGAGCAGGCAAAGATGACCATAGAAATGATGGAAACAGATATGACAATCATGCAGAGGAGGTAGAAGGTAGCCCCGGAGCTGTGAAGCAGAAGATCATTACTAGTACCCACAACAATAGCCCTGTACCTTGCCATGTTTCTCTCTCTAGCTTGCTATATTTCAGCTGATCAGATATATGATTGAATTTCGATGCCTTATTACTATATATACACACACACCATGTCACTGTCACCATCCTATTTTTGGTGTGCATGTTTTCATGGATGTTTCCTCTGTTTTTCCCGTGTTGACCGCATACCTGATTCGCCAGATTTGAGTTTGACGTACGTGTTGTTTAGTTCTTTCAGTTGACAAGTAAAATTGGTCAATCGGAATTAATGTTCTACGAGCTGGGAAAAGTAGGATTTCTTTTATGTGGAGCTTAGACTTTTTCAATTTCTGTTCATTTTCTCCCCTGTTTCTGCTAATTACCTGGAAGTTTCTTGGATAAAACTTTTGAAGGATCTAATAACAAAGATTTTAGAAAAATCAATTATAAAACTTTTCTTGTGGGTTTGGGTGTTTATTTTTTTTCCGACATAGTATTTGGAAGGTTAGAGCCTTAGAGGGGGCCGTTCAAACAAAAAATTAGAGCCTTAGAGGAGAATTAGAGGGTTAGCAACCGATGAAGGTTTATCGTTTTTCCAAAGATTCAAACTCGGCCCAGACTTTTCTCGTGGAAGTCAATATTTGGGTACTACAAGATGAGCTAAGGGCTACGTTTGTTTGGTCACTATGACAATGTAAGTTATTGAATTTTAAACATGTTGGAATGGTGGAACTTTTTTTTTTTTGGGTTTGACAATCAAGAGTTTCCGGGCCCAATCACGTACGCACACTACCAATGTTTTTTTTTTGGATAATGCTTCTCACACAACGATCCAAACACAACTTACACAACCTCTCACATACATGTGAGGCCCACACATAGTAGTGTGTGTGGAGCCCACATGCATGTGAGAGGTTGTGTAAGTTATTGTGTTTGAATTGTTGTGTGAGTATCATTTTTGTTTTTTTTTTTTCCTCGGCAACCAGACCTGATGAAAAGTCGCGCACAACCAATGTTTGGCAACCCTCCCTACGAATCCTGTTTGGTAACCTTCCTTATGTATTTAAGGTAGCCAAAGGGGTCGAAATTTTACATTAAAGCCAACACAAATTTCAAAATCAACCAACCTTGTTCAATGCTGATTAAAACAAAAAAAACCCAATGTTATTCTTGGACGAATTTTGTCCTTATTTGAATTTTTTTTGCAATCGTTAATTTTGATTCAAACTTTTTATAGGTTATTGTTTCGTCTCGACGAGAGGGATCGGAAAAGTAAATTTTTTTACTATTACCTAAGTATTTTGAGAAATAACTATTTTTTAAGCAAAAAACTTACTTTTTGTGCTAAAAAGTGGTTATTTCTCAAAATACTAGGATAAACATAAAAAATTTCATTTTTCCAATTCCTCTCATCGAGACGAATTAATAACCTACAAAAGTTTGGAGCAAAACTACCAAATGCAAAAAAAATTAAATAAGGACAAAATTTTCATATTTAAGTTAAGTTCATAAGAACGCAATGGGGTTTTTAGCTTAATAAATCAACTTCAAAATTACTTTTTTGTTTTTTTTTTTTTTTACTGCAACTTACGTAAGAAATTGATATTGGGTTTCGGTGACTGTTCATTTCTTTTGTTGGAATCTTGACTTGTCAAAATTTTTTTTTTTTTATAATGACTTGTCAAATTACTCGTATTAATTTTCTCTCAGTTCCTTCTTCCTTATGTTACTAGGACAAATTTTTTTTCCACGAACTATGATTTTTTTTGTTTGTTTATAACCAGGGTGTTCGCACTCACTTACGCACATCTCGACTAATCATACAATACTAATTCCACCATGCACCAGTGGGGGCTTCATTCAAAGGCAAAGTAAAACTTTATATAGACTCTGTATGTTATTTTTCCGTCCTCTCTCAAATTAGAAAATCACAATATTCATAGTTTTTATCTTTCCTTTTCCCGCCGTCAAGAGTGCTTCGAAACTATAGTTTGGAAAAATGACGGTGCAGAACGGGTTTTGATAATTAATACCCACCAAAGATATTTTCAGCATTAAAAAATATTCCCGATCAACATATCATTAACGGATATTAATTTTTAAAACACGTTATTGGCCATCATTTTCCCCATAGTTTTTGGTCCCCATTTGCTTTGTGAAAGAATCGAAGACTTGGCTATCAAGAAAGGAACCATATATAGGTGGATAGTGGATACTTCTACAATTTTTTCTTCTTAATTTGGATTTATATCAAGCATAGGACAAAAAAGTTACGTATGATTTTTCTAAGGTGTTGATTTTAAGTATTTTGACTAGACATGGGATATATCGGACATGTCTTTTCATTAATTATCGGAAATTGATATCCACACTCTCTTTTGAAAATTGATATTCACACTCTCTTTTTTGTTATCCACACATTTTTTTTTTGTCTTTTAGCAAAAACAATTACACTTTCATTACTAACAAACAAATAAAAAAAGAAGTGTAAATAACAAAAAAGGGAGTGTGAATATCAGTTTCCTCTCTTTTTTGTCCTTTAGTAAAAAATACACATACTTTCAACACTAAAAAACAAAAAAATGAGTGAATATTAATTCCCTAATTATTTTGGTATTTTATTTTTTCCCTTGATTTTCTTCTACTGTATATGGTATTAACAATGTGCTCTTTCAAGGATATTTCCTCTGTCTTGTTGACAGCAAACCAGAAGTCAGATTTGAGTTTCACGTACGTGTTGTTTAGTTCTTTCTTTTTAAAATTGATCAATCGGAATGTTGACTTTGTCAACTTCTTCAATTTTCTACCCTGTTTGGATTATTAGATTTTAATAAAAATTAATTACAAAACTTTTCTAGTGTTTTTTTTTTCTTTTGACATTGTGTTTATCAGTCGAGGGTTAATGCTTTAGAGGGGAATTAGGGGGTTAGCAACCAAAGATGGTTTAGACTTTAGCGACGTTTCTCCATAGAATCGAACCAACCCAAACTTCTCTCTTGGAAGCCAGTATATATGGGTACACTACGAGAAAAGGTAAAAGCCACGTCTGCTTGGGTAATTATTTTGCTTGGTTACTGTGACAATGTAAGTAGGAATAGGATTTTAGACATGTTGAAATGGTGAAACTTTTTTTTTTTTTGGGTTTTTTGTTTCCATGGTTAGGGATGTTCGCGCCCATTTACGCACACCCGCACCTCCCTACCAATGCTTGGTAACCATTCCTGTACGAAGAGTAATTAATTATTCAATAGTTGAGTTGTACTGTCACGTGGTACTCTAGATCACTTTACAACTACACGTTCATGTGGAGTTCATACCCTTAGTGGTAGAATCCACAACAATATGTGGTTATAAAGTGGTACCATATGGCAGTACTTCCGGTCCCGGACTATTGTATAATTCGGCAACCTTCCTTATGTATTTAAGGTAGCCAAAGGGGTTGAAATTTTAAATTAAAACCAACACAAATTTAAAAATCAACCAACCATATGCAATGCTGATTAAAAAAAAAAAAACCCATTCTTGTTTATTGACGAAGTATACATTCCGATTAATATTATATATGGTGACGGAGAATACATTTTCCAAAATAATTTACCATAATTAAGTAACCTATGTAAATCAAAACACTTTATCCAAGTTTACGTTTACAATAGAAGACTTTAATTAGAAGTTTTGGAGAAGCATGCAATCACCACCTCGTCAATTCTCTGCGGTCCAATTCCTAAATAACACAAGCTTGCTCATACATCAACATCCCCCTCCACCACCGCAGCCTCCGCCGCCACCACCGCCTCCGCAGCCTCCACCGCCTCCGCAGCCTCCACCACCGCCGCCGCCTCCACCACGACGACGTTTGGGTGAGCTAGAGGAGTCACCACAAGCGAAGATAACCATAGAAATGATGGAGACTGACAAAACAATCATGGAAAAATAGAAGAAGGCCCCAGACCCAAGATCCAGACCTGCTCCAGAGCCACCACCTGGAATTATCGAGTACCTTGCCATCTCTCTCTCTCTGTCCACAGATGATTCAACACAATTAATAGAGAGGGAAAGTACATGGTATGATGTGTTCCACAAATATTTAATCAACATTTGGCCAGTTTTCTTACATTGACTAGTATTTGATAGCAACCTCAGAACTGAATGTGGAGCTTAAAATTCAACTTCGAAACTACTCAGAAATTGATGTGGGGCCGTTTTGAGTGACTTTTCATTTCTTTTGTTGGAATCTTAGACTTGGCAAATTATTAGTTTTGTCTAGATCTGTTCCTTCATTTACTAGGACAATTTTTTTTCCACGAACTATGATTTTTGTTTTTTTGTTTTTTTTGTTTTTTGTTTATAACTATGCGATCGGGCCTGCTTACGTGTAACTTGATTAATCATGTGAGACTAATTCCACTGTCTACTAGCGGAGATGCTTAGGGACGGATCTAGGAATATAATATAGTGGGACACCTGTTAATGATAATGACAAAAGTTCATTATTCTTACTCAACCACAGTAGGATCATACAAAATTAAGACATTTATTACTAACTACAAAAGTTTATATTGCGTACTTTAAGTTAAATTGGATAAAAATAAGTACAAAATCTCAGACAAAAGTTTGAGAATGATTGAGCTAATTTTGTTAATAGAATCAAGAAAGAATAACTCTAAATAAACAAACAACTTGTAAAACAACACATATAAATGCACCATATAATGAAATTCAGGCATAAAACTAATTTTATATATGTATTTCTGAGATATATGTAAGTGTGTATGTTTATATATTTATACACTTTCATAATTATGCTATTTTATACAAAAATATATTTAAAAATATTTTAATTTTGAGTGAAGGCATGTGTTCCAATGAAAGCACATGCCCCCTTAGATCCGTCCCTGGGGATGCTTTTAGTTCCAAGTTTTGATGCCAACTCTTGGGGGTGATCCTTTTTCTTTTCTAGGTGTGATTAATTGCAAGTCCAATACTTTAGATCACGGTAATAAGCGTGATTTAAAGTTCAAAATGATCACATTTATTAAGTGAGATCGTATGTCACTTTATATCACGGTCTATAACCATGATTAAAAGTTCAAAATGATCACACCATAAACTGAGATAAAAAATCGTTGCACGTGATCTTTTCTTTAAATCTACTAGACCATCTTTTCTTAACATTTTGCCAAATTTCGAACCCATGTACCCTAAGTTGATTTTCCAAACACTTACCACTAAGCTAGCCAAGAACTTCAGTTACATTAGGAAAACAAAAATATTTATACTTATTTCCTAAAGTGGAAAAACTTTTTTTTCCCTTAAAATTTGTTAAATTTTTTGAAATGCAATTAACATGATATTAAAATATATAAAAATACATATACAAACTTTTCTAGTCGGTTAGGTTGCGTGCTTGTTTGCGTCTTCACTACTTAATTTTTAACGCAAACATTTTTCCCCACTTGTACGAAAAAGGAATTCTTTTACTACCGGGGAGAATCGATATCGCAACCACAAGGTCGGCGTTATTATAACAATTAGCCACTGCAACACAATACAGTCTTTCTCTTATATATTGAAAAACTAGTTAATATATAAAATATTGAGAGGCATCATTAAAGTCTCATCCACAGTTTCGAAAATCTCAGGGCCGACCCTGATTAAAGCCAACACAAATTTAAAATTAACCGACCTTATTCAATGCTGATTTAAAAAAAAAAAAAACATCGTTTTATTCTATGACGAAGCATGCATTGTGATTAATATTATGGTGACGGAAAATACATTTTCCAAAATAATTTAGCGTAATTAAGGAACCTATGTAAATTGACACACTTTATATATCAAGATTACGATTACAATAGAAGACTTTTTAGAAGTTTTGGAGAAGCATGCAGTCACCCCTTCGCCAGTTCGATCTCCACGGTCCTTCCTATATAACACAAGCTTGCTCAAACATTAACATCCCCCTCCACCGCCTCCACAGCCGCCGCCTCCACAGCCACCTCCGCCATGGCCGTGGCCACCACCACCTCCACCGCCATGGCCATGGCCGTGGCCATGGGTGTGCACGTGGCCACCACTGTCACCACCGCCTCCATCACCACGAGAACGTTTCTTGTGTGTTTTGGTGCTAGAGGACTCACCACAAGCGAAGATAACCATAGAAATGATGGAGACTGATAAAACAATCATGGAAAAATAGAAGAAGGCCCCAGACCCATGATCCAGACCTGCTCCAGAGCCACCACGCGGGATTATCAAGTACCTTGAATTTCGATACCTTATTACTATATATACACACACCATGTCACTGTTACCATTCTATTTTTGGTGTGCATGTTTTCATGGATGTTTCCTCTGCTTTTCCCGTGTTGACCGCATACCTGATTCGCCAGATTTGAGTTTGACGTACGTGTTGTTTAGTTCTTTCAGTTGACAAGTAAAATTGGTCAATCGGAATTAATGTTCTACGTGCTGGGAAAAGTAGGATTTCTTTTATGTGGAGCTTAGACTTTGTCAATTTCTGTTCATTTTCTCCCCTGTTTCTGCTAATTACCTGGAAGTTTCTTGGATAAAACTTTTGAAGGATCTAATAACAAAGATTTTAGAAAAATCAATTACAAAACTTTTCTTGTGGGTTTGGGTGTTTATTTTTTTCCGACATAGTAATTGGAGGGTTAGAGCCTTAGAGGGGGCCGTTCAAACAAAAAATTAGAGGCTTAGAGGGGAATTAGAGGGTTAGCAACCGATGAGGGTTTGCCGTTTTTCCATAGACTCAAACCCGGCCCAGACTTTTCTCGTGGAAGCCAATGGGTACTACAAGATGAGCTGAGGGCTACGTTTGTTTGGTCACTACGACAATGTAAGTAATAGGATTTAAACATGTTAAAATGGTGGAACTTTTTTTTTTTTTTTTTTCGACAGTGAGGAGTTTCCGGGCCCAATCACGTACGCGCGCTCCCAATGTTTTTTTTTTCCTTCTCGGCAAACAGTCCTGATGAAAAGTCGCGCACTACCAATGTTTGGTAACCCTCTCTGCGAATCCTGTTTGGTAACGTTCCTTATGTATCGAAATTTTAAATTAAAGCCAACACAAATTTCAAAATCAACCAACCTTGTTCAACGCTGATTAAAAAAAAAAAACCACTGTTATTCATGGACGAATTTTGCCCTTAATTGAATTTTTTTCTTATTCGTTAATTTTGCGTCAAACTTTTGTAGGTTATTGTTTCGTCTCGACGAAAGGGTTCGGAAAAGTAAATTATTTTTACTATTACTCTAATATTTTGAGAAATAACCATTTTTTAGCCAAAAAAGTCACTTTTTGTGCTAAAAAATGGTTATTTCTCAAAATATTATGGTAAAAATAAAAAATTTTACTCTTTCGATTCCTCTCGTCTAGATGAATCAATAACCTATAAAAATTTGGAGCAAAACTAACAAATGCAAAAAATAATTCAAATAAATACAAAATTTTCAAATTTAAATTAAGTTTAAGTTAAGTTTATAAAAACGCAGTGGGGTTTTTAGCTTAATAAGTCAACTTCAAAATTACTTTTTTTTTTTTTACTGCAAATTACGTAAGAAATTGATATCGGGTTTCGGTTTCATTTCTTTTGTTGGAATCTTGACTTGTCAAAATTTTTGTTTTTTGCTCAGCTTGACTTGTCAAATTACTGATATTAATTAATTTTCTCTCAGTTCCTTCTTCCTTATGTTGACAAATTTTTTTCCACGAACTATGATTTTTTTGTTTGTTTATAACCAGAGTGTTCGGAATCACTTACGTACATCTCGATTAATCATATAATACTAATTCCACCATGCACCGGCGGGGGCTTCATTCAAAGGCAGAGTAAAACTTCATATAGACTCCGTATGCTATTTTTCCTTCCTCTCTCAAGTTAGAAAATGACAATTTCTCACAAAAAATCAGAAGAATCTAGGTATTTCATTTCTTGAATTGATGAATTATAGTTTGTGCTTTCTTGATTACAATAGAAAGAAGAGAAAACAAGTACATAAAGCCCTAGTACACCGACTTACAAACTTGCCAGCTCATAAGCTTAACTAATAACAAACTAACTAATAACAAACTAGTTATGAAAAACCTAGATTCTTCTGATTTTTTTGTGAGAAGTTGTCAGAAAATCACAATAGTAGTTTTTATCTCTCCTTTTCTTCCTTTTCCTGGCATCGAAGAGTGCTTAGAAACTATAGTTTGGGTGATGGCTTAGGACGTATTTTGATAATTAATACCTGTCAATGACAGTTTCAGCATTAATAAATATTCTCAGCATGTTCTTAACGGATATTAATTATCAAAACACGTCATTAGCCACCATTTTCCTTATAGTTTTTGGTCCCCATTTGCTTTGTGAAAGAATCGGAGACTTGGGTATCAAGAAAGGAACCATAGGTGGATACTTCTATAATTTTATCCTTCTTAATTTGGATTTATATCTAGCATAGGACAAAAAATTTAGGTATGATTTTTCTAAGGTGTTGATTTTAAGTATTTTGACTAGACATGGGATATATATATCGGACATGTCTTTTCGTTAATTATTGAAAATTGATATTCACACCCTCTTTTTTGTTATCCACACTCTCTTTCGAAAATTGATATTCACACTATCTTTTTTGTTATCTACACAAAAATTTTTTTTTTTGTTTTATAGCAAAAAATTACAAGGCCCAAGTCCAAAGTTGTGTATATATAAGTCAATGTAAGAAGTCTCTAGACCAAGTGTGAATGAAAAAAATCACAGAGAGCATTCCCCTGTTTCCAGTTTGTGCTTGTACTGTTCACCCAAAACCCATCTCGGCAATTCAATTGCTTTGTTTATTTGCTAATTCCTCCACTGGTTAATCAAAGTCTAGGCTAATCTCAGCCAACAACACAGCTGATATATCAACACCAACGGGGGATCCAAGAGGTGTCACGTCAGCGTTGACTCGGACGCCACACCAGTGGGAGGTCTCACACAGTGCCATGTCACCCCTACCAGCATGCTGATTGGGCCGAGACGTGTCTGGTACGACTGCAGGCACAACACATATTGGCATTTTCGGCCGATATATCGGCTGTTCAGCCGATTTTTGCCGATTCAGGCAGTACAGATGATTTGTCGTCCAGTTCAGGCAAAAATCGGCCGCTTAAAGTCCAGTTCTGGCGGGTTATAGATGGGTCTCGGTGTTCTGTATCCAACCCCAGCACTCTGATTTGTTTTGATCCGACTCTTACGTTGCTGGTTTGCAAGATTAATGTAGCAAGCTGCATTGTTTTAAATTTTGAGTCAAATTGGAAGCACTGTGGCAGGGACGGAACCAAGATTTCACAAACGCAAGACCGAACCATGAACAATAAGATTTTAAAATTTTGAAGTTCGGAAATCTAATATTTTGTTTAGTTGAGGTTTTGAGGATAGTAAGTGGGGAGAGAGAAAAAAATGAGATTAATAATTGAAGGAAAAACTTATGGGATATCGTGGCTTAGAGAAAGAAATTGGATTTTGGGACCAAAATGAGCACATTTTTAAAGGATTTAAATGTCTAAGTAACACTCAACATAAACTACAATATCTTGGTATTCTTAACATACAATAAAATACAATATTTTGGTGTTCTTAACAAATGCAAAGCCGTGCCCCATACGCCCCAAACTAACTCGGTCTCTGCAATGAGGTCCATCATATCCTTGATATATATCATGCTTCAAGTTGAGTAAAGCAAGAGGACAGACGTTAATCCGAGTTCCATGGACCTATAAATTAATGGCGGCTAACTGCGCAATCTGGAAGTCGATCAAGGATGAAAAATACTCCATTCGTATCGTTCTTTACACGGTTATATGTCCTTCACTCTATAATATTTTTTATAATTTTAAAATCTTTCTATTATAAACGAAATCAAGAACTATCAAATAAAATTCATGTTGCGTATTTTTGAAAATTCATTTTGAAAGATATATGGCTTATAAGCGATTAAAACTAACACAAACATCAAAAAAGAAAAAAGAAAAAGACAAACAAATGAGACGAACGGAGTGTTATTTAAACGGAAACTTGGAAGACTAAAGGCCTGAAATTTTTATAGAGTGCCAACATGAATTTACAAACTAACCAACCTTATTCAATGATGACGAATTACATACTTCAGATTAATGTTATGGTGAGAGAGAATACAGTTTCCAGATAATTTAGCATAAGGAACCTATATATATAAATCGAAACACTTGATCAAGATTACATTAACTAGAATTGACTTTCTGAGGTTTTGAAAGGCCGCAGTAACGTCCCTCACCAGTTCTTCGCGGTCCTTGTTGAAAAACAGTCATACATCAACTTCCACCTTATTCGCCGCCGCCGTCGCCGTCACAGCCACCTCCACCATCGCCACCGCCGCCGCCACAGCCGCCGCCATAGTGGCCGCCACTATAAGTCCTAGTACTGAAATTATGCGGAAGTATTCAATCTACTCCTAGAGGGGGGGTGAATAGGAGTTTTAATAAAAATATACCAATTTTCAGATTTTTAAAAATTAATAAAGATAAACGGGTTGATTATCTCGATTAATCAAAACCAAAAATAAAGTACTGCAGTAGAATAAAAATTGTAACAAGAGACGCACGATATACGTGGAAAAACTTAGGATCCTAAATAACCCTAAGCCAAAACCATGGCCTAACACTACTGATTTATTCAATTAATCAAAAAGAAGTACAGATTGCGAAATAGTAAAAACCTTACCCAAGCCTTTACCTATTCTCGCCAATCTCCGATGCTCCCCGAGCTTCTTCAAGATCCAATAGATGCACCACGGACTTCACGCCCGATCTCCGGATTTAACCGGCTCCGAATCAATGTCCAAAAGATTCGGCCACAGCAGCAAACGGCACAAAGAACCACGAACAGAGAATATATGAATGATATGATGTGAACGTGATTTAGACAACCCAAAAAAAAAAAACGTTGGAAGATGCACGAACAAACAAAAATATGGCTGCTAGGAAACCAATCTCGCCTCCACCAAAAACAAAACAGTCGTGCAAGACCGAAGAAGAAAAGGAACGTGGGCTGCAATCAACACTTGTCGATTCGCCTCTCTGTGTATATTTTATTCTTCGTGCTCGTCGCTCTAATTATGACCTAATAGTCGAGATATATATATAGGCAGATCCAAAAAGGAAAAAACAAACGAGCCCCTTTCTCTTATAAATAATAGAATTGATAACGAATTCTCCGGAGAGTGAAAGATATATATGGAAAACATGATTTTTTCTCGGAAAAGGTAAATCACCTAGTCAAAGGAAATTAAAACGATTAAGGAGTGTATATTTATATATAAGAATTTTAAGTAAGAAAAATCCCCTAATCAGTAAATAAGACTAAAATGATTTTGAGCTCAATAATGCTATGCATGAGATGTCGTGTAATGCTTTTACCTCTCACGCAATTGGATCGATTTCACAGCGGTCAACTTGGCGCAGATAATGGGAGGAGCATTGAGCGAGCAACTACCTCATAAGAACCTACCCATTACAATTAAATAGAGACGATAGCAAAGACACCAATGGAGGTTTTGGACAACCCCGGAAAGTGCCAAAATATCTAACAATCTACTATGTTTGTAGTTTTCGTCATCCCCACCACCCCCATAATCTCTATAAGTAGCGGTACTGGCAGCATAACCGCCACCACCAACAGTACCGTAACCACTACCACCACCGGCACTTGTTTTGGCTCTAGAAGACTTACGGCCACAAGCGAAGATAACAATAGAAATTTACGAGTAGAAGGGCTAACGATATAGGAGTATTTGGAAATGATGATACAAATATTCCTACCTTTTATCTAGCTAGACGAAAATATGGAAAGGATGGTACATATTTTTTCTACAGCTAAGATTTACGAATAGTAGGGCTAGAAATATATATTTGGAAAGAATCTATGTCTATTTGGTACAGGATTAGAAGATAGTTGTTAAGAATGGTCGAACAAAGAGGAAAGGTAATTTGCACAATATAAGAGATGATATGGCTGGATTAATTAGAACTTTAGTGCATGCGCAATGGTAATAATCAAAATCAATAATCAAAATGTGCCACGTCAGTATTTGAATTATCCATTTAGTTCATAATCAAACTTAACAACTTCTACCTTCATATTGGTTATTTTTGCATCCCTAACCAAAAAATTCCCCACAATACACAACGCACATTTGTCTAATCGTAAACGAGTTCCAATCACGCACCCGACCACATCAAATTATTTGTCTCGATGAGACGATTCCAATGTGGAGTGTTTTTGAGTCATTGAGTTTTAAGTTTGGTTATTGGTAAAAATAGTCAAGTTTGGTTATGGAATGAGTGGGATTTGATTATTTGCTAAAAAACTTGTAACTTTGCTTATTACAATGTGAGGTATTATTTGAATATTGTTGTTAAATTTGTTTATCTACACTCATTTGTTTATTACAATGGGGATGCTCTTAGAAGATAAGAACAAGAATTAATGGTTGGTAATTTGCACGATATAAGGGATGATATGATTAGAAGATAATTTATTAAAATTAATTAATCAAAAAGGAAAGGTTTCTACCGTAAACGCTTTTATACATGTGAAAAGCAAAGTTTCCTTTGGCTTCGAGCAAAATTGGTACAAAACTTTTTTATTTTCATCACGGTTCATCTTTTGAACCTGACATCCATCTCTCCCAAATCAAATCATTGTGACTCTGTGCCGGTAAGTCCCTCTCACTGTTTCTCTCTTTTATCTGTTGCCTTTTGCATTTTTTTGGTTACTTTGGCAAGGTCACGTTTGTCTCTCCTATCATGCAATTTTGAGTTTTTAGATTTAAGAGTTGAAACGATTGACCAAAGACTGCAACCGGAATAGACTTTCCACGGTAACAATCTCTCTCTCTCTCTCCTCTAACAATTTAATATTTTTTATTCTAACACAAAACTATGGGTGTTTCTGAGTTTCTTCCTACGTAGTTATCTTTATTTTAATGGTTAAATTGGGAGAATTGCGTTTTGGGGCATTTTTCTTTGTTTGTATTATTCATGATTAACATGTTAGGTTTTGATTCACTTAATGTTTATTAATTAAAAAGAGAGGAAGGGCCAATCAAGAAAAGGATTTGCCGATGCATGCCTGCGGGTGGAGAAAACTTGAAAACATGAGGTAAAGTTTTTCCAGTTTTTCCATTTATCTTGCCAGATATTTCTTACATTCTTTGTATCCATAAATTTGAACTATGGAGGGCAATCTATATAATGTGGAGTGACGATTTTCATGTTTATGTTATGTAATCACTATTATAGTGCACTGCATTCTATTGATATAGTTTCTCTTCGTCACCCGCTAAAATGTTTCATTTTGGTCATAGCAATGCCCTATGTAACGGATGCCATATGTAAGGTCATGAATTAATTAGCATTCTACATTAGGAGGGTGGTTGTTTTGTTTTGTTTTTTGTTTTTTTTTAACTTTAGGAGGGTTGTTTTGTTGACGATGGCTTGGAATAAACAGATTTGACGATCTAGCTTTGGAGGATTTGCCAGAGAAACACCTCCTAATGTAAGTATATATCGAAAGTCGAGACGACTCTGTTTGAAGTCATAGTCCGTTGAATTCAAAATTTTATTTTGTTTTGTGTTCATGTCTGTGTGTTGTAGATGGTAAAAAATGCATGGGAGAGCTACGGGAAAATATGGCGATTGAGGTGGGTGGGTGCATAAGGATCACATGCCAATGGATTCTATTTCCGTGAAAAAATATTGCAAAACATGAGTTCCTCCTACTATTGCTAGAGGGAGATGAGAATAGAGGATTTGATTATGGTAAGTAGTGAATAGGGATTTGAATGGGATGATGTAGGTTACAAGTTACAACGGGTGAGAATATATATATATATATATATATATATATATATATATATATATATATATATATATATATATGAAGGAAGATTTGGATGTAAGTCATGATAAATTGAGGTTTGAAATGTATTACGGTTAACTTTGTTTTAATAGGTTAGAGAACGGAGATGGATTGCTCTCGGATACTAAGTCTGACTTTGTAATTAATTGATCAAGCAAGATTTGAGTTTCACGTACGCGTTGTTTAGTTCTTTCAGTTGACAAGTAAAATTGATCAATGGGAATGATGTACATGCTGGGAAAAGTAGGATTTCTTTTTAAAAAAAGCTTAGACTTTGTTAACTTCTTTTAATTTTCTCCCCTGTTTCTGCTTACCTGGTGTTTGCACCATATCTGACATTTCAGCAAATTACAAAACGATCTTCCATTGATTGACATTCTCCGTCGATTGGACTGAATCAGAATTTTTGGTAACACATGGAGGTTTCTTGGATAAAACTTTTGAAGGATCTAATTACAAAAGATTTTAGAAAAATTAATTACAAAACTTTTCTAGTCGGTTAGGTTGCGTATTTGCATTTTCACTACTTAATATTTAACGCAAAATTTTCCCCGCTTGTACGAAAAAGGAATTCTTTTTACTACCAGGGAGAATCGATATCGCAACCACCGGGTAAGCGTTATTATAACAATTAGCCATTGCAACACAATACCGTCTTTCTCTTACATATTGAAAAACTAGTTAATATATAAATATTGAGAGGCATCATTTTAAAATCTCACCTAGAGTCTCGAAAATCTTAGGGCCGAGCCTGATTAAAGTCAACACAAATTTAAAATTAACCGACCTTATTCAATGGTAATTAAAAAAAGAACATTGTTTTATTCATAACAAAGCATACATTGCGATTAATATTATGACGACGGAGAATACATTTTCCAAAATAATATTTTAGCGTAATTAAGGAACCTGTGTAAATCGAAACACTTTGTATATCAAGATTACGATTACAATAGAAGACTTTTAAGAAGTTTTGGAGAAGCATGCAGTCACCCCCTCACAAGTTCTCCGCGGTCCTTCCTATATAACACAAGCTTGCTCATACATTAAGATCCCCCTCCGCCACCTCCGCAGCCTCCTCCACCACAGCCTCCTCCACCGCAGCCACCACCAGTACCTGTACCACAACCTCCGCCGCTGACCAAACCACCACCACCACGACAACGTTTCTTGCGTGTTTTGGTGCTAGAGGACTCACCGCAAGCGAAGATAACCATAGAAATGATGGAGACTGACAAAACAATCATGGAAAAATAGAAGAAGGCCCCAGACCCATGATCCAGACCGGCTCCAGAGCCACCACGCGGGATTATCAAGTACCTTGCCATCTCTCTCTCTCTCTCTCTCCAGGTGATTCAAATACTGAACATGATATATATGATGTGCTCCGCAAATATTTAATCAACATTTGGCCAGTTTTCTTACATTGACTAGTACTATTTAGGATAGCAACCTCAAATTGATATTAAGAAATTGATAAATCAACTTCAAAATTACTTGAGAAATTGATATTGGTTTTCGGTGACTGTTCATATCACTTGTTGGAATCTTAGACTCGTCAAATTAAATTTCTGTCTCTGTTCCTTCTTCCTTAAGTTTCTAGGTTTTTTCACGAAGTTTGATTGGTGTTTTTTTTTTCTCTCTCTTATAATCAGGTGTTTGAGCTCACGTACGCACATCTCGACTAATCATGCGAGACTAATTCCATCGTACACCAGTTGATATGGTGCATGACCGAAAACCTGAAGCCAGCCGACAAGTAAAATTGATCAATCGGGATGTTCTACCTGCTGGGAAAAAGTAGTCTTTCTTTTATGTGAAGCTTTGACTAATTGTCAACTTCTTTTTGTTTTCTCCCCTATTTCTGCTAATTACCTGGAGGTTTCTTGGATAAAACTTTTGAAGGATCTAATTACAAAGATTTTAGAAAAATCAATTACAAAACTTTTCAAGTGGGTTTGGGTGTTTTTTTTCCGACATTGTTTTTGGAGGGTTTGAGACTTAGAGGGGGCCGTTCAAACAAAAAATAGAGCTTTAGAGGGGAATTAGAGGGGTAGTAACCGAGGAGGGTTTGACGTTTCTCCATAGACTCGAACCCGGTTCAGACTTTTCTAGTGGAAGCCAATGGCAGGGTATCACGAGATGAGCTAAGGGCTACGTTTGTTTCGGTAATTTGTTTGGAAACTATGACAATGTAAGTAATAGGATTTTAAACATGTTGAAATGGTGGAATTTATTTTTTATTTTTGGTTCGACAGTCAGGAGTTTCCGGGCCCAATCATGTACACGCACTACCAATGTTTGGTAACCCTCCCTACGAATCCTGTTTGGTAACCTTCCTTGTGTATTTACGGTAGCCAAAGGGGTCGAAATTTTAAATTAAAGCCAACACAAATTTCAAAATCAACCAACCTTGTTCAATTCTGATTTTAAAAAAAAAAACCACTGTTATTCATGGATGAATTTTGTCCTTAATTGAATTTTTGTCGTATTCATTAGTTTTGCGTCAAATTTTTATAGGTTATTGTTTCGTCTCGACGAGAGGGATCAGAAAGGTAAATTGTTATTACTATTATCCTAGTATTTTGAGAAATAATCATTTTTAGCAAAAAAGTCACTTTTTGTACTAAAAAAATAGTTATTTCTCAAAATATTAGGATGAAAGTAAAAAAAATTTACTCATCCGATTCCTCTCGTCGAGACAAATCAATAACCTATAAAAGTTTGGTGCAAAACTAACAAATGCAAACAAAATTCAAGTAAAGACAAAATTTTCATTCATAAAAACGCAGTGGGGTTTTTAGCTTAATAAATCAACTTCAAAATTACTTTTTTTTTTTTTACTGCAAGTGCTGTTAAAGTTATCAAAAACCATTGCTATAGACCTTGAGGGGTTATACCAAAGCTTTCCAAATGCGCGGAGAGGGGGATGCGGCGAAAGCTCTCCAAATGCGCTGGGACATCTACCTTTTTCCAAGTGTTGGTCTAGACACGGATCACACGAGTAAAAAACCAACTTCGTGCATCGCGTAGGTTACGAACACAAGTATTCTGGGAAAAGACGCCTCCACGCACAACACCTTGACCAACGGCACTACTCACAGTTTTCGACAAATGTTTGAAATGTTTAGAGTAAATTACACTAAGCCACCCTCAACTAACCTGCGTGTTTACTTAACCCCCTCAGACTATAAAACCCAACATCGTGCACCCTCTCCGTCCATATGGCCAACGGAAAAAGGCAATCAGCTTAAATGGGGTGTTTGGATCGAGCACTTACGCACGTCGGATGCCATTCATTCCCACGTCGGCCTATTCGGTTTTTTTTTTTAAATTTTTAGACGGCTCGGATCGGCTGTTCGGTGCATTTTTCCTACGGTAGCATCGGTACCAATATCATTTTCTTTAATGCACCAATGGTACCGTAGGAAAAATGCACCGATGGCCACCGGACGACAGATCTGAGACGTCCAAATATTTTTTTTAAAAAAACCGAGTGTCCTATCGCGAGAATCAATGGCATCCGACGTGCGTATGTGCTCGATCCAAACATCTCATTTAAGCTGACTGCCTTTTTCCGTTTGCCATATGGACGGAGACCTAACATAAGGGTGTTAAGTGTCAACTCTGGATAGTTAGAAGGTGCCCGATGTCGGATTTTATAGTTTGAGGGGGTTAAGTAAAAATGCGGGTTAGTTGAGGGGGGCTTAGTGTAATTTACTCAAATGTTTATTGTATATCTTATATATTTGACATTAAAATTAGCCATTAAAGTTGAATCGAATGTCATTTTGAACATTTAAACATTAAAATTAGCAATTTTAATAAACATGAAAGTTGTACCCTTTTGTATTATTGTTTAAACCCAATTTGAAAATTGGAGCAACTAGTTTTTTAAGATTGTTTATATATCAAAAAATATGGTTAAAAAGTTAAGTGATCCAATTTTCAATCCATTTGCGTTGGCGCAAAATTTTATTTTTTTTATAGGGTCATAATTAATTTTTGTCTCTAGGGTTATCATAATTAAGTTATTGCTCTTTATTTGGTATCCTAAAGAACATATATTTAATTATGAGAGCCCCAAAAATAAAAATTAATTATGATACTTTAAAATACTATGATCAAAATAATAAGATCTTCGTACTAGTTCAATCAGATTAAAAATTATACTTAATTTATAAATGGTCTGGGGTGTTTTGTCTATTCCAACGTCTTTTTGGGGGACGCTGTTAAACAATGGGTATATTTCAGCGCTTTTGCTTGGGCGCCGGGAAGTGGTCGGCCTATTCCTGCTCTTTTGCTTGGGCGCTGGGAAGTCTGCCTATTCCAGCGCTTTTGCTTTGAGCGCTGGAAATTCCTATTCTAGCAGCGGCTAGAAAAAGTGCTGGTGTAGACCTCTTATTGTAGCGCTTTTTAAAAGCGTTGATAGAAAAAGCGCTGATATTGATCAAATTTCTTGTAGTGTAGGATAAATTTTTTTCCACGAACTATGACTTTTTTGTTTGTTTATAACCAGGGTGTTCGGACTCACTTACGCACATCTCAACTAATCATCTAATACTAATTCAACCATGGACCGGCGGGGGCTTCATTCAAAGGTAGAGTAAAGCTTTATATAGACTCCGTATGTTATTTTTCCTTCCTCTCTCAAGTTAGAAAATCACATTCATAGTTTAATTTTATCTTTCCTTTTCTTCCTTTTCCTAGTGTCGAGAATGCTTCGAAACTATAGTTTGGAAAAATGACAGTCTAAGACGTGTTTTGATAATTAATAACCATCAAGGACATTTTCAGCATTAACAAATGTTCTCAGCTTGTTCTTAATCGATATTAATTATCAAAACACGTTATTGGCCGTGATTTTCCCTATAGTTTTTGGTCCCCATTTGCTTTATGAAAGAATCGAAGACTTGGGTATCAAGAAAGGAACCATAGGTGGATACTTCTATAATTTTATCCTTCTTAATTTGGATTCATATCAAGCATAGGACAAAAAATTTACGTATGATTTTTCTAAGGTGTTGATTTTTAAGTATTTTCACTAGACATGGATATATTGGACATGTCTTTTCTTAATTATTGGAAATTGATAAATATCCACACTTTCTTTTTTGTTATTCACACTCTCCTTTAGAAATTGATATTCACACTCTTTTTTTTGTTATCCACACATTTTTTTGTCTTTTAGCAAAAAAAATTACACTTTCATTACTAACAAACAAATAAAAAAGAAGTGTAAATAACAAAAAAGGGAGTGTAAATATTAGATTCCTCTCTTTTTTGTCTTTTAGCAAAAAAAATACATACACTTTCAACACTAAAAAACAAAAAAGGGAGTGTGAATATCAATTCCCTAATTATTTTGACATTTTATTTTTTCCCTTGATTTTCTTCTATTGTATGGTATTAACATTGTGCTCTTTCATGGATATTTCCTCAGTCTTCTTGTGTTGACCGCGAACCTGAAGCCAGATTTGAGTTTCACGCACGTGTTGTTTAGTACTTTCTTTTTAAAATTGATCAATCGGAATGTTGAATTTGTCAACTTCTTCAATTTTCTACCCTGTTTGGATAATTAGATTTTAATAAAAATTAATTACAAAACTTTTCTAGTGGTTTTTTTTTTCTTTCGGCATTGTATTTATCAGTAGAGGGTTAAAGCCTTAAAGGGGAATTAGAGGGTTAACAACCAAAGATGGTTTGACGACGTCTTTCCATACACTCGAATCGATCCAAACTTCTCTCTTGAAAGCCATTATATATATGGATACACTAGTCTACGAGATAAGCTAAGAGCCACGTATGCTTGGGTGATTATTTTGTTTGGTTACTGTGACAAAGTAAGTAGGAGTAGGATTTTGGACATGTTGAAATGGTGAAACTTTTTTTTTTGGAGTCCACACACTTGGCCCTTGTTCGGTTTGGGGTTTGGAAAAGTTTTTCCAAACCCAAATCCACTCATTACCTATAATTTTAATTATTATTTTTATTTCTCTCTCCACTCATTATCCCTATATTCAATCATTAATTTTATTTCTCTCTCTATCTCTCTCCAATCATTACCTATATCCCCAATTATTACCCTATTTTCACTTTTCACTCATTACCCAAAAATCAAACCCAAAAATTTTCTAAACCCACAACCGAACAAAGCCTTAGTGGTAGACCTTATAAAAATGTGTGGTTGTAAAGTAGTCCAGAGTATCATTTGGTGATACTTCCGGTCCCAGACTATTGTATAATTTGGCAACCCTCCTTACGTATTTAAGTTAGCCAAAGGGGTCAAAAATTTTAAATTAAAGCCAACACAAATTTAAAAATTAACCAACCTTATTCTAATGCCGATAAAAAAACCCATTCTTATTTATTGACAATTATACATTCTGATTAATATTACATATGGTGACGGAGAATACATTTTCCAAAATAATTTAGCGTAATTAAGGAACCTATGTAAATCGAAACACTTTATCAAGATTACAATAGAGAAGACTTTTATTAGAAGTTTTTGAGAAGCATGCAATCACCACCTCGCCAGTTCTCCGTGTTCCTTCACAAGCTTGCTCATACATCAACATCCACCTCCGCCTCCACCACCGCCGCCTCCACCACCACCGCCGCCTCCGCAGCCTCCACCACCACCTCCACCTCCGCCTCCACAACCACCTCCACCCTGGCCACCAATTGCACCACAACCTCCGCCGCCGAACATACCACCACCACCACCACCACGACGACGTTTCTTGGGTGTTTCCGAGCTAGAGGACTCACCACAAGCGAAGATAACCATAGAAATGATGGAGACTGACAAAACAATCATGGAAAAATAGAAGATGGCCCCAGACCCATAATCCAGACCTGCTCCAGAGCCACCACCCGGAATTATCATGAACCTTGCCATCTCTCTCTCTCTCTCTCTCTCTCTCTCTCTCTCTCTCTCTCTCTCTCCAGATGATTCAATTAATACAATTTATTTAAAGAGAGGGAGAGAGAGAAACTCATGAGAAAGTACATGGTATGATGTGTTCCACAAATATTTAATCAACATTTGGCCAGTTTTCTTACATTGACTAGTATTTGATAGCAACCTCAGAGTGTGGAGCTTAAAATTCAACTTCGAAACTAATCAGAAATTGATATGGCCGTTTTCAGTGACTTTTCATTTCTTTTGTTGGTATCTTAGACTTGGCAAATTATTAGTTTTGTCTAGATCTGTTCATTTATTAGGACAATTTTTTTCAAAAATGCTAGGCCCACAACGTACGGACGCACAACCATTCTCACACCATAGCTGGCATCCTAGCATCAGCACAAAACGATGTTGTTTTGATTGTATTAAAAAAAAAAAACCCTGGTCCCGGGTCTTGAAACGAAACTCCCTTTCCCTTCCATCCCCACATTCACGATGAGAAGAGAATCGAGAGAGAGGGTTGCTCCCACCACCACCACCACCACCACCTGCGACGACGCTTCCACCTCCACCGGTGACCACGCTTCCCACCTCCACCACCAGTACCCAACGCCAAGTCTTCTGTTCCCAAATCCCTTCTCCCTATCTCGGGCTGATTCTCCTGGTCACCGCAGACAAGGGCAGCGCTCCCCACCGCCGGCGACCGCCACCACAACCGGCTTCTGGGCAGTCCGACGTTACCCCCACCACAAAGGCCTCTCTCTCTCTCTCTCTCACTTGAACTAATTGCTGAGTTGCTCGGAAAAAAACCCTAAATTGAGTTTCTTGAAGAAAAAAAACCCCTAATCAGAAAGTTTTCAATGTTCTCGACAACCATCTCGCTAGAAAATGAAGATGATATGGAGAGGATGAGTGTTCATTCTACAGAAAATAAAGACAATTTGCTGAAAGTTGGTCGTGAAAACTGCAGCCAAACTAATTGTTTTTTCTTACTTGAACTAATCAATTTTTAGAACAAGACATTAACAAAGCCTGTAATCCTGCACTTGATTATGGTGATGACATGGTTGATTGAATCAGGGCAAACATACATGGGTGGCAAGATACTTATGTGTTCACAAAGGCGATGGGAGAAATGTTGATTGATAGCATGAGAGGAGAAATACCGGTTGTCATAATCAGGCCTAGTGTTATTGAAAGCACTTAATTACAGAGAACCTTTCCCTCGATGGATGGAAGGAAATAGGTATGAAATTTTCACATCAAAAAATTCGTCAATCAAACAAATTGCTATAACTTCTATTGTTCGTCTCTGCATATGCTTCCAAATAATCCTTTGTTTTTGGCCAGGATGATGGACCCTATAGAGTTGTACTAGGGCAGCCACTGGCTTTCTGGTAGACCCAAATGGGGTCCTTGATGTAGTAAGTACTCCAATAGCCATCTTATTTCATTTTGGAAGCAACAAACCTTTTGCTTTTTTCTGGTGAAGTAGACTTTTATACCAGAAGGTCCAGAAGAGAACCAAGCTACAGAAGCAACACAGTACACGTCATTGGCCGCCATTTTCCTTATAGTTTTTGGTCCCCATTTGCTTTGTGAAAGAATCGACACTACTATAATAATCGTAAAAGATGACAGTTTAAAAGTGTCATTAAACGTGAAAGATGACAGTTTTGAAACTGTCATCTATGGAGCTGTCATTAAAAGTCTAGATTTGTTATGACAATAAAAAACTGTCATTAAACATATAAGATGACAGTTTAAACCTATCATCTTTGTGATAAAAGATGATAGTCTTAATCTGTCATCTTTAATCGCAAAGATGACGGATTTAAACTGTCATCTTATCTGTTCTCCATTCAAGAAAAAAAAAAACCAATTCTCTTTCGAATGCGTGGCCGGCCACGTGGCACCCACGTGCCTCTCGCATGGCCGCCCAGTGGCACTTGCGTGTCGCCTACTTGGCACTTGTGTGCCCAGCAAATATTTGCTTGCCCCAGGACTTGAACTCAAGAACTTTAGTTCCTCGCGCGCGTGTTACCATCTGAGCTGGCACGCTTATTGTTAACAAAAGACTAACAAAAACATGTATAGTATATTTTCAAAAATTTTAAGATGAGCACTTTTAATGTCAGTTTTGGATGAAAATGTCATCGTAGACATTGAAAGTATGAGATGACAGTTTTAAACTATCATCTTATATGTTTTTATGACACTTTCTGACTGTCATCTTTTATGATCAACTGCAATGTCAGTTCTAACTAAAATTGTCATTAAAAGGGCTTAGTTTCATTGTCGCTTTTAAGGAATATTGTCATTAAAAGGTTTCCCATATGGGCTTCCGGAAGCGCATGTTAAACTGACATTAAAGAAAAAGATAATAATGTCACTTTTATTCTAAACCGTCATCTTATATCGCAAAGATGACAGTTTGTAAGATGGACTGTCATCAAAAGTCTACCATCATATTTTCGATGACAGTTTTACAAAAACTGTCATTATTTCAATTTTTTGAGTGTCATCTTTTAGAGTTTTTGTAGTAGTGCGAAGACTTGGGTATCAAGAAAGGAACCATAGGTGGATACTTCTATAATTTTTTCCTTCTTAATTTGGCTTTATATATCAAGCATAGGACAAAAAATTTACGTATGATTTTTCTAAGGTGTTGATTTTAAGTATTTTGACTAGACATGGGATTTATCGGACATGTCTTTTCTTAATTATTGGAAATTGACATCCACACTTTCTTTTTCGTTATCGTCACTCTCTTTTGGAAATTGATATTCACACTTTCTTTTTTATTATCCACATATTTTTTTTGTCTTTTAGCAAAAAAATTACACTTTCATTACTAACAAACAAATAAAAAAGAAGTGTAAATAACAAAAAAGGGAGTGTGAATATTAGTTTCCTCTCTTTTTTGTCTTTTAGCAAAAAATTACATACATTTTCAATACTCAAAAACAAAAAAGAGAGTGTGAATATCAATTCCCTAATTATTTTGGTATTTTATTTTTTCCCTTGAATTTCTTCTATTGTATGGTATTAACATTGTGCTCTTTCATGGATATTTCCTCTGTCTTCTTGTGTTGACCGCAAACCTGAAGCCAGATTTGAGTTTCACGTACGTGTTGTTTAGTTCTTTCTTTTTAAAATTGATTAATCGGAATGTTGACTTTGTCAATTTCTTCAATTTTCTACCCTGTTTGGATAATTAGATTTTAATAAAAATTAATTACAAAACTTTTCTAGTGTTTTTTTGTCTTTCAACATTGTATTTATCAGTGGAGGGTTAAAACCTCAGAGGGGAATTAGAGGGTTAGCAACCAAAGATGGTTTGGCGACGTCTCTCCATAGACTCGAATCGACCCAAACTTTTCTCTTGGAAGCCAGTATATGGGTACACTAGTCTACGAGATAAGCTAAGAGCCACGTCTGCTTGGGTAATTATTTTGTTTGCTTACTGTGACAAAGTAAGTAGGAGTAGGATTTTGGACATGTTGAAATGGTGAAACTTTTTTTTTTTTTTCGATGGTTAGGGGCATTCGCACCCATTTACGCACACCCACACCTCCCTATCAATGCTTGATAACCATCCCTATACAAACAGTAATTATTCAATAGTCCAAGAGTATCACCACGTGTTACTCCAGGTTATTTTACAACCACATGTTCATGTGGAGTCCACACACTTAGTGGTAGACCCTACAAAAATGTGTGATTGTAAAGTGATCTGAAATACCATGTGATTGTACTTCCGGTCCCGGACTAATTTGGCAACCCTCCTCACGTATTTAAGGTAGCCAAAGGGGTCGAAAATTTTAAATTAAAGCCAACACAAATTTAAAAATTAACCAACCTTATTCTAATGCCGATAAAAAAAACCATTCTTATTTATGGGAAACACTACAATACACACTCCTTATTTGGGTGTGTATCATATACACCCCCCAAAATGTTATGAATTATAGAGAAAATGTTACGAATCGTATTGCTAAAAAGTTACGAATCGTATAAAGGTTACGAGATACACAAAAATGTTATGAATCATAATAAAAATATTACGAATCATACTACTGAAAAGTTATGAATTCTAGAACAAAAGTTATGAAACACGCTAAAATGTTATAAATGAACCATAAAATAGGTGCATATGGTACACTCTTTTAGGGGGTGTGTATCGTAGACTTTTCCCTTATTGACAAAGTACTATGCATTCTGATTAATATTACATATGGTGACGGAGAATATATTTTCCAAAATAATTTAGCGTAATTAAGGAACCTATGTAAATCGAAACACTTTATCAAGATTATAATAGAGAAGACTTTCATTAGAAGTGTTGGAATAACTTCTGTAAAACAAGAACGTGTTACCTCGAATTCTGCTATTGAAAACAGAATACCAATTTGTAGAACAACGGCTGGGTTCATGAGTCGCGGACTAGGTCGCTCTCTTTAAGACGTTTCGCGGCTCTGCCCAGATTGTGCAAGCAGTTCGTAAATGCCCCGCCGTCCCCAGGATAAAACAGCCCAGAATTCACCACCTCTGCTCGGCCTTCTCTGCACAGAAGAAAACCGAAAACAAAACACACAATCGACCTATTGCTCGAACTCAGAAAACATTTTTGGGGTGGAAGAGAGAACTGTTTTTTTCTGTGTCTAAACCAATTCCGAAATGCTGTTTATATAGATGCAGGCTGGGCTTGATTTTTTGGAAGCAAAAATCAAATCAAATCAAATTACTTTGATTTAGCACATGTTTTTAAATCAATCCGAAATTAATTCTTAATCAGCCACAAATCAGATCCCACTGATTATGCACACATTTTTAACACGTTTTTCTTAATCAAATTGCTTTGATTAATCAGTAAGACTTTCCAGTTTTCCATTTTTGAAAAAGATTTGATTGACTGAAAATCTGTTAATAAAAAACGTGTTTCAAAAATTTCTTTAGCAAAAACGTGGGCTTTACTAGTACGTGCGCGAGGCTCAAATCCCGGATTTGCACCCCCCCTGCGCGAATAACTCGTGACGCACACCCGGTTAACTGGTTTCCGAATCAGTTTTTCAAATTGCCGCCCATTTTCCTGAGCGCGCGAGACCTCTCCTTAGTTCCTTGTTCACAAACTCATTTGTGTGTAAACTCATTTAAAGTAGAGAGAAGTCTTGTGTCTAGCCAATGTGGGACTAGAGAAAAACACATTGTTTTAGAAATACACACTAAGTTCCAACAATCCCCCACTTGTATTTTTAAAACAAAATATTCGAGCAAAGGTATAAAGCTATGCATAAGTAAAGGTGTCTTTCGACTTGAACCGTTACATAGTGATAGTGCTTCAGATAGTAACTAGAGTGACTTGTGGTCTTGAACTCTAAGTCTGAGAGCACTACACACACAACTCTACTAATGTGTAATGTTTAAAGCCAGCACTTTACGGCCATGTGCTTATATCCCAGTTTCATGAATGACCTAGAGAATTTGCCCAAATTCTCCCAAGAAGCGGCCACACTTCAACATTCATATAGGTGAGTCTATCAAGAGTACTCCTGTAGTCTAGGTACTCCACTCCACATAGAGCTATAGAACTCATTAAGTGTTAAAAGTAACACAACCTCTTTCGCTACAGGATGTCATGCTTCTTAGGGATGGATTTGGAGTGTAACTCCTCATAGCATGATTCTTATCATATCACCATGTGACTTGTTTATCCCTTTGAACCTATTTCTTGGGATCTCCAATCTATAGGTTGGGTATCCATCACAAGTGACTCATTTCTCAATGGGCTTTAGCCCCATCCCTTTCGAGGTGTCCCACACCTTTTCTCGAGCTAATCCTTTCGTCAAAGGATCAGGTAGGTTCTCAGCTGACCGTACATAATCCACTCTAACAGCCCCTTTAGTGAGCAACTCTCTAATTGTGCTGTGCTTACGACGTATTTGTCGTTTCTTATCGTTGTAAAAACGATTCTGAACTTTTGCAATAGCCGCGGTACTATCGCAATGGATTAGTATGGCCGGTATCGGTTTTTCCCATAAGGGAATCTCTGACAGGAGGTTTCTCAACCAAGCTGCCTCTTCACTAGCCACAGCTAGCGCTATCATCTCAGACTCCATAGTGGACTGCGCCAAAATTGTTTGTTTCTTGGACTTCCAAGAGACTGCACCTCCTGCTATGTTGAACACATACCCACTAGTTGCTTTGGAGTCATCTGAGAGGGTGTTCCAATCAGCATCACTGTATCCCTCTAGAACAGCGGGAAACTTCTGATAGTGTAATCCAAGGTTCATGGTTCTTTTCAAATACCGCATGAGCCTTTCAATAGCAAACCAATGCTCCATCCCTGGCCTGCTAGTAAACCTGCATAATACCCCCACTGCATAAGCAATATCTGGTCTCGTACAATCACAAGCATAACGAAGACTACCAATAATGCTAGCATACTCAGATTGTCTAACACTATCTCCAGTGTTCTTAAACAATTTAATGCTAGGATCAAAAGGAGTGCAAGCAGGTTTACAGTCAAAGTAATTGTATTTCTTCAAGATCTTTTCAATATAATGTGATTGATCAAGAGAAATTCCATTTGCAAATTTAGTAACTTTAACTCCGAGGATTACACTAGCCTCACCCAAATCCTTCATGTCAAAATTTTGGCTAAGCAGTAATTTGGTTTCATTCACGACAGATAAGCTAGAGCCAAATATCAGAAGGTCATCCACATACAAACAGATAATGGTGCATGCATGATTATCAGACTTGTAATATATGCATTTATCACTCTCATTGACTTTGAAACCATTTGAAACAACTAAACTGTCAAATTTTTCATGCCACTGCTTTGGAGCTTGTTTAAGGCCGTAAAGAGATTTAACTAATCTACACACCTTGTGTTCTTGACCATGGACAACAAATCTCTCGGGTTGATCCATATAAATCTCTTCTTCTAAGTCTCCATTTAAAAAAGCAGTTTTAACATCCATTTGATGTACAACTAAGTTATGAACAGCAGCTATGGCAATCAAGACTCGGATAGACGTAATCCTTGTCACAGGAGAGTAGGTATCGAAAAAATCTATGTTCTCCCTTTGTCTATATCCCTTAGCTACGAGTCTAGCTTTATATTTATCCACAGAACCATCAGGTTTCAATTTCTTTTTAAGCACCCATTTGCAACCTATAGCTTTGCAGCCCTGTGGTAGGTCTACTAATTTCCAAGTTCTATTGGACTCCAACGAGTCCATTTCATCATTTATGGCTTCTTGCCAAAAATCAGAATCTGGGGAAGTCAAAGCCTCATTAACAGTAGTGGGGTCCTCTTCCAAAGAGAATGCAAAGTCAGGACCAAAGTCCTTAGCAATTCGAGCTCTCTTGCTTCTCCTCGGTTCAATCTCAGTGTCCCTAGAGTTCTCATTTCTAGGTTCTTCTAATCTAGGCACACTACTGCTAAATTCAACGCCCCCACTATTTCTGGATTTAAAAGGGAACTTTTCTTCATAAAAATCAGCATCTATAGATTCTACGATCACCTTATTGTTAATATCGAAGAATTTATATGCTTTACTATTCACAGCATAACCAATAAAAACGCATTCATAAGCTCTACTCGCAAGTTTTGACCTTTTCGGGTCAGGAATACGAACATATGCTAAACAGCCCCAAACTTTAAAATATGACACATTGGGCTTCTTGTTTTTCCACAATTCATAAGGTGAAATCAAAGACTTAGAATTAGGAATTCTATTCAGCACATAACATACAGTTAATAAAATTTCACCCCACCAATGTGAAGCTGCTCCTGAACTAAGCATAATCGCAACTACAAGTTCACATAAAGTTCGATTCTTGCGTTCTGCCTTTCCATTCATTTCAGGTGAGTATGGAGCAGTTTTCTCATGTATTATACCAGTAGAGTTATAAAAAGCAATGAATTCATTCGAATCATACTCAGTGCCTCTATCACTACGGAGTCTCTTAATCTTTCTATTAAACTGGTTCTCAACCTCATTAAGAAAGATTTTAAACATATCAAATGCTTCACTCTTATGCTTCATTAAATAAACAGAGGTATAGTTCGAATGATCATCTATGAACGTGATAAAGTATCGATGTGCATTTCTAGTGAGAACTCCATCTAATTCACACATATCAGAATGGATCAAATCTAGCAATTCGGTTTCCTTAAAAATTGATTTATGAGGTTTCTTTGTGATCTTAGCCTTGCTACATGATTCACATTTTTCAAAATCATTTAAGGAAATATTAGAGATAAAACCTAAGTTGCTCATATTCTTAATCAGTTTCTTGTTAACATGACAAAGTCTAGCATGCCACATATTAACAGAACAAACAATGTAAGAAGAAGATGCAATTTTATTCATATCAATGGTAAGCTAAAACATGCCATCAGATGCATAACCCTTCCCAACAAACATGCCATTTTTAGTTAGAGTATACTGATATGCTCCTATAGTCTGGGTAAATCCGGCCTTATTGAGGAGGTAGCCGGATACAAGATTCTTCCTCATTTCTGGAGTGTGCAGGACTTCTTTCAGAGTGACAGTCCTTCCAGAAGTGAACTTGAGATCAACCTCACCAGTACCAAGAACCTTAGTGGTGTGGGAGTCTCCCAACAACACTTTCTTATCATCAGCCTCAGAATACTTTTTGAACAAGGAGCGATCATAACAGACATGGCGAGAAGCGCCAGTGTCTATCCACCACCCTTCTGAACCACTTATCAGATTAACCTCTGATATCATAGCCACTAGTGGTTCTCCATCCACCAGGTTCGCTTGTGGAGCACGACGCCTGGGGTTCTTGCAATTTCTTGCCATATGGCCAGGCTTGTTACAATTGTAACACACAAATTGGACAGAGTCCGTGTTTCGAGCCTGGCCTCCAGAAGGGGTAACTTCTTGTTCTGATTCTGTCTTCCGTTTCGGTTCTGGTTCTGATTTGGCTTTCCAATTCCTCCTTTCGGCTTGAGCGCAGCCGAACTGTGGTTCTTTTTGTTTGCAACAAAGAGAACCTCATCCTTCTGATCTTGTTTCCGAGCCTCCTCCTCAATACGGAGCCGAACAATCAAGCTTTCCATTGAAAAATCTTTTGACTTGTGACGAAGATCCTTTTTAAAGTCTTTCCAACTAGGAGGCAATTTATCAATAAGAACAGCAACCTGAAATTGTTCACAAATAGACATGCCCTCAGAAAGAATTTCATGTGCAATTTTTTGTAAATCGTGTGCCTGGGAAACCACGAATTTTTCGTCAATCATAGAAAACTTCAAGTAGCGACTAACAGCATATTTCTTAGTCCCAGCCTCTTCGGTATCATACTTTTTCTGGAGGGCATCCCAAAGTTCTTTAGCAGTGTTGAAATTGGAATAATAATCATATAGGTCATCAATCAAAGCATTCAGAATGAAGTTCTTGCACAAAAAATCATCGTTGGTCCATTTTTCTATCACCTTAGTGTTTTCAGTAGTAGGAGGGTTAGCAGCAACAGGTTTCACAGAATCACAACAGCCAGCAAGTTTTTGAGTAGTCAAAAAGAAAAACATCTTTTGCTTCCAACGTTTAAAATGCAGCCCCTCAAAGCGAAAAGGTTTGTTGATATCAGTAGTAGTAACAGAGATCTTGTTTTCAGAATCCATGGCAGATTTGAACGTCTTAAAATTGTTGGAATAACTTCTGTAAAACAAGAACGTGTTACCTCGAATTCTGCTATTGAAAACAGAATACCAATTTGTAGAACAACGGCTGGGTTGAGTCGCGGACTAGGTCGCTCTCTTTAAGATGTTTCGCGGCTCTGCCCAGATTGTGCAAGCAGTTCGTAAATGCCCCGCCGTCCCCAGGATAAAACAGCCCAGAATTCACCACCTCTGCTCGGCCTTCTCTGCACAGAAGAAAACCGAAAACAAAACACACAATCGACCTATTGCTCGAACTCAGAAAACATTTTTGGGGTGGAAGAGAGAACTGTTTTTTTCTGTGTCTAAACCAATTCCGAAATGCTGTTTATATAGGTGCAGGCTGGGCTTGATTTTTTGGAAGCAAAAATCAAATCAAATCAAATTACTTTGATTTAGCACATGTTTTTAAATCAATCCGAAATTAATTCTTAATCAGCCACAAATCAGATCCCACTGATTATGCACACATTTTTAACACGTTTTTCTTAATCAAATTGCTTTGATTAATCAGTAAGACTTGCCGCCCATTTTCCTGAGCGCGCGAGACCTCTCCTTAGTTCCTTGTTCACAAACTCATTTGTGTGTAAACTCATTTAAAGTAGAGAGAAGTCTTGTGTCTAGCCAATGTGGGACTAGAGAAAAACACATTGTTTTAGAAATACACACTAAGTTCCAACAAGAAGTTTTTGAGAAGCATGCGATCACCACCTCGCCAGTTCTCCGCGGTCCTTCACAAGCTTGCTCATACATCAACGTCCACCTCCGCCGCCGCCTCCACCGCCACCTCCACATGCACAACCACCGTTACCTCCGCCCTGGCCACCAATTGCACCACAACCTCCACCGCCAAACACACCACCACCTCCGCCACCGAACACACCTCCACCACCACCACGACGTTTCTTGGGTGTTTTGGACCTAGAGGACTCACCACAAGCGAAGATAACCATAGAAATGATGGAGACCGACAAAACAATCATGGAAAAATAGAAGAAGGCCCCAGACCCATAATCCAGACCTGCTCCAGAGCCACCACCCGGAATTATCATGTACCTTGCCATCTCTCTCTCTCTCTCTCTCTCTCTCTCTCTCTCTCTCTCTCTCTCTCTCTCTCTCTCCAGACTTTGAAGTTTTCTAAAAACATTAAGTACATTAGATTTTTGTCTCGTAAAATAAACCTGGGTCACTCTAAAAAAATCATCAATGAAATTAATAAACTACTTGTTATCTACATGGGTTACTGTGTCCATATGTGCACACACATCAATATGATTCGTATGAACAACCTCCAATTGTGCTTTAATTGTACATGCCTTGTCCTTTGAAAATGCCTCCGGTGTTAATTCCCAAGAGCGCAACATTCACACACTTGTTAATTTTGCCTCTTGAATCATCGGCGAACCATGCACAATAACCTTTGATTGTAGATACTTCAAACTTCGGAAATTCAAGTGCTTCATTCTCTTATGCCAAATCCAAGATCTTCAAGTCAACATTTTTGGCATAGCGCAAAGTGAGTGAAAAGTTTAGATATTTCTCCATCTTAATGTTTGCCAGAATTTGATTGCTCCTCCTTTGTCAAAAATCTTGCAAGTATCATTCTCAAAGTGACAGACATACCCATGCTCCACCATTTAGCTAACACTTAATAAATTTTGCTCCAAGTCCGGAACTAATAAAACATCAGAGTCTCTATGACAATAGTACCCTTTCTCTTTGCTTGGACAAAGACATGAAATTTTTTTTTTCATCAGCAAAGAAAACATTTTATTAAAGCTTAATTAGCAAGCTTTAATAATGGTGCCTTTGCTTGGACAAAATTAAAGGCACCATTAGACTTGAGATTTCGAGGAAGTATCAGGCAAACCAGAAATGCTCTTATCACCGGTCATGTGATTACTACACCCACTATTATAATAAACGAAAGATCGTCATTTTTCTCTATTGCATGTATTGTGACCTGCATAAATCAAGTTCCCGTCACCTTCTTTCTTTCCGGAAAAAACTTTTTGTTTGTTGTAAGTCTACAATCTTTCTTCACATGCCCAATTTCTAGCAACTACTAACATCTTGGTTTTCCCCAAAACCAACATGGCTACTTCGATTGCAAATTCTATACCCTTTTGTTAACTGGGCTCTTTATTTTCTCTTCTTAAAAATTATTCTTTAATTTCCTTCACCGTTGCCATTATCACAATTTTTTTTTCTTTTCCACCCTTAGATAAATTGAAATTCGAAAAAGTTACTTGAGTTTTAGGAGTATTGACATTGAGCTTAGATTGAAAAGCTAGCACTTTCAAGTGACTTCTTAGTTTGCTTACTTAATCTTTGGTCAAAACGCCCGACGTGGAAAACAGGGGAAGCACTGACTTCTTCTCTTTCTCAATAGTTCCGGAGTTTTGTTTACATTGATGCTTATACAAACAACCTTGGGCCTTTACTAGACAAAAACACAAAGGGAAAATGACGTCAGGACGTGTTTTGATAATTAAAGACAGCCCAATACAAAGCATAACTAACAGGGCGGGGGTGGGGCTGCCACCGCTGCCGTTGCCATCGTGGACGCAGATATGGCCCCCGCGGACACTGCTCCTAGATAACCACGACGTTTCTTGCGTGTTTTGGGGCTAGAGGAGGACTTACCACACGCGAAGATAACCATAGAAATGATGGAGACCGACAAAACAATCATGGAAAAATAGAAGAAGACGACCCCAGAACCGTGATCCAGACCTGCTCCAGAGCCACCACCTGGAATTAGCATCGAGTACCTTGCCATCTCTCTCTCTCTCTCTCTCTCTCTCTCTCTCTCTCTCTCTCTCCACAGGTGATTCAACACAATTTACAGTATAGAGAGAGGGAGAGAAACTGATCAGAAAGTACATGGTATGGTGTGTTCCACAAATATTTAATCAACATTTGGCCAGTTTTCTTACATTGACTAGTACTATTTGGGATAGCAACCTCAGAATTATGAATCACAAATATTTAAGTTTTGAACAGAAGGCCAACTCTTCCGTTACTATGATTTGTTCTGGGATGTTAAAAATAAAGGGCAAAGCCAACTTTGTGATTTAATTTGCTGCTAAATTTTTTTTAATGGCAATGATGTCTTGACCCGATCCTGACATGATAGGGTGCACGACACCCCTTCGATTGAGATTGAAATCAATCAGTTATCTGGAATTTTCTTTTATCATTTTTCAAACTTTTCTGAAACTTAGTTCATGCCTTATTTTTTACTTTGCTTGTCGAGACAGGTAAGATAATTAGAAAAACTTGACGCAAAATATAAATAAAAAAAAAAAAGAAAACGAAAGAGAAGTCGAGGTAAATAAGTTTGGCCAACCTTGTACAAATATGATCCACTCATTTTGGGTGGAATATATCTGTGGAACATTGCTCTCTTAATCCTCTTTTTATGCTGCCAAACAGAGTACTAGTCACTTTGCTCTTCTGATACATATTTACAAAGACGTTCGGTTTCTTCTTCGTTTGTTTTCAACCTGGCTCTTGCTCTGATACATTGACTCTGTAATCTGCCTCATAAGCTGTATCTATTAGATTGTGCATCGCCAAAATTTATAACAAGCTTCCAGATTTTTGATGTTTTACACCAACAATTTGTTGTTAGATTCATTCCAATTATGTGGACTAGCATATTTCATTTATGTTAAAAGGTTCCAGATTTGTTCGACTATCAAATTTATCGGAGTATTTGTTTAGACCCATTTGGTTAGTGATCATAATTTTGTAATGGGTCATTTTGGTGCACCTAATTTATTAGTATATATTTTGTTAAGTATGAGTTTGGTTCTATATGGTTAATTTAGACCCATAATGGGTTGAGCCATTTTATTAAGCACAAGAGGGGTATCCTGCCTTCATCCTATATATGTGTGTTTTGGCCCACTAAAAACATATTCTACAAAACAAGGAAAAGAGGGTGTGGCTCTCTCTCTCTCTCTCTCTCTCTCTCTCTCTCTCTCTCTCTCTCTCTCTCTCTCTCTCCGTAACGGAACGACGTTGCACAATTCGCATGCTTTTGGTCCGACCGATCTTCCTGCAAAGAAAGTTTAGCTGTTGCACTTGAGGATCATGGCATCCTCATCAATTACAGGTATGGGCTTGAATCTCAATTTTATTTTCACATGCCATGGATTGGAGCAAGAAATTAGGATTTGTAGTTGTGGAATTTCTAACATTTGTACCCTCTGGAACTTTACAAATTAAGTAGCAGAATGGTCATGAAAAGATGCGGCAACAATAATATAGTTGAAGGTCCCTTCGCACCGCACTAGGTTTTCTTTTTTTATTTCTGGCATTTCCAAGTAGTCGAATAATTACGATATAACATCTGATTTTCGCAACCACCTGCCAATTTAACACAAAAGAATTAAGCTTGACTTGTTCAAAAGGGTTATGGTCGCAGCGCAGGGGTACCTTCTTACTCAGCCTACATTATCAGCCGTCACGTCACCGTGGCTTGCAGGGCCTGAATCGAATGCTCGAACCATACTACTATATATAGCAAAACCACCCATGGTGTAAAACTAGAGTTGACAAGAGAAACAAATATTTGCCTGCAGTTTCTACATTATCATCTACTGCTGCTGCTGTTAACACCGAAATCTTATACAGACACTGGAATCTATATACACCTTGGAGCTACTTTTTTTCCGGAGGGCTCATCTCTCAGTCTCACAGGACGATCCCTTGAGCTTCGCCTAGTCAACTTGATAAAGTTTCTGCACTTCCTCATCTACGCCTCGGGCTTATCCCCTGAAAAATGACATGTCCCGCATGTCAAAGAATCAAACATCGAAAGTATAGAACAAGAAAAAAGGAGAGGAAGAATCTCAAACACAATATAGTCTTAATTTTTGAATTCAGTGGCATAAAGAGGATGCTTGATGATGTTGGTACTAAGCATCTTGTTACGAATTGGATTACAGGTGAAAACTATAGGTCCAAGCCCAATTATACGGACTCGTGTAAGGAAATATACGCCAGTTAGTACACTCTACTTCCAAAAAAGTTCACAAGCAATCGTTCTTCCAGTATATGGGGAAAGGGGTAGCGACTCACGTATCGATTCAGGATCTATATGCACAAAATAACTCGCAGCAACTATAAGATAGCAGAAGAGGAGCATCAGTCCTTTAAAGTAGTTAGAGGTCCCCTCCTGCAAGCACAAGGAAGAAAGTACTATTAAAATGAACCGTTAAAAAGATGAGATGAACCTTCACCACGACAAACGAGTGGAGAAGGCATCCCCCAAAAGAAATGCAAACGAACAATAAACAGAAGAAAAGGAAGTTATGAAAATACATCTTTCTCAATGGACAAACCTGCAGCATGAAGGCTACAACTAGAACTGTCATGAAAAGAGTGGCTGTCTCAAAAAGCTGAAAATTTAAGTCCATTGGATGCCCAAAGACCCATCCATAGACCGCACAAAATGGGATCTGTGTCCAAAGCACGAGAAAACAATAAGTTAAAGAGGTACATCACGGAGCAATGAGTTTAAGAGGTTATGCAACCAGGAGAAGCACTGGATGCTGTAAGAACTCAACTAAATTATTATGAGCCACACTGCAAGCAAATAAAGAACAACACAAGCAGTGCCAAGCACCACAATTCTTCATTTCTGTAAGTGTTTCCACAATTGGAAAAGATCAAGTAAAAAGAATGAAAATCAAGAAAATGCAGTTTGAGAAGAATAAGTTCAAGTTTTTCAGGACTCTGCACCCTTAGCAAAAAACCACATCTAACTAGCACCTTAAATCAGTGGCGGAGCCATGCTACGTCCATCAGGGGCACAGGCCTGAACTGTAATTTTTTTTTTGTTTGTTTAAGTTTTAGTTTTTTATTTTCAATGATAGTTTAAGTTTTGCTTTAATCAAACAATATTTCTTTTATACAGTTGAGCCAACTAGCTAAAACAATTACGTTCATATTAAATTTTTTTGTCAATAATTGAAAATAGGGTGAACATTATCTGTTTTATTTAGAATCCATAATATGTCCCACTTTAATAGTCAAAACCCTTTTTTAACATTTTAACCTTTTAATCGTTTATTAAAAATATACTATCTCAATTAAACATTACTAAGTACTTAATCAGGGATGTATATTTCAACAAGAGCTAGAGTTACCTATGAAGGCATAAGAGTTTCAGTGCTTACCCCAAACATGGAAATCTGTGTTGAGGATCCTACTGCCACTCCCAAAGACATGTCCTACATGATAGGGAGACACAGTAAGATGATTATTACTAAACAAGATGACGCTTATATGTAAAACCCAACAAAAAAACACTCACAAGCTCGTCTTTGATCGCGAACATAACTGCACTTGCATGCTCTGCTGCATTCCCCACAATTGGGAGTAAGATGACACTTATAAATGCTACTGGAATATCCAATGCAACAGATGCCCCCTGGAAATTCAACTAATAAAAGAAGGCTCACATGAACATAACTACAGAAGCCCTGTTTTCTCGACTGTTAGTCTGCCCTTTGTTTCCCAGTCAGAGTTATTGTTGGGTCTCTGATTTGCTTAACAGCAGGGGTTATTTCGGGTCTTGACGGAGCGGTTGACGTTGGCTCCTGCCATGGCCGTTCATCGAACCGGTTCTCGCCTAACAGCTTGGTGAGTGTCCGCGACAGTTTTGGTGTTTTCTAGGTTTCGGGTTCCGTTTTTGTAGGTGGCCAGGTGGAAGTCGGGGTGTGTTAACCGACGCTGGTGGATGTTCAGTCTGAAGTGATGGGCGGCGACGTTTTGCAGGTCTAGGGCTAGGTTTCGGATTTTCTGTGGGCTGGGCTTTAATGTATTAATTTGGGCTTTTTGGGCCTTTAGGGTGGTTTGTGCTTCATTTGTTTTATCTGAGCACTTTAGGCCATCAGGTGTTGTATTGAGCTTTGTCATATGTTTCCAACTTTTTGTTGGAACCTCTTTCCCTATCCCTAATAAAATGTTACTTTTGTCTGAAAAAAAATATATAAATACAGCAACAAGATGTGTTAGTTGGAGCTACTTAGAGTGGGCTAGGCTTATGACACTACCAACCTTCATGGCAATGATATGTGCAACAAACAAGATGTGGATGCCATGCCATAGAATGGTTTTGAGTCTTTTGACAATGCAAAAGACAAGGAAGTTAGCATCGCTTCAGAGTATGCCTTTTCCTGGAGAAGTAATGCCTTACGGAATCGGTACAAATACTTGTATAATAGGATCAAGAAAGCAAGCGTACCTCTATGGCATTAACTAAGTACTCTGAGAGGAACGAAATTGATGTAGTCAAGATAAAAAGCCAGATTATTGATTCCCAATTGGTGATCTTAGGAGCTTCTTTATCATCTGAGCTGCCATCAGCCTCACTCTCGTCCTGGTTAGAAGCCATTTGTCAGCCTAAATCATTCCGTTCCGAGATGCAGAGATGTAGAGAGAAAATGGGTAGCCCAGGTTATACAAGTATTGTCACAATGAGTAACACTCATTGATCTGGGACAAACAACCTGTTGGTAACCTTTTAACCACAGAAAAACTTGTGGTAAAGTTTTTTCCTGCCTCTACACAATAATAATCATGCCCTATATCTTCATAAAAACAAAAGGTAAAACAAATTTTGAACAAAACAACTAATAGTTCAATAGTTTGACAAAATTCTATACTCAACTTTCTGGAGAACGACAAATTTATGACGCCAAAGGAAACTATTGTAACATATTTTATGTCTAAAACCAAATTCATGTATGGGAAGCACATCTTACCAAGAAGAATAGCACGTGTATTCAGAAAAGCATAAAAACACAAAAAAACGTCCAACCTCATTAACGGGGATAGAGACATTCCTCTGGCCAATTAGTTGGAAAAAAATGAAGGCAACATATGCCACAAGCATAACACAGCTGCTGAACCTTGAAAGGGCTAACTCAGACTTCCCAACATGCAATTCAGTGCGTGTGAAGTGTAGCACAGCTGGAAATACCAGGCCCATAACTGCCACCAAGAGCAACCCTGTATTAATCTCAGCATTTACCTGGCAAAAGGATTTGAACAGACCCTGCTGTTTAGTAAATCAAATTTCCGAATACCAATGGGAGGACAGAACGAAGCTATACACCAGCCCTGTTGCACATACACAAAAGAGAGAAGACAACAATGGCAATGGAAATAAACCTACCTTGTTAAACACTTGCTCCTTATTTGAATGAACTATTCCACCACTAAAAAATGCAGATCCAAGCACCAGCAACATGTTTGACAGTATTGAGCCCAAAAGTGACTGTTGAACAACACGTATCATGCCACTTTTCATTGCATGAATTGATATTATCAGCTCTGTTGCATTTCCAAAAGTTGCATTCAAAAGGCCTCCAACTGTAAGTTCAAACCAAGGCCATTACAAATTACCCTAGGAGCAAAATGGCCAAAGTCTCAAAACTGTGGAACAAATTAATGATTGTCACAAGCTGTAAAACCTCAAATCCATCCGTACAACATATTTTCGCTTCCCTGTAAAGGAATTCGTCGTTATTCTGAAGTGTGTTTGTTTCTACTAATATTGACACCAACACCCTGTTGATTTCGGACACAAAGTTTGGCTTGGTACTGATACCAATCAACGGTGTCTGACCACTAATTTAGGCCATGGATATAGGCCAACAGTTTCATAGTCCCCTGAATGATGAATATGGAAAGGTGGACTATTAATGAAATTACAAAGCAATGGTTCAATATGCAGTATATTTATTACGCATATGTTCTGGAATCAAATGTTTTTAACGTGCAAACTGATATTAACAGACGATATCAACAGCTTATAATTTTATAGAAAACTTGGCGGAGAGAATATATGCAGCGGACTATTAATCAAAATTAGAAAATGCAAAATACCTGTAGGTCCGGTGTAGAAAGCCAGCTGCCTGCATCAAAGGAAGCCAAACTATGTTAGATCCCGTCATCTTCATTACTGGAAGAATAAAATGAAGTTATGTTGCATGCACTAGTAGGACGTCAATCGCGAGTCAGTTCTACGTAGTTGGTTCACGTGATTTCATGTAAAAAATCACAACTCAGTATCCATTTACAACATTGAAATACAAGAAAATGTACAAGGTATATATTACTCTGTTACCCAACCCAAGCGCTCCGCTAAGGGGATGGTGCCTAACAAGCTTAACAAGAAGACGGAACCCTGAAATCAAATTTAAGACATAGATGAAAACAACCATATAGTTACATAGGTACCAAGAACAGGTTGTAGTGTTAACAAAGGTGCAATTCACCTGATGGCCGGTCACCAAATCTACCAGTACGGCTAGAGGCCCGCAAGGGACCAGTAAGTTGATTTTGTTTGAGAAGAATACTACCTTGGTTCTGCTTAGCACAATATTCCATATTTCTTTCCAACCACAGTCCTCGGAAAATAAATAGAACGGGTAATATCTGTTTGGAGCTGCTCCCAGGTATAGCACCCTCTTATCAGTAGGCCCACGGTTGATCAGGCACTCATCCTCTTCTATTACATAATGCTCCTCTAAGGATTCCATCTGTAAAACCATGTCATTATCATCAACGACGGGTATTTCATACTATATGGATAATCTCATAAACATACTAATGGACATAGTCAGTACGTAGGTTCCTAACTTCATGTTTAGGAACTATACCAGTTTTCAGATGCACTAAGCAGGTAAATGTGTTCTTGCCACCTTGTATAGCGAATCTAGCTTGTCGAAAGTTCACCAAAGTGGACTGCAATGCGCAGTCTACTCCCATGGGGCTCACTGCAGGTTCCATCTCGATTATCTGAGTTATTTACTCTATCGGTCGGTCTTGTGTAGATTGTCCATGAATAGGATTAGAATGATCTAATAAGATCACAACTCCCAAAAATACAATTAGATTGATCTGATTCTCGTAGCCACATAAATAGCCACATTCGTCTTGGAAGACGCTAGACGGTGTACAATCAAAATCCTACTTCTCTTCCACTTTACAAAGTCATGCAAAGATAAAATCATGTGGCCATATTTTCCGTTCAATATATACGAATTTTCTATCGATGATCTTTGCCTACGACCATGCAACACATGGATTTCAGGAGTGAACCCATGTTGTGATGTATGACAAAAATGGAGAGTTTTTGTATTTTAGTTTTATTGTTTTAGAATAAGATTTTGTCTAGCAATATTTTCGTTCAGGTTAGAATTAATAACTTTTCGTATTCAATTTGATTTTGATTTCTATCTTTATTAAGATTCTTGGTCTATAAGAATTAGGATTTTATTTTAATTAATTAGAAAATATCTTTTCTTTAATACCACTTGTTTTGACATGATTTAAGATTTCTTTTACAGTAGGATTTTATAAAAAGGGCTGTAATTATTCAATTATTCAACTTTTAAAACTTCTCATCAATAATATTCAGAGTGTCTCTCTACTTTTTCTTGTGCGCAAGGTTTGCTCATGGATTCGAGTTCTATTATTCGTTTGATTAGTACGCAACTAGTTTCTTGTGAATTCCGCTGCGTCATGTTGTGATCGAAGTGGTCAATGCGAATTGCCATATATAGGATCTCATCCATTGTAAGTTTGATATTAAACATGAATGGATGTAAAATTCGAAAGGGTGTCCAATTCCGAGGCATGAAGTTTTACACCGCAGAAAACAAGATCAATCGTATTGAAAAAGGAAAAAAAAAAAAAAAAAAGAAGAAGAAGAAAGCAATTAGCTAGCTAGCTCACCTCAATATGGGGTTGAATTCCAGCCATTTACGAATAATTGTTGGCTTGGGTATCTACTTGTGCGCTGGTGGGCCAAGAAAATCAACAAAATTCACATCTAAAAACATGGTCAAGAAAATCAGCGCCGTTTCATGGAACAGAGATGATAGGCGTCATCAAAGTGATGAGAATTGCAGAAAATGTGTCGATCGTGAAAGCAGGGAAAGACGTGGGTGTACAAGAATTACTAAAGATAGTCGGGTTCAATAGTGACTCGGCTACAGAATTGTCCCTCAATTAAAATAAAATAAAAAAGATAGTACGTAGTGATTAAGGTCAATGTGGGAACAAAAAACTTATACAACATACGACATTACTAATCTTGCGATAGTGATTTTAGAAAGAGAAAAATCATTTTGCGGCAGTGATTTTCATACTTCGTATCTTTGATAAGTTATTCGATGAGACTTTTATGTGTGATTTTTTTACTAAAGTACAAAAAGTGAGAGGAGAGAGAAAGAGAGATCTAGATCAACAAAAGGTTTCATTTGTTTTTTTTTAAATTTTAATCCAATAAAGGTTTCATTTGTTTGGTGGTGGTCGATTGAAACCAAAAAAAAAAGGGAGACTTAAATATTTATCCTCAGACTCTAACTGACTATCTGACTTATGTTTTCATCCAGGTAATTTTGAGCAGTTATATTTTCATTCCGAAATTTAAATAAACCCAATAAATGTGTAATTTTGAAATCCTCCTATATAATATCTCATTTATTTGGAGAGATAAATGGATTGGGATTATTAGTCCTTAGGACTAGCAAGGTGGGTATTAGGGGTATTAAAAAGAGCATCTCCCACTTGGTATTAACAATCCAATCCCATCATTGCCGATGCACAAAAACGAAAATAGCTTTCACTAATCTCATCTCCTTACCAATCTTATCTCATGTGAAGAGCAAAAACGAATGTATACTATCAATCCAATCATATCCCATGTGAAACAAACATGATATTAATAATCTCATCATCTAATCTCATCTTAAACAAAACATACTCATCACCAATCTCATCTCTTAACCAATCCATTCTCAATACCAATCCCAATTCTAATCTCATCTCTTTACGAATCCCAACCATCTATAATGTTATCAAACAGGGCCTTAAAGGAATAAAGATTAGCATACTACATTCAAACTCATTTCTTTAAAATAAATGTGTAGCTTTGTATATGAATTGAGCTCCTCTCCAGTAAATGTTATATGTGCTGGACACCCTAATATTTTCTCATGAAGCAAGATTAGAATCTTTCTATTAAACTTTTGTGAGACTCACAGTTTTTTTGGTAATTCAAGGTGTTCTTGTTGGAGATGCAGACAACTTTCAGCAACAGAGTTCAGTAATAGGGATTCGCGACAGGATCATGCGGCAGAGTTCCGCGGCAGGTGGACCACAGAAGGCAAGTGTTGGAAATAACTGTTGTAAAACAAGATCCGATTACCTCCAAAGTCTGGCACTGAAATACAGATTACCAAATTGAAGAAAGACGTCTGGGTTAAGTCGCGGATTGGTCGTTCTCTTTAAGATGTTTTGCGGCTCTGTCCAGATTGTTCGATCAATACCACACTGTCCTCAGGATAAATCAGCTCAGAATACACAACCTCTGTTCGGCCTTTCTTGCCTTTCCTGCACAGAAAAAAACCGACAGCAAAATACAATTCGGAAAAATCAAATCAAATTAGATTCCGCTAATTAAGCACACGTTTTCAATCACCAGAACACACGTTTTCTTAAATCAGCAATCGCACATGTTTTCTTAATCAGCAAATTGGAAATAAATGTTTCTGGTTTTTAGCAAAACGTGGGTTCATCTATCTCAAATTTCAGATTTGCACCCCTGCACACAAGTAACCCGTGACGCGCATTCGGTTAGGTGCTTTCAAAATCAAACTTCCAAATTGTTTTGGGCATTAGCACATTTTCCCGAGCATGCGAGAATCTTTCTTGGGTCTAGCCACATTCACAAGCCCATTAGTGTGCAATGTCATTTAAGGAAGAGAAAGGTTTTGTATAAAGCAAATGTATAACAAAGCCACCACAAGGCTTTACAAAATACTGTATACACACCAAAAGTCCCAACAGCAGGCGCGCGCCAGGCAGGCTCTCGCTAGGGTCCAGTCCGCGAACTGCGCCCAGGGAGGTCCCGCGGAGGGGGTTCATGCCCGGGAGGGGTTCCGACCAGGAGGGGCCCACAGCAGTGGATCCACGGAAGGGTTCAGCTGTTACTTAGGATTTGCCTATAAATACAAGTTGTTGTATTCATTTGTAGTATGTCGCCTGACAGAGAGAAAATTTTAGAAAAGGGAAAGTGCAAAAGAAAACTCTTCGTAGAGAGAAAAGAGGAGACTTGTAAATTTTAGTTTTCTTCGTTCATAGTCAACTGAAATGGCTCCCATGATTTTTCCTCGCGTTGAAATTTTTCAAGTATATCTGTGTGTTCTATTTTTTCTGTTCATCTTTCTTTTCTCTCGTTTGTTTTCTGTGACCATAATATCCCAAGATTCTGAGTGTCTTTGTTCGTTGTGAGTCGAAAGCGCACTTCGGATTTTTCAACGGTTTCGGGCCAGCTTGCGCGCACATCGAACTAATTAATTCTTACAACCCCTCCCAAAAAACACTAGTAATTGTCCCAACATCTCTGTGTCTCCAAATACAAAATATACTTGCACACACCAAGTTACACACAGTAATAATTTTATAACATAATAGTACAGTACGTGCCAATTATTTATTACGACGAAGGAAAATGACATGGGAATTCCTCCTAATTCTTTTCTCTCTGTCTTTTTTTTCTTATACCTATATAATATGACAGGGAAGTTTTCAAATCCCCTATTTTTTCTCCTATATTTTGGACCCTAAGATCGGTACACATTTTTTCAACGGCTGAGATCTATGGGTAGGAGGGCTAACGATATATTTGGAAAGGATGAAAAGAATGAAGGATGAAAGGAAACCTTAATTTCGGCAGGGAAGTTTTCAAATCCCCTATTTTTTCTCCTATATTTTGGGCTCTAAGATCGGTACACATTTTTGCCACGGCTGAGATCTATGGGTAGGAGGGCTAACGATATATTTGGAAAGGATGGAAAGAATGAAGGATGAAAGGAAACCTTCCTTAATTTCGAACAAATTAACTAATAATGCCTTTCTTTTATTGACTAATCCTGCTCTTAATCCTAACTCTCTTTTATTGACTAATAATATTTCGGAAATCTGATGTTATGCCGATTCAATCATGCATTTTCAGCCTAAATTAGTGGAAAATTATGCCGGTTCAATCATTCCTTTTTAGCCGAAATTAGTGGCTAACTATGGTACTCTATAATCAAGCCAAAATTGAATACACATTATGGTAATCTATAATCAGCCAAAACTATCTCCGAAGTTTGTAGGGCTGTCCAAGAAAAACCGAGGACCGTGAAACCGGTCCAGACCGGACCGATCCGTGCCTTTTGAATTTTGTTCGTGTATTTTTGACCCTAGGATTAGAGGTATATTCGGAAAGGGTAATGTGAGATTTTTGGTGATTGGTTCCCTGTGATTTCGGGAAATAATATTACCACATTTACCAAATCTACGAAATTAAAGGAAACATGCAATTTTGAACTAAAGATTGAAATTGAGATCTTGGGTGATTGGTGGGAAAGATTGTTACCACAATTACGAAAGTTTTGGAAACGTTCTTTAGAAGGTCCACGTTCTTTGTAATTTCATTTCCATCCATTTGAATCTTGCACTTTCAATTTTTTTTCAGTTATCATGCAAGGGATTCAAACATTGAAATTTTTTTTCAATTCTCAAGCATGTCGATCACGATTATTTTTTTTAACACCTTTTACTCATATAGGGTTTCTTTTGTCGAAAATTGGGAGATTCTTGAATGATTTTTTTCAGACCTCATGCAAGGGATTCAAACATGGATTTTTTTTTGAGTTCTCATGCAAGTTCGATTTTTTTCTTGAACGATTTTTACTCATTTTGGATTTCTTTTGCCAAAAATTGGGAGTTTCTCAAACGATTTTTTTCAGGACTCATGCAAGGGATTCAAATATCGAAGGAGTTCGATTTTTTTCTTGGACGATTTTTATTCATATTGAGTTTCTTTTACAGATGAAAAAAAAGGAATGGAAATCTAAACCTATATCTGCCTGTTAAATATCGGAATAAACGGAGCAAACCATGTTGATAAAAAATGGATGGTTCCGTGAGTATATCATTTAAAAATGGATGGTTTAAACATGAATAAGTATATCATTTAAACCCTTCAAATCAAACTGGTAAATCAAAAATCTTAATTTCAAACTAATTCTGTTTCCTTATTTTTCGTAGGACTTTATTTTGAAACCCCACTAGATCCCAAATCCTTCAATCACTATCACTAATCAGTTTCATTCCCTAATCATAATAAGACTCTTAATCTAAATCCCAGTTTGTTCGATTTATTGTTCTAAAAAAATCATGCTTATCTAGGTTTGCAAAAGACGAAAATGCACAAAAGTCGGTAGCATGGAACCGCACACATGGATTTTTCGCTCCCACAGGCATTAATAATTTCAAATGCCAGGAGCATTTGAATAAACCAATTTGCATTTCGGGCCAATGTAAGATTTTCCCCTACATGATTTCATGGTTAATATTTTGGCATGCATCATTATATAACTACACTTGAAATTTTATCGTAGGTAAACTATTATCGCGTTATTGGCCGCATTGAAAATATATATGTTGAACACCTATGGATTGATTTATGCAATACATGCTATAACCACGTTGACAATCAGTACGGCTAGTGTGTGTGTGTAAACATTGCAGCCGAAAAGATGCGCAGACTGTAACCAGGTAATCAATCCACGCATCTATAATGAGTAATACAACTTATATGTAACACATATGAAACGGTTGAAATTTGCATTTTTTGTAGGTATAATGCAAAGATGGTCGTGTAAGACTCCACTAGCTCAATGGAACTTTTGGTAAAGAATACAAAGGCAAAATTCATCTCACAATGTGTCCCTCCATATCTGAACAAATTAATGTTAAAGGTAAATACTAAAAAACTATATATATAAATTAAATTGTATATAGAATTAAAATAATATATTAATACCTTTATTTGTGATGTTCTGCTAGGATAATGGGGTGCAAATGCTCAAAGGCTATATTTCTCAATTTTATGATGTCCATACGTGTTTATTATTCCTGCTCCAAAATTTGGATGCATTGACCATTGTGCTCCTGTGGTGACTTTTGTATTAAAAGTTAATTAGTCAGAAGAGTGTTGGCACATTTTCAAAGGTAATAAAACGATTTAAATTATTGTAGGGGTGATAAGTTGTCAGTTTGATTTAATTGCCAGTTCATATTTGCGATGAATTTAATAATTCTTAATCTTATTTATGTAGGAAAGTCGAGAACTGGCAAAGAGACATTGGATTCGTCCTTATAAGAGCTTTGTTAAGACATTGAAAATTCCATAATGACATTTTATTTGTTAGGTTAAGTTTTACAAGAATATATTTGGTTTCACGTAGTTAATTTTTATTACGTGTATTGGGTGATTTATAGATTTTGAAAATTTGTGTAAAACTTGAATATTATTTGCACCTCGAATTGTTCTGCACATATACCAAAGTTTAATTTGTTCCTACCCATTTTTTTCAACATGTCCTCATTTTTCTCATTGTTCAACAAGTATCTTTAGTTGTATTCAAAATATGTTGCGCCGTGCCTTCAGGCACGGGCATTCGCTAGTAGTAGTATATAAGAGAGAGTAATCGGGGCAACCACCTAATCCAAAAGGAAAAGCAAACGACATGCGCTTATAATTTACCCAAAATGTATAATCAATAGCCTATAAAAATGTATTTAACGGGCACAATGCTAGTATAGATATATACGATTGTGTGGGTCCCCTATCCTTCATGGATCCGCCGGCACAGCAGCCTCCACCGCTGCCTCCACACCCACCTCCTCCATCACCACCCGGACGTTTCATGCGTATTTTGACACAAGAGGACTTACCTTTGCACAAGCGAAGAAAGTGATGGCAACAGACACAACCACCTAATTAACATGTAGCCGGTTTTCTTGCATTGAGTACTATTTGACACAGCAACCTAATTAACTTCTCTAAAAAAAATTATTTAGAGAAGGTTCCGACTTCTCTGCAGTCCACTGTAGAGAATTGCGTGCAGCCCAATCTGAACCGTTTATCTTGATAATCAATGGTTCAGATCTGCTAATCAAACTTTTATCGGTAAAAGTATATTCTTACCAGTAAAAGAATAAGAAAACAAATCTGAACCATTAAAAATATCAATCGACGGTTGCAATCACATTGACCGCATCTCAGCAATCCAAGCCTTATTCTTTAGAGAATTGTTCATTTCTTTTGTAGGAACTCGATCCCTATTCCTTCTTCCCTCTCAAATTTTTAATTGCCTCCCTATTCCTTAATCAACAACTATAATTTGTTCCTGGAGATTAAAAATAAAGGACAAAGTCAACTTTCTGATTCGTTGCTAAGTTTTTCCTGGCAATCGGGATCGGCACAAAATAACTTGCGCGCAGCAACTAGTAGTATAAGAAAATTAATTAAGGAACAATGGAACATATATGGTATAAGACAAGAGAATAACTTGGTGGCTAGCTAGCTAGAGAACATCATTTCTAAATATATGAATTTACGAATACAATGACGTTATTTTCATTAATAATCGCAGGAAGATCGATACTATTTATATAGTTTTCTTCTTCTGCTTATTCACAACTCTCTCTCTCTCTCTCTACCGTACGTATTAGCTATTGTAGGGAAGGCTGGGAAGCCTAATACACAGAAAAATTATTTTTTCGAAACATGCACCAATCCAATCAGCAAGCTCCAGCACCGCCTCAACCGCCGCAGCCACCACCACAACCGCCTCCTCCGCCACAACCGCCGCCGCCATCGCCGCCACCCCCGTCACTGCCACCACCCCCATCACCGCCGCCACCCGTGTGGCTGCCACCACCACCAAAACAACAGTCATCTTCTTCGGGGCTAGAGGAGCAGGCAAAGATAACCATAGAAATGATGGAAACAGAGATAACAATCATGCAGAGGAGGTAGAAGGTGGCCCCAAAGCCGTGAAGCAGCAGATCATTACCTTTTCCAGAACCAGTACTACCCACAACAATATCCAAGTATCTTGCCATCTCTCTCTCTCTCTCTCTCTCTCTCTCTCTCTCTCTCTCTCTCTCTCTCTCTCTCACACACACACACACACACACACAATATAGTAGGCACATCGCATGCTTTTGTGGAAATTTCGTCTGGTTGCTTGCATTGACCGGAACCAGAGAGATAGGAGAGAGAAGTGATATGGTAGGCGCATCACATCAGCAAGGGCGGACTTAGAAATGTATGGCACTGGGGTCAAGTTTTATACTTCCTCCGTACCAGTTTGTTGTGCATGTTTCATTTTTGGCATCTCACAAAAAATTGTCTATATATATCTCACAATTTATATTAATATTTTTTTATGATTTCAAAAATTTTGTTTAAAAGAATTAATTGAGATCTATCAAATAAGATCTATATTGAATATATAAAAAAAAAAATTTGCTAAGTGAATATATAAAATATTATACATTAAGAGATATAGACAATTTTTTAGGATGTCCAAAAAAAGGAACAGGCACAACAAAATGAGACGGAGAGAATATGTAATAATTTGTTTCATGAGCTCTAATGGTGTGGTTATTAGTTTCGTTTACTTACATGGTAAATACTTGCAATATCAATTTCTATGTTGATTTTATCTTTTTAAATTATTTATTGTGAAGTATGTTAAGGATCTCATTTGAAAATTAACTCCAGTCTTAGAGCTGGTCTTGTATGAACTTGGAGAAACCCATTTTTCTTTCTGCACGTTTCTCTATCTATCTCTCTCCACTTATTAAAACTTATTACATCAAAAATAAATTTGAAAGATGGGATTTGTTTGGTTCAGAGTTTATTTTAGTTTATTTTAGAGAGAAATAAGGTAATGATTGATAGAGGGGTAATGATTAGAGAGAGATGAGAAAGTAATAATTGGATAAATAAGGTAATGATTGGAGAAAGAAGTAAGGTAATAATTGAAAAACTAAACTAAACTAAGAACCGAACACAACCACCTATGTTTTTCTGCGTTTTTAAAATCAGAGATACAGAGAGGGAACAGGGTGGGGCGGGGGTAGGTTTGTACTTGAAAGTGGACAAAAGACTCAAAAGTCTAATCATTCACAATCTTTTCCAAAGAGAGAGAGAGACTGACTGGGGGGTGATATGAGTATTTGGTGAGATCAAGAATTGAATTATTGTTGTAGTACTTGGGGCAAATCTACTAAAATGTCCCAAAAATGTAGAGCCATCATGGGGTAGCTTCCAAGGCAGTGGGGTCACATGACCACCATTGTCATCACATGCGTCCGCCCCTGACATCAGAGACAAAAATTGCTCGTGGACGGAGAGAAAACGTTCACGGAAGGGTTATCTCCGTCAGTTTTTAATGAGTCAATTGCTGATTGGCGATAGAAATGAAAATAATAATTGGCAATAGAAGTAATGAGTAGAGAATAATGATTAGAAGTAGGGGAAAAAATCGAAATGGTCCTTATAGTTTAGTGTTTGTGTCAATTTGGTCCCTACAGTTTGAATTTGCTCGATTTACACTCTGTAGTTTTCATTTTGTTTCAACTTGGTCCAATTACTAACTCTCGTTAGACTCCGTTAACCCCATACAGAAGTGGGCCCATTTTCTAAGGTTAAAACTGTAATCTGTCATTCTACTATTGCCCTAATATACCTCTGAAACAAAACACATACACTCATTGGTCCATTCTCCATTTTTTTTCACGGCTTCCATTCTCTATTTGTTGTGCCCAGGATTTTACCTTTAGCCGAAACGTGTCTCGTTCACCTTCAGCGGGAAGGAGCGAGAGGGATTAGGGCCTGAATAAGTGATCCGATTCCTATAGATTGCGACGTGATTCTTGAAAAGAAAAGAAAAATGAAGAGTTTTGTGTTCTAAAAAAGGAGTTCGGATATTTTTGAAAAATGTTTGAATTTTAGAAAGTGAAGTGGGTTTTATTTTAAAAAGAGACCGAGCTTTCATCAAGCTGCCTACATATCTCCGAGTAAAGGAGAATCTGGTCCGGCTGTGGTTTGGGCCACAAAAGTGGTTTAGAAAAAACTTAAAGTCTCCACCGGATATAGAGTTTAGGTGTGTCTGGTCCTCTTGAATATTGAAAGAATAGTTCAAATATTTTTAGAAAAAAGAATACGGGCTAGATAACCCGGTTTTTAGAAAAGATTGACTCTGTTTTGCTTTTTAGAAAAAGGCTTTAGGTCTGCAAGGTTAAAGAAGAAAGGGTTCGGTAATTCATTAGAAAAGGAACCCATATGTGTCTGAGGTTAACGGAGGCTAACGGCAGTTAGTAATTGGACCAAGTTGGAACAAAATGGAAACTACAGAGTGTAAATTGAGCCAATTCAAACTGTAGGAACCAAGTTGACACAAACACTAAATTACAGGGATCATTTCGATTTTTTCCCCTTAAAAGTATGAGTAATAAGTACTTTTTGAGTTGAAATATTTTTTTCAAAAATGGAAACAAACATGGCATATTTACTAGAGGGCAATTTTGTCCAACAAAATAACATGAATAAAGGACCTCTAGGGACACATTGGGTGTGGCACACCTCAGCCACATCCCTCTCACATACAGGTGGGGTTTGTTTTCAGTGGGCTCCACCTGCATGTAAAAGGGGTGTGACTGAAATGTGCCACACCCAATGTGCCTCTAGCATTTTTGTAAAGGATTGACTATTTCCCGTGTTGATTGGAAAATAATTATCAATTAACTGGATTTTAGTGCATAATATTTGACTTTCCCAATTCCAATAACTTCTCATTCTATCGAAAAAATAACTTCTACAGGCCAAGGCCAAGTTTTGGCTCTAATTGGGACCCTATAAGTAGGCAGTGCGATTGATCATCTAGGATAAGTCGAAGTATGCGTAAACAAGCCCGAACACATTGAGTTACGAAAAAAATTGATTATTCTCTTTTTTACCAGTTTGTATTCAAGTTGCTCATACCGGTACCTAGCCGTGATAAGGTATATAAATTTTCCAAAGGCTAAAATGGCATTCGACCTTTTTTTTTTTTTTTTATATCCAAAAAAAGGGTGGGAAGGGCAACTAGCAATAACACCCTTTGGACATGACCATAGAGGCTCCCTACCCGTCAGTGGAAACACGCCATCACCACGGCACACCACCTTGGTATACGTTGGCAGGAGCACAAAATCTCCAATCCCATGCCCACTTGAACCGAGCCCTGCCTGCAGAGAGAGGGAGGCCCAACCAACAAGGCTACCACCTTCGGTGGTAAAAACGGCATTCCACTTGACTCTAGATTTTCCCTATAACCATGGAACAATAACATCACACTGCTTCCCAATTGTGGTGCCATACTAGGGGCCAGGAAAGACATTTGTTAATGAAACTTTATTAGAAGACCTTTTCTTATCGATTGCCCCAGTAAAATCAGATAAATATACATGCTAAGCAATCGGTGAAAGACGTACACTCTGTTGTATCTCTTGTCCGGCCAAAGGTAGAGGAAAGGACTCCCTCTACATGGCCTTGACAAGAGAAATGATACCGCGGACTTTATGGGGTCCCACCCTCTAGACAGAGAGATGAGCCTGGAGCTGTGTCCGCAAGATGTGCACGTGGTAGTGTTGCAGCAGAAGTACTGGTTGTGAAAGTCTCTAGATGACAGTTCCACTAGGAATCAAGGCGTCTTTGATTACGGTAACGATCCCACTCTTTATAAAGTATCCATCTGTTTCCCGAGCTGCTTCTTGAACATTGTCGCTGTTCATGATCTGGAATAACAAAGATCCTCATTAGAGCCTCAGCCTTCCGGTTCATAAATGAGTTTTGAGAGGTAAAGGAGACAAACATTCATCAGGGCACAAAAATTGCACGCATGCCACAGAATGCATATGTTTCTCCTACTCCAGACCTACAATGGTTTCTCTAATTTTATGAGCATCATAGCACATACAGGAAATATGTGAGAAATTCGGGCAAATTGTGCCTTTCCTTTTTGTGCTAGTATCCTTGGGAATTACCATATGTTAGTGGGTAAACTAGACTTTTTTGATGGACTTTACACCTTTTCAATGTACTTTCTGTGGCAAGGCCTTTGTTACCGAAGTGGCATTGCCCCAATCTCTCCATGCGGAGGTTGAAGGGTACGAGGCCCAAATGGGGGTGATCCCACTTCCCTTTCACTTCGGACTAGGGTAGAGTAGATTCACCCAATGTTGAAATTAAAAATAAAAAATAAAAAAATCTACTTTGTGTTTCAAAATTGAGAAAAGTGTAGTTTTGATAAGTCGAGCAATAAACATAAATACCTTCACATTGTCTCCGATGCGAGCATTCTTGTCAATAATTGCTCTTTTGATGTGAGAGTTCTTGCCAATACCAATTGGGACACTTCCCTTTGCAGCCAAAAATCTTCTGTCAGCATCCGTCTGGAACAAAGATGAGGAACAAAGATGACAAAATCAAATAAATATACTTACTACTTGAGCCAATTAATCCATGATACATGATCTGTAAAGCACAGTACACCTGCAACAGAATGCAATAAGCCATTAAGTTTTATGTTTTTACCTCATAGTAATCTGCTCCCATCAACAAGGTATCTTCTATGATTGCGCCCTCTGAGATGCAAGATCGAAGCCCAACCACAGAATGGTGAATTTTACAGTTCTGCGCAGGGAACGATGTGTTATCTTTTCACAAGTAATTAATTCTCTATCACAGTCACGGGTAGCTTACATCACACAGAAGGTAAAAAATACTCCTACCGTCCTACATGACACCCACTTGCCATCTTCCCTGGAAGATGGCACAGCAGGGTATGGTTATTTACATAAGTTGTGCAAAACTGCGAAGCATAAAATGGGTTAAGGGTGCCCTTTCTGAACAATTTGAAGGTGTAACACGTCCCACATTGCAATTTCAGAATCACAGTGGCTCAGTCATCAGTGAGACTCTCCTTGTTCAAAACCCACAGCACCTTCCTACAAGTACCGACAACTGAGTAACTATGGCAATCGAAGTGTAGGGGCTTGACTGGCTGTACGTCTCTATGCTACTGGTTTGTTGTGGTACATAGGTGAAAACGCAAACCTAACATCAGTTGCATAACGATCGTATCAACAAACATGAAGTTAATTAACATACCTTAATTACACAACCTTCACCAATAACACTATCTGTGACATCAGCATCAAGCATCTTGGAAGGAGGCAAATATCGAGGCTGGGTATAAATAGGAGCTGAGCGATCATAGAAGCTACAGCAGAAGACAAATATCAAGTCAAAGTTGTCATTCTACATAGAAGCACAAGTATTACAACACATAAAAGGTGGAGAAAGGTGCCAAATGTAATCAAAGAGTGAGGAGTACCTAAAATCTGGTACTGGCTTTTTGGTGATCCCTAAATTGGCATTATAAAAGGCTTCAATGGTACCAATGTCTTCCCAGTATCCATCATACAAGTAAGCTTGCACCTGTATGCATGAAGCAGCAACTAGACTTTTGAGGACTTAAGATTACTTCGAAGGCTGGAGTTCCACAAAAACTGGTGTTTTCTCATGTGTTACAGTTATAAGTGTCAATCCAATAAACTACCAAGGTTGACATCAGTGGACTAACGAGTATGTAAATAACAAGCCTGGAGGCATATATCTCAGTACAATGATATGAGCAGTATGAATCAGTATACTCCAAGTCTCCAATTGGCTTTGAGATTGCTGAGTATTAGACAACCAGACCACTTACTTCCAATCCTCATCATGGCCAGTAAACTTAAGAACTTGCATCATATTGTTTATGTTACCAATGAGACACAAGGAGAGGACCAATGAAGAAAAAAGAAAATAAGGGACCACATACTCTCATCCCAATGGAAGTTGCACCAGGAATAACTTCACTTCCAAAATCATTCGCTCCAGGAAACTTCTCACGAAGCAGGTTCATCATGACATCTTTGCTTACAACATATATACCCATGCTCGCAATGTAAGGCATCTCTTTGGCTCTCTCATCATCAAGACCTAAAATCGTAGTATCAACCTAAACCATGACAAGTAGAGAAAATCAATCATAATTTTGGATCGTAGAGCCATCTTATAAATAGTCACAAACAACAACTGCTCATGAAAAATTAAAACAGAAAATTCTTACCTTCATAGCTTTCAACTGCTCTCCTTTTGGCTTCTCTGCAAATTCAATAATACGTCCTTCTTCATCAATCTTCATTAGACCAAATGCAGTGGCACGTTTTTCGTCCATTGGCAGTGCAGCTACGGTGATATCAGCATCTGTCTCTCTATGGGCTTGAATAAATTTCTCATAATCCATACGGTACAAATGGTCCCCAGCAAGAACCAAGAATTCAAGAACATTGTGTTCCTCAAACAGCCACAGATACTGTCGCACAGCATCAGCTGTACCCTAAGCAGAGCAATAAAAATGAATTCAATCATTCAGGACAGGTATCAAGTAACTCCTCAAATAGGGAAAACATAGTATTAGAAGATCTGTGCCTGACGATGATACCGTACTTGCTATTGATACTTATGCAAAGGATATAATTCTAAATGAAAAACCTTACATAGAATGCATCAAGGGATTATATGTGCCATGGAAAACCTTGTGTTTGGAGGATGTCATTAATTAAATAAATGAAAGGCACAACACTAATCAATTGGGCATGGAGCTTGTGTAGGCGGAAAGGAAAACTTGGTTGAGATACCCCAAATAAAAAACTCAGGGTTATTCGAATCTACTATTACGAATGGAGAAATTGAAACCACTCGGAGGAACTAAAGGTTTCAAGTTTCAACAAGTTTGTTGGAGTGTAATCTCAAATTTATTAAAAAGAAAATGACGCCCATGTGAAAGACTAGAATTTTTGGAGTCCAGAATGTAAACTACCTGGAACCAGTTGGGGTTCTCTGGACTTTGCTGAGCAGCAAGAACTTCAACAAACCCTTCATTCTTGTAGCCACCAAGATTACTTGCGTATGCCCTTGAAAGGTGGCGATTGAGCGATGCAGAATTGAATTGTGTGAGAACATAGATCTTTGATATGTTGCTGTTCAGGCAATTGCTGACAGGAATGTCAATTAGGCGATAATTTGCCCCTAAAGGAACAGCTGGCTTTGCTCTCTTCTTTGTAAGAGGGTAAAGGCGAGTCCCGGCTCCCCCTCCAAGTATAATTCCTAGAACACTCTGTAAAAAATTACGGTTAACTTTTTTCATCATTCTATTCCCCAATTTAACTCAGTCTTTGCTCAATAATTAAAGATACCCATAGACATCACATTCGACCCCATAAGTTCAAAAGAAAGCAATAAAGTGCCCATATCATAAGCTCTTTTCCTATGACTCAAGAAACCAAATGCCATGGATATTCTAGTAAACAAATTATCAGATTTCACATAACCATCAAAAGCATAGTCCTTTGCATCATAATGACAGCCATCAAGGTTCCCTTGGTTTATTGTCAAGAGAATGTGCCAAAGAAAGTAAACAAATCCCACAACTTAATGCCTTCAAATTTCAATAACCAATAAAATCAGCACATATTGAATGGTTCTCGAGATACTAATACTGGCCAAAATGTGAAAGAAGAATCAAAATTTGTAGTTTCATTTCATAAGATCCCATGTGCTTTTTTACTCTCCATGACTTATCAGCTATCAATAGAGATCTACATCTGATAGGTAAACGTTCACAGGAAAAGAAAGAATACGTAACAATATTCTACAAGCAGAATTTCATCCAACCTCGTATAGCTTCTGCTATGCCTTCTTGGAAAACATAAATAGCATAAATGCAATGAAACAGGAAACACAACATTGATATTTAGTAACCAGCGGCAAAAAGTTTAAATTTCGCTATGCAGGGCTAGTTCTCTTCTGACGTTTACGTTCTGATCCGCATGAATATAAGAAACTTTTCTTTTATCAAGAAAAATTCAAACTTTTTTGATGGATTAAAAGAATGCATTGATATTTAGTAACTAGCGGCAAAAAGTTTAATTTTCTTCCGACAAATGTATTATTACTTTTATGTTTTGTTTTGCGGATGGAACAAATTTTTGGGCGGAAAAAGTATAATCCCAAAAGTTTTTGAGAAAAATCTCCTATAATTCTAAGAAAAATCTGAAACGTGGGTAGGGCTGTTACCAACTTACCATGATCCGTCCTTGCATTTATATATTATAGTATTTATTATATAGACAAACGCACCGTAATAAATAAATAAATAGAGACAGAGATTCGATTATGGATCAATGATGACACAGTCAAACCAATGCCAATTTCAACAATAAAATTAGGTCCAGTCAACAACAGTAGAACTCTACTTGGATCCACGGCAGTAAAATTCCTTTTCTAAATCGTGATCCATCCTAAACCGTTATCATCAAGTTGACAAGTTCTTTGCGCGTTCGTCAAGTTAACTAAACTCGCACCATCCACACACATTACCACATCAATCTGAACACACAAACAAATCCCAACGAGCGCGCACATAACCATTCGTTAATGCACATATATGGAGTAATAATCACAATTCACAAGGAGAATTAGGAGCATACTCTGCTGGCATCAGGATCGAGGCAAGTCTGCGAGTTCTGCGAATCGGACACGCCCTTGACAATCAGCTGAGAGGACTTCAAAAGGCGCCGTGGGGACGCCAATTTCGTCGAGATCTTTCGTTGTCGAGACGAGTCGAAGGACAGCCGCCGGTACGACGCCGCGTGGAGGTCGGCGGCGTGGCACGACGTGCTGCTGTGAGGCACCTGCAGCGCTCCGATCACCGCCATTATCAATCCAGAGACAGACTTTGATTAGGAGAGAGAGAGAGAGAGAGAGAGAGAGAGAGAGAGGAGTGGGAGTGAAATGTGAATGATCGAGTTTGGACTGGGAGAGTGTTATGGCAGTAGATCCAGATATTATTTCGAGGGGATGGTTGGGGTTGCCACTGGTTTTGTGTGAAATTACGTGGCTCGGCTTAAGTGGAAGGCGGATTGGTGGGGGAAATATTTAAAATTATGAGGAGGGTATTTTTGGAAATTATGTTTTTTTCTTATCGGGAATGATTACGAGTTTAATGATTAATTGTTACTAATGATTTCAATTAGGATTTAGGAGAGATCTGTGGGGACTCTGAAATGGTGGTTACAAGCTGATGTGATTTTCACGGGATTGTTAACGTCACAGGAAGCTTGTGAATGAAATTGTGACAGACGACTTAAGACCGTTACTTTCATCTTCCTTTTTTTTTGATCCGCAATAGTGACATTTTACTGTATGTATTTAAGAACACTAAATAAAAATTACATCAAATTGGGAGACAGAGGAAGAAAATTCAACCAACGATTCGATGAAAATTTGATAGGACAAAGCCTAAAAACACCCAGAGAGTAACACCTTATAAATTATAGTATAATTATTTGAAACCTATAGACAATATGATTTGGCACCTCCAAAATGTCAATGAAGTGATCAAATTGAAGGCCTTAATAAATAACCGATTTCCCGTGCAGTTCTCCTACTCATCAGTTCAATCCAGTTTGGACCATTTTTGGGTTTTTATTGGGCTCACTACGACGATTGGAACCGTTCACTCTTTTGAGTTTGTCGGGACATCGACCGCGTCAAAAATGACGTTGATCAAATAACATTTGATATGATTTCTAGCATGCATTAAGTTTCAAATAATTGTGTCAAATGAATTACAATACAATGTTGCACCCTTTATTTTGCAAGCTTAATGCATTTCAAGATCAAATCATATCAAATGCCATTGTGATTTTTGACGTGGTAGAATGTCTCAGTAAGTTGTAAAAAATGAATGGCTCAAATAAGTGTTTTGAGCCTGAGAAGGGCCCCACAAATGGCCCAAAGATTACCTTGTTTGTTTCAATTCTCATTTCATTTCATCTCACCTCATTTTTCTCTCTACGCATTTTTATTACCTTTTTGGCTTTTTCTCTCGGTAATGGTGTCCCAGGTTATTTTGGAGAAATCGTAACTTTTGGCATAACAAAACCATTATGAGTATAACCAAAACCTATTATGAGCATAACCAAAACCATTATGAGCATAACAGAACTATAATAAGGCATAACTTGTTTGTTATGTTTTGGTTGGATTTGGTTATGCCTTGGTTGGATTTTTGAATATTCCTTGATTATACCTTGTTTGGGTTCGGTTATGCTTGTAATGGGTTTTAGTTATACTCATAATGGTGAAGTTATGCCAAAAATTACGGTATCTCCCAAATGACTGAGGACACCATAACATCATCCAACAAGGTGATTATTTTGAGGGGATAGTTGGTGGATGATGCTATAGTGTTCTCGGTCATTTTAGGGACACCATAATTTTTGGCATAATTTCACCATTTTAAGTATAACTAAAACCCATTACAAGCATAACCAAATCCAAACAAGATATAACTAAGGAATATCCAAAAAACTAACCAATGCATAACCAAACTCAACTAAGGCATAACAAACAAGTTATGTCTTACTATGATTCTGTTATGATCATAATAGTTTTGTTTATGCTCATATATAATAGGTTTTTGTTATACTCATAATGGTTTTATTATGTCAAAAGTTACTGTGTCCCCAAAATGACCGGAGACACCGAAGTCATTCCCATAGTTGGTGTTGCCACTGGTTTTGTGCGAAATTACGTGGCTCGGCTTACGTGGAAGGCGGATGGATGGGGGAAATTAAATTATAAGGAGGGTATTTTTGAAAATTATGTTATTTTCTTATGGGGTATAATTACTGAGTTTAATGATTAGGATTTAGGAGAGATCTGTGGGGACTCCGAAATGGTGGTTAGAAGCGGATGTGATTTTCACGGGATTGTTAACGTCACAAGAAGCTTGTGAATGAAATTGTGACAGACGACTTAAGACCGTTACTTCTATCCCTTCTTTTTTTTATCGGCAACAGTAACATTTTATTTAAGAATCCTTGACAAAAAATATATCAAATTGAGAGATAGAGGAAGAAAATTCAACCAACAATAAGATGAAAAATACTTGATAGGACAATGCCTAGAAACACCCAGAGAGTAACACCTTATAAATTAAAGTATAATTATTCGAAACCTTTAGACCCCGTTCAGTTGTCAGGAAAGAACAGGAAAGTATGGAAAAATCAATTTTCCCATAACTTTCCTAGTGTTCAGTTAGCAGGAAAATTCTAGGGCTTACCAATTTAAGTTTTCCTACAGGAATTACTTTCTTGCAAAAGTGATCTTGCAAAAAACACAGGATTTTGCGTCGCAGGAAAAGGAAAATGAGTGAACACTCACAAAATTTTCCCGAAAGTTTCTTTTTCCTGACAAATGAACAACTAAACTTTAATTTTTCTTGCAAAATTCTTTTGTCAAATGAACACTCACAGGAAAAAAATTTTATTTTTCTTTTACTTCACCTCACTTCACTTTTTCTGAGAACCAATTTTCCACACAACTTTCTCGATAACTGAACGGAGCCATAGACAATATGATTTGACACCTTCAAAATGTCAATGAAGTGATCAAATTGAAGGCCTTAATTAAATGACCGATCTCCCGTGCAATCCTCCTATCCATCAGTTCAATTCAGTTCAATTTGGACCATTTTTGGGTTTTTACTTGGCCCACTGCAATGATTGGAACCGTTCACTCTTTCGGATTCATCGGAACATCGACCGCATAAAAAATGACGTTGATCAAATAACATTTGATATGATTTCCGACATGCGTTAAGCTTAAGATAATTGTGTCAAATGAGTTACAATACAATGTTGCACCCTTTATTTTGCAAGCTTAATGCATTTCGAGATCAAATCATATCAAATGGCATTGTGATTTTCGACGTGGTAGAACGTCTCGGTAAGTTGTAAAAAATGAATGGTTCAAATAAGTGTTTTGAGCCCGAGAAGGGCCCCACAAATGGCCCAAACTGGACGGTTCTAGAGGGTAGGAGGACTCAACAAGAGATCAATCTTTAATTAAAATGGAAAAACAAAAAGGTGTATTCTACTAACTAAAATAAATAATACTTATTTGAAATAAGTAGAAATAAATACTTAAATTTTGAATTAAAAGTGGTGTATCACTGTATTGTGAGATAATGACCAGTCCCATAAGCGAGAAATAAGTTTTTAAAAAATACTAAAAACCTTAGCAGAACGAGACCTTAAAAGGAAAATTTCATTTTAAATATTAAACGCCTTTAACTGTGATTTCGATTTACTACCAAACTTACGTAGCACATTTTGATACAGTGAACATTAGTCACGAGCTAGCGCTCACAAAATTGGCTGCCTTGTTTTGTCCTCCAGAATACTACTACATTTGTACATCCAATTTCCACAAAAACTACAATTACTTTTCCCCATTGGAAGATCCTGTGACGCTCTGCCAATGATCATAAATGAAAGCCAGTCTAGTTGTCTCCAAATAAAGGTTATTCACGAGGCTGCTTTCAGTTCTCAACTTGTGTCAAAAGTTTCAATTCCATATCCATGTATTTGTTTGTTGGTTTTGCAAATAGAAAGCTTAAACTATGTTGTACCGAACCGATGAAGTTTTGAACCTATAACATCAAGAAAGATAGAGCTCAAACCAAAGGTCGAGTTTCAAACAAACCATTATACCGCAATGGCAGAAGGTTTCTGTAAGACGGGTCGGAGGATCAACTGTATGAATTCCATGTAAAGACGAACATATGAATCTCTTATCCATTTTCTGGGAAAGAAAAACTTCACTAGCTGTCAAAATTTACGCAATTGGAAAAAAAATTCAGGTATAAACACATCCGATATTTACTAGAATTCAGGTTATTATTGTCGATGATATTTTTCATGAATTAGAGATACCATTAATAGACAGGTGACACGTTCCACAGGTAAAACAACATCAAATCCTATAAAGGCACAAGTAAACAAACAAAGGAATGTGAGTCATTTCTGAGAAGCTTGATTTTCAACTGCAGCAGCCTCCTCCTTGAGAAGCAGAAGCATCTCTACCTCCTGATGGCCCTGGAATGCCACCGTATCCGACTTTTATTCCATAAGACTGCCAAATAAAAAAAAAACTTCGTCAGCACTCAGAATTTTCCCATTCATAAACAAATAGCATTGCTTAATTTTCACAATGGCAAAACAAAATTTTGACAAGGAGATAACAAGGGACGAAAGCCAAAGGCAAACAATATCTCAGACAACTAATTGTTTAAAACCATTTACATGCCACATAACATTTTTTCCCTACCCCATGTTGTATTCAAGTGGGCAAATAACATTATGAAAATAATTCCAAGCAGATTTTACGAAAAGATAAGCACTAGATTCTTCCACCAGAAATGAACAAAACATGAGAGAGAGAGAGAGAGAGAGAGAGAGAGAGAGAGAGAGAGAGAGAGAGAGAACCTCGTTTGATACATCAAACACTCCATCCTGAATCTTCTTATAGATTGTTGAGGCTGTGCTTATAAATGCCTGTATAAAGCTTCTCCATCAGAACAAGAGGAATATGACTGGAAACCAAGGATCATTTTAGAACTGGTCTAAATCCTGCTCGTGCAAGGAAATGTCCTTTTTTAAAAAAAAAAAAGAAGGAAGATTCATCACCTCCTCAACATTCTGAGCAGTTTTTGCCGAAGCCTCCATGAAGATCAAGCCATTTTCCTTCGCGAACTGCTCGCCTTCCTCCGTGCTTACAGCCCTTCTATGAGCAAGATCACACTTGTTTCCAATGAGCATGATAGTCATGTTTGCATTGGCATGCTGCCTTGCATCCTCCAACCAGCTCGCAAGGTGATTGAAAGTTTCCCTCCTGAATAGCAAAGCAATTGAGATCACACTCTACCAGGGCAAGAAGAATAGTAATGCTATAATGGCTGCAAAGTTCAGTCCATGCGATCAATCTTGGAAGTTGGATCAAATGAATTTGACTACCCCAAATGAATTTGACTACCATGTACAAGTATGTGCATATTCTGCATTTTTCTTGACAAGAAAAATCATCATACAAAGAAGGCACTTCAACAGAAAATTGATAAGTGGGAAGTCTAGGATCTCCTCTGTATATCTCCAGATCGTGTTCAGCGTCCTCCCTCTATAATCATCCAAGGGCCTCCCCCCCTCACGGGGGGTTTATAGTGGGTCCCACGTGGTGATTGCGCAGCACATCCTCACCCCCGAATTAAAGCGGGCTACTTTAATTTGAATTGACAGCCGAGATGTACAGCGGGGGAATAATTGGGACGTTTTGTCCCGCAGTGCTCTCTTGGCATCATATCATATTAAGTGTGTTCAAAATGATCATCATAACGTGGCCCCTGCATGTCTCGGTTCATAATGGACATTTGGTTCCATTACATGTATGCTAACTTGCGGGTGGCAGTACCGTAAATATCATGCGGTGAAATTACGGGTCCCACGTGGTGATTGCACAACACATACTCACCCTCGAATTAAAGCAGGCTACTTTAATTTGAATTAACGGTCGAGATGTACAGCGGGGGAATAATTGGGACGTTTTGTCCCGCAGTGCTCTCTTGGCATCACATTAAGTGTGTTCAAAATGATCATCATAACGTGGCCCCTACATGTCTGGGTTCATAATGGACATTTTGTTCCATTATATGTACGCTAACTTGCGGGTGGCAGTACCGTAAATACCATGCAGTGGAATTATGGGTCGGGTCCATACATGTTCGATTACAAATGGGCCCGCGACCAATACTCATAGCTTCGCCATGACATACACTGTTTTTTGGGGGTTCGTCGATGTTTGGGCCTCCAAAATGCGATATTATGTTGGTTTTGAAACATGTATTAAATACGGGGTGGCCAACTTTTCTAACAGCATCATCATATGACGAATTAAATACGTGGTGGCCAACTTTTCTAACAGCATCATCATATGAAGAATTTAATTGAACTATAAGTTTGCATGATAGCTATTAAAAATTCACTGCGCTTTAGAACATAGAATTAAAATCCATCTTTCATTATGAGGTACTCAGTTTTCTGTAGTCAGCAGTACTCACCGGAGTTGAGGAATCTGTAGCTGGATTGGTATGTTGTGTCGTATGGGTTGTTGAATGTGTGGCCGGATTATTAGAATTATCAGAAGAAATAAACGACGCAGTTGACGACATTGTATGAAAATGATGTCACTCAAACCAAGGGTCTGTTAACTCGGGACCCTGTTCTGACTGTATTTGGTATAAAGGATATATAAACATAAATGAAACAAAAACATTTCTGCTCGGACTTCTTGGTGAAAGATTAAGTGGAGTTAAGAGATTTGCTGAAACTTTGCAGATAGCATCCCAACAACTTTGCAAGGGATTTGGGCCAATTGCAGACTCCATAATCAAAAGGTAATACTACCAATTGGATATCCAAGTCCCACACAACTGAGATTATCCATCAGTTAAAGCTTTCAGTTTCACTCTAGGGACTGGACTTAGTATTTCAATCCGATTAAGACAGTATTTCAATCTGATTAAGACAGACAAACATAAATAGTATAGGAAAGAAGAAAACAATGATAAAAATATCATACACATGTTCCAGGAATTCACGATAATGTGCCAGACACCTTTTGCGGGGCCAAAAACAAGGGAAAAGTTTCAAGCTCTGGGGTTCTGCTTCTTGAAGCAGGGTCAGTTTTGACTGTGTTTTTTCCAATCAAAAAAAAAAAGTTTTGACTGCTTTTATGACATATTAATCATACAAACATTATCAGATAGAAATAGCATTAAACCAGTTCTTTTTCTTGAACATCAGAAAGGATAGAGTATCCTGAGTCCCTGACTCAGTTGATATTTCAGAAAAGGGTATAATCTTCATGTGAGGCACTAATGTTTACAATAATAGCAAAAACATGAATGCCTTGCGAATGAATATCCTAACAAAACTTTCCAAAGATGTAGATCCAGCAAGAATAGCATCCAGAAGATCACTCCCCTTGCCTCACAAAATACAATCGCAAGGAACAACTATAAATGCAGACGCATATAACCATGCAATGCCCAAAACATGGATCCCGGTTTCATACATATTAACAGCGAATCTTCAAACATAACAGAGGCATTTTTCGTATGTAACTTGGGAAGATTCAAATGAAATAATGTTACCTAGTGATGTCATAAACAAGCAGTGCACCAGCTGCCCCTCTGTAGTATGATCTTGTAATAGATCTGAATGATTCTTGACCCGCCTGAAAGCAAGGATGATGCTTCGTTTAAAAATAAATCATTTGTCGAGGTAAACGTATAGGAGCTTTCCATTGAAATCATGTCAACAAAATTATGGTTCCTTGCAATGCAGGGTATTTTCACTTTCTTTTTTTGGTTGGCATGTGCTTACAGAGAAGATATTCTCATTATTTACACCAAGCAGCTATGGAAGAAACTCAAACTAGGGAACTTAGAGGGCAATAAAAGCTAAAAAAAAGTTTAGACATAAGCAAGAAACCGTGTCCCAGATCTGTAGCTTTATTGGCTTGCTATCGATTGTGACCATTCTGGCCCCAAATTCAACACCAATGGTTAGGTCATGAACAGGTTGAAACCTCTTGTCTGTAAACTGGAGAAGAAGACATGATTTTCCAACTCCTGTATGGAAGGCATCAAACTTGCATGAGTTGCAATATTGCGTTCACAAGTGGTGACTAAAACAAATAGATAAATCCCAACTCTGAACACAAATCCATACCATCCAAAACATGTCATGACTCATATGTGATATGGCACACTAGGCACTATTTGATTTCAAGTTCAAAAACTCCACCTTCCCTCACTCCACCTCCATGGGGTGGCAGGCAGGGCCGGGGGAGTAACAAATTTTGTTCATACAATTCCATATGAAAGAAGAAGGAAGGCATATGATAATGTAAACAGTTATAAGACTTATAAGTGACCCCACTTCATCGAGGACAAGAGGCTTTGCTTTCCATCTGACAAAACCAAGCTTGGTGTCACAATTATCTGGAGTCAGCTACACGGATTTTGTTATCTCATTCTGCTCGATTACAAACTATGTATTGAGTTAAATCTAGAAAATTCTACCCTTTTTCCACAACATCCCACGTCAATTTGGGTCTAAAAGAACTTCACCAAGCATACAATGCTCATCTCTTCCTAAGCTTTCCAAATATTTGCATTAACAGTATGTCATAGTAGGATGTCCAATGCCTTGTTTGTATTCAAACTTGAAAAAAAAAAAATTCAACTCAAAATACTCATTACCCCTACTTTCAATCATTTCTCTCTCCTCTCTCTAATCATTATTCTCATTTCTCTCTCTATCTCTCTTCAATCATTACCATATTTTCTCTCTCTCCACTCATTACCTAAAAACCAAACCAAAAATTTTCAAAAACTCATCCAAACAAGGCACAAGTCTCCTTCACACCCTCACCAACATCCTCAAATCCTCAATTTTTATACCCTCAACTTGAGTAAAATCTCATGTTTTTCTTTGTCTCAGCTTAGACAAGAAGCTTTGCTTCCACCTATGGCCTTTACATTCCATTCATATAAGCAACGTAGCCTCATAGCCCACTATCTTGGGGGAGCCATTAACTTGCTCGACCAGGCCGCAAAGGTGTTGAGCACCCTATGGTAATCTGATTGCATCTGCACCAAACTAATCAATCCATGTGAAAAAACTACTTCAACTCGAACAACTTCTCTACAGTCTATCAGAATACTATAGTAACTCCGTAAAATAAGTATTTACTACTGTCAATGGGAAATTCTGTATTGACTGGTATAAATTAAAAATCCTTATGCCACAAGTTTGCCCAACACTCCATGAGTCCATTCAAATGAATGCTCCTTCAGCAAAAATTTTTTTTATTCCTACTTCCAGTCCTCACTGCTCTATTCAAATAGGTTAGTTTTCCCTGGGTTTAGGAAAACGGCGATACATGTTACGACTTACGTGCATATGCATACGCTGATCATCTACAGAGACAATGACAATGAATTAAACGGACTCCATACAATCTAACTGACACCAACGTTTGGCACTTCCAAAATCTACACCTTGCCAAAAATCAATTCCCGCTACTAAAAATCAATTCAAATGCCAGGTCTTCAACAAGAAAAAAAGAAATTGGCAAAAGGCACATCGGTTCTCTTCAAATTTCACATCCACAGCAACAATCAACGCACATAAAAACACCAACGGGTTTGGCCAAGTAGTCATGACAACGCCAGAGGTATGCCCGATGGTTAACCTCATGCCCCCGAATGGCCCGGATATCCGGTCATCAAAAAAACAAAATTAACACGCGTAAATACGGAGTAGATCATACTTATCAAAAATAATAAAAAATTACGGTGTAGATCATGCACAATACATCTGATGCCCCAATTTATAAAACCACAGGATCCTGATCAACGTACGCAACACACATGCTCATCTACATATACACGGACAAGAATGAGCGGAAATTGAAAGAAAGTTTTTACCGGTGTCTCCTATGATGATGTACTTGAAGAGGTAGGCGTACGACATGGTTTGCTCAGATCCTTGAATTCGTACCGGAACTGTATTCGTGAATCGTACGTAAAACTTGAATAGGCACAACAAGCAAGGCTTTTGGAGAAAGGGATCTAGATCTAAACCAGACAAGAATGAAAGATTTACCTTATGTGAAAGCAATTGGGATTGTTATTATTATAATCTGGATCTGGATTATGTAGGCGTATACGTATGGTATATTAATGAGGATTAAAGAGGAAGAGGACAGAGAGAGGGATAGGGTTGACGAAAAGCTTTCGCAATTCCAAAGGCTAGTCGTCGTCCCCTCTCCCCTTTTCGTTTCCTTCCTCGAAACTTCTTTAGAGAGAGAGAGCGGGGGAAGAGAGAGAGAGAGAGAGAGGACCCACAGGCTGGAATTTTGTTAGCACAGGCTGTCGTCGGTTCGTAACTGTATTGTGCTGAGTTGTCGATGTTTCAAGGAGGTCCAACTACGAAGACTTTCGTTTCTTTTCTTTGCTTACCGGAGATCCTCTCTAGTCTCTACGGCCATATTTTGGGACGTTAGATTGTGTGGGTTTGTTTTTAGGGTAATGCTACTCACACAACGATTCAAACACAACAACTTATACAACCTCTCACATATATGCGGGGTCCACACATAGTAGTATGTGTGGAGCCCACATGCATGTGAGAGTTTGTATAAGTTGTTATATTTGGATTGTTGCGTGAATATCATTTTTGTTGTTTTTACTCCTATGTCTTCAAAATTTTATGCGATTCAATGGCTGAAAATGTACCGATAAAGAGAATTTGGGTACAAAGGATTTGATCTTTGGTCGACTCCTCCCCAAGTCACATAATGTGCATCACATCTGTAAACGGGTCTACAAGCTTGAACGAGAAAGCGTCTTTTAAAATATCATTAAGCGCTAAAGTTACAGGAGAGAGAATTAATAGTATGATTCAAAACACAACATAATGTTATTGGATCGAAAGTCGAAGGTAAAGAGAATTTGGGTACAAATGATTTGGTCCTTGGACGATCCCTCCCCAATTCACAATTCACATAATGCACATTGCATATGTGTGAACAGGTGAGCAAGCGTGAATGAGAAAGCGTGTTTTAAAATATCCTTGAGCACTAAATTTACAAGAGCAGGAATTAATAGTACGATCCAAAATACAGCAGAATGTTATTGGGTCGAAAGTCGAAACAGGTTTCATCTCGAGTTCAAAACTTTAAGCTAAAACGTTTTTGTGTAAAGCTCAACCACAAAAATATTTTATTGTTGTTAATGTAATTGGCGATTTCCGGATGCAACAAACCGTTGGAGTCTGTATTTATCCTTTCTCCAATTGGGTTTGGGAGGCGATTTTATTTTGTCCAGATTAAATACTCCACCCGTTGGTTCAAGAGTTGATTACGAAGGCCGTGCCGTGCATTTTGCTTGAAAAGGTATAGGCAACTCATGTGCATTTAGCTTAATATTTTTCCATGCATCATTAAAGCTATTCAATGTCTTAATCTTTTATGAAATATCATTTATGCACTAACCTTATATTATTGGCTTTGTTTTATTTGAAGGAAAATTTTGTCTAAGGCCTTTAAGTGCTTGCGCCTTAGTAGCGCCTTACCACACTAAGGCGTGTTAAGAGAGCCTTGGTAGTGCCTTAGCCGAGTAAGGCCCTTGTGCGCGTGCTAAGAGCGCCTTTGTAGGGCTCTCCAGGATTTTTCCTGTTTGATCATATATAAGCTTGTTTTTCATTATTCTAGGGTATACAAGAGTGAGAGAGCCCACTTTAGAGAGAGAAAGCATTATCTCTTTTGCTCTTGTGCTTTCATTTGCATTTGGATGATTTGGATCTAGCATTCAATCATCTTTGTTCATCCTAGAGGAATACTTTCTTGATCCATGTATTCTCTCTAGGTTGATTCTTTTGCATAAAAATCTTAACCTTACAAAATTCATACTTTCATGCCTATGAATCTACATGGCCGGATGATACCAGAGCCGTTCTAGAACGGAGATCGAGATGGTGTTGCTCGAGGAGTCCATGGAATCAAGAAGGGGCACGGGTGCTAGGCAGGATAAAAGTCGGTAATTCCTAACTTGTAGTCTTTTTGCCTAACCTTTTGATTTATGAAAATTTGAGTAGATTAGGCCATGGTTTTATGCTTAGAGTGCGTTGACCCTAAGTAGTTTCCACGTATATCTCGTGTTTGCATTTTTTAGTTTTATCGCTCTTTACTTATATATATTGTTGAATTGCATAGTTTGGCATGAAGATTGGATAGTTGTTTAAGTTGGTGGTTGAGCTAATTTTAAATCAGTCGTCCCATTCACCCCCCTCTGGGACTTTGTAGTGCATTAGATAATTTCAATTGTAAAAAAAAAAAATCACAATCCATCGAATGAACGCTAATTGATCGGTACATACGATTGTGTTCAATATAATTGTGGGATTGCACTACAAATTCGATTCGATCATTAGTTATCGTTATTCAATCAACTTTATTGTTTCACACAAATATTGTACTTGGCGAGCCCTACAACATGAATAAGGATTACAAACGAGCTTAAAACACACCATAAATGGGGAGAAATTGTAGGATCTGATACGTAGTAGTAACGTAGAAAATGCAGAACAAGGACACTACCACATTCCCATGTATAAGAGTCAAATACTCGGGAACTCTAGCAATGGATATCAAAGAGCATGGCCAATTGTAACCATGTGGAACTGATTTTTGCTGAGATGTGATCACTGGACCGGAAATGATAGCTTCCTAGTAACTTGCTGCATAGTTGGTCGAGACCGCGGGCTGGCATTCAAGCATGCAAATGCTAGCTTTGCAACAACGACTAGTTGCTCTGCCACTTCATTCCGAGGAGATGGGAGGCGTCGGTCCAACAAGTCCTCCAACGATATCCCACTCATGTTTGATGTTAATGGTGCTGACGAAGGTGACGGTGACGAAGATGATAGTAGAGAGGAGATGAGATCGCCGGGATGCTTCCCGGTAATAATTTCCAGTGTTAGCACCCCAAAACTATTAACGTCGACCTTCTCATTCATTTCCATTGTATAAGCAAGTTCTGCCCCGAAAAAAAGAAGGGAGAGAGAGAGAGATAGACAAATTAGAGCATCCAAAAATGAAGAAGTAACTTGGGCATAGACCTAGAAATAGACTCAAATGTCCACAATGTCCACACATAATCTAAAAAAAATTCCCAGTTCTTTCTCAGTTTCTTAATTAGTTTCTAAGACTACCAAATAATGTACCTCTATGCAGCATGTTGATGGGGCCAAAATTTCAATCAAAGCCAAAACTACAAGTTAATCGGAACAAAATACGAGCGTGTTAGAAAATGCATACCTGGAGGAAAATAACCAAATGTCCCTACCAGTGAAGTCCAGCTGGACGAGTCTGGTTTCATGAATCTAGCTGCGCCGAAATCAGAGACGTGAGCCACATACTCTGAATCAAACAAGACATTCTTGCTTGATATGTCCCGATGAATGATTGGAGGCGAACAATCGTGGTGCATATAAGAGAGGGCATCTGCCACCACTTTAACGACATTCACTCGATTAATCCAATCAAACTCCACTGCTTGTTCCTCTGAGGACAGTACCTTTCCCAAGCTTCCCCCTTGCAAAAATTCATAAACAAAAAACAATTGCCTCGGATGTGAACAATACCCATAAAGCTTTACGATGTTGCAGTGTCGTATTTTGGTTGATGCATTGATCTCACTCATGAAGCTTTTGGGATCAGCCAATTCACCATTGAATCATGTATGAAGTTTCTTCACAGCAACTACTTGACCATTGGGCAAAGAAGCTCTATAAACAAAACCACATCCTCCTTCACCAACACAGTGTTTGGCACTGAAGTCCTCAGTAACTTCAATGTTGTTTTCGTACACCATTTTTCCATCGTAGCTCCATATCGCAAACAAATTCTCATTATTTACTTGTCTTGGCTCATTTCTTGTGTTCTTTACTTTCTTAGATAAAGTCATACAAAATCCGAGTACCATGAGTAGTGAAAAAAACAGAACTCCTAAAACATGAAGTGCATCCAGTAGCACCAATTTCTTGTCCTTTTTTCTAGCAACCTTATCAGGCATGCAAGCCTCCAAACCAGTGGCATTGCCGCATAAATTTTTGTTGCCTTGGAGTGCCTCAAATCGAGCCTCTCGGAAAGCTTTGATGTTAGAAAGAGGACCCTCCAATAGATTGAAGGATACATCAATCGTCGTCAAACTTAACATATTATCAAAAGTAGATGGCAGGGTACCGTAGAGCTTATTGTGGGAGAGATTCAATGTTTCTAACTTTCCTAGTGCTCCAATCTGTGGTAGTATCTTACCTAATAGCACATTATAACATAGATCAAGACTTTGAAGGCTACGGACTTGGCATAGTTCTATAGGAATGCTATCACCAAGTCTGTTATTGCTCAAATTTAAAAACAATAGCTTCGAGCAATTCCCAAATCCTCTAGGAATTGAGCCACTTAGATTATTTGTTGCCAAGTTCAGAATTTTAACGTTGGTAAGGTGTCCAAGTTCTTGAGGAATGTGGCCAGATAGTTGGTTATCATACAGATTAAGCTCGAACAACGAAACGAAAGTTCCAAATTCCACTGGAATCTTTCCAACTAGATGGTTCGAAGAGAGGTCAATTCTAGATAGTCGAGTTGCCTCTACCAATCCAGGTGGTATCTCTCCAGAAATATTATTGATTGACATTCTGAGACTAGTTAGTTCATGACACTTCCCCCATTGTTGAGAGAGCTCTCCATAGAAATTGTTACGACTCAAATCAATGTAAACCAAGTTTGGATACACGCCGAATTCTTCTGATATATTTCCAAAAAGTTGGTTTCCATCAAGCCTGATTCTGGATAAGCTACTACAAGTTTTGATGCTTTTTGGGATGTTTCCTGTGAGATTGTTGTTGTCTATAGCTAACCATTCAAGTACTCCACTAAAGCATAGGTTTTCTGGTAAATGACCGGTTAACTTGTTTTCACCTATCGATAACACTGTCATACGTGTAAGATTGTTCAAACTTGGGGGAATAGATCCAGTAAGTTGGGTTTCACGAATATTCAAAACCCAGAGGTTAACCAAATTTCCTATCTCCATAGGAATTGAGCCGTACAATAGATTTTGAGATAACACTAACATCTTGAGCTTGGTCAAGTTCCCAATAATGGAAGGAATGTGTCCAGAGAGCATATTTTCGTGTAGCCACAAAATTTTTAAACTACTCAAGTTTCCAATAGAAGGAGGGATCGAACCATTGAGATTGTTAGTGTACAAACTCAGCTCATTGAGAGAGCTAAGCAATCCTATTTCTTGGGGGATAGAGCCAGCTATTTGGGTTCTGCTCATGTATAAGGTTCTGAGGTTAATCAGTTGGCATATTCCAGAAGGAAAAGATCCAGAGAAATGGTTGGCGGACAATCTAAGATACGTAAGTCTCCATACACTTCCAATGTGGGAGGGGATGGTATCATATAGTGAGTTGTTTAAAAGATCAAGGCCAAGAAGATAAGGAAAGGCTGAGAACTTAAGATTTGAAAGCGTACCTCTCAAACCGTAACTTGTCAAGTTTATACGGGAGACTCTATAAGCGTTGTTGCAACCGATTCCCGTCCAACCGCAGTGGTTGCTACCTACCACCCAGGATGACAGGAGAGATTGGCTTTGGTTGTCAAGGCTAGCTTTCCACTTCAAGAGAGCCGCAGCTTCAGGTACTTCTTCTTTTGTAGTTGCAGAAGAAGCAAAAGTAGTAGATGTAAAAGAGAAGACTGCTGCAAGGCCGATGATGATGAGGGAAGAAGAGAGGATTTGGAATGAAACGAACAGGTTGGGAAGTGACTTTGTTGCTAAGGATGTCATTGTCGGAGGGGGGGCGAGGAGCCTTTTGGGTGCGTGGAGAGGTATTTATAGATAAAAGTAAATGTTGGGGAACATTTTTTGCCATCTATCAAGAGGAATGAAATCTTCACTATCAAACAATTTTCGACAAACTCTTAGTACAGGTAGTTGGGAAGAACTGGAATTTTCAACAGGTATCGATATCAGACTAAATGAACTATTGACAATTTAGCCCCTTTGATGCCTCTGGACCTTTCAATCACCTTTTAACTTCGACACAGCATTCATGGAGAGGAAGAAAAGTATTTAACAGAATGATCTGCCAATAGACTTTGTCTTTGGGCTCTGCCCAACAAAACGAGGCCAGATTAAACTCACTGATGTGATTATCCGACTATTGTAATCGATCAATTATGTTATTCGGACTGGAAATACTTATGCTTACTGAGATATCGCGAAGCGATTCATAAACAGATAAGGTAGTTTCTTAGAAGTTAAAACCAATGCTACGTGCATTCCCGATTTGTTAAAATCCTAACGTTTAGTTGGATATCATAGAGAGAATGAGGAGAAGAAATTCATACAACTGTTTTATGGCCCGAATTACAATTAGACTTGATAATTCTATTGATCTGTCCTTGGGGGTATATTTGGTTTTCCTTCTCTTTGCAGTAGTTAGTTTTTTCGCAATTGTCCGTTACTTCTATTTTTTTTTTGAGGAAAGTCCACTTTCACCCCTGTGGTTATCGCCATGTGCGGATACCTCCCTTGTGGTTTAAAACTGACCACATAACCTACCTGTGGTTTTGAAAATGTGCGGATAGACCCCCTGCCGTCATGTTTTCCATCCATATTAACGGACACAACATTAAAAGACCGTTATACCCCCATCACGTCCCTTGATTTTTCTTCTTTTTTAAATCTAACCACACCATCCTGTATACCAAAAATTGAATCCAAACCGTTGATATTGTAAATTTTGACGAGTACTACGTCTATGCCAAAATTCAAGTCAATCAAAAAATGAAAAACTCATGGTCAAATCGATTTTGTTATGAAATTAAAATTTCAAATTTGAATTTACTAAAAATTAGATCACTGGGTTATTGAAGCCTGATCGAGATGATTTTTTACAGAGATACTCTATTCTTTATTTAATACATTATGAACGACTCAGATTACATTCTAGAGATGTGTAAGATACACCTCCGTTAATATGGATGGAAAACATGACGGCAGGGGGTCTATCTGCACATTTTCAAAACCACAGGTAGGTTATGTGATCAGTTTTAAACCACAAGGGGGGTATCTGCACATGGCGATAACCACAGGGGGTGAAAGTGGACTTTCCTCTTCTTTTTTTTCCTTCTTGAATTTCTTCAAGGAGGGAAGTACCCCTATGGGCCTCACTCCTTGAATTTCTTCAGCAACCCATCGTTGTCACCACTCATCTCCGGTCCATTTGCACACATTTTTGAACTAGATAAGTGGAGTACATAACCATGAACCCGAGGAGTTGGTGCTGTGGCAATCACCTAGCCAGGATGCTGGCCTAATGATGCTCTTGGTCTGGGATTCGAAACCCCCACTACATACGTACCGTTCTATCGATTCATGTAGGATCACTCCTACGGGGAGGCTTTGCCAAAGCCCGACCGAAGCAACAAAAACTGGCCGATGATTCATTAAAATTGACAAACTATAGGACATTTCAAAAACTTTAATTAAAAAAAAAAAAACAGAATATGATCCGTTCTTTAAATAGAAATACAATGATAGAGGGAAGATCACACGACGTCCCGGGAATAGGACACGCGCGTATATATCCCTTCATGTCCATCAACAGGCGTATCTATATTTCTCATATGTGTTCGAGAAGGATTGAGGACCACTTATGTCACATGTCGGTGCTTCATAGGCGCCGTGTCAACCCGTCAACCATTCCAGTTGGTGAAGAAGTGGAATTTTCCAACGTTACATTAATGTTAGATGCATAAGTGATGACTGATGAGCAATGGACGAAGTCTTGATGCCACTGAATTAAGCTTTCAGTCGCCTCTCTCCACATTACTATCCAACTAATATTGTTGTTCAATTATGCGACCACGGATGAGGAGCACAGTTGGGGTCCTTTTTTTCTTCAATTCAATTGCTTTCACCAATTAATGCACGAATGGGAGTAATACTTTTCTAAACATAGACTTGACTCAGGGGTTAATCTTTTCCCTCTACAAGTCAAGCCTATAAGCCTAAAGTTGACTGATGGGATTTCTAATTAATTGGCTAGGCAAAGCTAAAATTTTGCTTCCAACATTGTCAAAAATTGTTTTATGTGTGCATTGTGCCTCTAATGGTGCAAATAATTTTTTTTGGGGTTGTAGCCATGGTGTGACTACATGTGTGAAACATTTCAAATATGACTTCTCTACGGTTTACAAAGAAGGAGAACAACGATAAATACACAAGGAAAAAAGCCCTAAAACTATAATGACTAAACTACCTTTAACATAAAATAAGATTACAAAAGAACCCAAACAACATTATTTATTCACAATGAGTTGTGGTTAGGTTAGTCTCAAGTCAATTGGATTAGGTTAGGACTTTGGCTCATGTCTAGCATGCATAGCAGTGGTCACAAGGCTAAATGGTTAGGGTCAAAGTCCATTCCACACTAAGTTTTGTGATCACTATAATCATTACATTCATTCATAACTACTCCCTCCGTCCAGACAACTAAAATTTGTGAGTGCGAAAATTAAAAGCACGAGCACAAAACAAAAATTTAGAGTGGAAGCGATGGCTATTTCGAAGGATTAGCTGAATAAGCTCCGGGAGAGCTGTGTTTTTAAACTAGACCCTGAACATATTCAGGATGCGTAAGGGTTCTGTCCATTTTAATTACTGTCCTATCCCGGCCATTTTCAATTTTTTGGGCCTCATCCAAGGCCAGCAACAATAATCGGATCCATTCATTGTGTAAAGCTCATCGAGACCTTCTACCATGCAAAAAATCATATTCGTCGGTTTCCAATCCACATGTCATCTAAACATATTTATGTTTGAACAAATGGGGTCCAATCCAATGTGATAAGTGTACGTATTCAAAAAAAAAAAGTGTTCCAATCAAGCATCGATTGGTAACCGACGAACATAATTCTTTAGGTGGTGGAAGGTCTCGACAAGCTTTAAAAAATAAACGGATCCAATCATTGTTGCGGGCCTGGACAAGGGCCCAAAAATTTGAAAATGGACAGAACTGGACACTAATTAAACTGGACAATACCCTTCCTCAGGATACTTGTTTGATCAAGAGTATTGGGCTGCTTCTGATCAAATAGAAATTTAGGGATACGTGTCAAATGGGTCGAGCTAGGACGGCATTGGCACGGTTTAAGATGGGCACGGCACAGTCTTAGATGGTCACGGCATGAAAGTGGGCTTGCCACGACACAGTTCTAGACAAGCACAACACAGGCACGAATGGGTATGGCATACCAAATACTAATTTTAATACCAAAAAATATTAATTTCTTATTTTATAATGTAACATAACGTTTTACACTTTTTGTGTTTAATAGTCCTTTTTTAGAATTCGTGTCATTTTTCAATCGATTATATCTTCCAATTTATAATGTTTTACGTTATTTTGAAAACATTATATTATAGAACTAATCGAGATCTATCTAACATGATCCATATTCGATATGAAATTCATTACGGATTCAAAGATATAACCCATTTTTTAATCAGTTGAATAGAATTAGGGACAATTAAATCCGAACGGAGGGAGTATATGATAATTCAAGTAATTAAGTACTTATGTAATTCGGGCTAGGTTTTCGGCTTCTTGGGCTACTTGTTGTATTTGAGTTTTGAATTTCTTGTGGGCTTTAATGTTATATTTCTACTTGTTTTGACCTTTTAGGAGATCAGGAGATTTGGGCTAGGCCCATTGGGGGTTCTCTTTGTTGGTTTCTTACCAATAGGAGCTTGTTCGTAATCAATTTTCTTATCAATAAAATTTTTGTTTCAGCTTTCAAAAAACAAAAAGTACTTATGTAATTCCTTAATTGAATACAAATACTTGTTTTATTTATTCAAAATCTTGGAATGTTTCAATCCGAACAGTTCATTTTTCAGGTCTCAACAAGCTTATCATTTACCCAAAAAATCAAGTCGATCAGTCATCGGTTGAAGGCTTGGTCGAACAGTATCTCTTTGTGAAGAAATGAGCGGTCATAGTCTAGACATTCATTTCTCTTGTAACAAATATATTACGTTCAATTGGATACTAATGTCTGGTCAATCTTATTTTTTGCATCTATAAAAATCGATCAATGTTTACAAAATAAACAGCTTGAATCATCAAATAAAAACGTGATAAATCTTACTCTGTGTTTTTTGTCATATAAGAGATCAGTTGAATGAGGATGAGTCATAAGTGAGGATCTTCTCCCTAGTCGCTATATGTGGTATGAAAGCACAATCTTGACCTTTAGGACCCAATTGGATGACGTATGTGTTTTGGGTGTATTATTTATGAAGGGGGATAAGATAGTAAGGGGTATTAGTTAAGAAGGGAGGGCCCACATTGATGTGACATTTATAGAGGGTGTATTAAAAAGTAGATGGTTTGGATGAGGTATCAGAGAAGGGGGATAAAATAATACTTGGTTTGGATGGAGGATAAAATGGGGGGATAATAAAGGGTGGATAATGTAAAAAGTTGTCAACTGACTATTTTACCCTTGTACAGTCTCAAACACGTAACAGTCATTAAATTAGTTATATAATTGTAAAATTCAATAAATAAAATTACTTTTGAACAATTCAGCTATAATAATTTATTTAATGGTAAACTAATTAATTGTATAAATTTAAAATATGTTTTTTAAAGTGTTTTATTTTCCGAATTTTTTAAATATTTTTTGAAATACAAAATGTAAAATGTTAAGTTTGGTTTTGAATTTGTTGAATTTTTTTTTGTTGTTGTTGTTGTTGAATGATTAGAGGATATTGGAGGAATAACTTATTATTGTCGTAGATGTTTGGTGCCAAATTAGTTTTGAACATAGTTGGGGTTTATAGAATGGTTCTCTTGTTTTGAAAAGAAGCACCGCTCTGGTATAATCAGTGCTTCGTATAATCCATGCTTACTTGTTACTTATTCGTTCTTGTCATTCTTGTTTGATATTGATCAGACAGAAGAGCAAAATTAGCAGCTCCGTCAAACTTCAGTGAGTTTACGGTTGAAGCCAATGGAGAGATGGAAGACGAAGATTGTTTGCACAATTGGTCCTTCCACCATCACTAGGGAAATAATATGGAAGTTGATGATTTAGCATCCAATTTTCTACTTATAAACTTTGTACAGACGTTATATATTTGTACTGAAACATTATTGCATGGGTTTATTGTTTTTTTTTTGTATAAAATCATTTGTTATCTTGTGCCATTCAAGAAATTTGATTCAAAAGTAACAAATTCATTGCATTCAAGAATTTCATACGAAATTCATACTCAATTCCAAAGTATCTTGCTCCATTCAAGAATTTCATACTAACATATCATAACAAAGTAACAACTCATTTCCATTCAAGAAATTCATAGAAATCCATTCGATGAGAGAAATTCATATGTAAATGAAATAAAATTTAACTACTCCTAAAAAATAACTCATTACAAATGGTTCTAATTGCCCCTAACTAAAAACATGAACGGGAAAGAAATTCTTGGTCTTCCTTTGCTTCTTTTTCCCGTGGGACTTGGTGACGGAGAGCTTGGATACGTGTCGAACACTTGTTAACATGGCTCAGATAATTTGTAAGTTTATATAGACCATTTTTTGAAGAACTAGTAGGCTGCAATATTAGTTGTCAATTTGACCTTCTAATATTGCCTCGCCTAAGTCCTCAACGCGTCTTGTACAAATTTCTCATCACAGCTAATAAATTTCTCATATCTTGTACAACCAACACACTGCCAGCTGAAAACTGCATGCTAAACCCAGAAATACCACAAAATAGCAACAAAATACCCATAAACCTACCGAAAACTGCAGTTTTAAAGCATAATAATGCAATTTTTGAAGCATAAAACTACAGTTCAAATCAAAAAAGCCAACAATAACCTGTGTCCAAACTGTGTCTAAGTCCAAAACTTGTAAGAAACTCCACTACCAATTAACCGAGCAACCAAAGGCCCTAATCCATAGCATGCAGTAAAACTGCAGTTCACCCCTAAAAATGTAGTTCGTTGGGCTCAGAAAAGTATTACGAAAAACACGAGGGTACTCATGGCTGACTTCTTAGCTACCAAATAGAGCACGTAGTTCACTAAAGTCAATAAACCACCAAAATCAATCAAAGAAACGGCAAAGTCTGGGGGAAATGGTCACGTCACCTGAATTAAGTAGGAGGCTTTGTTGTCTGGGTTTTCTGCATTTCAATTAATATTGAACTCATTTTTAACCCATATAAACCTATACAAATATGGGTTTATGTGGGTTGAATCCATATAAATCCATTATATAATATGTACGGGTTGGATTGAATTATAAATGGGCGGATTAGGCAGGTTAAAAAAATATGGGTTGGATTTCCACCTCTAGTTTTTATTTATATCTTTTGATAGGCGCGTAAATGTTCACATACGCGCCTCCTAATTTATCCTTACTAAGTCCGTGTATATTGTTACTCCGGAGCTTAATGCTTGATTTTCGTGTTGCAGGTATTTGAAGGTTTAATGAAATAAAATCGAACAGACAAAGTCGAGTGACGAACCATGGCAGTTTGTTGGCCGAGATAACCGTGAGCCGTGGGATATACTCCTACTGGACTCTTAGAATTGAAATTGGTTGGAAACATTATACTCCGTAAGATACAAAAGTCTTGGTGGCCCAAGAGTTTGTTGTTTATTGCTCTCTTGAATTAAGAGTTGGACCAAAGAAAAGGAGGGGCCCTCCAAAAGCAAATCTCGGCTGGGAATAAAAAGAAGAAATAAGGGTTTTTGGAAAAGTCGGCTACAGCAATATATATATATATAAAAGAAAAGAGGGGACTCTTGGACGGGGGTATTGGGCATTACGGAGGAAAGGAGAGCTGCGGAGACTCACACGCATTACAGGAGACCAAAAAAAACAGAGAACAGCAGGCACAGAACAGAAAAGGGGGCTGCGCATACTTTCTGAACCACGGCGCTGCACGTCACGGCTGGAGGCAGTTCCTTGCACGGACAGAACAAGAACAGTGCGATAATTTCTCTTCTGATATCCGGCTAAACTCGTTTCTAGGGTATAGATGAAGTTCGAATTCTGAGTAACGATTTTTATGTTTTGATTTAGTGTTTTATTATTCGAATCGTGGTTGTATGATATAAGGAATTATTTGCGATAATGATTTGTCTATACACATATTGTGTATGAATTCCTGGGTTTCATGCACGTTCATACAACGGTTCTTAATTGTTTTGTGATAATTGAATAAGATGGGTTATGCTCCGTAAGACGGGCAGTGCTATTAGACGATCCGTGCTATAGAGACGGGTCGTACTATTTGGTGATTTATAAATATCTTTAGGTGATACCGTGAGGACCCGCGAACTCTAACGATATCCAGATTGATTCAAATAATAGACCTTTATCATCGCATAAATATTATTACAACGGGTCGAGTGGATTCGGAACCCTAGATTTTTTCTTTCATAAACTTTCTCTCACTTTTTATTGCTTATTTTTATTCAGCTTTAACTATTTTAAGAAATCAAACCATTAAATCTCTTTCTGAATTAAGTTAGAAATTAATTAGAACAACTGCAATTTAGCCTTCGTAATCGCTGAGGACAAAACTCGGAACACTTACCTCTATCTTTCAGGTGGTAGTAATTATTCTGTTTTACTAATTATTTTCTTTCAGGTGATAGTAATTATTCTGTTTTACTAATTATTTTTGATACGGAAACGACACGATCACCTTCATGAGATCTCCCTTTATCTGATTGGTGCGGGGGTTTTGAAATTCTCTCTAGGGTTTCGCGGGAGAAGAAGGTGATGGAAACTCCGATGCTCGGATGTGGTGTTGTCGGCCCAGTGACCCGCTCACGATCGAAAGCTGGAGAAGTGCTGTCATCGTTGGTGGGGAAAAAACGTAAAAATCGTGAGGAGGTAGCTTCCGTTCAAAAAAAGAAGAAAGCAAAGGTAGCCTCTCTCTCTCTCTCTCTCTCTCTCTCTCTCTCTCTCTCTGTCCTTTTAGACCTTTCTCAGATGTGATTGCTGCGGGGGTTTAGAAATTGTTGGGTGTTTCTCCCTCTATAGGGTGGCACTGCAAATTCTGAGGAGGAGGCGGTGGGCTTGACATCAGAACAGCGGCAGGAATACTCCCGCAAGGATTTCGATTACCCTGTATGTATAACTAACTGTATTAATTGTGTACAAATACTACATTTTCTTCTTCTTCACACGTACTACTTCGCTCTCTCTCTCCCTTGTTGCATCCTCGCCATCCTCACGCTGCAGTGTATTTATGCATGTTTTGTTCTTTTTTTTTTTGCTTCTGTTGATGTGATGGATACAGGAGTTTTATCGTGGACCTTCGAGCGACCTACCTATACACATTATTTTAGCTACAGAAATCGATCCAGATTTACCGGCTAATTTCTCCCGTCAGATAAAAAACTCGGCCAAGGCTATGGATTATTACAACAGTCGATTCGTAAGTAGTTGATTGTTTCTTCTCCTGTGTGTGTCTTGTTCTTGGTTTGTCAATTCGTAAGTGGTTGATTGTTTCTTCTTCTTCTCTGTGTGCGTGTGTGTCTTGTTCTTGGTTTTTGGTAACTACCTTGTGCATGATTTTGGACTATTGTAGAACTCAAACTACGTCGAACCTTTTAATCCCCTCCTGATGACAACGCGGGAGGTTGGTGGTGGTTATTTGGATTTCGTTGTCATAGACACCCATAAATCAGGCCGACATGCCGATGAGATGTTCCAAGCTATCCTGTATACCTCTCCTGGAAAGGAACCCGAGGTCCTGATGTGCAGACCTCAATACATGCCCCCTGGCACCAGGAAAGGCTACCGCCCCTTGAAAGGTACCCTTTGTTTCGCTCTATTGTGTGTTGCCTGTACATTGGTATTACTGGATTGTGTATGGTTCTATGAGCTATCCTATACTTCTACAATTGCTGCATTGTGCTGGTTTTGAGATGTAGTAGCAAACATCAATAGGTTGAGATTGCAAATATTGATTTTGAATGGGTCACCATGATTTGTATGTGTTTGGCCGTATAATTGGTGTATCTAAAACCTTGGTTGAGGTGGTTAGAATAAATTGCATTGATTGACGGATTGTAGTCATGCAACCCTGTTGGATGTATGGAAGTGATAGTTAAATTTGGGAGGCTCATTTGTTACTTGATAAATCAATCTGGATTTCATCTTGTGTTTAGATTCTTGTGAAGACTGGATTTGAGGATGATTCAAGTTAATTGTTCAGATGGTGTGGTTTAAGATGTGTAGTTGATTAGTATAATCGATAGGCCAAAATGTGATTTACAGTGCCATAGGACGTGTGATACGGAAACAAACATAAATATCTTCCAGTTTAAGGAGTTCAATGAGACAGTTTTGGGATTTCTGCGCAGATAATCCACTACCTTTGGCACTCAAATTACTTCCTAATATTAATGGTAGTTAAGGCATACATTTCATGCGTCAAGGTGTTATAAGTTATTTTGATTCAAGTACGAGTATATCTTTGTAGAGATGCACATCTTGTTCCAAATTGTTTGTTCACTGTTGGAGAATCCTACAATTTTTTTAGATTTTCTTACATTGACTTTTCAGAATGAACAATCATTTTGGGACATCAAAGAAATTAAAAATTGGTCAAACTGTTTGCATTGGAGGTTGTATTTGTTAACTGAAAGGCATATAATTGGTTTTATGAATGAAGTAATAGTACGATTAAATTACGTATTATTGACAATAAGAGTAACTGTTCTGTTTCGTGGATCTTCTATGTGAGTGCCAAAATGTATATGTAATGTTCTTAGGCATTTTCCATATGGTGGACCCAAGGGATTGTCCATCCCATTGAGTGTACCGGAAGGAATCCAAACACTTTCGATTTGTGAAGTCTTGTCAACGGGCAATAGGGTAATTCCACTCACTCACACCTAGGCAATTGCTTCCCTTAATCAATTGCACTTTGTGGTAGGAATTGATTCGTAGAGTGGACTGAATGCACTTATATGCAGAGGTATTGGAGTGTTTATGCGAGGCAATTGGTTACACTGAAATTTTTACGGGCTTTATTAACCTTCCTGCTATTGTGCTATTTGCAGTTGGTTGGTGACATTTGGCAACAATGGCAGTATGCTCTGGAAGGTCCATTTTTATGGTATTTGTGTGGAGTGGATCTCAACTTCTTAACGTATGGGATTTCGAACGCTTATTAGCAGTAGTATGTTTACTATGTAGTGCACGGTTCATTGAAAGTGGTATCTTTGTGGGGTGGATTGTATCTGTCTCTGTCTGCTTTTGGATGTTAACAAACTACTACTATGAAAGACCCACTTAGCTTACAGTTTGGTTCATTTGGACGGTATGTGTGTGGAATGGATCACTTCTTTTTACTAATGGATTTTGAACGCTTATTAGTGGTAGTATGTAGAGTGGATTGTAGCTATCTCTGCTTTTGGATGTTAACAAGGAGTACAATAAAAGACCAACTTAGCTTACAATTTGGTCATGGCACTTCTCTACCATACATTGTCATTCGAAAGTGTCATCTACTTATAAAGTGTCAAGTGTCAACCCATTATTTATTCGATCTAAAGCCATGTTTCCTCTTCTCCTTTCTCCTTCTAATTCTCCAATAGTTTGGTTCCTACGTAAATTACGTATTGTACCAATTCATACAATTGCAACAATTTAACCAAACAAATGTTGAACAATTTCCCCCAAGACCATGAAAATAGGCATACTAGTGTCGGGCTGTGTGTTCGTGCAAGGCAAAATGAACACATCAATCGGTGATGGTAACTTTTGTTATGGTAAAATCCCACTGTAATGACGCCAAAAATTGGTTTGACCGGCTCCAACCGCGGGAGATGCCCAAAGTATCTATAAATGATTTGCCTCATATAGGACGTATAGTTGTGCCCCTGGTGCAATGCTTTAGCGACCTTTTGCATCACACATAAGCCTGGAAGTTAAGCATTTTTCGGTGTTGTACATACCAAACTACCAATGTACGGTGGCGCTGATTGATTTTCCTCTCAAAAGGGCCTAGAAATGCTTTTGTTGTATTGATTGATACCATGCCACTCTATTGTGCTGTCCCCGACTTCCCGTAGCTAAATATTACTTGTCGGTTGCAACAAATTGATATTTTGTTCTCATCTGAAGCATCCCAGGTCCTAATTATGGGTTCCATTAAAGATGTGTTGATCATGCCCGTTCACTACCAAAACCCCAATAATCTATGTGTAGTAACATAGGGCATGTCCATAGCAACAAGGAAACTATCACCTCACAACAATCTTATACCCAACCCCAAGTATAAGCAAATGCTGGAAACAGAAAAAAGCTACACTGCACTCCTAACCAGACCTTATTCCTCCCCCACTCACATAAGTGTGTGGGGGTGAGTGTGTACTGTGTGTGGGTCCACACTTATGTGAGTGGAGAGGGATAAGGGAAGCACCCAATTCTCTGATCCTAGACTCATTTGAGGGTTTTTTTTCTTGGGAAGGACAGATGTTTTTTTTTTTTTTTGCTGTCATGGGAAGTGGGGAGACTTATAAAGTGAGGACGAACTAAAATTCTACTAAGTCATTGGATTGAAGTGATCTCAGCCGTTCATTAAAAATATGATATGTCATATTATGAGGACCTCACAATTTTGTGAATTGTATAATGTAGATTCTTTGTTTCAAAAAAATTTTTTTTTTTTTGGTTGCCCCGGCCTAAGAGGATGCTCAAGCTCGGAGGCTTGCAGGGTTTACCCCTGAGCCGGCCTAACCGTAGTCCGAGTCAGTCTTAACCTGATCTGAGACGATTAGTTAAGACCACATGCTTAGGATAGCGTGATTAGTAGAGATGGCAATCCGCCCCGCGTTCGGGGCGGATTTTTACTAAATTTTTTGGGTTTCAGGTCGGGTCGGGGAAGAATCCAAGAAACCCAGTCCGGCTCGGGGAGACTCTACCCCGCCCAGCCCTGAAATTGTTTTATACATAAAAAATTATTTTTACTCTTGTATTTTTACATTTACAAATTAAATACCACATAAAATATTAACTATTTTTTCCATTTTTATGTTAGATGGTAGATTTTGGTTATTAACTATTTTTTCCATTTTTATGTTAGATGGTAGATTTTGGTTAAGTTATAATAATTATTTAATAAAATTTTATTATTTGTGCTCACTTGTTAAGTTATTTTTAAGTTTATAACATATTTGTGTAATGAGTCCGACTATTCGCACAGATTTTTTGTACACATATTGTGCACAGATCACTGTGTGGGGCCCACTAAGGGTCCCACACAAATGATCCGAGTTGTTCATTAAATTTAAAATATATTTTTCAAGAGCCTGCGCGAGAAATCAACTCAATTTGATACATATAGGTGCTCGATCCATACATCTAAACTTTCATACATCTAAAATCTGAATGAAAGTTTAGATGTATGGATCAAGCACCTATAGGTATCGGATTGAGTTGATTTCTAGCGGAGCCCTTGAAAAAATATTTTAAATTTAATGAACGGCTCGGATCATTTGTGTGGGACCCTTAGTGGGCCCCACACAGTGATATGTGCACAATATGTGCACAAAAAAATCTGTGCGAGTAGACTTTCTGTTGTGTAATATATACAAACAAAAGAGAGGCGGGGCGGGTTTACCTTAAACCCGATACGGGCGGGGCGGAGAAACACGTAAATGACCCGGTCAGGTTTCGGGTCGGTTTCTGGTATAAATTTTCGGGCCAGGACAAAACCTGCCTCATTGTCATTCCTAGTGATTAGGGGGGCAACCCGTTAGTGCCAAACGAACACGGTCCTGCCCCAAGCGCGTAGCCTAATTAGGCTGATCTGTCAGGCCCAAATAATTCGGCCCACTACACCTGCCATGGATTGATTGACTTTCATTCACGGAATGGGAACATTTCAGTTTTTTTTTCCAATCCGTGGGAACATTTCAGTTGATAATTGAAATATATATATGATTGTAAAGTCCACATGAACGTTAGATATGAGCTTGATTATGAGTTTAATGATTAAGTGTGTTTGGCATAGCTTTTTTATGTGTTTTTTTTTTTTTTTTTTGAGGTTTGTGGGTAGGTAAAAGTTACATTGTTTTACATAGCTTTTGAAATATTTTGAGTTTAAATAGGTTTTTTAAAAAGCTCCAAAACGTTATGTGAAACGGATATGATTTTGAATGTGTCAAAAAGTCTCAAAAAATTATGTGAAATAGCCAATGTTTCAATATTCGAGACGCTTTGGCTAATATTTTCTAGCTTTAAATTCAAAACCTACGAATTGAATTTGGTACCATCATCAACGAATTGTCGTCTGATCTACGAGAGTTTTGTCTCTTGTTTCAGAGAGTTGTTAGTTTCGTCTTTGGATGAATTTTGTTTACAGACCGGGTTCTTTCAATCGATGCGATGTCACAACGATATTTGTGCCTCAACGTTCTATCCCTACATGATGTTTTTGAAGGAACAATTCGTGGTAGCTTGGTAGATCTGTAGTTCTTGGGAGTTCATTGGTGCGTTCATCCTTGATTGAAGTGTATCTGATCATCTGGGTACTTAGTGTCTTTTTTCTTAACTTTGTACTTTTCTCGTTTGAGACTCCTAATTAAATGTTAGGCAGTTTAAAAATGTTGATGTTGCATCAGGACATGGGTGGGTTAGGATAAAAGATATTGATTGCCTTATGATTTACTCATTTTCTATTTATTAAAATGATTAGTTTAGCTTTGTCCAAATTCTTTATAATGATCTATGTTATGTAAGTGTCCTTAAACGTTTATCAATATAATCTTCTCAGTTTTGACAAAAGAATCTAGTACATACCAAACTTATACAAATGACGTAATTAATCCAGAAACGCAACCAATATAGTAGTAGCAGAAAAATGTAGAGAATAATAATGCAACCGCGATTCTGGAAGTAACTATTAGAAGAAAATTAAATTCAAGAATACTGGGACCCACACCCACCCATCGGGGGTTGGGTTTGTGGGGGGGGGGGGGGGGGGGGGGGGGGGGGGGGGGGGGGGTGGGACTTTCCTTACTGCTGATTCTCAATATGCTGAAAGTTGGATGAAAATATCTAACTTTATAGTAGTCATTAGAGACTGGGCTGACTTTTCAAAAAAATTATCCAGACTTTTTCCTATTTTGTCTTCTTTAGATTTTCTTCAATTTTTTATTTTTGCGTCAAATTTTTGTGGGTTATTGATTCCTCTAAAAAGTAGTACTCCCTCCGCCTCTTTTTTATCGTCTGGTATTCCATTTTGGGCTGTCCCTTAATAAGTGTTCATTTTATAAAATTAGTAGGTAAAAGTTAGTGTATTGTCTATTTTATCCCTAAAAGTAGATTCAATTTTAAAAAATTAGTGAGTTAAAATGTAATAATGATGGGTAAGTAGGAAAAGTGGAGAAAAAAGTTGATGTGAAAGGTATAATGATGATGTCTTCTTAATAAGTTGGAATTACGAAGTAGGACACTTAAAAAGGGACGGAGAGAATATAAATTTATGATAGTACAAATGTGTTTTGAAAATATCCATATTTTAGCACGTTTAGGCCTCGACTGGATGGCGTATTAGTTTTAGGGGATAAGTTATAAAGGGGATAAGATAGTAATGGGTAGTATTATTTTTTAAGGAATGACCCACATTGATGTGATTTTTAAAAAATGTGGACAAAAAAAACTTGATGGTTTCGATGGTGTATTAAAGAAGGGGAATAACTTTTAGTTTGGTTTGGATATGGATATAAAAGGGGGGATAAGGGTGGGGGATAAGGAGAAAAACTGTTAAATAACTATATTGCCCCTTGTGCAATGTTAAAATTTATACTGTATTAAAGTAAAGTACATAATGCTATTTTCAATATAATTAATAAAAACTAAAAAATATAATAATTAATTAATAAGTTAATTAGTAAATACAAAATTTTAATTAAATTAATATTAAAAACGTTTCGGAAAATGAGGGTGTTTCTTCTACAGCTGAAATAGCTCTTAGAATACGAAAACATCTTCTTGGTATCATGCTTGGAATGGAGTGACAGTCTAGATCGTGTTTAGGATCAGATTCTGGCAGAGGCTTTTGCTTTGTTCATTTTCAATCTATGCCCAGTCGATCCAGCATTTTGGCTAATGGGCCATTTACATGGACTGGGCTGGACCTTGTCGGCCGCTTTTGAAGTTCAAATTCTCTCTGCCCATACTCTTCTCTGCCTTTGTTCCCGTGCATTTTCGGCCGATGGATCAAGTTAATTTTTGTATCACTTAGAATATTTACGTGATCCAACGGCCAAAAACACATTGGTACATGGGTACAAAGGATTTGATGGGCCACTTCGGGCCCGATGATTGAAATCGCTCACTTTTTAGATCTCGTCGAGACTGTTATCCACGATAAAAATCACTTTGATAGACTGTCGTTCGACAAAATTTCAGAGCACATTCATATGAATAGGTTAAATGGGAGTCGTGATTTGTAATCCTTTTTTTCTCAATACATACTTGCTTTGAAATAATAGTATCAAACTATAACTGATCGACGTGATTTTTGACGTGGTAATCGGTCTCAACGACATCTAAAAGATGAGAGATTTTGATCATTGAAGTGGGCTCGGAGTGGGTCCAAAAATGGGCCAACAGGATGGTTCAATCCATTTACATGGACTGGAAGGAGCTGTATCTGATACCAAAACTTTTAGCCCAAAGTTTCCCAAGCAAATAAGTCCATTCACACAGCCTTCGTAAAGAAAGATTATTGAGTGCCCTTGGAGTAATGGTCTACAGTCTACACCATTCACAATGCATCGCATAACTTCGTCCCTTAACAAACACGAATAAGTATGGGTCCAGTAGTTTTCGCCAACCACAATTCACTTGGAGTGCAAAGTGACCTCTTTTTTTTTTGAGTAAATTACAGTAAACCCCCCTCAACTAACCTGAATTTTCACTTAACCCCCTCCGACTACAAAACCCAACAGTGTGCACCCTCTAACTATCCAGAATTGACACTTAACACCCTTTTGTTAGGTCTCCATAGGAAAAATGCACCGACGGCCGTCTCCGGCCACCGGGCGGCCGATCCGAGCCGTCCAAAAATTTAAAAAAAAAAAACCGAGTGGGCTAACGCGGGAATCAACGGCATCCGACATGCATAGGTACTCGATCCAAACACCCCAAGAATTTAAATGGGGTGTTTGGATCGAGCACCTACGCACGTCGGATGCCGTTGATTCCCATGTAAGCCCACTCGGTTTTTTTTTAAAAATTTTTGGATGGCTCGGATCGGCCGCCCGGTGGCCAGAGACGGCCGTAAGTGCATTTTTCCTATGGAGACCTAACAAAAGGGTGTTAAGTGTCAATTCTGGATAATTAGAGGGTGCACACTGTTGGGTTTTGTAGTCGGAGGGGGTTAAGTGAAAATTTAGGTTAGTTGAGGGGGGTTTACTGTATTTTACTCCATTTTTTTTTTTACCAGTTTATACATAACTCAATCAACGATTTAGATCTTTTAAAAGCAAAATTTCCAAATCAAGTCGAATACAACCTGGCTGAGCTACCAAATTCCTACTAAGGCGATGGGCAGCAAGCCAGTAAGCAACTTGATTTTTCTTTCTATTGCACCACATAAAAGACCAAGCTTTAGATCGTGCCCAGAACCTGATGTCTTCCACCGTGACCTTGCTCTAAGAACATTTTATAATTTTCTTGTACTAAGGGCCAGCTTGTTTGATTGCATATGAGCATCAAATTGGACTGCATATCCAAGGGACTAAATATTCAGTATTTCGGTCGCTGGCCAAATTAAGCAGATTCTTATTCCTTCATCGTTCCAGAAAACAGTCAGCTTCTTTTCTAATCTGTAGAAAACCCTTACTGAAATGGCTAAGAAAATGTTGAAATATCCCTTTCGTGATTCCATCTGCTTCCATAGCATTTTGCCTCTCAATTAAGTATTGCGGATCGATATAAGCACATACCTCTGATTACGCGAATTTAAAAAGACGAATATGACATTGCAGAATTCATTCCGAAGTACATGATAACCTCTCCAAATTCGGTCCCCTACAGTAGTTATACGGTGTAACCCAGCAATACTCTCTACAAGGTGACGTAGAACCATACACGCATTTCCATTTTGTGTAACAAAAAAAATGTCTCGAGATTCCCGTGTTTGGAAATTTGTATATTATTATTAATCTACAAAAATAAAAGTACACCAGTTTTTTGTACAGACTACAAAGAGAGGACCAGACTCCGAAAAAGGACCCATATTCTTGTCTAAATTGAGCAATAGAACAGACACTTTGAATATAATTTATATGGCTACACCCAATTAACCTTCAATAACATATGAACCAAAGAGAAAAATCAGAGTAACAAATACAACTGAAAACAGATTATGAGAGACCTTTACTCGAGGAATAATTACCGTAGATGTACGAAGCGAATCCCCAAAAGGTAATGACCAGAGACAAGATTTTGAATCCACTCATAGGGTCCTTCAACAAAATTACTGCAGCAAAGCTTGTGATAGGCACCCTCCCTGCATTGAGAACACCACAACACACAGTTGAAGAGAGGAAAAGCACAGCAGTGCCTCCCAAAACTCCCAACTGAAAAGTAATAGCACCCCAGATAAGAACCATGATATACGAAACCTTTCCGCCCTCGAAACTCCTGGCCTCCGAACTCATCCCTTGGAAATCGTTGTCCATGATCATCCCAATTGTGGTAAACACAAAGGCGAAGAAAGAAACCATTACTTGTTGCTCTAAAACTACGTGGAACGATCTCCTTCCGAGTAGTTTCACGAAAACAAGCTCCGAGAGAGCGAATATGAGTCCGTGGAGAGCGGCCCCCATGATATCCCAAACGAAGCCAAAGATGTACTGGCTGTCAGTGACATTCCCGTATCTATCAGAACTCGAATCCAATCCAATGATCACCATAGCGGCAGTAATGATCACAATTGCATTCATTGTAAAAGAGTTGATTTTGTTCTTCACAAGAACGTATCCAAACAGGGCCGAAAATGCTAGGACTGATGATGTGCAAAGAGAAGCAGTTGATGCTGGGAGATATGCATATGCATATGCAAACATGAGGTTATCAGCCGCAGTTATGAAACCCAACACGATATAGGAAAGCGTGAGTTTTATTGTAAAGGGAGAGGGAGAAGTTTTGCAAAAGAAGTATGTGGGAATGAGGATTAAAGCCGTTAGAGGCCACCCTGCAACAGCGACCCACGAAATGATCCATTCGCTCTTCCCTCCATTGGAGTAATAGAAACGTGAGAGGATAATAGAAGCAGGGAATGCCACGAGCATTGCTCCGCTGCTTAGGAGTAGTAGAACCCAATATGAGACTGGCTTGCTGTCATGTGTTTCCCAAACCATTGTCTTGTAAGTGAAAATCTTGTCCATTAATGAAACGGGTGGTTTTGGTGTTCCCTCCTCCATGCCTTCCCCTACCATGGATGAATGGTCATAACAAATACCAAACAGAAGCAATAGTGTCAGGTCTGATGTTTCCATGATGAAAGGTGCACGCATGAAAAACAAGAACGATGCATCTGCAGAATTTGAAGATGTATAACATGCACAAACAAATGCTTGAACTTAAAACGATATTGGAAACTGGTTCTTTGTCGGGTGCAGAGAATGATAATTGGGTAGCAAAACAAGTTTCTTTGTTGGTTTCAGAGAAGTTTGATACATCCCAAAATGAGTACGATTGTCTCTACTAGAGCTGTAAGACAATCCAATGGTAGGTTATCAGCTAATTAATGCTCGATCAGCAGAATTCATTCAGAAAACTCATGGCAAATTAGCAGCTGAACCACTCATAGCAACTAAATGGGCGAAGAACATATTGGCAAAGTGATGTAGTACGATTAAAGAAAATGATATAGCTTAGGATTTTAGCGGCATCCACACCAATCCTGATGATTAATGCATTCAATATCATAAACTTTCAAGAACATTGTAGAGTCCTTCAAATTGACTGTTTCTTATTTTTGGATACAAAACAGGCTCTTTCAAATGATAACCACAAATAAAGACCAAGTAATATCCTCACAGTATTATCTAACATAAAAATCCAAAAATAATAACTAATTGTATTCAATAATAACAAGTAAACAGATAAACATCCACCAGGAGCAAGCAGGAATGACCCGGACGGGGTGTTTCTTGTTTCCTATCAAAAGGTCATGGTTTATTGCATCTTCGTCGTGCTTTTGCTAGATCTTTCCCTCTCCCTTCTTTGGTTCAGGTTCGGATATAAAACCATGGAACAGTTATTAAACGTTCTAGTTATCCATCCTTCAATCAGTCAATATTCATTTCAGAATAATAAGCTAAAAATAGTAAGTTGGCAATATGACCACCATCTATGTAGCATGGACACGGATACGGATTCGGGATACGAACGCATTACGATATAGAAACGCGGATACGTGATTTTTCAAAAAGAGTAGGATACGATACAATGGAGGATCAATTGAATATAAAAATAAATAAATAATATATTATATATATAATTTTTAATTCCTAAAATTTCATTAATGATTACACAAGTTCACCATGTCACATGCCAAGCAAAAAAAAGGCCATCTGGTGTCTCCCTTACATGGCTTCTCAAACCCCAACTTTGGCATCCTTTGATTGTGCATACTAATGCTCTGGACTATCAATGAAGGAAACATGGTAATGTGCATAGAAATTGAATTGGATCTTCAGGCTTGCCCTCCTTAATTTCATTTGGCTTTGATTTGGGGGCATGGTTCAGCAACAAAACAGGTATAAGGGGGCCCCTGCATCAGTGGTATTATGAGAACAACCACTTTGTGTATGTTGCCAAAGCTTAAGTCTTTCTTCAATCGTCCCCCGCCCATACCCCCCAATGATTGGCGACTAAATAGATTTTGTTGTTGTCGTCGTCGTCGTGTATCTCCTTTGGAATCCACCACAAAATGGCATACATCATCGGTTCTTCTCAAAGAGGCATATATCCAAAACTAAAAAAGTCATAGCAAATTAACACCACAAATCGTCATAAAATTGGCCCCTAAGCATAATATTTTCACCACAAATGGTGACTAACCTTTCTCAAAACGGCATAACATTGTAACAATCACTTACTAGATGGTGCCCCTTCATAAGATTCATCGCAAATTGACATAACGTTGAAGCTTACTCCCCGAAGGTTTGGTGACTAGCAGAACAAAGGACTCATGCCTATAAAACATAAGGAATGAGCTTCTTGTCACCGTGCCCCTTGATGGGAATGGGGATCGATCTCTGTGCTAGTTCTCACCACACATTACAATCCTCTTTTCAATACCCAAATACTCCAAAACCAGTACTCAACTTCCCAGTTGCATACCTTTTTCTCTCAAATCAGCCACCCAAAACCCACAAGGAATTGTTCCGGTAACTGTAGTGAACACATCATAGAGCACAATTTCTACAAACTTTGCCAATATCACTTACCAAGAAGGAATAGGAAACACCCCAGAAAACAAAACAAACAGATTCTGTTCTCATGTTAGAAATATGCATATAGTCCTGCCCCTGCATTGCAAAAGCGATCGAACCCACTAGAGCATCTCCATCCCTCGCCCCTATTCTTGAATCGAAACCAAAAGTTGAGTGAATCCCCCCTAAAACTCACTCCATTTCTCGACTCGAATCAATACCATCTTGAGTTTTACTCAAATTTACATTCAAATTAACGGAGACTCGGATTTTTATTTAGTCCCTTTCAAATTCCCAACTAAGCCAATACCAATAAGGAAGCTTTTTACTCAAACATTAGCTTACTTTTTGGATATACCCATTGGAGATGCTCTAACTAATAACAGTATGAACTCATACGATGAAACTGAAACCCATCGACGTAAGAACTATGAATATAGTCCTGCATAGCAAAAGCCAGAGCATCTCCAACCCTTGTCCATTTTCTTGAATCAAAAACAAAATATGAGTAAATAACGCGCGCGCACGCGCAACCCCCCCCCCCCCCCCCCCCCCCCACACACACACACACACACACACACACACACACACACACACACACAACATAACTCACTCCAATTCTCGACTCAAATCAATACCAAATTGAGTTTCACTCAAATTTTTATTCGAACCATAGGAAACTCGGATTTTATTCAATCCCTCTCAACTATATGTCAATAAGTAATTGATTTTACTCAAATATTAGCTTACACTTTGGATTTAATTACCCACTGGAGATGCTCTAACTAGTTATGGTACGAACTCATACGATGAAACCCAGAAAAAAAATATACAGCAATTCGTATGCATTAGGTTCTAGACATATAAATGCACGTACATATAAGTGCATGAGTGAAATTGAGCTCACCTGGTTCAGTAAGTGGCTGTTGCATTAAACCCAGAAACTGCTCAGTCCCGCCTGTAGGGTGGTGTAGCAAATTCTGGTCGATGATAATTGACTGATAGAGGAAACATGGCCATAACTTATTTTTCTGACTTCTAGTCTTCACAACGTTTTTAATCACTCATTAACTTTCAACAATTCTACCACCATGAACAACGTAAAGTCTACGGAGTCACATACAGAGACGGAAGCTTATGGGGACCAAGGCCCCCTGGTTTCGAAAAAAAAATTTCGTACTATATTTTTATTGTGTTAAAAATACTTAGATACTGTATTTTGTATTGGGTGATATTTAATCAGGTAAATAGTTTAACAATGTTGCGGGTACCAATACCCAAACCCCTCGATCTATTTGTTTACTGTCTACCATGAGTTTTTTTGAATGAATATGAACCGTTCTTTATTCTTTTCTGGACACTTTTATGAACAGTTGTCATGTATCCCTAGCATTTTTGGATTATTAATCTCATTTATATTTCTATCTCTCTTCCCTCATTATCCAAAAATCATTAGATTTCTGAATTCACACAAACCACTAGATTTCCAAATTTTGAAATTTCAAACTCTTTTTATTTATATATAGTTCGGCCCCGCATTTACGAAATTCTGATTTCATCCCTGTTAACAAATGTTGGATTTCGGCTCAATATTGAGTGTGGTCCAGACCAGCTCTTCTCCTGTTCGGACCAGCGACCATACCGCACTCCGTTGACCAATCTGTTTTTTCCGGCCGGACCGGCGCCCTCACATCAGCTCTCAGCACAGGTTCGTCCGGACCAGCAAATTTTGGTCTTCCTAAAGAATTTGGGAGTTTCCTATTTGGTTTTAGACTTTGTATGCATAGGAAATATAATCTGGCAAGGATTCTGACTTTAGGAAGATTCTGTGGCTATAACTATAGCATTGCTCTCTCATTAGGGTTTGGGGACTTCTTGAGTGAATCCCTCTGAGAGGCCCCTAGGGGGCTTCGTCCGTAGAACTTTAGGGTTCTTTGGAAGATCTTCATCAGCATTTGGTTGCTATTGTGGGTTCTGTAGGCCTCCGGCCATCTGGAAGATCTTCATCAGCATCTGGTTCGGAGATTCTTTCTGGTTGAAACCTTAGGGTTTCTTGAGAATCATCTGCATCTGTGTGACATCTGATCACGTCTGTGGAACTCTGTTCCATCTGCGTCTTTTGGTTAAAAATCCTAGGGGTTTTGTGAGACTTGCTTGATGAGAGAGAGTCTGGATCTAGTGAGAGATTCCAATTGGGTTTTTGGTGAGAGAACTTGTATTTGGGGTTGGTGAGAGTCTCTTTGTAAGGGCTTTGTTCGTTTGTCACCATTGTAGCTCTTTGGAGCATTGTTCTCTTCACAAAGTGGAATCGTCTCTCGTTTGTTTGCCCGTGGACGTAGGTTTATATCTGTAAGCCGAACCATGTATATCTCTGTCTCTCTTATTTGTTTTATTCACTTCGTTTTTGGTTTGATTTCTCCACTAGTTTTTCAAAGATGTTTGGTTTGTTACTTCTCAATTATCTTGGCCATCAACGATATTGCGCTTCGTTTGGGTTCTTAGGGGGCCCGCCGCACAACAACAAACACAAAAATTGAGCCGACGATCGATATATCCCACGACAGACGTGGTGGCTGGGCCCCACGCGCATGAGTGAAATTGAGCTCACCTTGTCTGGTTCAACCAATGGCTGTTGAATTAAACACACAAACTGCGTGAAAACTTGGGAATACTGAGAGCTCAGTCACGACATACGCCTGCTGGGTGTTGTAGGAAATTCTGGTCGATGATACGAGTGGTAATTGACTTCTTCACACCGTTTAGGCTTTTCTTCTGAATCACCTTTTTAATTTTTTCAAATTTTTATCTTTGTGTTTATATCTTATGAATTACTCACTCTGTTCCAAAATGGATGACATTTTTGAAATTTGTATCATTGTTTTATTTCTTATATCTTTTGACATGGATCTCAAAAAATAGACAATATTCATCTTGTTTGATAGTTCTCGATTAGTTCTATTATACGAAATTTTCAAACTCGTGAAAAATATCATAAATTGAAATATATGAGCGATGAAAAAATAGCACGAATTTCAAAAAATGTCACCCATTTTGTGATGGAGGGAGTACTACTTGTTCCTGGTAACTTTTTTTATGTTATGGAACAAAAACAAACCCTACTTTGAGACAAAAAAGTAAGCTATTCCATATCTTATAAATAAAAAAAAACAACCGTGTTTTTACCTTTTTCTTATGAAAAATGGGGAAATTATCAAATACATGGCATTGACTCAAACTAATTACCAAAACATGGTGTGACTTGCTTCGTAGTTGTGATAGAGCAAGTCCAAAAAGATTCAGGATCAACTATGGAGCAAGTCATTTCATGTATTTGTAATTAGTTTGAATGAACGTCATGTTTTGGTAATTTCTCCAATAAAAATCTTAGGAGGACTTAGCCTTAATCACTCATTAACTTTTCAACAATTCTACGGCCATAAACAAACACACAAACGCCTACACATACACACTCATAAGACATGCGGAGCCCCCACGCACTACAAAACTCTAATGTGTGGGGCCCAAATTTGTGTGAATGTGTATGTGAGTGTTTTTGTATTGTTGTTTGTGGTTCTAGAATATTTGTTAACTTTTAAGAGATTAAGATCATATTTTCCCGCGGATCAAAAAAACAAAAATCATAGTTTCACATCACATCATATCATATGTTTTGAGGAAGAGAATCCAAATACTCCTAGTATAGAAATAGAAAAATGTTAACGTCTGCCCAATGGGCGTAGTTGAAAATGTAACCGCATTCAAAAATGTGTATTAATATCAATAGCGTAGCTAAGAATTAGGCTCGCAGTGCGGGCACCATTAATTGACATAATTTTAAAACTTTTCTCTTTTATGGTAAACTACCATAATATAAATGAAAGGACTTAGAATGCAAAATTTGTTACAATATACAGATGGATAACGGGTCTTTATAAAAAAAAACAAGTACATAAACTAAAGCATTTTTGGCAACTTGACAAAGATACCCGAGGATGTAACTACAAGAGAAAAAATGTGTATAATTTTTAGATACAAATTGTCATGACCTATAATTTAGGGGATAAAGTTGATATTCTTGGATTTTGCAGTAGGGGCGCGTGCCCCCACTTGTCTCCATGTGGCTCCGCCACTGATTAATATCCGTGAAATATGTATTTAAATTCGAACTTGTATATTCATTGTATACTTGTTATTTTCCACATAGTGGGCGAAGATTAGCAACACCAGCAAACTCTATCAGAGGGTAAAAGGGGCCACTATTGTAACACCCATTCCAGATATTTGGTATTTAAAATTAATCTTGATTTTGTGAGAGGTGTGTTAATTGTGTGGTACAGTATGTGATGGTTTGCACACGTGATATCCATGGGAGTACATCATACCTTGGTAACAAACAAACAAAGGAAAGAAAAAGGTTGACAAAAAAGTTACAATAAAACAAAAACATGTGCCAAGGGGCTAGGCAAACACACGTGTAAGATGCAAGAAAAACCTCTGCCTTGGTGGCAGTTTCTACGTGCAAGCGTGCACGTGAAGATGAAGGGGGAGGTGATAAAATAGACAGGATTAGTGGACTTGAAGGGAGAGGCCTGTTTGGGGGGCCGTGGGTTTTTGGATGGGGATCCATGAAGGGTTTTAATTTTTATACACTTCTCTGAGCTTAGGGCACCTCATTTGATCCACGTGGACAACCCAGGCCTGTTATCGTGGACAATCCTTCCCAATGGAGGGCTCCGGATCAAGGTCTTTATAAGCTGAATTGTGATGTGGCGATTAAACGAAATCCAACCGTGCGGTGGGCACCTAACTATTTAAACAGCTCAGTATGGGATATTACGTTTCATCCAAACGCAGGATGTCTATTTAAGGAAAATTTTTAAAATAGTACCTGACCTTACACATAAATTATACACAGGCAATTGACCTTTTAAAATTATCAAAAAAATACCTGACCTATTTAAGAACTCATCAATTTGCCACCCGCCGTTAACTTCCCACCCAAAACAGACAGAAATGCTGAAAATGTGCATTTTGGCACGAATATTGGCAAAACAAGATTAAGGCTCATTTTGGCAAAACACAATATTATACTCATAAACAAGATTAAGGCTCGATTTGGCTTTAAAAGTCAATTAATAACTTAATTTTTGTCTTTATTCAACAGGAAAAAAACGCATTTGTTAGTTTTGGGTCAAGACGTATTAATAAGTCACCAAAATTACTTAACTTTTCAATCTAAATCCACCCTAAATAAGGAATCAAGCTTAATTTAGTAATTAAATACTCATAACTATGTAACCAAATAAGATTACTCTGTGTTAAACAAAGGAAAAGACAAAAACAAAAAAACATAGAATAGTCATGGCCTGGGTAGGTGTGAAAAGTGACTGAGTTAAGTAATTTTTGTGACTTATTGATTTGTTTTGACCTAAAACTAACAAATGCATTTTTTTTAATAAAGAAAGATAAAAATTAAGTTATTAATTGACTTTTAAAGCCAAATCGAGCCTTAATCTTGTTTACGAGTATAATATTGTGTTTTGCCAAATGAGCCTTAATCTTGTTTTGCCAATATTCGTGCCAAAATGCACATTTTCAACATTTCCGTCTGTTTTGGATGGAAAGTTAACGGCGGGTGAAAAATTGATGGGTTTTAAATAGGTCAGGTGTTTTTTTGATAATTTTAAAAGGTCAAGTGCCTGTGTGTGATTTGTGTAAAAGGTCAGGTGCTATTTTGAAATTTTCCCTCAATTTAATTTATTCTAGATGGATTGGCTTATTCCTGGATTTGTTGTGAAATCTGTACTGCGCGCCCTTGGGGCTTTTAATGAATGTTATTGAGATTGTCAAAAAAAAAAAAATCCAATGCCTATACCCATCCGATTGAGTTGATTATACTATATAGGTGCCGTGCCAACTAAAAAAATTATTCAACAGCTAAGATTATTTGTCTGGAATTATGAAATGGGTTCGCTAGACCCAATTATCCAAAAGCATTTGGCCTCTTTTTTGGTGTTCGTTTAAAAGATGGAAAAACTACTCGCACAGATGCGCATGCATCGCATTGTGGCTAGTGGGGCCTACTTCACGTCCCACATGAGCCATCCGAGTCCTTTTCAAAAATATGTTTTTGGGTGGACATATTAAAAATTAGATCAATCGAATATCAAATTTTTTTGATTTGATCTTTCAATTTTTGATAACTCTTAAACACTGAATAATAACTTGGAAAGATTGAAATCAAGCCTTACGAATAACCAATTGAATTGATTTTTTAATAGGATTCACTAGAAAAAAAAAATATAAACATTTAATTAATGAATGAATCGATCATTGATCATTAAAAAACATATGCATAAGTCATTCGGAATCTTTTAGGTTCACTGAAAGAGAGAAAATTTGAAAAAAGAGAAATTAAAAGGTCAATCGTGCCTACTTTTACCCTCTAACGCCAAAAATCAAGCATCCATTTCCCCCCGAATCATTTTGGGTTAATAATACCGAACATGTAGAATTAGAGAAAGAAAAAATAAAAATGGGATAATGATTTATCCAAACGCCCTCTTATTAGTTTTGTTATCTGTGTAATGAGGGTGGGTTTCCCCTAATTAGCAGGAGTTTTTTTTAGGTGCAAAAAGTTAGTACTTCATTTCCGCTAAATTGACTGTTTTTTCGGAAGGTCAAAAAATCATACTTTTTTAGCACATGGGAAACAAATAAGCTTTTTCTAAATCACTTTAGCATTTTTAGTACTTTTAGCACTTACGGGAAACTCACCCTGAGAAGGAGATTTAAGAAAAAGGATTGTAAATTTTAGGAAAATGATTTGGACAATCATCTTTCTTTTTCTTTTGGTTGAGCGGAAATTGACACTCCTCTTTTATCGATTGGTACTCGTTCTGCGTTTGTCAAAATTACCAGTTATCGTAAATCATTTTTTTTTCGTATGGGACAATTTTAGAGCTTCAAGGAAATAAAAACAAAAAAAATAAAGTGTCAATGAGTAAAAAGAATTTCAAAGTGTATTGCAAGTTTAATTGATGCTAATGAGCTGTGCAATCGGTGTTTTGGCTAAGAGGAATAAGCCAGCTTATTGACTTTTTTTTTGTTCTTATTTAAAAAAAAATTGTGTTTAGAATTTTTATGCCAAACTTTTTAAGATTATTGATTCGTCTAGATGAGATGAATCGAAAAATTCAATTTTTTTTTTCTATTTTTACCCAAATATTTTGGGAAATATTCAAGATAAAGCTCAATAAGCTGACCTTTTGAGCTTTACCTTGGATATTTTTGAAAATATTTGCATAAAAGTAAAAAAAAATTGGGTTTTTCGATTTCTCTTATCAAGACGAATCAATAATCCTTAAAAGTTTGACGCAAAAATATTAAACGCAATTTTTTTTTCAAATATGGACAAAAAGGAATACGACAATAAATGGATTGAAAGGGGTGCTAATCAAGTCAAACACAGTAGTGTTTAGGCTTGTCTTGATTTCTTATTACCTGTGTTCAAACTTGACTTGTGTTTGAAGTTTTGTGTTCATAATAAGCTTCACTTGGCTTGTGAAATATGCAAGTTAATCTCGAGCTTCCAAACATAAGCTTAAATTTGTGAAATTTCGAGCTTTTAAGTTAGAGCTTAAACTTAAACTCATTAAGTTCCAAAATGAAATGAGTTAGTAAATCAAAGTTAAAAGAATGTGATAGCGGCTTCAAATTTGCTCAATAAATCGTTTAAAACTTTGAATTGCTTCATGGAAAGAATTATATAATTACTAATGTAGCCGTTAACTTCTACTGTATATCTTACACAGGAGATTTCCTATTTAGATGCAATAATAGGGTAAAATTAGCGAAATATCTATATTGAAAGCTACTCATTAAGACCAGAGCTTCTAGCTCAGTCGGTCATGTAACCCTCTTTGGGAGTGAGAGATCGTGGATTTGAATCTTATGAAGAGGATATCAACCCCTTACAGTACTGACTACTAACTATTTGTAGAATGATTTTTTTATTCACGAGTCTATCGAGCCAAACAATCATATGCTCAAACTTGATTTGAATCCATAAACAAACGAAAAAACGTGTTTGAGCTTAGCTTATCTTTTTTATAAACAAGTTTGAACGCCATAAGTCGAGCTAAGGTTAAGCCATTTGGTTCGTTTAGCAAATCTACCAAAACACAAGTTTCGGAAGAACTATAAAATACAGTAACCATTTGGATTTTCGTTCCATTTGATCCCGTATAGAGTTGAGGCCGGTACGCCCCACCACGTGATAAAGGCGCGTAGAGAATAGATCGAAAATGCTAAACAGCCCGACTGGGCCATCCCGACTATCAGCCCGACCACCGTGTGGGGTCCACTCTGGCCACCGCACGGCTGATCTAATCCGTTCAAAAAAATTTAAAAAAACATTCTGAGTGCCGAGTGGGCATCAACGGCATCTGATAAGTATAGGTCCTCCGATCAAACTCCCCATTTTCAACCGTTCAAAAAATGATTGAAAATTGAAAGTTTGATCTGAGCACCTACACTCATCGGATGCCGTTGATGCTCGCATGGACCCATTCGGAATTTTTTTAAAAAGTTTGGAACGGATCAGATTAGCCGTGCGGTGGCCGGAGTGAACTCGCACGGCGGTCGGGCTGTGTAGAAGGACTCTAGATCGAGATACCCTCGACAATTTGCAGCATCCTAGTGATTGGAGCGCCTTTTGTTTCAATTTTTCATCAAATGGAAACAGGGGTAAAGTTTGGTGTACGCACACGGATTCAAGACTAAATTTTTCAAATTAGACATGCCAATTTTTTTTTGAAGGTTGATGTGACATTTTGACATCAACCCCTTAATAGGTGAGTTGGCATGAAAGTTGGCATGAAAGAAAGAGGTAGTCAAATTTGAAAGAAAGAGGTACTTTTCATGTCAACTCCATGCCAGCTTTGAGGTAGTACGGAGCAATTCTAGTTTGTTCAGATTACATACGCCCTAAAAAACAGGGCTTATGAAGGCATAAAACTCCTCCACGAGAAAGTCCAACATTTTTATAAAAAAAAATCATAACTTACCATTGCTTGACAAGTAAATGGCAATTCGAGTTTGTTTATCTTACATGCACCATGGAAAAGTAGATTCTAGAGTACAGTGGCGGAGCCAGGAATTGGCCGCGGGAGTGGCACCGTTCAATGAATTTTTAATTACTTGTTGTGCGAAAAAATATGATAAAGAAAACTATGTAGAAAGTCATATAATTAGATTTTGTTGTAAATTTTTTTTTGTGCAATCTGGGCTTGCTCCAACTCTCTTATGGCGTTCGAATGGAAGACATTATGGTACTGATTTTTCTTGATTTGAACTGACCATTCTCTAAATTGCGGCTTTTGCAGTATTAGTACAAAGTTTTTTTTTTTTTTTTGTGTGCCTGTAAATACCTAGTCCAACCATTTTAGTCTATAGAAAAAATTATGTGTTGAAAGTGCGGGTGACATATACCCCAACCCCCTCTATGTGAGCACCGTCACAAAAATAAAATTTAGGATAAGTAGCTCTAACAATAGGTTCTTTCTGCCTTAACAAGCGTCGCAAAAAATAACTAAATTGACAAGCTTCAAGAATGCCAAATGTAATCAGAAATCCCTCTTTCACTCTTAAGTGTCAAAAAAGTGTAATCCGTAACTTATTTATATAAATGTGAAAATTGACATATTTGTAAATTAATTTTATATGTCCATTCACACACAATAATTTGTAAAGAAACATACAATAAAAATTGTGTTAAATTTAAGGGAAAAAAATTAATGTACAAATGCTCACGTGCCTCTCCAATTAGTAAAAACTAAAAAGTTACAAAACATGCGAGAGAGAGAGACTTTTTTTCCCGCAAGAGAGAGAGAAGTTCCCAAAATACAAAAGCGAAAGTGCCACTGGGAGACTCGAACTCCTGTGGCCGCGGTCAACAAGCAAGGCCTTTAGCCAAAGGCACTAGCGTAGTTTTCAGGAAATCATCTCAGTTGTTTCATATTTAACATTATGCTTTGCAATTTTTTTTTTTTTTTTTTGGGGATATTTTTGAAACCGGGGGTGGCACGTGCCACTCCCCCCACCAGGTGGCTCCGCCACTGCTAGAGTACACGAAACTCCTCCTTCAAACGTACCCCCATAAATATATGATCAAGCACACACACCACTTTTATGATCTTCTTCTTTTTTGATCATTCCACTTTTAGGATCTTGTTCCCTACAGAGTGCAACAGTTTCTGTATAGAAACATACATGAAATCCCAACGCTGCACAGCAAAAACCCAGGTAAATCTACTCTTGTTAAAGAGAGTCCATTGTAGACAAAATCCAATTAATGTCAAGAAATGGTGAAAAATAACCATAAAGATGGAGTGCCTAGAAGTGCTCTAACGCTATATCAGAGTGTCAGACCAATTATTTTTAAGGGGAGTGTTGGATTAATAATCTTAATTGCGGGGGACAAAAGAGAAGTTTGGAGTAAAGACTAGTTCTTTCACTTATCACAGCTATCAATATCAATTAGGAAAAAGAAATAACGTACCTCGATCAGAACTTTAGATGTCATGACTTGCATTCGATGATCTTTGATGGGCTTGTGGAGAAGCTTGATCAAGGGTGGCATTACAGACCCCACAGTGAAAATCATGTGCCATGTTCGAATTCCTGAATCAAAGAGGCCTTAATCAATTGAAATTTGCAAGTCACCCCTTGCATATTTGAGTCCAGATCAAGACTTACTAGATTCTGACTGAAGTATAATATGAACAAAAACCAGCAAAATGATAACTCCCATAATGATTTAGCAATAATTAAAGTATTGAACATTTCCTGGATTTGAACCCAGAAAATGAGGGTTGGAAGTTGGAACCACGACCCAATCTTCTCATGGACTATCATATTCAATACTAGTACACGATGTCAAACTCAATATGGCAAACAAATTATTTGGCAAAAATCATAAATGGCTACCACGAAGTGCTCTACTATCCATAATGTCAAAAAGTGGTCACATCCTTGGTAACAATTGGCGCGGGCCTTTCTTTGAAAAGTCCACATGCAAGGTCCTAAGAAGCCTTTTCCGAGCAAAAAAAGAAGGCTTTTCACTTTACGAACCTCAAATCCCTTAGCTTTGATGACAGCAAGTTTATAAGCAAATGAAGACACACGATCAATTTACCAAACATATGGCGGGCACTGTTGAAATTCACTATACTCACTATGCAAAGCCCAATCAAGCTAGAGTTACCCATCAATCTCAGAGTAGATACTAAACAAGCTAAAGGAGGTCGTAAAAGAACAAGAGGTCACAAAATATAATCAGAGCCAAATAACAACACAAATTTGTTATGGACTTATTTTGCCAAAACAGACATACATCTCCAAACCCACACCATTTAAGCGCCAAGATCAAATTGCAAATTCAATATGGGCCAAATCTCTGGCTATAGAACAAACAAAATGTCGATCGGAACAAAGATAAAGCAAAATGCGTACATGCAGAGCCAAAATCGGTGATGGAATTTTCACAAAACCAAAATCAGGCACTGTTGAAATTCACGCTGATGGACTGGCTGCGCGCGCGCGCGCGTGTGTGAGAGAGAGAGAGAGAGAGAGCGCGCGCGCACGCGCGTGTGTGTGTGAGAGAGAGAGAGAGAGAGAGAGAGAGAGAGAGAGAGAGAGAGAGAGAGAATGGTGTTTCACGCTAATGGAAGGGAGAGTCCAAATGGAAGGGAGAGCCCAAATGGTATTTCACGCTGATTGAAGGGAGATACCCGATTAATCTAACACTGATAGAAGCTAGGGCTTATTTGGGGATTCAAAATTTTCGATGTTCAGAGCGCCAAAGGTTTTTGTTCAGCGCCACGAAATTGGCGCCACAGGATTTTAGGGAATGAGCCAATGAGGGCTACGGTTTTGTAGTTAGGATTGTTACCTCTCTCACTTATGTGTCTGCAATAAATATAAACAGTCTACAAGTTCAAAACAAAACATTCTATGTATTCTATGTAACCCAAAAAAAAACATTGTAGAACTCGATCAAGCCAATTTTAATGAGAATGATTTAATCAAGAGGGAAAACAAAATCAATGGCCTCAATCATCATTATTGTGTCGCGGTGAGTGACTACCGTACATTTAAGTACAATACAAGACGTAGTTTGTTATGAATTACATTGAACATACAGATTTTATATGTAATTACAAACTCAATTGTTACAATCGTCGATTTGAACCATTGGGATTTCACATATCACTAATTCCATCACTGACGTCAAATTAAATCAAAGGTTGTCAGATGCGACTGCCTGATCGGACCACATTTAATGCATCCCAAGGTATTAAAAGCATTAGATTGCAAAACCCGACCCCCACCTGAGTTTTTTTTTCCCCCCAATTGAAACCGTCTATCTTTTACATATAAAAGAGAACGTCATTCGAGCAAAGAATGAAGTTAATCGGGTATCGTTACACACTTGATCAAATAGAACACATTCCCCCCCCCCCCCCCCCCCCCCCCCCCCCCCCCCCCCCCCCAATTGTGTTGCGATCGTGTGGCCAGCGTACATTAGACTATAGTAGAATACCTTGGTTTAGAACTAAGTAAGTACACTGTATGGATTTGAAAGGTGGCTGCAGGCTCATTTTCTTGAATCTTTGATCCAAACCGTTATGATTTTATGTTTTATCAATTATATCATTCTCTCAAAAATTGGTGATAGCTGGATGTCAATAGCCACATGATCGGAATACATTCAGTGCTTCTAGAGGCATTAAAGTCAAATGATGCACCACTTGAGAGCCACCTGAGCTGGTTTATGAAAATTGGAACCATCTATCTTTTACGTAGGAGGAATTATATTGCTTATCGTTATGTACTTGATCGGATGTAAAAAAATCATTAAGATAATGGATCTACACTCCGATGAAGGGGCTTTCAACATCCGATAGTCTCAAAAAATGGCGACAGTGATTAAAACACAAAAAACAACAAAATGAACGGTATGAATTGTTGTGATTGTGTTGCGATCGTGTGGCCATAATACATTAGACTATAGTAGAATACCTTAGTTTAGTACTAAGTAAGTTCAATGTATAGAATTGAACGGTGGCTGCATACTCGTTTTCTTGAATGTTCAATCTAACCCGTTACGATGTAACGTCTTGTCAATTATACCATTCTCCTCCCAAAAATCAGGGATAACCGGATGTCGATAACCACGTGATCGGAACACATTTAGTGCTTTTCTAACTATGTATCTGTGTCCCGATGAAAGAGCTTTTCTAATCCGACTCATTCAAAAATTGGCAAGAATGATTAAAACACCAAGCACAACAAATGAACAGTAATAATCATCGTGATTGTGTTCTGGTTATTACATTTTAATTTTTACTTTTGGATATACTTTTTTCTTATTCATTAATTGAAACTCTTTTACCTTGGTTAATAACATTACATCATTATGAAAAGTCAATTCCTTTAACAAAATTAATATTATTTTTTAAACTTAATTTAATTACTAACATTCCATCATTATGAAAATTCAATTTATTTAATAATGAGCATGACTAATGGCCTATTCTTGTTTATTTATTTATTTTTTTTACCTTTACTAATTGTAGATGTTACGTTACTAATTAAATGAATTTTGACCCAAATAAATTTTTAATTAAATTTCTCCAAAAATACATTTGGCCAAAAATTCATTTAGCTTTAGGCCTTTAGCCAAAATTATTATTTGAAAAAATAAATCAATTTTGCACAAAAAATCTATTATAGAATTTATTCCCTACCCTATCATTATACAACTGATACTACAATCGTAACAATAGTTTATTCAAACTAGCTACTTTGTCTGCGCAAATATTGGCTTCCGGGGCAAAGTGTACTTTTTTTTTTTTTTTGAATAAAGGCAAAGTGTACTTCACTTCACTCGAATTACTCCCAAGCCTATGGAGTCTGGAGCATCAATCTGCAATCAAGGACAACATTGTTAAACATAATTTCTAATAAAAATTTCACAAGATTAGTCTCGAGCTTGGTTTAGTAATTTTAGTAATTTGATAATTCATTTATACATAGAATATGAAAAATTTGGGTTCAAAATTTCAATTTTCAAATCCCAATCCCAACATTTTGCATGTCAACTTTTTTTTTTTCTCTTATTTTTTGTTTGACACTTATTTTTTCTTATTTTTCTTTGACATTTTGCATGTCAACTTTTTTTTCTCTTATTTGTTAGAAAGATTTATTTAACATAGAAAGTTAACATTAATATTTTTTTAAAATAAAAGTAACATTACCATTATTTTTAATAAAATTAATAATTTATTTCTTTTTTATTTAACATAGAAGATAGAACTTAGAGTGGAAGGCCAATTTATTTAATAAAATTAATATTATTTTTTCACCTTAATTAATGAGATTACATCATTTCGAAAAGTTAATTTTTTTCATTTGTTCTTTGAAAATTAAAATTTTAATTAAAAATATATTTTAATCTAACATAAAAAATTAATTTACTTAATAAAATTAACATTAACATTATTTTTTTAATAAATTGAATAATTTCTTTCTTGTTTATTTAAATTTTAACATGAAAAGTTAATTTATTTAATAAATATTATAAATTAATAGTTTTTACCATGCCTCGTGTCGTGCCCGTGCCGTGCCCATCCCACTACTGTGCCCGTGCTGTGCTCAACTAACCCTGTGTCATGCCGTGACGTGCCAGTCCAGGCCGAAGCCGTGCCCCGTGCCCACTCAGACCGTGTTGTGCCGTGCCGTGTCAGGTTTTGACCGTGCCTATATTGTGCCCGCGCCGCACTTGGCCGTGCCCTTGTCGGCCCGGCCTACTTGACACCTCTACTTTGCGGTGAGGTTTTAGGAACCAAAGGCGCCAAAAAAACGGAAAAAAGAGCCACAAACACAACAGCCACTCACCGCGTGACACATCACCCACCTTATCAACGTTCACAGGGACCCGGAAAAATCTCAATCCCCCGAATCTCCCGCATAATGGGGTATGTCAGAGATGACTGCTTCTGCTGTTGCTGTCGCCGTCACCGCCGTCCGACTCCGCCCCAGAAGCACCACCACCGGCATCTTTCTCCGCTCCGACCGTTTCCACTCGCCCTCCGGTCGCCGCCGACGCCGATTACCACTGCGAGGTTTCCCCCTTCCCAAGTTTGTCTGTTTCCCTCTCTTCGTCGATTACTCTCGCAGTGACGGAAAAATGTTGTATCGTTGTCATACGGGTGAAGATATTTTCAAACTACTAGTGTAATTTTTTTTTTTATGGTAACTCATATGTCCAATCCCACCGTCCACTTGCTGGGCGCCCAATTAAAGCGAGAGTAATAGCTCTGTATGGGCTGACCCAAAAGAGTTAACAGCACCCGTGGGGTTTCGAATCTAAGACCTTATGAGTGAGCAAATCTCTTAGTCCCGGGCCTTGGCTGCAATCAAAGCACAAATTTTTACGTTTGTTGAAGTAAATTATAAGTTGTAATCATACAGCGGAATTAAGAACCAAGATTGATTTGGCGCAAAAGCTTTCCTTGTGATTTGTTTCTTGTACGTTATATTTTTTACTTTAAGTCTATAACAAATAAGTAGAACCTAGTTCTGATTTTGCCAGTATGGGGCTGTGAGAGCAGCACATACAAACCAACCTCTAGCATTATTTGCGAAATGGGTGCGCTTAGGTTCAAACCATCTTACTTGAAAATATTTTACATTTCTTTAACAGTGTTTTTAGTTGCTCCGTATGAAGTTTTTCTAAGTATAGGTTGATTATCAATTTTTAAACTGTCCTAATCAGAACAACTTTGATTAGTTGCTACGTACATCTTGCAGTTACTAATGACTCTAATAGGACTGAGAGACCTCCTGTTGATACAATTGAAAGATCAGAAGCTGATAAGATTGTTGATGGTTTGGACTTTGGTGAGCTTTGTAATGAGTTCGAGTGCATTAGCAGCCCCTCCGTGGAAGCGACAGCAAGACAACTTGTGCGTGATATCTTAGAGCTTCGTGAAGGCAATCGCGCCCTTGGAACCTATGCTGTTGCTGTCAAGTACAAGGTGTATACACTTTTTGTCTTTCAGATATTCTATTCTGTTTATTTGTTTTGCGGTTCCTTAGAATTGCTTGTTTGTTTAACGATTATTCTTCTAAGGACCTGGATTTTACGATATGAAAAATATTAATATATAGGTTAATGTTTCTTAAAAATCTCAGAGTTACAACTGTCCCTTGTCAACTATTACAGCAAAATCTGCAAAGTTCCTGAATTCCCTAAATCTTCAATTCACTCCAATAACAACCTGCGGGGAGGGTACAATAGGATTTTTAAGCTAAACATGCCAGTGATTAAGCGACTAGAACGAGTGCCCAATTCTCTGAGAGCACGGGTGGGCCTCTACCGTCTTACAGGTACTCTTTGAGAATATACGGAATGAAGCTTCTTATTGATTTGAAGCTTTGGTATTTCTAACTTGTATTCGTAGCACGGTAGCAGCATTTTGACTTCATCTGGTAATTGCTCTGGTCCTGTTTGATCCCTCTACCATCCAGTTTTCACAGAGAACTTTTTATTGAGTATTGATGATAAAATTCCCTTACTAGGAACAGCAGTGACATGAAAACGGTTTGACAGATTCACTTATTTCATTATTACAATTGCCGCTGTCTTTGTTTATCCTAGGTGTAATTTTTTTTGATCGGCAAAAATAATTTCTTTGTTTATCCTTGGTGTAATTGATATCCGTCATTCATGAATGTTGAAATTTTCCCCACCACCAATTTCAGGATCCTGTCAGAAGTTTTACCGGACGTGAGAAGTACAAGCGACCACTTTGGATAACCGACGCCCTAGAAAGCCCAACTGTGGTGAGGATTCTATTCTGTAGTGGTTTATTTACCTTTCTATTTGTTTGGTCGTTCTTTCTCTCACTTCCATCCCTTGATCCGAATGTTACAAAAGAAAATGTTTTTATTTTACGCCTCTCTCTCTCTCTCTCTCTCTCTCCGGCTGCACATTCCATCATGCTTCAATTTGAACATATCAGCTTGAAGTTATAAGTTACGACTGCTTTGCTCTGTTCTATTTGACTTGGATCACCTAGTAAATTTACTTATTTACAAGTCTTGAAATGTGCTTCGAAGCATGTGTTTGACTAGTCTCTATATCTTTCTTTCCAATCCAACTCCCTAAGGGAAACCAATTTGGGCATTTTAGAAGTGGCTTACTCGTTGGAGGTACCTCATCAATGCTGCCATGTGTCCTTGAGACATCACCCTAACGTAGACTACACATTCGATAGGGGGAATCTATTGAGCTCTGCGTGTACCAAGCACCATAGAGACAAGCTGATTCTAAGAAGGAATGGGAATGAAACCACAATGCAATCCTGTACTGTGACATTAAAAAAACATAAGGCTGGGCTTAGGAATTCCATAGAGTACCACGGGAGTCTGAGGTCTTGTGGCTTGGTGCTGAGAGAGGAAGCAGATGCTTGGGGTTGTGCCATCATAGCACAACTGCCCTGGGCCAGTCCACTGAGAGATATAACCACTATATTAAGGATTTTGTATTGATTCGTGGACACCTAGAAAAAAAAATGCTGATGAAAAGCTGGCATAGAGAAATTTGTTAGTTGTCCTGGTTACTAGCCCCTGTAGGAAACCTTCAAACTGTATTTGAAGTCTTCTTTTCAAGTGAGATAGCAACATATACATTGTCTGTGCGCCTATCTTCAAATTTTCCGTTGTTTTTTTCCCTTGTGGATCTTTATCCCATTTTCTTTGTTGTAGACTGTGCAAGAAATGGTGATGTTGTCAACCAGTGTGCTGAGTATTAAGTGGACGATAAAAGGGAAGCCTAAATCTTTAGTTGCTGGTATAGGAGGAGACTTGATTATTAAAGTTGCTTCCCAGTTTACTCTGAACCAGATCAGTGGACAAGTGATTGAGCACGAGGAGTTTTGGGATTTATCAGCTTCATCACCCATTGCTCAGGCTTATTTCTGGACGTCGCGCCGTCTTTTTGCTACGATCGAGTCTGGAAAAGATGTATCCGACTTCGTTAAGGACATTACCAGCCGGTTTTCAGCACCAAAAGAGAACTTAGAGATTTATCCAGACCCTACTGGTGATCCAACGAAGGTGAGTTCTTATTTAGGAGCTCCCTTTATTTGGTTATTGGTTCATTTATTTCCCACTCTACCCTTCATGCAGTAATTCTTACGCATCCGTGGCACAAGGTCACAGGTAACGATGCACCCAAACTTCCCACACCCCCTTATTCCGGTGTATCCATAGTAACTCGGATTTTTTATCCAATGGTTGTGGAAGCACCAGAAGGGAGGTGAAGGAGATTCTGGGTACGGGTGATCTTGGGCTGAGGAGTTCCTAAATTGTACCATTGACTGATGGGGTTGTGTTCTCTTTTTGGTGATTTGCAGTTCTTTCAAAGGGACGACAGTTTCCAAAGAGATGCCTACCAAATTGCACTATTCTTGGCAGTTCTATATTTCGTTGTACAGTTTCTGAGGACAACACTTTAGAGCCTACTTGGGTTACAATCTGAATATGTACAGTTGTAATTATCGGCTACACGTGCAGATAATGACTGCATCATAGTATTACTCGTATTATGTAACGACCTTTTGTACGAGAGAATTGTGTTGGCTGTTCTTTTTTTTGTTCGGCGAAAGTCAGTGTTGTTAGTTGTAGTTAGTGAGGTTTTTAACCCAATCCGACCTCAATCTCGCACCTAAGTTAATCGAATAAAGAATTTTAGACCAAGAATTAGATGATTGTCTTAGTATTTAATGATATTTAATTGAGCTTATTGTTCGTAGGAGTGGTCAAAGAATTAAGCTTACAAAATGAGTTGCTCCTATTCTCGCCCATTTCGGGTTAAGAATATGTGACAGCACGTTTTTCTCTATAAAGACGGTTCGTTCCAAAGTACGAAGTGGGAGACCAGGGATGTCATGACGAATATAAGTGAATGGCTATTTGACAATTCAGTAAGTCCTGTTCACACATACTTTTCTCACATAGATCGCGCACAAATCCGTGTGTAAGGCCCATTCTAGGTTTCACACAAACAATCTGAGCCGTTCATTACATGTAAAAAATATTTTTTCAAGGGTTTCTGCAGAAAATCAACTCAATCCGATATCTATATGTGCTCAATTCAGTCATCTAAAATCAAAAGTTAGATAATTGAATCAAGCACCTATAGATATCCGATTGAGTTGATTTGTAGAGAGAGCTCTTGAAAAAATATTTTACATTTAATGAATGGCTCGAATTGTTTGTATGGGACCCACTACAGATCCCACAATAAATCTGTGCACAAAATTTGTGTATTTTTGCTGTGGGTGTAGCATTACTGTTGATAATTACTCTGCACCTGAATTGATTTAACAGCTTGGGAATGCATTTGAGGGTTGTCATCGGGCTTTTACCCCCCACAATTGAGTAACCAGGTTATGTTACGTATATCTTAACTAATTTTTTAGGAAATATAATTATGAAAGTGGTGTATTTCTCAAGTATGTGAGACTTGTCCGTAACAAGAAATTCATTTGTAATTACTACGAGATAGGAGTCCGTAATAAGAAATATGAAGTTTTAAAGGGTTTCCTCTGGTAGGGAGTGTGTGTTATTAGGGCTGATAAAATAAACAATGTTACTACCGTTCGAACTCTTATTTGAATCGTAAAAGGGTCCTTGAATTTGGGTTTTTGGTAACTAGGTTCCTTGAAATTGTTTGTACCATAAACAAACTAAATTTGGACACGTTTTGAAACTTGTGAAGCTTTCAAATTAAACACGAGATCGAATTGATTGAATCTCGTTTGAGATTGAATGATAGACAAGCCAAGATAAAACTTCATCTTTGTGTTGAAATCCACACCATTTCAACCAATAGGAGAAGGAGGGTAATGTTCATCCTCAACTCAAAATAAGTGCAATTTTTTTCACCCTTCTGAAAAAAGGGTAAATATTATCCTTCCTCTTATTGGTTAAAATATTGTAGATTCCATCCCGTGCAATACACTTTTTGATAAGTATGACATTATTTTGTAGAATTGGGGCAAATTGAAAATTTAAAGTGGGGTCAATTAGTATTATTTGGGTGTGAAGTATAAATACCCTCGTTGAAAAATTGGATGGCAGTGGAGTCAGCTAACCCCATTTGTCTCCATTTTCCTCCGCCCTTGCTAAGAGGGTTTAGTTTAGTTATATTTGTTAGTTCTCTTTTTGGACTAAATGTCCACAATTGGTACACTAGGGACCAAAATGACACTTGCTTAATATTTTGGGGATCAAAAAGTAAATAAGCCATTTTCTTTTCAAATACAGCAGTTTTGAGGTTTGGACTTTGGAGAGGACTGGGCCTTGTCGGTAAGCCCAACCCATCGATGAACCTTTCTTTCTTTCTTTGGTTTACACAAGCAATGTTAGTGGGCAGAGAGCAGTAGCACACATGACGTACGTAGTAGTCGTTGAACAATTAGTTTTATTGCACCATCATCTTTTAGATTTTATTATTTATTGCAAGAGCAAGGAGGGTCTACATGCCGATAATAACGACTCAAAACACGCTTACACGAGAAAACCCACTATAATCCTTTCAATGATTCGGGCAAGGTCGGAGGACTTTCTAGTCAAATCATAAAAAGAAAGTATTGCATCCCCGTACGGGTCTGGTAACAATATGAAACTAGTGTCACAACTCAAGATATTAGTCGTTGCATCTGAAGCAAGACGGGATGCAGACTTATAATTGGGGGACAACAGAAGATTCTTTGCTGTCTCGAGCTTGGAAATGGCTGTCTCATAGTTTCTTATGCATGTCTGATATACATCTTTTAGAGGGCTTGCCGGCGTGCTATTAAAGAGAGAGCCAAGAGTATTGAGGGTCTGGTTAGCCGAGGCTTCACCCGCATCGATTGCGATCTGTGCGAGGCCTTTAACATCTGCAGTTGCTGAACGAGGGTCGGATTTGAAAATCTGTTGGCACAAAATATTGTTGATAGTTCTGGGGCAGATTGTTCTAACCAAATCACATGGTTGAGATGACGAGCCATTGAGTAAAAGCACCAGCAAAAGAGAAACCATCAAGGAAGAAGACCTACTGCATGAAAAATCCATTGCTAGCTATTCCCAATTCACCTTGAAAACTATTCTGTCTGTGGCTGTCTATAGAGATGATGTCCTCTTATATAGCTTTTAGAAGGCAACAACAAAAGCAAGGGACTACAGAAAATGAATGCAATTAAAAGGTTTTTTCTTTTTCATTAATGCCTTATTGCTAATATTGGTAATATTATCTTAATTATATTGGTAAGAAGTTAATTATTCCACATAATATCTTCTAAATGCTCCTCTCAACAAACCCCTCAATCTTGTGGAATCTCACACCCTATTTTGATGGTCCAAACGGTTCATTTGTAGGTCTTTTTCTCATTCGTAACGTGGCCCCCGGATCCAAAATCTCAATAATTTTGCCATGACCAAAAGCCTTTATTTCGAACAAACTCTCAGTTTCTCGGATCATCCATCTCAAAAATCCCGGTGGTGACTCTCAAGGGAGAACCGGTCGGAAAGCCCACAAAACCGTCTGACTTCGTATCTGTTTTTATAGATATGCACATGTTGGCTGTGATGTAACAAAGAAGAGTCGTCATGTGAGTTTTATCTATTTTGAACATCACTCAAATGCTAATTCTATAAGACTCGTCGGCATGAGGTAATGTTGGATATTCGCTAGAGTGTTTTCCCAAGTCGTGAACTAATTAAATTTTCTATTGGAGTAGAAAATGTGTCTATATGGTTAGATTGTTTGGTAATACTACCAAATATGTGAAATTAACATGCCTAGAAATTCATAAAATGAGTGTCGATGATAGTTCTAAACTTCTAGTAATATTGAACTGTACATCATTTGGCACAAAAACTTTGGAAAACTTTTCTACTCCATAGTGTTAATTTTTTCTTGCTAATCCAGCATTGCGGAAACTGATCATCAAGTTACGACATGATGATGAAATCCATCATGGCTACAACTCATCATATTGTTGTTTTTCTTCTGTGTTTGTATAACTGAGTAGCTTTTTAGGGTAATTTGTCATGGCTAAAACTCATCAAATTACTCCAATACTCGAATAATGGTTCAATAACCTTCATTAGGACTATTACTCAACAACAGCTGTGATTAGGGCCCAAGATGCCATGGCTTAGTCCTCCTAAAATGATTGATTTTTAAGGCCCCAAAATATTTAGTAGTCCTATGTAGGATATACCCAAAAAAAAACAAAAAAGCTCATCGAAAAATAAAACAAAGGCCCAACATACATCAAATCAATGTAAAGCCCAAAAATCATCCGTGGCATACTTGTAGTTGGAAAACTAAAGGGTCCATTTTTATTAGAAAATTCATCTTAAAAAAAGTGCCCGTGCTTTTTTCGTGCTCGTGTTTTTTTCGTGCTTTTCTTCTTCTTTTTCCTTTGGAAAACGGAAGTGCATTAAAGGGGAAAAAACTGACAGATTTCTAGTCGATCAAATTAAGGCAGATGATTCCAAGAAGAAAGACCTCAATTTTCTATGGTATTGACGAAATACTAGGTGTACATGTGATTGTGCCTACTAGCGGGATTGAAGAGAGACAGAAATCGCCCAATTTATAGTGGGGCGCATTTCTGATTTGTAAATACTAGGTGTACTGGTTTGTAAATATCGGGCTTCGGAACACCGATCATGAAAAGCAAGGAAACACAAGAGGATAAAGAGGGATTGGAGAGAGACAGAAATCACAGAAGTCATGATTATGGCTGTGGGTTTCTGTCGATGACTCCCTTGTGTTGGTTAGTTATACTAATTGGTTTTGCTTGTGAAGTCGCCCAATTTATAGAGGGGTGCATTTCTGTCTGTTGATCTTGTATAGAGTCAGCTCAAGGTATTTGAGTGTCTAAGGTCTCTTCTAAGAATAGTGTCTTAAATGCTTGACAATTTTTACAGAAAAACATAAACAGTCACTATTGGAGCGGTTCCTTGAACCAAGTCGAACACAAGTCAGTAGAGGCAAAAATTGAAAAGTCGAAGTATTTTCATGCCGAAATTGAAAATTGAATGACCAAAATGAATTTTTGGTTAAAAGCGAAGGAATATAAAACAAATTTTCTCAAGAAGATATGATAGATAAACTGGATTATGAAAGCGTCATTACTTAAAACACGCGCGATAGTGATTAGTGATACAAAATATATTTATGTTTCGAGAAGAACCTACCATTACTTAATTTCTTCCATTTTTTTGGTGGTTGTAAATCTCTTGTAATACGTTTACCAACCAAAATAAAGTTAATTGCAATGACAGGGAAGGAAACAAATGTGCACACAGAGTAGTAGACATTGAAAAATTAAGGGTTAAATACCGGGACACCCCTCGAATTATTCCTGTTTGTCTCGCTCACCCTCTCATAGACCCCTTCCGTCAGGATTCCGTCCAAAACTGTTAGAATTTTGCCCTAATTTTTTCGAAATGTGAAAAAATATTCCAATTTTGCCATCTTCTTCGCTATGAAACCCTAACACTAAAATACACCACAGCCCCACCACTTCCACCGCCACCTCCCCACCTCCACCACCACCCCCACCACTTCCAGCTCACCCCCGACGAACTCAACCATTGCCACCACACAGCCCCACCATCCCAACCACCACCCTAACCCCCCACACCTAAAGTAGCGATGGCGCCACCATAAAAGTCGTCCGCCGCCTACTCGGCTGCCTGCCCGCCTCCAAAAACAAGCCCAAACCCCGTCTTCATCACCCGCGAGCCCGACCCCTCCATGACCCCCTACTTCCTCGACGTCCCCACCAGCGCCGACGTCGTCGTCTTCATGACCTCCTCCTCTCTCTCTCTCTCCCCCCGAAATCACCACCAGCCACCACAATCACCACCACCAAATTGCAACCACCACCGACCACCATGGACACCAGCAACCACCGTCAACGCCGAAGACCACCACCCATGCCAGTAACCACCATCGACTGGACCAACAACTTTCGAACAGAGAACAGTACTTGTCAAACTCAAAATCAACCAAAACCCACAGATTGAACTAAAAAACACCAAAATAATCTCAAATCGAATTTCAAAACCCTAATTTGAGCCATTTTGAAGGGTATTTGACTTGATTCGAACTTGTTCGAGCCCTAATCAGATCTCGAAATCCCTAGATTAAGACCAACAAACACTGGGGACACCGTAATCAAGCTATTCAAGAATCTTTCAAATCCTATTTGTCCGTGTAACCTTCGATTCAGCCTTTTGCAAACTGTTATCACATCTATCCCACTCGATTGATACCAGATTCATTGAGATTCATACCACATGCTGCTATTTTCGAAGGCTTTTGATAGGATTCACACATGGGTCTCTGTCGATTCGAGTGCCAAAGGACTCGATTAGAACCCTAAACACATGGGTCTCCCAGTGTTTGGAATGAGTTGGTGTTCGGTGGTGGTGTTTGGCCATGGTGAATGGCGTGATGGTGGTGGTGGTGAGGAGAAAAAGATGAAGACAGAAATGGTGGAGGAATGAATCGGTGTATGAACGGAAATGGTGGTGGTGTTTGGTGGTGGAATGAACTGGTGTGTCGTGATGGTGGTGGAATGAATTGATGAACCGATGGTGGTCTGGTGTGGTATATATATGTAAGGGTAAAATGGACTTTTCATTCATTCCGTCTCACAGTTTTGGACGGAAACCTGACGGAAGGGGTCTATAGGACAAAAAAACTTTGCTCATGGGGCTGGCCGTAGGCAAAATTCTATGAGGGGGTGAGCGAGACAAACATGAATAGTTCGAGGGGTGTCCCGGTATTAACCCAAAAATTAATTTTATAGCTCATCATTTAGATCCTTTTATTCATTGCGCAGCCGCAAAGCGATGGTCTACATGTAGAAAATGATGATTTAACTTACGTTTACACAAGAAAATCCAGTAAAATAATTCCAGTGATACGGGCAAGGTCTAGTGACTTATGAGCGAAATCATTGAGTTTTGCCGGTATGGTCAGCTATGGTGATAATAGGAAAATAGTTTCACAACTCTGGATGTTCTTCTGTGCATTGTCAGCAGGAGTGATTGCAGATTTATAGTTTTTTTTTGTTTTTTAGATTGCAGATTTATAGTTGGGGGACATTAAAACTTTCTTTGCCGTCTCGAGGTTGGAAATGACGGCATTGTAGTTTCCTACACATGTCTGAAATCGATCTTTGAGGGGGCTAGCTGGTGTGCTATTGACTAGAGAGCCAAGACTATTGAGGGTTTGGTTAGCCGAGACTTCAAGCGCGTCGATTGCAATAGTATGAGGCCTTTAACGTCTGTGGTTGCCGAACGAGGATCGGCTTTGAAAATCTTTAGGCACAGATCACGGTTGGCAGTTTGCGGGCAGATTTTTCTAACCAAATCACTTGATTTTTTCACATTGGGGCTTTGAGAAGATGAGCCAGCGAGTAGAAGCACCACCAAAAGAGAAACCAACAAGGAAGAAGAGCTACTGCAGGAAAGATCATATCCATTAATGCTAAATACTCCCTATTCAACTTGAAAACTATTTCTGTCTGTCTCTTTCTTTGGAGAGGTGTGTGTCCTCTTAGAGTATCCACAATGATATAATCAAAAGTAAAAGGTTTTTAAAGTAAACAGTATTGCGGTTCAAAAAAAAAAGTAAACAGTATTGATGCAAAATATGGTTCACAATACTATAATCAAACTTAACAACCTCTTTAGAAATAATCAAATTTTGGGCTTTGGATAACCAAAATTAACAACCTTTTGACAATAATCAAATTTTATAAACCCTACATATTCTCAATCAAATACACCAATTATAATACAAAAGTATTCTATCTTTCTTCCATTTTCCTCTCTCTTTCTTTTCGAACAATTTTTATGGAAAAAAAAATTATTTTACTATGTTTTTTAGAAAACTGTTTTTTTAAAAATAGTTTTTTCCCAATAAAAAAAGTATCACAAACTATTTTCTATTTCTAGTAAATAATTTTTATTAGTTTCAAAACTATTTTTCAAAAACCTATTCCCCACTGTTCATAGTTTTTAGTTTTTTATAGTATGAAAAAATGATGTGACAAGTTTTGGTTATCCAATTTTGATTTTGCCATTGTAGACATCTACATTACTAACTTTAGCAATCTCTTAAATGAATAATCAAAAGCTGATGTGGCAACTTTTGATTATTAATTTTTGATTATAGCATTGTGGATACCCTTAGGGGTGCTCCGGTTTCTTAAAAACAGAACTTTTAAAAAAGGAAGATAATTTCAAATTCAAAAATTATGTGTTTACGTAAATAATTTTCCTACCAATATGGATCTTGTTTGATAGATCTCATTAAGATATTTTAAACAATCATAAGTTATAAAGGGGTAAAATGGTAAAATTGACACAAAGTCAATGTAATTATAATCTTTTCTTGAATTATGTGAAAATCAAAATAGGCGTAACAAATTGGGACGGAGGGAGTACAAAAGCAAGATATATACTGTGAAAAATGGATACGGTCAAAGGATTTTGTTTTCATTTATTGCGTATTGCTAATAATGGTAATAAAATCTTAAGGATTTTGGTAAGAATTAAGTTACTCCACATAGGATTTTGTTTTTTTTTTTTTTTTCACTTATTTCAATTGCTAATATTTGTAATAAAATCTTTAGGATTTTGGTAAGAATTAAGTTACTCCACATAGGATTTTGTTTTTTTTTTCATTTATTTCAATTGCTAATATTTGTAATAAAATCTTTAGGATTTTGGTAAGAATTAAGTTACTCCACGTAGGATTTTGTTTTTTTCATTTATTTCAATTGCTAATATTTGTAATAAAATCTTTAGGATTTTGGTAAGAATTAAGTTACTCCACATAGGATTTTGTTTTTTTTCATTTATTTCAATTACTAATAATATTTGTAATAAAATCTTTGGGATTTTGGTAAGAATTAAGTTACTCCACGTAGGATTTTGTTTTTTTCATTTATTTCAATTGCTAATATTTGTAATAAAATCTTTAGGATTTTGGTAATAATTAAGTTACTCCACATAGGATTTTGTTTTCTTCATTTATTTCAATCGCTAATATTTGTAATAAAATCTTTAGGATGTTGGTAAGAAGTTACTCCACATAGTACCTTTCAAACGGTCCTCTCAAACGCACAATCTCACAACCTATTATCGCGGTTCAAACTGTTCATTTTGTAGGTTTGAAAGTGAAAATATTCATGCAAAAAGTTAGGTTACCCAGACATTTTAGCAACCTAAAGATTTTACATTTGTATTACGATCAGGAAATGGACTTAATAATTTGTCCTTTTCATCATTGATTTGAATCATGCATGTGCTGTTTCTTTTTCTATGAATATTGGGTGTTAAAATGATTATGAAAAATATAAGGACTAATTTGTTACTCCAAAATGCTTACGGCTGTGAAAACCCATTTTTAGTGATTTGAATAAGGCATTGATTGAAATCCAATTAATTTGTTAAATAATTACGAATAACATCAGATATTTGTAGCAATTTGAAGATTTTACATTTGTATTGTGAGAAATGGACTTTATAATTTGTACTATTCATCAACGATTTGAATTAGGAACTGATTGAAATCATATTAACTTGTTGATCGTTTTTTGCACAAATGATTTACATGCATGTAGGATCTACAAAATAAACCGCTCGGATCATCATATGACTCCACGTTATTAGATGTTGCGTTTGAGAGGAGTGAACTCAAGGCTCTTTTTTTTTGTGCAAAGGAACTCTCCCTTCTATGTAAGAATACTCAAAAGCGGGTTCGATTTTCTATTGTTGATAGGAATATTTTCCCAATAGAATTACTGATTTGTATAGTTGCAATTGGAAAAATAATTAAGGGAAATTATGGATAATGTTAATTAGCTTTTACAGAGAGAAATGATAGGAATATTTTCCCAATAGAATTACCAATTTGCATAGTTGCATTTGGAAAAAAATAATTAAGGGAAATGATGGATAATGTTAATTAGCTTTTACAGAGAGATGTCAACACTGTAACGTGTAATTTGTTGTTTCTTTTCCTACTGATTGTCAAGACTAATCTATCTATCAATATCCTAAGGGAATGTAGTGGACTTCTCAAAGCCTCCAAACCCACATTCCTAATTTTCTAGATTTTTCACTTTTTAAAAACCAAAAAAAAACCTCACATCCCTCAATTAATACCACCAGACGGTTTTAAAAAAACCCCACGTGCAATACCGACATGTGCGTTCCCACTTCCTATCTAACCAAATCCCACGCCCATTACGAAACCCACGTCCATTACTCCATTAAACACCGGATGGTTTAAAAGAAAAAAAGGAAAATGAGACCCACTTTCGCATGCCAATATGTAGGTTCCCACTCAGACTACCAGAACACGTGTATTGATCCTTTGCAAAACACCCCTTTCGAAAGCAAACTACCCACGTCCATCAGAAACATAAAAATAAAAATAAAAAAAAACTGACCCAAGACTAATAATATCCTTTCGAAACCAAACTACCCACGTCCATCAGAAACCAAAAAAAAAAAAAAAAAACTTACCTACGACTAATAATATGTTCCCACACCCATTTTTTCTATTCTTCCACTCTTTTAGAAAGTTCGGTCCGTGGCTTCAATTGTTCACGAAGTGGATATCGGTCCTTAGCTTCAATTGTTCATGAAACGGATATCAATTGCTCAAAGGTTAGTTTCCATCTCAAAACTACGTACGCACTCAAATACTACACTGTGAAAACCATCTAATCTTGCTCTCTTTTTTTTAACAGTCACAAGGTGATAAACGGGGTGAAAAATTAAGTGGCAATCAAAAGAAAACTACATCCAAAGAGTGACTCCGTGGCTTCAATTGTTCACGAAGAGGATATCGGTCCTTAGCTTCAATTGTTCATGAAACGGATATCAATTGCTCAAAGGTTAGTTTCCCTCTCAAAACTACGTACGCACTCAAATACTGCACTGTGAAAACCATCTAATCCTGCTCTCTCTTTTTTAATAGTCACAAGGTGATAAACGGGGTGAAAAATTAAGCGGCAATCAAAAGAAAACTACATCCAAAGAGTGACCGGTAAAACTCTTTCCGCTTTCTAAACTAGCCTTTGTGCCCGTTTGATACACTGGCTAGCGTTTTGTGTCCGTTCAATGCAACATATTTGTATTTTTTCAGAAAAGAATCACATTTGTATTTTTTCAGAAAAGAATCACATTTGTATTTTTTCCTCGCGCTTTCAGTTTATTTGCTTACTCAGTTGATTAATTTTGCATGGAACAACTCTTTTGATCAAAGGTTAACTCTTCTGCCACTATTTAACCTAAGGTCTTGACAATTGAAAGTGAGGAACGAAACCGAGTGCTTTGACATCCCTAAGTAGCCAAGAGGTACTTCTCATCATCTCCTCCTTCGGAAAATAAAGTTAACTTTTTCCTCGCGCTTTCAGTTTATTTGCTTACTCAGTTGATTAATTTTGCACGGAACCCCACTAATCCATCGCTATGTGCACGAAATTGGGTGACTGAGCCTTGATTATTTCTCCTGTTTTTCGTGTATTAGTATACTATGAAATGTTAAATCATTACATGGTTTGTTTTCTTTGCTAATTCGGCTGACATCTTATTTGGGGGTAGTACTTTTACATTTTATGCAGATTTTCATGAGGCCTTCTCCATGTTTGTGTCGTAGTGATCACTCAGATATGTTGAGTGAAGTATACGATTTTGAATCTAGACGTCATAGGGAGGGCAACCCAGGCGAAAATTTTGTCATACAAAAAATAGAGGCATGTAGAGCCTTGCAAAATCGTGGAGAAAATATAAGTGAACAATACCTTATAGGAAAAATAGTAGACCTCCTATCACCAAGTTGGATGCAGGTGAAGCGAACTATATTTCAAAGACATGTTATAGAAAATGCCACACACTTGATGAGTGTTTTGATGGAAGAGGAGCATAATGTCCACTATTTGTGGATGGAGTTTGAACGAGGGCCAATGATGCCAAACTCAACTGTGAGATCGCACATTCTAAATAAAAAGAACCAATTTCGTAGTCTAAGGAAAAAAGGTTTCAAGCCAAACATTACGAATTTGATTCAGGCTATAGTTAATACCCTCCCACCCACATGGCCTAAAGAAAGAATTTTCCAAAACTTAAAACAAAATCTCATGGATATGAAAGCATTGGCTAGAGGAGATAGAGACTAATATCATATGTCTGCAAGCTTTGGACAAAGTGGAGCAACAATTTAGAGAACAAGAGGAGCAACAAGAAAAAAAACGACAAAAGGTAATAATACAGATTCCTTTTAGGAGGAAAAACTGTTTGTACATATCCATTTAGTTAAAAATTTAAGTCCAATACAATACTGCACTAACTAATGATTAAATTTTCTTATGTCTTGCTTTTGCAGGTGACGCGAAGATTGGAATTTATATAGGGAGGAAACTCTATAGTATTTGGAGTTTCATGCTATCCATTTTGTGAATATATTGCTTTGATTAATTTTAGGTGTTCAGTTTATATGAGTATGAGAGTACTTTGTTTTATTTTAGGTGTTCATTTTATTTAAGTATGCGAGAATTGTTCATTGTCATACCAAGAGTTGTTCATTGTCGTACCAAGAGTTGTTTCTTTAACTAGCGTTTATCCCGTTCTATGCACGGGCAAAACTAACCCGTTCTAGCATTGTGCCCATTCGAACCTACTTTTATTAATTGTCCTGTGAATCGAACGGGCACAACGCTAGAACGGATTAGTTTTGCCCATGCATAGAACGGGATAAACGCTAGTTTGTTAAATGCTTATGACGGATACAAACCATTTCATGGAAAGAAGATGCGATCAACACTACAACGTCAAACGTGTATGTCTTGCTTCTTTTTATACGCTTGTTGGGTGTATTATATATATATACACACATAGAGTTCGGATCTCCTAACCGTGCGGGACTCCCCTTTTCCGATCGAATTATGACGATCCGAACCGCTCAAAGTGATCAGAACGTGATTTTAAGGATACTTGTGTGAAATCAGCAAAAAAAATGATTAGGAAGGGCTTGATCCGAACAGTTTTTTATTGAACGGTGCAGTAAAAAACTGCTCGGATCAAGCCATTCCCGATCATTTTTTTGCTAATTTCTCGTGGGTACCCTTAAAATCACGTTCTGAACATATTGAGCGGCTCGGATCGTCACAATTCGATTGGAAAAGGAAACTCCTGCACTGTAAGGCCGTGCGGGATCCCTCATTGGATCCTAAATGTGTGTGTGTGTGTATATATATATATATATATACACACACACACACACACACAATCCGGTTCATCCCAGATGGCCAAATGGTGCGGGACGCATTTGTGAGCCGTTGGATTTAATCCAACGGCTAAGATAAGAGAAGGCAATAAAAACGCGAGTAATTACACTTTCCCCCTAAAACCCTCACACTTCCCCCCCCTGCTTTCATTCCACGGCATTCACGCAGAACAGAGAGAGAGAGAGAGAGAGAGAGAGAGAGAGAGGGAAGAAACGCGGATGAACGAAGAAGAACGATAACGAACGAAGAACACAAGAACGACGTCCCGCACCAACCAGCCAATGTATTTCTGTATCTCTCTGTCTGTCTGTCTCTCTCTCTCTCGAAAAATCTGGTTAGAGCTGGTTTTGCCGAGTCTGGTATTTTTGTGTTCTTCATTTATCTATGTTCTTCTCGCTGCTTCGTTCTCTTCGTTCATCGCGTTTCTTCTCTGGTTCTGTCTCTTCGTTAGGGTCTGCGTGAAATGAACGAAGGGCAAAAGTGTGAGCCGAAGAGGGGGGTTAGCGTAATTTATGCGAGTTTTTTGCCTTTTCTTTTCCTGGCCGTTGGATTTCCAACGGCTGAGAGCTTCATCCGCACCATTTGGCCATCCGGGATCTCTTAAGAGAACCGAATTGTGTGTGTGAAGTGTGTGTGTGTATATGTTATATATATACGGGACGGTTCCGCGGACAACTATTTAGACACCTAAAAAAACACCCAGAATCTCAATCTCATAATTCCCAATCAAAATTTTATAATCCGAACCATTCAATGTGTGCAGAATGTGATTTTAAGGGTGCCTACGAGAAATTAGCAAAAAAAATAAACGGGAAGTGCTTGTTTTGAGCAGTTTTTAATTGAACCGTTCGTTAAATCTAAGCTAAAAACTGCTTAGATCAAGCCCTTCTCGGTCTTTTTTTTTGCTGATTTTTCGTGGGTACCCTTAAAATCACGTTCTGATCACATTGAGCGGCTTGGATCATTAAAATTTGATTGGGAACTATGAGGTGTTTTTTTAGGTGTCTAAATAGTTGTCCATAATCAGGACTGAATTTGGCGTCAAATAATCAGGACTGAATTTGTTACAATGATTATGATGGATAACAAGATTTTAAAGAAAAAATATGTTAACACAATAAAGTGTATACATGCACGTGCTGTTTCTTTTTCTACGTGTATTGTGTGTTACTGTAAATGATTATGAATGATATCGGGACTAATTTGTAAAACCATTTTTTGCCGTTTTGACCTCTCAATAACAACAACAACAGAACCCATGTAGTCCCCAATCATTGGGGGTACGAGGGGGGAGGATTGGAGATAAACCTGTCCATGGGCCGGATCCGATCCGGATCCGATAAGACCTAAATCCGATAAGACTCGTATCTGATAGTGGTAATCCGGATCCGAAACATTCGGATCCGATCCAAAAACTTTTTACTTCAAAAATTTTAGCAAAAAAAATACAATTTTTTTCTGAAAAAAAATTAAAATTAAAAAATTTAAATAAAATACAACTTCTTAAACATTTTTTTTTCAAAATAAAAAATTTACTGCTTTTTTTAAAAAAAATTAAAAAAATTAAAAAAAAATAAAGTTCGGATTCAGATTGATAACGGATTTAATCCAATCCGAATCCGAATCCGATCCGTATTTGAATTACCAGATTCGGATTATCGGATCGACGTTATCGGATTCCGATCCGGATCGGATCCTGATCGAATCCGGTCCATTGACAAGCCTAATTGGAGACAAACCAAACCTTTGGTAATATGTACAAAGTGGCTGCTCTCAAAATACCTCCGAAACAGTAGCCCCCATATCTATTTTGCTGTGGAACCATACCCTCAAATCAAAGCCGAATGACATCAGAGAGGACAAGCCTAAAGACCCAATTCAATTTATGTGCATATTATCATGGTTCCTTGATTGATAGTTTTGACCACTACATTTGAAAATAAATTCTCTCTGTCTCTCTCTCTTATGAAAATGGTAGTTACTGTGCATCCGTAGAAAACAATCTTTGTTTTATCAATCAATAGGATGGGATAGGGGTATAGCTAAGGGTGTTGCAATTCGCAGCGATAAAACTCAAATCCAAGTATTTTACCTAGTAAGAGATCGCCGCAATCACTAGGCCAATCCGTTGGTCTATCTATACTATTTACGTGCCCGTACTATGCATATTTTCTTCCCAGCAATATGGAATGTCTGTTTTCCCCTTAAAACTCAATTTGCCAATTGGTGACTCATCTTCGTCTCTTTGAGGAAAGCTACAAACAACCATGGTGCATTACACGCGCGTTAAGGGCTGGAAATATTAACGTTAATGCTATTAGTACCGATAGCATTTTTTTTCCTTTCGGTTGCCCGTGGTGGGGATTGTCCTAGTTTGAGGATTTGTTGGACTTACCCTAGAGTCGATCCTTTCGATTATAAGACTCAATATCTTCTTATTATGCCAGGGGCATGGATTCACGCTAACAAACTAATATGTGTGCAAATGTACATGTGGTAAACACATGTCAGATTTGTAAGCAGCTCTATCGGTTCAATCCGTTCGATTTTTAGGCTCATTTATGATTTACCAAATGAGTTGATCTTAATATTTAAAAAGTTCGGCTTGTTTTATAGGCTCGGTGTTTAATGAGGTTTATTAACTAAATTAGTTAGGTTCGGCTAGTTTACAACGTCGAGTTTTGAACATGTTTGGTGAATGAGTTGAGCCCAAACACTATAAAACTTGGTTCGGCTCATTTGTGCCCGACTGAGTTTGACTCCTTGGTTCAATTTGGAGGTAGGGCGTCGGGGACTATGGCCTTTCCCAACCATTCCAAAAAGAATTTTTCAAAAATTTCCTCTACTTTCAACATTTCTCTCTCTATCTCTCTTCACTTGTTACCCCTACTATTTTTCAAAAAAAAATTCAAACTCCAATCCAAACAGAGCATAAAACGCAGTAAATCTGTTCATACAGATTTTTCACGCACAGATTGTGCACAGATTGGAATGTGGGGCCCACTACGGGTCCCACACAAATGATCTGAGCCGTTCATTAAATTTAAAATATGTTTTCAAGTGCTCCAGAGAGAAATGAGCTCAATCCATTACCTATAAATGCTTGATTCAATCATCTAACTTTTCATTCAAGTTTTAATATCCTAAAAACTGAACGAAAAGTTGGATTATTGCTTCAAGCACTTATATATATGTAGCAGATTGAGTTGATTTCACACGAAGGGCCTTCAAACCATGTTTTAAATTTAATGAACGGTTCGGATCATTTGTGTGAGACCCTTAGTGGGCCCCACATCCCAATCTATGCAAGATCTAGGCTTAAAAAATCTGTGTCATTAGCACTATTGCGAGCCTGGTTAGGGCCGCAGCAGCAGGTTTGGTGACTCGCCCTCTGACGTGGATGAGTCCATTATATCCGAGGTCTGTTCCAAATCTTGTGAATTTTTTTGTTTTTGTTTTTGATTTTGGTGTTGTTCAAATCTGGTGATTTAGTAATGGCAGATTTGCGTAAATTAGGGCACGATCCATGGGTGTATATGGTAGATAAGAACCCTAGTATGCGAATCACCAAAAGCGGAGGTAGCCACAGTAGTACATTGTTAGAGGGGTGAAAGGGTGAGTTGGAGATGTGATCTAGAGTGGTGGAGAGAGAGAAAGTGGATTTACTGAAGATTCATATAGGAAGAAAGTGGCTAATTTTTTTTGACGAGAGGGGTGATCAAGAAAATTAAAGGTGGTGGGGATAGGCTATTTGTTTCTAGAGAAGATGTTGAAGGGATTTTGAGGCGTGGGTGGGAAAGTTCAAGTTTCTCTGGTGATAGTTTGAGTTTCATGACCCTGAAAACAAAATGGGTTTTTGCAAAACCTAAGTATTAATTTACGAGTTCGTTGTGTGCTTGTTAAAGTACGACCGGGATTGTTGGTGCTGGGTATTAAGGTGAGGCATTGTGCCAAATTCGTGATCAGAGCTTCCATGTCGTTGCCAAGAAGATATTTACTGAATCTAGATCTCGGTAGATTATAGGCTCACGAGTCACAATGACTATGAAACCGGTGATTATATCCTTCCTGATGATGGGATGGGAGCTCAGATCACAAATTTGAGCATTTCTCGAAGATCAGAAAATAATGCAAGTGCAAGAATATTTGTTTTGTGCATCTGATTTGATACATGTTTTGTGATTTGTGAACAAATTTGGATTAATCGTATGGAATTTGTAGTTGGCCGGATTATGGGTCAACCCTTTATGCCAGACCATCAGGCCCAGTTCAACACAGGCCCAATGGGCCATACGACGAGAGCCCATTGGCAATATCAGGCCCGGTTCGACACACACCCAATGGACCATACAACCAGTGCCCATTGGCAATCGGTTGGGTTGCTCGGCCCAGGACTTGACGGGTGGGCCGAGGTGTTGCGTTAGATTGCGTGCACTGACCTCTCGTCCGAAATCAAGACACATTGGTGTTGGACCGTTTGCTCCTGCCTTCGTCACCACTTGTCGTCCAGCCTATTGATTTTGTCACAGTGTCACACCTTTATTTGACGAGTGGCGTCCTGACGGAAACAAGAACTTGCTAGTACAGATTGGCTCGGTCTGGCTGTGCGATACCAATCTGGTCCTGCTGTGTGGCACCTCTACGTGTACAACGACGGTGCGGTCCAGCCACGTGGCATGAATATGCTCTCAATGCATGGCGTGGCCGTGCATGATCAACTGCAGCCAATCTAGTCCCGCCACGTGGCATGGTTTCCTGCCTGGCGGCAACACAGTGCCGGGGGATCATGGTCCTTCTTTTTGCAGAGCTAGGTGGAAGAGGGAGCTGTCTCAACCGACTTAGAGGATCCGAGACAATTAGGAGGTCTAGATTGAACACCACCCCACAGAATTCACTCGAGGTTTGGTTTTGAATTTATGAGTCAATAAGAAAATGGCTTTTACCAAAATCGAATATTTGGAGAATTAGGTGCTCCCCGAGAATCAGTTAGCAATGTTGTGGTTATTGAACTTGTATTGACTATTTCATTAGAATGACAAAAGAAAGCACGTGCAATGTCTGATTTGATTTACTAAGCTATGAATTCGAAAGGAACATTTTCTCTGTGGTGTCTGAGATGAAGTTATGCTCTGGGTTCATCCGAACATGGCGGTGGAACCCTCTCTAACTATGGGCAATGATCCAACCTACATGATATAGCAGTTGATTCGTCCAAGTACAATATTTTTTGTTAGAGAATTTAAGTTAGATGATACGAAGATAGCTCAACTTGTAGATGGAATTTGGGGCAGTTTTCAGGGTTCTGATTAGCCCCCGAAGTCAGGTTTAGTATCAATCAGTGTGGGACTTTGGAGTCCATTGCCTGTTGTTGTGGCCACCTCACTTTTCCAGATTACTTAATTTTGTATCTTCTCTTATGAATCAAGACAAATCTAATTCATTTTTTTAACGCTTAATCAACCTGATATTTCATGATTTTCATACATGACATTATATCATTCCACTGCTATTGCAGAATTGGAAATTAATATAATTATCCGTAATTGGACAAGATGATCAGAAATTAGCTCCCAATGAGGTCATCAATGGCTCCAAGATTGCTTCTGAAAATGAGATGGTATGTCTTCTCAGTTGGGTGAGCTGCATCCCAGAATACGTACTTGTCGGAATCAGAACAAAGCGAAGTTGTTGCGTTGCATTGTGTGCCAATTTCAGATAGCCCAGTCCCACAGCAACCCTTGTTCACCTCGGTATAACCTGTAAAATCCATTTTAACAGATTAAATTCTGGATTTCCACATTCCTTAAGAAATACTATGCCTTCCGTACTAACCGTATTCATGTGGGTCCTGTATAACATCGAGTAGGGGTTCTACAAAGTCAATGTAAACGATCTTTGTCTTGGGATGTTGACTCTGCAGATCCTCCAACTCTTCCTGGAGCATAGAGTTGAAATCTTGTGATATGGCATTCACGTAACCAATACAAGCCCGAGCTTTATCTTCTGTATTCTTTGCAGGTTGAGGAAGCAGAGTGATACCAACAGGAATGCAACCCAAGGGTGGCAGACCATTTACTGCGATTTTTCGAGCCCCTTGGTCCAATAACCGCTGTAAGCTTTGAAAGAAAATTAGCACATATATATTTCCTTGTATTTTTGCTAGAGGGGACTAAGAAATATGTATGCGATATTGCTTGAGATGCTAGCATATTCTCAGATTCATACAGTCAAGCTAATTGGCAGATATGCTTAGTGTGAGTTTGGGTTGTCATAACTTATCGTTCGCATTTCTGGTAGTATTATATTCACCGTTAAAGAACTTCTTAAAATTTGATTCTGATTTTTTTACTTTTCTATTCGTGTTGATGAGAGGAATCAAACAAGTTAAAAAGCATGGACCAAGTTTGAAAAGTTCATAAAAAGACAAAGCTAACTTCAAGGCGGCTCTCCCATTTAAAATGTAACAGAATCAGGCAGAGTGGTGTTTTGCTGGTACGTAGTGGGGTTAATTACTAGGTTTTTATGCATTTGAATTGAAAGGCTGTAGGCTCCAAACCTTGAAAAATCGCCGAATAAATAACAGCAAGAACTGCTCATAATCGCGGGGGTTTTTGTTTGGTTGGCCGATGCCGTCGTGGAAATAGGTGAACGCAAAGTCATCAGACCCCGCGTTCACATAGAAGATGGCTCGCTCAATCTGACTATCGGCTTTCTTCTTTCCAATTGCGTTTTCCAGCCTCAATTTGTATTCCTCGAAAATATCAAGCTGCTCGAATAACTGCAATGCATTCTGCAGAGATACAGAAATTTCACTTAGAATAAGAGAGTGAAACTATATCCAATAGCACAAGATTAACAGCTGTTAATTTAAAGCGATCAGTAGGCAACATTTTAAATATTTGAAAATTGAATCTTCAATCTGATAAGAGGGATCCAAACTAATAAGATGAACAGACCACAAAATGAAGGGGTGAGATCTTAGGAGTCATGGGGCGTAAACAAGATTTAACCAATAGTAAATTCAAGTTGCCAACTAACAACAGTCTATCACCCGCCCAACCCAACGCTTTGAATTTGATTGGCGGGTTGCCCATAATTAGCGTCTAAAATTTGCAAATCGTTAAAAAAAGAATTACTCCTTGTGTTGTTTAAGGCATATGAGAGAGAGAGAGAGAGAGAGAGAGAGAGAGAGAGAGAGAGAGAGAGAGAGAGAGAGAGACGGTTTTGTTGGCAGTGTAGGGGTCGAATCCACTGGTGGCAGAGGCGAAACTGATGGCCGTGGGGGACTCTTTCAGATCAAGTCGTGGGTCCAAGTATGGCCGCGTGAAGTCTACCGCACCCACGTAGTGCGCTGCACTTCCAAAACAACACAGAACAAATTAGTATCACAACAAATAAACATCCCATTATTTTTTGAAGTACTTAATTCCCAGCGAAAGAAATCTACTACGAATACATGAATAGAACAAACTCATTTCAAAAACCCACCAAGGATGTCCGGGAACAGAAGTCCATTCGAAAACCTCCCTGTAGGGACTCCGCCGGGGAAGTCTCTGCCATAAGGAGGAAAGTTGCTCCTGAACGGTGTGTTTATGAAATCGTTGTTGCCGGGGTCCACGAAGGAGTCCCCGAAAGTGTATACGGAGCAGAAGAGCTCCTTACTGGTTTGTAAGTATCGGGCTTCGGCACACTGATGAGAAGCAAGTAAAAACAGGAGGACAAAGAGGAGGGATTGAGGAGAGAAAGAACTCATGATTAGTTTCTGTCAATCAATGACTCCTTGTGTTGGTTTTGCCTTGCGAAGTGGCCAATTTATAGGGGGGGCACATTCCCGTATGGTGCTCATATGTGGGTATGATCGAGATGTGCAAGCTACTAAGCTAGTATCCTGTTTACGTTTCTTCTAATCTAAAATTTTTTTTGATAGTTTTGTCCTTATTTAATTTTTCTTTTTTGCATTCGATTAGTTTTTTCCCAAACTATTGTGAATTATTGATTCGCCTCGACGAGAGAAATCGGAAAAATAATTTTTTTTTCTTTTACTTTTACCCAAATATTGACTTTTTTTTTGCTGAAAAAGAAAATATTTCTTACACGCTTGGATAATACGTAATTTCAAATTTCGGGGACTCAGTTCATAATGTTCAAAATTTGATCTATTGCTTTCTAGTAGGGCTGCTCAATCTGCCCAATTCACATGCATTGCATACTTCTAGATATTACACCATGTAGTGTATGCCGAGTGCTCACCCTCTTCAATGTGTCGGATTATTTTTGACAAGTGCCTACGTCACTACCAACATTATTTGCGTACGTGATTGTAATATTCTCTTCTTCTTTTTCCTTTGGCAAATGGATGTGCATTGAAGGAAAAAAGTTGACAAAATTTCTACTCAAATTAAGGCACATGATTCTAAAAAGAAAGAGCTCATTTTCTACGGAATCAACGAAATATGCGTACATGTGATTGTGCATGTGCGCATTAGTGTCTGTCTCTATCCTTATTTCTAATCACAAGTTTTGATCAAATTATTTTTTACTTTTTCGATTACTCTCGACGAGATGAATCAATAAGTTAAAAAAATTTAACACAAAATTAACAAATTTAAAATACATACATACATACATACATACATATATATATATAGAGAGAGGAATTTTCAAGTAAGGGATCCCTCATTTTTTTAAAATGAGGGACTTTCATTTCTAGATCAAAATTTGAAAATTCGAGCCGCTCAATGTGTGCAGAACGTGATTTTAAGCGTACCCGCGAAAAATCAGCAAAAAAAATGACCGGAAAGGGCTTCATCCGAGTAGTTTTCATTAAACACAAAAAAAAAAAAAAGTTTACTTCTTTATCCAAAACCACCCGTTGGTGGATCACAAGATGACATCTAATCAAATTAATTTTATATGATAAAATACCCAAAATCGATGCCTCTAGTTTGACAGACAAAGTTAACATCGTCTGTGTTGGGGATCAATTAAACACAAATTCCTAACATCGGGGACTGAATGTACATGCAATCGGCATAACAACGACCAAAAAGACATTTGCTTAATTCAGTGGGGACAAAAAAGGTAAATAAGTTTTATTTTTATTTTTTTTCCCCAAATAACAGATTTCGGAAAAACATCATGATGATCTAATAGTTTTAAGGTTTGTAGACAACTGGGCCTTATTTTGTAAGCCCAGCCCACAGGTGAACCCTTTCTTTCGACACAATATTTAGTGGGCCGAGGGTAGCCCATCAATCAAATGGATCGAAATTATATTCAGAGAACGAATTTAATCTCCAACTGTTTACTTCTTCTTTCTTTTTTTCTTTTAGCCTTGGACGCGACCGAAAAAGAATATCCGTTCTGGTTTATTAGAAAATGAACTTTTAGAAAAAAAAAAAAGGCAATTTTAAGCTCAAAAATTATGTATTTACGCAAATAATTTTCCTACAAATATGGATCTTATTTGATAAATTTCATTGAGATCTTTTAAACGGTGCAAAAAAAAATAAAAAATTTATTTTTTATTTTCATTATATTTGAGCTTGAAATTATCTTCTTTTTGAAAAGGAAGGTTTAAAAACAAAGCGGAATGGCACCTAAGTACACACTGAAAAAGGCACAAGTTTTTATCTAGACGCAGGCATCGTATGAAGAATGGAATACAAATTAAATCGGCTACGTAAGGTTTATATCATCAATTATCATAATATCTCTGTTTAGGTTCTGGGCACTACCCTCAAGCCCTGCTGTGGGCTCTATCCCTGAAACTTCGAGCCCCTGCTGTGGGCACTCCCTCCTGAACCCCAAGAATGAGTCGAGATGTGTTGAATCTACACTATCTGTAATAGGTACTATAAACCTTGACCTTGCCGGTTGCAAGAAAATGAAGTGAACTTGGGACAAATTGATCGATTCTAATCCAAGTCCAACATATGGCTATTACAAGGATGAAAATGACTATAGCGTTAAGGCTATGTTTGGTAACACTGCCACTTTTCTGTTTCCTATTTTCTATTTGCTTAGTTTTTACTTTTCCTAAAAAAAAAGTGAAAGCAGAAAATATGTTTGTGTCAACCTGTTTTTAAAAAAAAAAAAATCAGTTTTTGAAACCTGTTTTTACTTTTTCTAAAATGGTCTTTCTTGCAATTTCTCTACTAGTTCCCAAACTATACATGAGAGAGAGAGAGAGAGAGAGAGAGAGAGAGAGAGAGAGAGAGAGAGAGAGAGAGAGAGAGAGAGAGAGAGAGAGAGAGAGAGAGAGAATCATCCACCCTTAGACCGAAGAGGGCTTCAAAAAATACAATTTTTTAGCTTTAAATAATAAGAAGTTTCAATTGTCTTTCTTTGAGTAACATCTTAGGCTCTTTGGATACTTTAAAAACTGGGTTCGAATCTCCACCCCTTAGTTTTCCTCAACATTTTGCAAAATATTGTTCAAAGATGAGGAGATAAATTCCCCCCTATTACGACTTTCGCTTCGGGTCCAAATATCTTTGAGCCGGCACTGAGTCTAGGTGATTGGGTTCTTCTTTCCTAGGCCGAAGTTATAGTATCAACTTTCATCTCTAAGTTAAGAGAGTATATATATAGATGAATATATATGAAATTTTCTAACCCCAAAGTCGGTCCTTTATTGACTATAAGGTTTTTCTCCTTCTATAATTATGGGTATATGGCTGGTACTGGCCCTGCATAAGATGAAAAACAAATACATGCATTAAGGAGAGAGAGAGAGAGAGAGAGAGAGAGAGAGTATCTTCAATGGCCTGGGTGAGAGAGAGGGAGAGAGGAAGAGGAAATGAAAAAAGTCCTCCAAGGAATTGTAGCGTAGCACCCTATTTTTTGTTTATGAAAATAGTGAAAGTAGAATTTTGTTACTTCCTCAAATTATGAAAATAGTGAAAGTGATTTCCAGAATTTGAAAGTGGAAGTAGTGCACCAAACAAACTTTCAAAGTTAAATTTTGAAAATGAAAACAGAAAACAAAAAACAGAATGGTTACCAAACATGACCTAAATGTTTTCCAAAATTTCTATATCTTTCTACGCTTTTAGAAAACTAGTTTGAGGGAGAAGAATCTAGCGACCCAAAATTACCAAAATTCAAAATCTAGACATGGGTGAATGCGCTGGCAGAAATTGGACATGGGCCAGTTAAAGATATGGTAAAATCATGAAGTAGGTACAAATAAATCTAGAACAAACAACTCCACCACGAGAGGGGGAAAACACTCGACAAAGTAATCATTCTAAATATGTGCAAAAAAACACACACAAAGAGTCTAACTCCTACATGCAAACAAAATTATCACAATTGAGTGGAAATATTCGCCCTTTAATTCCCAACCTTTCCTTTTAACCATGTCACAAGGGCCACTCAGAAAGAGCGAAATTATTCGGTGGTCTGGAATTAAGAATTTTAGAACCCTTCAAATTGAACGGCTTTTTGAAACTTATGCAATCGGCGATAGGCTCCAAATCGCTAGTTTTTACATGGTTACGAATCTCCCACCGTCCCTTTTGTACTGGTATGCGCGTGTATCGATTAAGTAGTTCCACTAATGTCTATATCACTAAACCGTGATTTTGATGGGCAATTTTTTGAAAGTCAATCTTATTCTGATGATAAGGACTTGACACACACTACACGGTGCAATATGTAGATGTATGCAATGCATGTGAATTGGGCGGATTTAGGAAATAATTTCACCAGATTTAGCAGCCCTAATAGAAAATAATGGAATCTTTGCTCTTGTGCTATACTTTTTATCTGCATAGAATGTGACATTTTTTCCTTATTGGGATAGTAGTTGAGGAGAATATCTCGCAAGTTAGTAGTATCCTTGTGTACGTTTCTGTCCTCTGTTTATCACAGAGAACAAATTGGTGCAGTGGTTGACACATTGTTGCATGTTGCTACGTCTTGATTGAGAGGTTCGGTTGATGGATATGGATTCTGTGTTGACATTGGAGGTTCCACACACTTGGTTTACACTTGGTTTCCTCTCGATGTATCATTTTCGAGTTAATAAAATCTTCATTTTGCCAATAAAAAAAAAAAACAACAACTAAGCAATAGTATTCCCAGATGTGAGTAGGACAGTATTGTATTGGGAATAGATGGTGATTTCGTATGGTTTCATCTTATACAGGTTTTAACGTCTTTGCATAATTGGACTCAGCTGAGTGGTTCTTACGTACTTTCGAACCTCCCGTGTTCTTTTAAATAGGTGGAGTTCCACTAAGCTAAAAAGACTTTTCGAAAGTTGTCCTTATTTAATTTAATTTTTTTTTTTAGGTTTTTGCCAAACTATTGTGGATTATTGATTCGTCTCGATAAGAGAAATTAGAAAAGTAAATTTTACTTATTTGTTTTTAAAAAAATGTCTTTTTTTTTTTTTTTACTTATTTATTGAGCGCAACTACTATTGGTCATTCTAGTGTTAGAAGTCTAACATGGCTATTACAAGGATGAAAATGACTATAGCATTAAATGTTTTCCAAAATTTCTATATCTTTCTACGTTTTTGGAAAACTAGTTTGAGGGGAAGAATCTAGAGACCCAAAATTACCAAAATCTAAAATCTAGACATAGGCGAATTGCACGCCAATTAAAGGTATAGTAAAATCATGAAGTAGCTAGGTACAAACAAATCTCGAAGAAACAACTTCACCATAAGAGGGGGAAAACACTCGACAAAGTAATCATTCTAAATATGTGCAAAAAAAACACATACAAAGAGTCTAGGGCTTATAGCCAAGGCCAGGAAAGCGATCGCTTCCGGCCTCCAAAAAAAATTAAAAACGAGGACCCCCAAATTTTTAGGATTCCTATATATATATATGTGTGTGTGTGTGTGTGTGTATGGTCCAAAAAAAATTGCACTAGACTTCTTTACACGAAATAGGTCCAATTGAAATTTAGGAGCCACAAAATAGGCCCAATTAAAATTTAGGAGCCACAAATTAGGCCCAAATTGTGGAATTATTCAATAGAAACACTAATGCATTAAAAAAAAAAAAAGCAAAAAGCAAAAAGCTTTTCAAAGTTGAAATTGATCAAAAATTATCTTCGGTCAACCATGTCTCAAGAAAGATTAAATAGATTGGCTATGTTGTCTATCGAGAAGGAGTTTGTAAAACAGCTTGACTATGGAGACTTAATCAGTGCGTTTGCAGCAAAAAGTGCGAGAAGAATAATTTTCAAATGATGGATTTTGAGGTATCGTAATAGTTGCATTTTTTTGGGGATAATTATATGCTTCTATTTTGTAATGGTAAATCTTTTGTATTGGTTTTTTTTTTTTTATGACCCTTTGTAGATCACTTTTGCATGAAAAATATAGGGTGGGCCCATTCAAGAGGTTCGCTTCCGGCCTCCAAAACTTATGAGCCGGCCCTGAGTCTAGCTCCCACATGCAAACAAAAATCATCACAATTTAGTGGAAATATTCTCCCTTTAATTCCCAACCTTTCCTTTTTACCATATCACAAGGGACCTATCAGAAATAGTGAAATTATACGGTGGTTTGGCCGGAATTAAGAATTTTAGAACCCTTCGAATTGAACGGCTTTTTGAAACTTATGCAATCGGCGATAGGCTCCAAATCTCTAGTTTTTACTTGGTTATGAATCTCCCACCATCCCTTATGTACCGGTATGTGTGCGTATCTTATTTTGATGATGAGGACTTGACACACACTACACGGTGCAATATGTAGATGTCTGCAATGCATGTGAATTGGGCGGATTTAGGAAATAAGTTCACCAGATTTAGTAGCCCTAATAGAAAATAATGGAATCTTTGCTCCTGTGCTATACTTTTTATCTGCATAGAATGTGACATTTTTTCCTTACTGGGATAGTAGTTGAGGAGAAGATCTCTCAAGTTACATGGTTTAATTTCTAGGAAGCCTCACTGGTATCCAGGGGTCCCCTACGTATCGAATATTTTTTAGAGTAGCAGGGAAATTGTTTGTCCCAGGAAATTTTCAATAAATAGTGTACACACTACACAAACTCTCATAAACACGTTTACATTATGTACGTGCATCGCGCTAAATGATTATCGAACAGCATTTTTAACGAAGTGAGTGGGAGATTTTGCTTTCTTATTATAAGGAATTTTGAGTTTTTATCGAATTATATATACGTAATTTCAAATTTTGGGACTCATTCGAAATGTTCAAAACCTGATTCGAAAGCTGGGTTCCATTATTTTCTAGTAGGGTTGCTAAATCTGGTGAAATAAGCCTTACCCAGCTGCAATTTCATAAAGAAAGCTACAGGATTGGTAGAGCCAGTAAACCTTTAATAAGTTAATGATCCGGTTGATGAGCCATAGCTATCAGTTCCAGATCGAAAGTCATTTTATTTCCTAAATCTTCCAAAGTCACATGCATTAATTGCATAATTCTACATATTGCACCGTGTAGTGTGCATGTCAAGTCCTCACCCTTTTCAATGTGTCTTAGTATTTTTGACAAGTGCTTATGTCACTATCAACATTATTTGCATATGTGACTTTCAAGATTAATTTATATTCCTAAAAGAAACGCATATTGGAAATTTGGACGGATGTCTTGAGATAAAATAAAATAAAATAAAATGGTGTGCATTTAGGAGCTCCTCATGTAAAGGACGAATTGCTCTGCACATTTTGTCTGGTCATCTAGTCTAGAGTCTAGACAATGAAGCAACAATTGGAGGTTTCCAGGCTGTGGTTACATTTTAAAACAGAAACAGAGATAAGAGAATTATAATTGAAATTGTTATTTTCTCCATTCTTAGTATTTTTTTTCCGATGTTCGTCCATGTTATATATTCATATTTTCCAGCTTCACACGACGTAATTAGGTTTTAGCCATTTTATGATTATATTTAAGTCTATGACTAGACTCATTCACCTAACTTAATCACGACTAAGCCATTTTATGATTCCCATTTCAAGCCAAACAGAAATATGCAACAGACCACCAAACAGATCACTAATGCAAATCCAGGGAGACCAAAGCAATTAATATAGTACCAAAATAAATTAAAGTTTAATATAACTCCGATAATTGAGTGACAATATTACTTAAATAAGCTCTATAATAAAAAGATTGATCAGAGTTCTATTTACAAGCTTAAACTGCATGTCCTGCCAAATATAGGTGACTGGTTCTTGCATGTATTGCTTATTTTAGTAACCATTTACTATCTCCTCTTTTCCTCCGTTCAGATTTAGGCCATCCAAAATGCGTTTGGACGATTCCGATGGGCACGTTGGGTACCGTAACGTGGTATCCAATTAGCACCCAAAAATTTCTCGGGGTTGAGAGACATGGATTCTCTGCATTTCATACTCTGAACTTCAGGGTGAAACTTTTTGTTCGCGGGTTTCTTCTCGTGCCGGTCTCATCCGGATGTTACGAACCGTTGATCTTGTTTAGTTTCCCGAAAAGCTAAAACAGGTAAGAACTTAGGCTAATCACAAGATTGAAAGTTGTCTAACCGAACCACATTTTTTTTGGAAAACTAGACGTGCAAAATATTTGTCCGTGTGTCATCTAAAACAAAAGTAGGAATTCGATGTCTAATAAGTGGTACTCCCTCCGTCCCTAAATAAATGTCCGATGCGCAAATCTAGGCCTTTAACAAGATGCATTTATTTCGTTAAAAAAATCAAATTTTTTTCACAAATCATTAGATAGTAATGAGTTCTATTAGATTGTGAAAAAAATTAAAATTTTTAATAAAAAATATGCATATTTTGAAAGTCCTAGTTTTGCGCGCCGGACACTTATTTAAGAACAGAGGAAGTATCACTTTGATCAACTTCTACGAGTTATTGCCGATAAAAAAAAAAAAAAACTTCTAAAGTTATTGACTTGATATCTCTTACATAATAAACGGTTCAAATCATCTTTGACATATTTGTCAAGAGGTCTTTTATGTGCTGCACATTCTTGCAGACCCTTTACTACGCAAATTTGCACATTTCTACATAAATGTAATGTAGGCCCGTAAGTGGAAAAGGGCACTGAATAATTTGTCTTTTGCATTGAATTGAAGACCAAAACTTTTGTGCTGGGGGATAAGCGGAGAGGCATGGTCTGTAGCTTCAAAGAATCAAACTTGTGGTTTGTCCAGTGGAGAGAGAGAGAGAGAGAGAGAGAGAGAGAGAGAGAGAAGAATGAAGTCAAAGCATTAAAGATTTGGTTGGTCAAGCTGACACCTCCTCGTGCTATCTCGAAACGTGTGTTAGAGGGAGAGAGAAAGAGATGTGCATGGCTTGTCGAGTCAAAAGAGGAACTTTAGCAGCAGCAGAGTACGAGAAACGAGATGGGAATGCAAATTATTGAAATGCCCGAAGGGAGGAGAGTGCGGTTGTTGGATCGATTCTTCATCCTTGGGATACTCTGGAGGCCTTGTTTCAGAGCACCTTCTTAAAAAATAAATATTTATTTTACAATTTTTAAATTAAAAAATAATATAAATGAAAAATAATTTTTCAATTTTTTTGCACCGTATTAAAAATCTCAATGAGATCTATCAAACAAGATCCATATTAGTAGAAAATAAGTTGCGTAAGTATATGATTTTTGAGCTTGAAATTTCTTTTTTAAAAAATAATTACTTATTTTGCTTTCCGGAACGGAGCCTGCAGACAACAAGAAAGTAGTACTCCCTCCGTCCATTTTTAAGTGTTCCATTTCAACTCTAACTTATTAAAAAGATATCATCATTATATTTTTCACATCAACTTTTTTCTCTAAGTCCCCTACTTACCCATCATAATTACACTTTTACTCACTAACTTTTTAAAATGAAATCTACTTTTAGGGACAAAATAGACAATGTACCAACTTTTACCCACTAACTTTACAAAATGAACATTTATTAAGGGGCAACTCAAATTGCAATATTGAACTCTAAATAAGGGACGGAGGGAGTACTACAAATTTTTTTTTGAATCATTTTAGTTTTGGTGTTAATGACTTGTCTTTGATCAGAGAAAGAGATTAGTTGAGGTCAAACTCAGGAAAAAACAATACAGGAATCATGATTCCTAAAATATCTACTAACCCAACGTGTTCCCGTTAATTCACGTGCATATTAATTAAATTTTAAAGAATTAATCGATCATTATTCAATAGCATAGGACTCCTTTAAAATTACGACGAAAGTTCCGGATGTTCTGACCACATAATAATTAGAAACTTTAAACCCGATATTTCTTGAGAATAAATACATCTGCAGAATAAATAGGAAAAACATTGTGCCATTTGGGCTTATTATTTCTTCAGCCACGAATATTGGTTTTCCGACTAATAAAGAATGGGAGATGGTCCATTGGAAAAGCCAATAATTGGATACCCCCAAGATACGATGGGCATTGTCATATGATATTCCTCGCAAATAAAAATATCGTCACGACATAATATGCTTATGCAATTGTCCTCTAACTATCAAACAAAAGTGAATAATAGTGTCCCGACTGCATGATCACATAAATGGTTAGGAGTATGGCGTAAGCAATGTCATGAGAATACTCTGGAAATGCTGAATAATTACTCCTTGGAATGCTAATTAAATTGTGGAACTCAAGAAGAATATGGTATTGCATTATGTACTTTAACCATGTGGAATCAACCCCTAGAGAATTAGAGCCCTACGTACGTACCCCTTCTTTTTCCATTCTTATACTTTGTTCCACACTCCCATCTCATATCCAAATTTAAGCCAATGCCAAACCATCCTAGGCCAGGGGGAAAAAAAAGACTATGACCCTGAAATTCATATAGGAGGGTAAATGAGTTAAGTTACTCAAGTTCACTTGTATTCAAATCACTAAAATTTTGTGAGACTTTGTTCCATACACTACAAACCAAGACCCTGTTTGGCACGTCATTAATGACTTGCTTAAATTTTAATTTGAGATTGATTCGACAGATAAATTAAACAAATTCATATCTAGTGTTTAAAATCTCTGTTCATTTTGAGTTTTGAGGGATAATTTTTAGAGTAATAAATGGAGATAGATAGATAGAGAAAATTTATTAGAAACTCTGCGTATGAATTTTAAATACCCAAAACGAACAAGCCCGGTTGCCCAAAATTACTGGACTAAATTTACTTCTGGACTCATACTTGTTTTCCTTTCAAGTTTGTCAGCTTCATGGGCCTCAGTGCTTGTTTAATATTCCTATACAAATCCCGGGAAATCTTGTTTTCCTTTTCCTAAACATTACTATTTTGCTAGCCCATACAAATCCCTGGAAATCTTGTTTACCTTTTCCTAAACATTATTTTGCTAGCCAATCACAATTAATTAGGCGTAACCCCTATTTCATAACCTCTCATCATTGCATAGTTAACTTGTTTAGTATTATCATTAGTTAACTTGTTGATTCTTTAAGAAGAAGGCATCGAGATGAATGAGTGCATTTGCTTTATCCTTTCTCCTGAAATTAATTCAATATATAACATTAATTTTTGAAATGGGTCTTACCAAGAAAACTTTCCAGTCAAAGAAAAGCACCATACAATGAGTTGAGTATTGATCTCATTGGCCCTCTTGGGCAGGTGTGCGTGTGTGTACCAATCCCACTTGCTGGTGATTCTGCAAAGAGGTCTGCATGCAGAGACAAGAATTGAAAAGGATCTTCTGTCTTCAAATGTATATTTTGTTTCTTCAATTGAAATAGGGAATTGGTTTTCGCACATTATAAACACTACATGCACTTCAAAAATAGAGTGCGAAAATCAATTACTACTAATTAACGAAAAAAAAGAGATACTATATATATGTGAGCGTCAATGAAGAAGTGATCGATAGCAACGCTTCACACTCTAAATCCCCGGCGTAAACCGATTGATGTCATTTATTTTTTGAACATTAAATTTTTTTTTTTATTAATTTTTGAAATTGTTACAAAGAGTAAACCAACGCCATCGACTTTATCATCTCATCAGACGTCTATATATTAATAATGAAGAATAAAATAGTAAGTATATGAACGTACAATAATGAAGAACCGATATCAACCACATTAATGTTTCAGACTATATAACAAATCGTTTGTCAGGCACACACAGACGCATACACGCGTGCTTGTTATTTTGTATTTATGTATGTCCATATGTGTATGTATGTATGCATGTAAATTTTGACATATATATAGAAGATAAAGATGACGGAAAAAAATAATCAACGTGTCCTTGCATGTGTAGACAGCAATGACCATTTGAGAACAAAATTAGTCAGACAAATCAGAGGTGGGAAACCCAATGATAGCTTTTGGTTGGATTTTGGCCGGTGATTAAGTTGATTAATTAGATGTCTTCTTGTAATCCACCAACATCATAATTAAACTAGTCTAATTATGATAAAGAAGGAGCGAAGTCATGGCAAAAGATGGCAAAGACTCACTTTTCTTTTGGGTTAGTGGGGGATTAATTTTAGAAAAGTAGTAAATTAGTAATCAATAAGTGCTTTTGTTCGGACAAACTTGGACCGCCACTGAGCTAGATACATAGTCAAGGGCTGTTAATACTTATCCATGTTAATTGAATTTTCAATTATATTGTCGGCCAGATAGACTATGTCTATGTACAAGGTTGCTTCATCACTACTTTCAATATGATGGGCACGGTTGATTGTCAAATTATTTTTATAAAAGATTGAATATATAAGATAAGATTAAGAATGAGGATAGAAGAGACAAGTAGGGGCCCAAAAGATAATAGATTAGATTATATGGACATTGAAATTAGTCGTACTGCATTTTGTTAGAATGAGATAAATATGATTGAAATTTTTTTTACCGTTGAATAAGGAGGGAGATAATTATCCGGAATAGAACTAAATAATAGTACCACCTCCCACCTTGGTATTAGTTAATACCCCACATGGGATAGTAAATGAAAAAATAATTCCACCTTGTCCAATTCAGTAGTTAATAAAAAATGTATGAAACACGGGACTAAAAAATAATGAAAAACATGTGGGCCCTTGTATTCCCTCTGATCCTAATCCCACGTACCTTGATCAAGGAATGCACCAATTTATACAAAAGCAAGCAAGAAATACACCAATGAGAAAAACAGGTCACTAACGCCTAGCGGTCCTAGCTAGACAGACTAGTTGTATGCCTTGCATGGGAAAAGATGTCAAAAGTCCAATAGCATTGAAAATGGAAATGACATTTATTAAAAAAGATGAAGGAAAAAAAAAAAAAAACCAACGAGGAGGGAAGAATTAGCCAAAGGGAAATTCGGCAGTCTCACTCAACTTACATACTCAAATACACCATACACTTAAATGGATGTATATATAAGCTTCACATATGATACGCTGCATACGCAAGACACTCACATGGGTGTGTGAGATCCACACACACAAAGCGCGGGCCTCTCATTTTGATGCTACTACTTGTTTTTGGTTACCCTGTTCGATTAACTTAATATGATTAATTTTCAGATGAAATGGCTTTCGTACGTGCATGTATTCAGATCATAGGACAAAAAAAAAAACGTTTCTCTTTCATAATTTTAGCAAAACATGGGCTTAATCATAGTACGTGTGCGAGGCTTAAATCCCGGATTTTCACCCCTTGCGCGCAAATAACTCATATCGCACACCTGATTAATTGATTTCCAAATCAATTTATTCAAGTTACCTTGGCCATGGCCCATTTTTCTAAGCAAGCGAGATCTCTTATTGGGTCTTCATTCATAGGCCCACTAGTGTGCAAAATCATTTAAGATGGAAAAGAGTTTTGTAACTAGGCAATGTGGGACAAGAGGCAAACACATATATATTTTATGATGAATTGCATGGTAGGGAGGATTTTTTTGAATTATAATTATATATAATTATTATATATACTGTAGTTGCGGTAAATTCTAAACGGTACCTGATATTTGACCAGTATCGGTACGTACCGTACCAGTAAAAAAATCAGTACTTCGACTGGTATGATATTCAGAACATTGATTAAGATGAAATTCATTTGTACATGCACATTTTTGGATTTACGTGAATGAAAATTACTCCTCGTACGAATGTTTGAGTGTAAGAGTGGTCCGTGAATTTGGGTATGGTTCCAACAGGCTTCGCCCATGGCTGGTAGAGCAAGTCTACAGTTCCCGATCGGGAAATCCCGATCGGAATCCCGGTGCACCAGGCAAACTCCGGCCACTGGATGGCCGATTCGAGCCGTCCAAAAATTCTAAAAAAAATCGAGTGGGTCAACGCTAGGGCTGTAAGTGAGCCGAGCTACTCGCGAGCTCGGCTCGTCTCGTCTCGTTAAAGCTCGGCTCGTTTACTAAACGAGCTGAGCTCGAGCTCGAGTATTCGGCTTGTTTATTGAACGAGCTGAGCAGAGCTCGGCTCTTTCGACAAAAGCTCGGCTCGTTAAGGGAGGCTCGGCTCGATTAAGAGAGGCTCGTTTAGTAAATGGCTAAGCTCGACTCGATAAGGGCTCGGCTCGTTAAGGCTCCAGCCGAGCTCAAGCTCGAGTTTTGGGCTCGTTAAGGAAACGAGCCGAGCTCGAGCTCGCCGAAGCTCGGCTCGGCTCGGCTCGTATACACCCCTAGTCAACGCAGGAATAAACGGCATCCGACATGTGTAAGTGGCCGATCTAAGCACTCCATTTTTGTGTTTGGATAGGCCAAAAATGGAGTGTTTGGATCGGCCATTTACACATGTCGGATGCCGTTTATTCTCGCAATAGCCCACTCAATTTTTTTTTATTGAATTTTTAGACAGATTGGATCGACTGTCCGATGACTGGAGCGTGCCCGGCAGGGCGTTGGGATTCCGATCGGAATTTCCCGATTGGGAACTGTAGACTTTGTGGCTAGTATAGAGTCCATAGAGTACAGACCCGTAAAAGGTCCAGGTCAAAGCAAAGCATCATACTGCACGTGATATGATCACCCACACAATTACAAACGTGTTCACTATGAAATTATCGCATGGACTGGACATTATTTGGCGATGCTCGATCCGAATTCTTCTTTATGTACAATTTGTGAGCTCCACGCATGGGGCACTATCATTGAATAATTTTTCGTTCACTATCCTCACAAGGTGGAGAGGCAAAGTTTGTCAATACTCTTGGAGAACCGTTTTGTGGTATCTCAGGCTCTTTTTCTACCACACATTGTGGTGTGACTTAAGACAAGATATGCAAATTTCAGCATCATGTGTGGTGGAGAATGGGCTTGGCGCACTGAATAATTACTTGACGGGGATAATTATTCAGTGCTCACAGAGCAAAGTAAGGTGATGTTTTAAGGGTCTCCTCTAAGACACATTTATGTGAGCATCACATACTTATAGGTGGAAATCACAAAAATGATGGAGAGAGTTTTCGAAGCACCACGTGCGGTACTTAGAGCATCCGCACCAGAATCTTTAAAATTTGGACCAAATTAGAGAGCAAAAAGTCGCTTTATTACTTTAGCTATCCACTTTTAAAATGTTCACTGCATCAGGCTCTTTACTCACATTCTCTTTTCAATTAAATATTCGTATTTTTATATTTCCTTTTTAATACCCAAAAAAAAAAACCATTTATACGGAAAGCAAATCCCTCCCACGGCTCAAACCACTTCTCTCTCTCTCCAGCGAAAAGCAAACCCGTTTTTATTTGAGGCGAAAATCTTATTTTTTTGATCAATTATTCTAAAGGGTCATAATTAAATTTTTTCTCTAGGGCTCTCATAATTAATTAAGTGTCTACTATTTATTTGGGACCGTTAAGAGCAGGTACATTATTTAAGAGCCCTAGAGAAATATTAATTATGACTTGCTAAGATAAAATTAAATGATCAGAAAAATACGACAAATATTTATTATGACCCTATAGAGTAGATACTTAATTATGTGGGATACGCATTAGTTGACCCAGACATCCGTTTATCAAAAAAGAATAAAAGAATAACAAAAGACTCATATATAAATGGGATACAGAATAAATAGTAGTAAAATAATAAGTAAAGTGATGAATAGTGACTCGTGTAAACACACGAGCCACTGTAGCAAATCTATCCCAATTGCAAAGTAGCGAGGGCTTAGGTGAGGTTGATGCAGGAGTCTTTTGGGTGTTTTCCTCTTTATTATACCGTTGGATGAGAAGAAGCTAGACAGATGTGGATGCCCTTAAATAGAAAGTACGGAGTAACAAATTTTCAAGGAGGTGTCAGTTAAATTAACTATTGTATAACCACACGCACTTAGATAAACACAATACTAGGGGAGTATACGTAATTTCTTCCACTTTCTCTCCGAAATTTTTTATTTTTTATTTTATAAATTCTCTCTCTCTTCTGCACCTTTGCTACTGCCAAGCTAGTGGGAAAGGCCTAGATCCTAGGCAGGCTACATTGATTTTCATTTCCTATGCATCAGATAAAAGTAAATTCCCAGTTCCCACCGACCGTAGATAATCTGCGGACAAAAGCCTGTTTTCTTTAATTTCTTCCTTTATTTTTAAGATGGCAAATGTTTAAACAACTAACAATGTCAATGGACTATCAAGTAAAGTAAGAAAAAAATTAAATAATATATTATTTTAAGTTTTAAAAAGATGGGAAACGAACAAGACCTGTGTTTTTTGTATCCTTATTATAACTATCGCAAAATTATTAAGTTGGACTCCGTCGCATGGTGTTTAATCATATATTGATGTGCAAGTTACACATTGGTCCTTGCCCATCACAAATCCATTTCATCACACGAATGTGGCAAAAAAGAACCCTAAAGATCACATTGCAGTACTTCGGAAGAACTAAATAATCACTCATTCTATTTTATTAAGAAAAATGTTTAAAATAGCCTAGTGGGTGGTTATTAAGGTTTAAAATTTGTATTGCAACATGTGAAAGTGTATTGAAAAGTGTAAAAAATGCATTCGAGCCTATGTGTTTCTTAGCTTAATAACAGCCCCGGCCCGTAAGTTATCCATAGAATGGGGGCAGGGCCCAGACCAATTTGGTCTCCAACCAATTCAGTCCAGTTTGGATCATTTGTGGATCCTTTTCGGGCTCACAATAATAATCGGAACCTTTCACTTTTTTAAAACTCATCGAGAACGTTGATGACGCCAAGAACTCATCGAGAACATTGATGACGCCAAGAATCACATTGATCGGATATAGTTTGATATGATTTTGAAATACATTAAGTTTGGAAACAAAAGTGTGCAATACTGGATTACAACCCTTTTGACACAATTATCCGAAGATAAATGCATTTCGATATCATATCAAACGATATTCGATCAACGTGACTTTTAGCGTTGTCAATGTTCTCGACAAGTTCTAAAAAGTAAAACGGTTCGGATCATTGTTATGAGTCCAAAAAGAAACCACAAATAGTCCAAATTAGACCGAACTAGTTAAAGACCAACTGGTCTGGACCCTTGCCCCATTGATTGAGCCTATTAATTATTATTATTAATACTAAAAGAAAACTACATAAGGTCCTCCCACCAACCTCTATACATAGGCTTTGAAGTCTCGAGAACTATTTGGTACCCTATCAAAAAAAGCTCCACTCCCCTTCATTTCCGTTTACTTCCATAACCTCATACAAAAATCAGCCCAGAGAGTATCCAAACAAAGCCTAACGTCCATGGCCGGATATTTTTGGTTAGTCACATCGATTGGTTTTGTTGGGTTTGTTTTGGGTCTCATTTTAAACCATTTTCTGCCCTTGTTCTTCAACCTTGGTCCTCTACCTAAAGGGTCCTTTGGGTGGCCTCTACTTGGTGAAACCCTATCGTTTCTCAAGCCTCACCCTTCCAACTCTATTGGAGCATTTCTTCATGACCATTGTTCTAGGTAAGCAACATGGTATATATATATAGAGAGACATGTATTTGTGTAAAGACATATACTACGAGTACTATTTTATGTCTCTTTTCGGTTTCGTGAATTGACGAGAAGTCTCAGTTGTTAGTAGCGTTAGTTGGAACAGTAGTAGTTTAGTTAGTGAAGGTTGAACACAAGTCAAGTGCCAGGTCAGCAGTACTCCACTTGCGTACTGTTATATATCTGTATACGTGAAACGATATATACGTACAGCAGGCATGAGCCGTCTCTGCAAAGTAGATGTTGGAAACGTATCCGGCATCTATTTTGCGTGATCGCTCGAGTAAGTGCGGGCAAGGTTTTGAGATGCATTTGTATATTTTGATCAGGTATGGGAAAGTGTTCAAGACCCATCTGTTCTTGTCCCCAACGGTGGTGTCCTGTGACCAAGAGCTGAACTACTTCATACTGCAAAACGAAGACAAGCTGTTCCAGTGCAGCTATCCGAAGCCCATCCATGGGATTCTTGGGGAAGTTTCAATGCTTGTGGCAGTGGGTGACACCCACAGGAGGCTTCGGAATGTCGCTCTTTCGCTTGTCGCCACTCTCAAATCTAAGCCTGAGTTTCTCGGGGATATAGAAAGAATCGCCGTTCGGATTTTGGATTCGTGGAAGGGAAGGCAACAAGTCATGTTCTGTGCGGAGGCCAGAAAGGTATTTTTACTTCTACTTGCTTTCGAAACAAAATGCGCACACACACACACATAACTATATATATATATATTAGAGACGAATGTTTATGTTAGTGTGTGGGCCTCGTACATGTACATTATCCCACTAGTATGTCGTGTGTGGTCCCTGCATACTAACCAAACCAAATCGAGTCTAGTCTAGTCTCAAACGGTTGGGTCGTTTCCATGAATTCAATTTTTGATTGGGCTAGATCTGTCGAGGGTATCGTACATTCTGTGATGTCCAAGAAACGTAGTAGGTCTTTTCGAACTACCGTCTCTTAAATTAATTTTGGTCTACCCCTCCCTATAGTTCTATATTCCCTATAGTGCTATATATTATCCATTGGTATTTGGTACCATATTACTTTTTCCATCTACCGCATATCGATGGATCTACTATAGAAGTCCAAACCACCGTACGTATAATGTACTTTCGCTTATCTTCTGTGGATCGAAATGAGTTGTTTTTCAAAAATTCTAGCAAGAAAGGCTAGTTTGCCTGAAAAAAAAAGAGAACATAGAACCAGAAAAAAAAAAAAAAAGAAACTTAAAACACAAGTTTACTGATGTGTGATTTTGTTTTGTGTTTTTATGGAACAGTTCACTTTCAATGTAATAGTAAAGCAGGTTCTGGGTTTAACACCAGATGAGCCACAGACTACAAAAATTCTTGAAGATTTCCTGACTTTCATGAAAGGGCTGATTTCTTTACCTCTCAATGTTCCTGGGACTCCCTATGCAAGAGCTGTTAAGGTCTAATTCACTTCCTCTTTTACACAGTACTTAGGAGAGAGATAGATATTTATCTCAAGTTCTTGCGGAAATGCACAATAACACCCGTAAAGTGTGCAGCGGTTTTTTGGCCTTCGGATACCACTACACTCGATCTGATATACTGGAGGGAGGAAAAATCATATGCATATCAGTTGTTCCCATTATGTGTTGATCCGTTACTAATTCACGGCTGTTCCGGCCGATACTCGAATGTTACGGATGATTTCGGCACTTAAAACTTTTTTTAAAAAAAATTGATATTTGAAAATTCACTACCACAACAACCGATTCCTGTTACGTATTGTTTGATACTCACAATACCGTTACACCTCAACTATATTGTTACTTGTCCTGATAAAATCTTGGTGCTTTCGGTACTAGAGAACATACAAATATTAAGCCTTAACCCTTTTTCTTAGGTTCTTGTTAATGGGTGTTCAAAAGGGCATCAGATAACATGCTTAAAAATGATTGTACATTCTGCATGATAGTGCATATAGTAGATAGCGTACAAACAGTTTAAGTATTGCCGATCAAAAAAACAGTTTTAAGTATTGTTTTTTACTTGTATATATAACCGATGTTTGGGCCAGTTTGAGCCAGTATCAAATTCGGGGTCCTGAAATTACCAATCGAAAAAACCTTCGATCAGTGGCCCCAAATTTAAAAAATTTGACTTTCGTTGAATTTAAACTTGAGACCTTTTTGGGGAGAAAAACCTTTAGTTGCTTTCCACCCACTTGGTCAAACGGCTTAGGGTTAACATTTTTAGTATTGGTTAACCAATGTCATTCTGACATTTGTTAGTACTGAACCCCATTTCTCATTGTAATATCCCAAAAAGAAAAAAGGAAGGCGCATGCATGTGATCAACTTTTTTTCCTCATCATCTTTACAGGCTAGAAGAAGAATATCTTCCACTGTCAAGGCAATCATAGAAGAAAGAAGAAGATCAAGAAGAAGAAGTAGTGATGGTGGTGGAAAGTACCCTAACAAAAGGAGGAGTGGTACTAATGGTCATGACTTCCTTGAGATACTTCTGGGTGTTGAATCCTTATCTGAAGATGAAAAAGTTAGCTTTGTTTTGGACTCTCTTTTGGGAGGCTATGAAACCACTTCTGTCTTGATGGCCATGCTGGTTCATTTCCTTGGTCAATCACCTGCTGCCCTTGCACAGCTTAAGGTCACCTTTTTCTCAATGGGACACATATACATACACACACACAAATATATATAAGTATATATATAGATACATTATTTTTATACATGTACTTATATGTGTCACTATAAGTAAATATATCAATAATGCTCTAATGACCATATTTAAGTATGTCATCTGATATTATTTAATGTATTACATATCCAAAATATTGACTAATTGTGTGAATTTGTGAGGTGAATAGTATAGGATCACGGGGTCACTGCTATAAAAAGTAACGCAATGGCGGAACTATAGTGGCATGGGTGGATCGGAGGCCGCATCCATGTAACATTTATATTTTTTTATATTGTTAGCTTATACGTACCTTAGGAATTCTGACATAACTGGCATATTAGTGTCAATTAACTTTTCTAACACTTATAATGTAATTATGGTTTGATTTAATCCGAATTCAGGCAATTTTACTTCACCTTATGATATATTTTTTTTAATATTTCTCATACACGAGAAATAATTACATGACTATATCAAATACCCACATAAGAAATAAGATAACGTCACATGTTTAGGGTTGTAATTAAATCATCTCCATATATTTTGTCTTATACTACAAAATGATGTATCATATACCAGCACATTTTGTCGAATGCAAATATGTCTCCGTGGCTGCCCCTGTCGAACCAAAATCTTGGCTCCATTTCCAAAGTATGTACCCATCAGATAATATGCTAATATAGTACTTCCTTCGTCCCAATTTAAATATTTCCTACGAAAATTCATGCATTTTCAAACCTCCAATAATATATTTGTATAGATTGTTTTAAAATGTTACTATTACCATAACATTACTCTTTAAACATATTGGAAATTCTGAATACCTTCAATTTTGTTCTTTTTCTCTTTTTATTCGGTAAAACAGCTAGAGCATCGGACTATAAGGAGCATGAAGGGGGAAGATGAGCTTCTGAACTGGGAAGATTACAAGAAAATGGATTTCACTCAAAACGTAAGTCCACATTTATCTAGTCTAGATATATATAAATAGTTTAGAAATACATTTTCCTTCCTTTTGATATTCTTTTTGTGCATGCATATTTACAATGATTATGTTTGTTTGTCTTTTTTTTTTTTTTTTTTTTAAATCTAGGTAATTACTGAAGCTCTGAGATATGGGAATGTTGTAAAATTTGTGCACCGAAAGGCTCTCAAAGACATCAAATTTAGAGGTATATAAATCCACCTTTAATTATCGAGCAAATTACATATCAAGAAATTATATTAACAACTTGGGCTATGCTTAACCCAAGGGGTTGACGTGGTGGTTTTGACCGAGACTTAAGGATTTGCTCCTTCTTAAGGTTTTAAGTTCAATTTTTCTTGCCAGCAACTCTCGGGGCCACCCACCTCACGTGTAAGCGTGGAAATTAAGAGCTGTGGGAGGAATAGTATGACTCAGTTCGAAGTGCGACAAGTTGGCCTGAAATATCATGCACACAAAAAAAAAAAAACCTTGGGATATGCTTTTTCCATAATCATGCAAGCGTGTGCTTTTTCTAGTCTGTGCACTTAATTACACATACTATCGATAATACTACTACGCATACGTGTTTATGCCTTTAATTATCAAACAAAATGATGTTGCCTTTTGGTCGTACATCAATAAAAAAATAAATACCGCCGGCACATACATTTTTTTAGATGAATTTTGGTATGAATCAAAATTGTTGTTGTTTCTAAATTACTTTTCGTTGAGACCAAGGGGTTGGCCTAGTGGTTATGGCACTCCCTTACCAGGTAAAATGCCTCGGTTGCCTTACCGCTGCGAATCGCAGCTCCCCTTTCCCCTATCCCCTCCTATTAATTGACCCAAAAAAAAACTTAATTTTTCGTTGATAATATATGTAGTGAAAAAGCTCTCCGGCCCCCTTAAGTAGTTTTATTCCTTGTTTGGTGCAGATTACTTAATTCCCTGTGGTTGGAAGGTCCTACCAGTTCTGAGTGCAGTTCACTTAGACCCATCTCTCCATTCAGATGCTCTCCAGTTTCATCCTTGGAGATGGGAGGTAATAATTTTAATTTTATTCTTTTAAATTTTTATTATTTGTAGGGTAACAACTTATTGATTTGATTTTATACCACTTTCGAAAGAGATACATATATAGGACTGTCCTACCATGGCCCCGTAGTTATTGTAACCATCTTCTTGGTGCAATTTTGTGAATGGTTATTCAAGCATGATCGATCCTTTAATTGTGTAATTTATAATTCTACCCCATCTCAAAATTTCCTACTACACATAATCAGATTAAAATCAAATAGAATGACTCGGCTCTACCGAGAAGCAGGCGGAGAGCGCAAGTTAGTCCGGACTCTTGAGTTATCAAAAAATATGAGCGTATATATTCGTACTTTTACTAATCATGTTCATAACATGCAGACCCAGGATCAGACATGCAAAAAATTTACTCCCTTTGGTGGAGGGTCAAGATGCTGCCCAGGGTCTGAACTTGCTAAGGTAGAGGTTGCATTCTTCCTCCACCACCTTGTCCAAAAATTCAGGTGAATCTCTTATTCTCAAGCACACACAAAACCTAAATCTTCAAACACAGAAATTAGGACAGATCGAGATCCCGAAAGACAATGTTCGGGCGATCAATCTGCATCCTTAACACCGCTATTTTTTTAAAATTATGACCACAAAAATAACTGTTTCGCATTTTCGAATGTTTTGTGCTAATTATATGTACCCATTGCCTATATTAATTTGTAGATGGAGAACTGAAGATGGTGATCAACCCCTTGCACATCCTTATGTGGAATTTCAAAAAGGACTGGTACTAAAATTGGATCAATGTTCCATTTGACTGCCTGACAAGAGAACTCTTCTTTTCCATGTTACATGGAAATTTTGTTTTGTTTGGGTTAAGTTTTTGCTGAGAGTTGTAATTTAATCTTCACTTATAAGTTATAATAGTAGGAGTAAAAAAATCCCTTTCTGTACATTGCATGTAGTAGCAGATATAACTGACAATAAGATTGGAACTAAAAACTAAAATGAGGATTTAATCAGATGATTGTCAACAGATCAAAGAAGGGTCCGATCTTTTCTGTTCCAAAAATCCCTGTGCCTCTGTGCCAAGGGGTTTTCCGGCTGTTGGATTGTGTAATTTCTTTTTACCTATGTTTTAAATCCAAAGGCCGAAAAACCCCTCTGCACAAAGGCACAAGGGTTTTCTGCACGGGGTTCCTGCCTCATCGAAGAATTGCCGATCAAGTAACACGAAGCATTTACCTATTTGTTTCTTCTTCCTCAGCTTATGACTACAGCCCCTCCCATTCCTGAATAGCCATTATTCTTGACCCAGAACAAAGTACTATTCCCAAATCAAAGAAACTAAAAAAAACCTATTCATTGGGTAAAGTCAATTAATCGGGTGAATAATGAAACGTCAATTTGATACGTGAAGATGATTATCACAATGTTGCAGTCTTTAGACTGCCTTGACAACAATAGGACTCCTCACTTCATGCTTAGCATCTGACCATGTCAAATGTCCAAATACATAATCGCTACGTTTATTGCCTTCTTCGACCTTCATACTCACCTTGAATGATTTCTGTTCCCCAACTTTACGAAACATCAATCTTTCTGGACTAACAGAAACAGATATACCAACCGGGTTTTGGATACTGACGCTGTAAGTACCCGGTGAACCAACGTTCTTAACGGTTCGAGTCACAGTGGTGGAGCCGTTTAGCATAGGCACTGTGATTGAAGGGTAGTTGAAATTAGCAAGACTAATATTGGCCTTGGGACACGTATAGTGACTTCCAGATAAAATTGAGATCTGGGTTTCATTGTACCCAAGTGCGCATAGAAATTTCAGGTAGTCATTGGGGGTTAAATCGTAAACTAATCCGGGGTCCATGGCGCGGTTTGGTTGCACATGTCCGGCTCCATAGTTGAATGGCGTTGCCGGTGAGTAGTATGCATTTGTCAATGGCTCCTTAGTGTTGTCCAGTGTTTGTGCTGTGAAAGTAGGATGAAGAAAAAGGATTAGAAAAGAGTTGGGACAATATGATTCAACCCTGTTCTCAGAAAACATCACATTGTTTGACTTCAAAAAGAAAAAAATATTAAAAAGAATTGGCCTGTTTTTGTATCCTTCTTGATTTAATATGTTGTTTGTTTTTGTTTCCAATTAGCGCATTAGGAGAACTTTTGGAATTTCCAGAAACAGTTGTCCGAGAACATATCTGCCCACAATCCAGTTACAGAAAACACCACGGATGTCTTCAAAGTTTCAAAGTACTATTGTGGAGCAAAGAATCGAGCTGATTGTTTCTGGACTAGCCATTGTTTTTAATCTCTGGGAAAGCATGAAACACAAACTGCAAACAAAAATGAAGAAAACGAGACAAAACCAATAGACTAAAGTTACAAGTCTAGTCTATTCTCACCGGTGGTCATGATTGCCGATTTTATTGCTGCAGGACTCCAACTAGGATAGAGAGTCTTCAGAAGGCCAGCAATGCCAGAAACATGAGGACATGACATCGAAGTGCCTGATAATGAATTAAACAGGACTCGACGCGTATCGAAAACTTCATTTGTTGGTCCCTGTGCTTCAGTGTAGGCAGCTATGATGCTAACTCCCGGTGCAGTGATATCAGGCTGAACGAACAACATTTATACTTACAACAGTTCAGAGAAATCACACCAAATGAAGTAGAAATGGGATATATGAAGCATCAGTGATGAGAAAAACCTTAAGGATATCTGGGGTAATTTTGTTTGGCCCTAATGATGAAAAAGCAGCCATGAATGGAGCTGGCTTTGTGGGTAACTGAGTTGTTGGACGTGTTATGTAAGCTATTGGAAGCCTGCTAAGAACATGAGTAATTATAAGAAACAAATGGGAGGTCAAAATGCAACTTTTATCATTACCAATGTTCATCTAATGCTATAGGGTCGGAAATCTTTCTTTGTTTACGTCTTAGTTTTTCGTGCCTTTGAAACCAAAAACAGTGAAAAGTGCAAACTAGTTGCTGAACAAGTTGTCTTATGTTTCTCTGGAATAAGAAAACTGAAAGCAGAAAACCGAAGAAGAAAATAACAGTCTTACAAGTTTTGTAATGGCATAAACGTACCCATGAAATAGAAGTACTCCAAGGTGTCATTCAACACCACCCATTAAATTTTGAGAAAGAAATGATATGCTCATAACACTAGTTAACATGGACACACGGTAACGTAATCGCCATGTCATCTTACCTTGAGTAATTGACATACTTGAAGATAGCAACACCATCTGTGTAATTGATTTGAGAAGCAGGGAGGACATGAGCATCAGCAAGAATTTCATTCCCATAACGCACATCATTAGCAAGAACCATCCCAACGGCACCAGCCAAGGCAGCTTGCTCACCCTTGTCCACTCTATCAGTAACCCCTCTAAGGCATACCAAAATTTTTCCATTCACCTTCTTAGGATCCAGTGACCCACCCTTGCATAAAATTCTGCATGAATGGAACACGTAAAATTCGATATGCTTTTGTAATGATGCTAAACACAGGACAAAATGGTTACAGCATTCATAGTGTAAAGAATAAAAATGCCAACAGCTTGAATGTTTTATCCTTACGCGTCTGCAGCTGATGCATTAGCAGCTTTGGCATCCGCAGCGCTAATAATTGGAAAGAACTTGTTGTTCGGCAATGCTTTAGGTGAAAGACTTTCTCCCTTTACAGAACAAAAGATGTAAGTTTCCACACATTGAATGTTTCTGGTAATATGAAGATGGACGTGAACGTAATGTAACAACAATCATCAGCAATACCATACAAATAGAATCATCTAAATATCCAATGACAACGTCACCCAGCATTTCATAAGAAAATGCACAGAATCCAGTTCGTTTGACAAATCTGTTGCGACACTAGCCCCAGCTTCATACCTAGGACCCCCAATCAAGGAACAAAATTTCCATTAGTTTTCATCATGATAGACGAAAAGTTTCTGTGTCCTAAGGAACTGAAACTAAACACCAGCGGGATAGAAAAATTTTGTGATCTAATGGAAGACAGGAGAATATAGTGCAACTCATCAAGAAAGCAGTGAAACACAGCCAAACAAGATAGTGCCAACAAGGATTTGAAGTTATTTGGCAATACATAAGAATTTTTGGCTCATAATAATGTTTTCGGTTCCTTTTTACATATTAGTGAATCATTCTATATACCACAACGAATTTAATTTCAATTATTAGGCTTTTATGACTCGGACAAGTTTTTATTCATATCCGCTAGCAAAACATTTGCACCTTCATATTTTTTTTTGTCTCTTTTAAAAGGTTTCCAATCCATCCGCCAAATGTTCAACCTAATTACATTGGCCATAAACTTGAAAATTTCGAAATCTAACAGACACTAACCTTGAGATGCATTTTATTGCCAAGAATAACATAACTAGGAAACTGACGGTCCATAGTACTGGCTCCAACTGTAATCTGCCACGGCGCAAGGTTGGAAACAGTGCCATTGGCTGGTCCAGAATTCCCTGCTGAGCAAACAACCACTATCCCATGCCTAACAGCATGAAGTGATCCAATGGCCACGCTGTCATTGAAGAAGGCGCCTGGGTCACCACCAAGTGACACCGACAGCACATCAACACCATCGTGGATGGCAAAATCAAAGGCAGCCAGTATATCTGCATCAAAGCACTCGTTTCCAGCCACTGGGGGCCCACACACCTTGTAAGCAGCTACTCTAGCTGTTGGTGATCCCCCTTTTGCTGTTCCATTGCCATACCCAAATACGCTTGCCCCCGGTACAAAGTTACCACCAGCTGTGGATAATGTGTGGGACCCGTGGCCGTCGGTGTCGCGTGGCGAGTTGAATGTAGAGTTGAGACTGCCATTACTTGCTGAATATCCTTTGCTGAAGTATCTTGCTCCTATAAGCTTCCTATAGAATAGACAGTCGGTGCATATATAGCAGAGTAAGAATGCAAGATCAATTAGTCTATTCCCAGATAAAGCCAATGGGGTCATTCACAAACTTCGACAATTCCCATTCAATACAAAGTACAAACAGAAAGCCTTTATACAAATCAAAAGTTAATTATCTATTCGTAACAAATGACAAACTGTCAATACTATTGATCAATGCTTTTACAATTTGATCTATGAATTTTGTTGTCCAATCCTCTCTTTTCACTTATAAAGTCGGGTCAAGATTTGACCAAGTAATATATTTGACACTGCTAGGGCAAAATATCGAATAATATTCAGCAGCTTGATGGACTGACCCCAGCGTCGCCCCAGATACAATGTATGATGAAGACATTGGTGAACATAGTGAAAGTTGAAAACACTTCATCTAGAACTTCTGAGTATGCTAAACTCAGAACCTGGCCTTTTTACCAGTAATCATTTATGTTTATTTTTTTATGTGTAAACATTTATCTGGAAGTTGGCTCTTTTACCAGTAATCTAATGGATTTGATAATCAGATAGGCCATAAGTTTAGTTAAATTAGGTGCCAATAAATGAGTGAATTCAAAAAGACAATGAAAAATGTCTCTTCTCGTATGCAACTTTTAGCCAAAGGATAAGCAGAGCAAATCCACCCTTGCCAGCAGCATCATTAAGGGGGCCAGGACTAATTGCTTTTATGCACTTCATGTTGTGAGGAGAAATTTTGGTGGTCCTATATCAAATGAACGTGTATATTCATATGAGGTGCCAAAAGCATGCACTTCTTTCGTTCCTGGACCCCATACGTGGGACATCTCAAACATATGCTTTCCTCTGAAAAACAGATAGTTTGAGTAGGAAGGTATGCCTTCTTTAAAAATTGAATTTTATGTTCTTTTCAATAAGGTTTTTACTTTCTGAAAGAAAAAAAAATTGAACAACGGCATCATTAAATGCAATTTGGCCTAAAAATCAGGTGTCACAGTTTTAGGCTCCTAGCCTCCATTTCTATCCGGTAGACTAGCCAAAACACATCTTTTTTCTCCAACTAATGCTCACGGTCTTAAGGTCATAACCATACATCCTAAGAGTTTTATTACAATTGGACAAAAAAGAATAATTGTTTCTTCCCATTTCACATGCATCCTCTGTTGTCAGATATTAAAAACAAATGGTTCTAAAGTCACAAACATGCACCCTTGCTTTAGAAAATAGTTTAACCACCCTGATTTTCAACGTCAAAAGATATGGAGAATTAACTCAGATATTAGTACAAAGACCAAGTTAAAGGGAGAAGACACAGAAAATTTTGGATTACTCTGAACAGAATCAAGGACAATGTCGATGGTTCTTTCTAGCTGAGTCAAAATGCATTTATAGTAAACCGATTCCTTTCTAGAAGCGAAAACATACCTGAAAGGTCTATGACTAAGATTATTTCAGACAAATTAGAAGAAACCTTTCACTGTGTACCATGATCACTAATATAGATATTGAATAGACCATAGCATGAAATCACTAGTTAGGCAAGAAGCAATCTCATGGGATTAAAGTTCATGTTTGAGGAAATTATGGAAAATTTATCCATGCACGAGAAGCAAAGAACAGAGGGGATAGAGGAATCTGACCTGTTGCAATGAAAGCTACGATCCACATTATTTTGACAGATTCCTTTCCACTTTGATGGAATTGGTCCCATTTCTTCATCGCTAAAGCTTGGTGATTCAGGCCACACACCTGGCTCATTACCAAATGGTGAATGTGAGGGGAAAGAAACTCAAAGATCATGGTCACAGAAAATGAAACAAAATTTATCATGAACCTTCTTCAGCACAACTCTTATTAGTTTATCCATTACCAAAACAACAGTGTACATGCTCATACTCATCAATTTAAGGCAACCTAACGTGATTTCATTTTTTTGTTGTTGTTTTTCATCATGCTGATTTTGTTGATTGACTTACGCTTCTATTTGCTGGTGTGAATCAAAGAACTACATAAACCACTAAATCAGTAGTGTCCACAATGCCTTTCTAAGATATTACAGCATTGCACACCTCCCTTTGAGAGGGCTTGCTTGGGAGGTTTCGAAAGATACCACTGAGCATATATTTACCTCGCCTTCTGTATGATAAAAACTCAGTTGTATGACCAGAAATCCAATTTGTCAATAGCTTAATAAATTAATCCAGGTCACAGAAATTCAAGAGATCTCTTCAGCATAACAAAAGTTTTTCGTGAAGGCCTCTATCTTTCTTTCAAAGTACATGTTTTGCAATCTTGGATTGTTCTACTAGCGAAAGGAAAGAGCTCATTTATTTCGTAGTGCAGCTACTCTGCAAATTTTGTTCTTCATTCCCTTAAAACTCCAATGCCTAAAAATAGTGTTCATTTCATGTGTTGATAGCATAAACTGACCCGTTCCTCTCAGCTTGAACTGAAGTCTCACATTTCTAAATGAGCTACATACACAAGCTAGGAACTTCTGATACCACTGTACAAATAAAAAAGAAGAAAAAAAAACCATCATAAGAAGTGCATAACTAAAAATTTATCTGGTGCAGGCATCTTCTGGAAATGATAACCCATGCTGAATGTCAACGTGGTTTAATCACCAAGAAAAATCCAATAAATAACATTTTTTCAGATGTGAAAGTGGACGGTCAAGGAAAGCACCTCACTGTGATTTAGGAAAACAAAACTTGAAACTGGAGCTTAGTTACAAAGCCCAGTCTCCAACAACATTATTTTATTCCTTCTGATCATAAACCTGATTACTTTATGTGATTAAGTCAGCAAATCATACGTATACTAATCAAAGCCAACTTTTGCAGTCACTTGAAAAAGGAAGTAGTCTGCCACATGAGAAATTTTTGGGCGCCAGATGGATACCACATGAGCAGGCATACGTGGTGCCCGAGCAGCCCATCCGGGCTGTCCAAAAGTGCGTTGGACAGCCCATATTGAAACACTCTCTCTCCTCTCACCCCATCACTCTCTCTCCCAATCCGAGTCGTCCAAAACCAAAATGGACGACCCGGATGTGCCAATCGGGCATCACGTGGTACCCACCCGGCACTGAAAATTTTCTCCACACGAGAGCTGTTATACAATCACAATGAAATAAAATAGCCCATTATGTTTTCCAAAATTTCTTATTGGTGCGCTAAAACATATATATTTTGATCTAATTTGCATCATAGCTCATTTATATAGATGCGAAAGTTGACCTTGCTATGAAATTCAAATCAAGATGAATGGGAAAAGAAGCCAACCCGTGTCAAGGTTGCCTATGATAGTATCTTCACCAAATCGTGCCTTGTTCCAAATAGAGCTGGAATGTATCACACCATTAGTCTCAAGCTCCAAGAAGTCCCATGATCTGGTTGTGTGTAATTTCCTTCCCTTGTTAAGGAAAATTGAGACTACGTTGGGATGCTCTGCTTTCCACGATAATTATCAGTGATTAGCAATTTAGCAAGTTGAGCAGAAAATAACATTAAAATCTGAAAGAGATGCTTACTAGCAATCTGGGCTGCTGCTTCATCTTCAAGTGTTGCAGCAAAACCATTGATGTGTCTTGTATAGGAGTAAAATATGGCATCTTTGGCCTCATCTCTACAAGGAGCAAGTTCAAGCATATGTCAATGACATTCAAATTGATTCAGAAACAACACAATAGATATCTGAGCTATTCATAAATGAACATGAAACTCACTACCTTCCCAAGAATGATCCCAAGAAGTCATAATGAGACTCTGTCACTTGATCAAAATCACTAGATGAGACATCTTGTCCATGTGAATGAGCCCCAAAGTACACCACATATGACTACACCATAAATAAGAAACACATTATACTGGAACAAAACTCCAATAGAAGGTACATACCATAGATTAATGTCAAGGAAAAAGAGAAGTTAACCTGTAAGTGCTTACCTTTTTGCAGGCAAAAGTGGGTCTATGCAACAGTGAAGAAAGAATAAGAAACGATGAGAGGATATAAAGGGGAGCAGGATTCTCTACAGTCATTTGCTCTTTCTTTTTGGTAGTGCTCTTAAATGCCAGACCTCTCTTTCTACTTATAGAGCTCTATTTGTATTGGTGCCCCTTTAGTGGGACTGAGTTTTGTATTCTATATCTTGGCAGGAGAGAAGAAAAAGAACAATGTTCTGGTGCCTGGCTACAAGATAACAGTGGATGGATATATATAATACACTTATATACATACACACATGTCATGAGTGATGTAAATGTGACCCTGCACACCTTTTCATAATCTGGTATTATGATGTATGCTGAACACACTACATAAATAGATTGCTTGACAAAACCCACATAAACAAATTGGTTGCCTATTATAGTAGTAGCTGATTATGGTCAAGTTGAGTTAGATTTAGTGGCTATGCCCTTTAGGTTTCTAGGGAAGATTTGGAGTTCGATCATGTGCCCGATTGTAAAATCTAACATACTGACTAGCTAACACCCTGAAATTACTTAGGAAAAAGAAAAAACACCCTGAAAATAGAAGAGATTATGGCTCCTTTGATGGGAAATTTATTCAGTGCTCCACAAACACATATTGACGTCAGGCCGAAGACTATGTGAATGGCCTAACATTAGTGTGTGGTTGTAGAGTGATTGAAGCACCACTTGGCCGTGCCCCAGGAGCACAAAATAATTAGTCTCTTTCATGGGTTGGGAGAAGGAGGTGATATGTTGTACATGCATCCCAGTTCCTCAGTTTATCTTAGGCATTTTAACAAATACATGGAGGAAGGTGAAAACATAGTTACCAAGCACATTAAGCAGCTGGATCCTAGTAAATGAACACAACGCAATTCCAGGAATAAACAACAAATCATGCAGTCATGTCAATACCTAAAATTCTAAAGACTCTTTTTTGATTTTGGAGAGCAGTAATTTGAGACTTATACAGTTTGTAGGACATTTCAAATTCAGGGGAGGTTGGGACCAGCCAGTCAGAGTGTTACCTGGTGATGAGAAGATGAATTGGATGAACAAAACAAAGTCAATGTCTCCAATCTCTTCTAGCCCGCCAGATTACACTTTCTTCTCCAATGGAGAAGAGTTATTATATTGGATTCTGTGGCCAATAGGAAAACACACCTAACCCATAAAACAAAAATTAGCATGAAGGTAATAGAAATTCAGGTGTTGACCAAGAGTCAATGGACTTCTCACACTACAATATATTTTTGCCGATAAGAATATCATTGTAGGGTCTACATATATGCAAGATAACATGGTCGCAGAAAGTTTTTTTTTTTATAACCGAGGAATATTCTACAACTGAGCCACAATTGAATTGGACTGCGCAACCCAAACCTCAGGGAACTAGCATAGCCCCACTAGTCATGGCCCTTCACTTACTATCAGGGTACTCACTCGGTAGGAAATCGAACCCTGACCAAAGCGAGTACTCATAAAGTCAGTCATTCGCTTTACCACTGGGACAATCCTTGGGTGTGTGGTCCCAGACAGTTACCGGAGAGATCCGGATCCCACCATTTATCTTACCCCTACTGATCAAGTCTCTAAAAGTTCATCTTCTCATCACAATGACTTCTATATCCAAATCATTCATATCAAAAACCTCTGCCACTCCACTCCATGCAAATGAAGGATGTACTGTTTATCTAATTGGTGATGGGGATTTGCCTTTTGGGCGGCGGCATGGAACCCAACCACCGGTCCACCAACTTGGCCATTTGCTTCAGCTTCATGATTAGTCGCAAGGTCAAAAAATTGACAAAACACTTAGCTAGCCTTTTTTGAAAGGCAAAGGCAATATGTTTTCAGTCAATGTAGAAAAGAAGTGCTTGGTGCTAGTAATTATCATTTTTAGATTGTGAATTATAGATAATAGATCTTTAAATTATAATGGACTATTATCCCCTATCCGAATTCGATTTTGTAGGGGGCCAAATTTTCCTCAGTTCATAAGGTCCAAAGGGGGTACCATCATATCTCGGAAGGACCATGAGGTGTTATCTTTGTTCTTATTTCTTGGGACTTTTATTTATTATCTTACCAAAAACACATCATTACAGCCAAACGATTTCAACAAGTAAAGTATTATCCCACAAGTATTGCCGAACATTTGTCTTAAGTACATTCGGGGGCTCTTTGTCTCGCTCGGCAATTCCTATTATCGCTCGGCCGTTATTATCGTCATTCGGCCGTTATTATCGTCATTCGGCCGTTATTATCGTCGTTCGGCTGGTATTATCGTCGTTCGGCAGTTATTATTGTCGTTCGGCAGCTCTTCTTATCGCTCGGCAGCTCTTTGACCGCTCGAAGGTTCTTTATGTTGCTCGGAGTATTTCACCAGCTCGACTGACATCTTTATTGTTCGGTAAAATATACGGTCGCTCGCTATTGCTCGGAACGTACTGCCATTGCTCGGTACGTGGACGCGGCAAGTTGTGACCTTCTAGAAGTTTCTAGAAGCTTCCTTTGCACTTTTTACCTAACTTACTCCTTAAGTTTCCTAACTTTCCATTTATAGAAACTTTCTACTAATAGCCTTTACTTAGTCATTAAGTTTCATTCACTTTTCTCTATATAAACAAGGGCTCTCCCCCTCACCTAACACACACAACTCTCCTCTCCTACATAACTCTCCTCTCCTACATAAACGGCTTCTATTCCTTGCTTTATGTTTCGATTTATCTTCCCCGGGTACTAACTAGCTCGTCGGAGGCTCTACCCGGAGGAACCCCCCTCCGGTTTGCAGGTGCGATGTACTACGTCGACGATGGGGTTCAAGCAGGAGCTATGCTACGGGATAAATCATCGGAGAACGCCAAAGTCAGATTTTTCACGCCCCCACAATTGGCGACTCTGCTGGGGAAAAAACATGGCATATATTGGTGGGCTCGTCTTGATCTAACTTCAAGCTTCTCAATTTCTGACAGCGGCGGTTCTCTCTTCTTTTTCTGCTTTTGGGTCCTCATCTAGGACCCTCCGTCTTTCTCTTCCGTGGAACAGGTTTTTTTAACCCTTTTTATTAAAGAGCAAAATAAAGTACTAGACTCTTTCATTGCGATTTATATTCTACAACTACTTGACATTTTGCCCAATTGTTCGGATAAGTGCTCTACTTGTTTTGCATTTCATTTGCTTCCTTAAAGTTTGTCTCGGTAATCTATTTGTTCGGGCGAAAACCTCGTAGCCCTCGGTAATCTATTTGTTTGGGCGAAATCCTCGTAGCCCTCGGAAATCTACTCGTTCGGACATCTAAAAAACTTTCAGAATGGCAAGCTCTTTCTATGCAACTCTGCCGTTCGGTGAGACATTCACTCCCGGCGGCAGACGCTTCTGCCTTTTCTGCCTTTTCCTGCAACTCTGCTGTTCGGTGAGGCATTCACTCCCGGCGGCAGACGTTTCTGCCTTCCTATGCAACTTCGTCGTTCGGTGAGGCATTCACTCCCGGCGGCAGACGTTTCTGCCTTCCTATGCAACTTCGTCGTTCGGTGAGGCATTCACTCCCGGCGGCGGACGCTTCTGCCGATCTATGCAACTCCTTCATTCGGTGAGGAATTTACTTCAGACAGCGGACTCTTCCACCGAACATTGGGGCTCACTCCTAGTCTCACATCCAGATGGTCCTACTTTCCATCACCGACTCTTCCAGTCCGAAGTAGAGGTTCACAAGTTGAAGATGGCCCAAATTCGCCGAGCAATGAAGACCCAGCGCTCCAACCTCAGCTCGTCCCTCCTGGTTGGAGGCCTTCCTCGTTCGGTTGGGCCTCTTCCATGGGTCTGAGGTGAAAAGCCACAAGATCAACCGAAGATTGAAGATTCAGCACTCCAACCTCAGCCCGTCCCTCCGGATTGAAGGCTTCCCACGTTCGGTGAGCCTTCCCTGCGGGTCTGAGGTGAAGAGTCATGCAGCCACGCCGAGGTTTACGAAGAATCCTTACGTTCGGACTAAGCCCTCCCCCTAGGTCGCAGGTCTCCTACGCTCGTTTGAGCCTTCCCTGCGGGTCGAGGTCTCTCGCGTCCGGTTGAGACTTCCCTACGGGTCGAAGGATCCTCACGACTAGACTAAACCCTCCCTACGGGTTGTAGGCCTCCAGCGTTCGAGCGATGAAGAAGACGAAGACAGCTTTGATTTGTTACCATCTCGGATACTCTTTCGGTCACTATCTTGGTTGCTCGGCACAAAACCCAATGCATACCTTTGACACTTTTTGCCCGAGTGTTCAATTCTCTGGGATACCGAGTAGCATGTATCGTCAGTTGTTCACTCTCGGTTCATTTCATACTCATCATTTCATACTTGTCATTTCATATGCATCATCTCATAAAAATTCAGGTTTCAAGAGCGTTCAAAATTTCGTATTATTATCGCATTTGGATTTCATTACCTTTGGACAATTCGGCCGAATTTGGCCGTGGTGCTTCCTCTCACTCTAGCCGAATCTGGCTGTGGGGCTTTCTCTTACTCCGGCTGAATCTGGCCGTGGGGCTTTCTCTTACTCCGGCTGAATCTGGCCGTGGAGTTCTCTCTCATTCCGGCTGAATCCAGCCGAGGACAGGACTTCTATTAGCATTCTGGGGCTTGGCTTCATCACCTCGGCTTGGGTTATTATGCTAAAGTCTATTCGAAGCGCAATTATGGTCTATTTTGTATCTTGCAAAGGAATTCACTTCGGTCATTCGGCCACACCTGGGTTCAACTCCTCCTTCATCTAAGCGATAAAGAAGAAGTTGAGGGGCTATTGTAGGGGGCCAAATTTTCCTCAGTTCATAAGGTCCAAAGGGGGTACCATCATATCTCGGAAGGACCATGAGGTGTTATCTTTGTTCTTATTTCTTGGGACTTTTATTTATTATCTTACCAAAAACACATCATTACAGCCAAACGATTTCAACAAGTAAAGTATTATCCCACAAGTATTGCCGAACATTTGTCTTAAGTACATTCGGGGGCTCTTTGTCTCGCTCGGCAATTCCTATTATCGCTCGGCCGTTATTATCGTCATTCGGCCGTTATTATCGTCGTTCGGCCGATATTATCGTCGTTCGGCAGTTATTATTGTCGTTCGGCAGCTCTTCTTATCGCTCGGCAGCTCTTTGACCGCTCGAAGGTTCTTTATGTTGCTCGGAGTATTTCACCAGCTCGACGGACATCTTTATTGTTCGGTAAAATATACGGTCGCTCGCTATTGCTCGGAACGTACTGCCATTGCTCGGTACGTGGACGCGGCAAGTTGTGACCTTCAGGAAGTTTCTAGAAGCTTCCTTTGCACTTTTTACCTAACTTACTCCTTAAGTTTCCTAACTTTCCATTTATAGAAACTTTCTACTAATAGCCTTTACTTAGTCATTAAGTTTCATTCACTTTTCTCTATATAAGCAAGGGCTCTCCCCCTCACCTAAGGTACACACAACTCTCCTCTCCTACATAACTCTCCTCTCCTACATAAACGGCTTCTATTCCTTGCTTTATGTTTCGATTTATCTTCCCCGGGTACTAACTAGCTCGTCGGAGGCTCTACCCGGAGGAACCCCCCTCCGGTTTGCAGGTGCGATGTACTACGTCGACGATGGGGTTCAAGCAGGAGCTATGCTACGGGATAAATCATCGGAGAACGCCAAAGTCAGATTTTTCACGCCCCCACAGATTTTCAATTCGATTCTAATTTTTTATTCCAATTTTTTACTATTATTCCAATTTTTTACTTCAACTTTTTATTCCAATGCTCGGTGAACATTTTCGATTCCACTTTTTAGCTTTTGAAAATGCAAAAAAGGACTATTATCCCTATCCGAATTCGATTTTCAAATCGATTGCTTATTTTTATCATGTAGGAAGGAACGAAGAAATAGAATAGGAACGAAAATACAAAGAAAAGTAAAAGAAGAAAAAAATTATTTGGTTAATATATGTAGAATAGATTTTTGTAGAAGAGTAGAGTATCAAAATATAGAGGAAATCCACAATTTTTTGGGGCCCTTTGGGAGCCAAATTGTGGAATATCCACGTAGGAAGTAATTTTTTGATTTTCATCCTTAAGATCATTTTTCATAATGAATATTTGAAAATTCATTTAAAATATCTCTGATAAGCACCAAAGTCACAAAATTTGAACAATGCAGAATGTAGATTGACGGGCGCCAGAACACACCCTAACAATTGACAAAACTAACAATTGACAAAACTAACATCAATTGTTGACCCTTGTAATTCACACCCTTTTTGAGAGGTGCGAATTTCTTTTTGTCCGAAGATCGGCGAATGCGGCATACAGCTTGCAAGTGTTGGGGTGCAAGGTTCTAGTATTTAAATTTGGGAAGTTAGACCTCTTTATTAGTTGTTACTCCTTCCGTTCTTAAATAAATGTTCAGCGTGTAAACCTAGGCCTTACAAAACATACATATTTTTCGTTAAAAAATTTAAATTTTTTTCACAATCTAATAGAACTCATTTCTATCTATTCATTTGTGAAAAAAATTTAATTTTTTTAACGAAACAAATGCATTTTTTTAAGGGCCTAGGTTTGCGCACCGAACACTTATTTAGGGACAGAGGGAGTATCTCTTTTAGGAAAGAATGACCATCTTTCTTGATGTTTTGTTCGCCTTATTATCGATAAAACATGCTTACCATTTTTGGGGAAAAATATCACACCACTTATTTATTGGAGGCACCTATGTTATACCAAAATGGAAATTGCACGGTGCAGTTTGTCCATTCATATTAATCCCTCATTGTTGATGCAAATTTTTCATGCTGTAATGCTCATCAAATAAAATATTCGCACAAAAAATGCAAATTGATTTGACACCCTTAACCACTTCATCACAATCCTTAAAGAAATTATTTTTTTTTGGCGAACATAAGTAGAAAATCAAGTTAGCTCAGTTGATCAAAATTCATTTTTATCTGTAACATTTCAATGGTTTAAGTCAAGTGGTGTGCTTAACATATCAATGTTCTTCTTAGTCTATTAATATCCCTCATGAGAATTTAGCAAATTTTTTTATATATTGTTTTCATAATTTTTTGGGTGAAAGAGTAAGATATCATTTTTATTGAAGCATAAGTATATACAAAGAAGGGTTTTTTTTTTTTTTTTAAACCGAGAAAAACGCCCAGAGGCAGCATATAAAGAAGTTATTGGATCCTATGTGTCTTTTAAGGATTGTTTCACTTCTTTCGGGCCATTCTGGGAATATTCCTGAAGATAAGAAAAATACAAATCACCAGGACTTTCCAAGAAAATTCTGAAAGCTCATACTTTATGGATTCCACTATTTCCGCCTCCATAATTAGATAGAGATTCTTGGCCCAATGTAAGATTGAAGGGACCACCAAAATGTGGAAAAAGAAAGGAAGAAAAAGACAAAAAAAAAACACTAAACTAGGTTATGGATTACAGTTGCTGTCCAAGAACCAATAGATTCTTCATTCTTGGGTGGGTTTCCCAAAATAAAAATAAAAATTAACACTCTATAGCTTAAGGACTTCAGATAAATTATTTTTGTTAAATGGACTTTTAGTTAGTGTATGTGGAAAAACTAACATGTCTTGAAATTCGTGTTTTTATAGGCTTTAGGCCCCGTATCGGAACGATAAATAAGTACTTATTTTTTTAAGAAGGCAATTTCATGCTAAAAAATCATGTGCTTACGCAACTAATTTTTTTATTAATATGGATCTTATTTGATAGATTTCATTAAGATCTTTAATACGGTGCAAAAAAAAAATTGAAAAATTATTTTTCATTTACATTATTTTTAAATTTAAAAATAAGAAATAAATACTTATTTTTTAAGTACTTAATTGGTTTAGTCCTTGGAGCCCGTTTCGACAATAAGAAAAACCAAACTTGAAGGCACAACATGAACCCCTACCTCCTCCTTGCTTTATAGTGATAAAATCAGCGCTTACGAAATCATTGCATATTGATTTTCTGTATAGGAGGAGGGTTTCATGCGCTGATGTGCCTTTTATCTTAAGTCATTCATAATGTATTAATCAATTTGGCGTAAATCCATGAAACCTACCCCGTTTCACTAATGTTCCTATTTTTTAAGTACTTATTTTTTGTTTTATGAAATAGATCATTCTCTCACAGCATGATCGTTTAATTGAAAATAGTTATGGGATATAAAATCCCTACAGCATCATTGTTTGATTGAATTACAGGAAAATCAGGAACAGAACCAATGAGTAAAAAATCCTCGTGACTGTAGCAACGAACTCCTCGAATTCGAGTTTGTGTTTGCATTTGCTCATTTCAAATCAGTTAATTACATAAACAAACCAAACCGTAATTTTATTAACTTGTTAAATTTTCAATTCAAGCTCGAACAAGCTACTACTTGGCTTGTTCGATATACTATATATTATGGATAAAGAATTCAAACTATTCGAGATCGGCTCGATTCGCCCCATAAAACAATCCAAGCTTGAGTGATTCATACTTTTAAAACTTGTTAAGCACTTTTAACAATATACTGTTAGATTTGTTTGGTTCAACTATCAGCCCTACATGTGATGAGTCGCGCGCAGCTTTTGCGCATCCGTATTTATATCCCCTTCTCTTTTACGGAAGAGAGAATCTGTATGGCATGGGGCCTTTTGTTCTATTTATTAATTTATTTCATAAGATACCCATACAATCAGATACTCAATCCCATTCAGGACAATGTTGATCATAGAGGGGTCCATTTCAATCCCTTTCAGGAGAAGAATATATCTTGGGGTGGGATCTCAACCCTGTTATTGGTACCGATCCCCCCACCCAATATCAATAGGTATCAACGGGCACGCAGCTTTACTCCGAATCTTGTATGGATGATTTGAGTTGCTCAATAATTTTTTTTTAAAAAAAAACTGAGTGGGCCTATGAGAAATCAGCTCAATCCGATATATATGTGTACGTGCTCGATCCAATCTTCTATTTTTAATTTTCATTCAGATTTGGGATCAACAGTTTCGAGTGGATCCCGCGTGCCTAGGGCTGTAAATGAATTGAGTAGCTCACGAACTCGGCTCGTTAAGACTCGGCTCGACTCGGCTCATTTAGTAAACGAGCCGAGCTCGAGTTTGAGTATTCGGCTCGTTTACTAAACGAGCCAAGGGGAGCTCAAGTGTTCGGCTCGTTCGATAAAAGCTCGACTCGATCAAAGAGGCTCGTTTAGTAAACGACTAAGCTCGGCTCGTTAAGGGCTCGGCTCATTAAGGCTCTAGCCGAGCTTGAGCTCGAGTTTTTGGCTTGTTAAGCAAACGAGCCGAGCTCGAGTTCGCCGAAACTCGGCTTGGGTCGACTCATTTACACCCCTACGCGTGCCTGACGGTACCCATCGGTATGCTTCTCGTTAGTCCCATTAGCTTTTTCGGTGGGCGATATATGCCTGGAATCACTTTGCATATTCTTTTGGAGTTTTGATAGCTAAATTCCATCCCTTCATCTCTCTCTAAGGCTCTTTAGTCTGGACCAAATGCTTTGAAAAGAAAAAAGTGAGAGAATTAAGAATGTCAAACACTGTGAAAGTGAGATATTTGAGCCGAACAAAATATCTAATTCATGGTCAAGAATGAGTAGTACCGGCCCGAGCAAAGGGGAGCAAGGCTTTCGTCTTGGCACCATAAAATTGCTAAAAATAGGGTCCCTATAAAATTGCGTAGTATTTATTAAATCTGGGTTTGTAAATTAAATTTATTTTGAATGAGCTTATCAAATAAGAAAAAACTCAATTGTACGTGGTCCACTTTGCGACACTGTTAACCACACAAAATTGCCCTATTTAATAGCTCAATTTGACAAAAGAATCATGCCGCTCAACCAAAATAATTTTATGGAACCATGATTTTAATAGAAATATAAATGTTAACAATGATGTAACAGAAATGACAGCGCTAAAATTGTTCGCGTTAACGGTAAAGCTGTAGGTGCATAAAAGGGCTTGTACTAGGCATATGGTATAAGTCTCTGAGCATAATTTGGTAAGAATCTCACTCTCGTTAAGGTTCCACCACTTTTTTCGTGTGTGGCTATCATTTCTATGAAATTGTTATGAAGGCGATCAGACAAATATTAAAGAAACTTGCATGAACATAAAACAAATATTGAGCACAATATGAGTATAAAATTAGTTACTTCAAGAACTATTATCAGGATCGATCTTCCAAATCCGATCATATTCTCATTGCCTCCTTTCTGTATTGCTCGCTTTCTTACCTTTCTATTTTTCTCCGTTGCACATCAGAATGAAGCTAGCTATGGCAAATGATATAGGTTTCATTTAAGTGTAATAATACATCGTTTTCAGTACTATCGGATGCATTCATCAGAGTAGGAAATTTCTCTTTTATGGTTATCCATCATTCTCTGTCACTTTCATAACAGCAATTTTATTATAGCACTGGAGAAAATGAGTTATCTCAGTAGACCTTGTGAATTAATCCAATTGATGCATGGTAAAGGATTGGGCTTCTTTCTTTTCTTTCCACTATAGGGTCCTGGTCCAAATTATTAGGGTCCTCGTTAACTTTATAGGCCCAACACCTTGGGCATATCTGGTAGTTTCCATCGTAGAAAAGCTGAAGTTGGGCTAAACTATTGGGCCCTGCACATCACTTCTAGGTTCTTTGTCGAAGAAGTGCACTTTTTTTCATGATAACCGGATGTCGAAGTCAGCTTGTGTAGACTTCAAAAATTCCGAGACCCTAAAGTTAATTAACCGGAAAAATCCTTTAGTGGCTTCAAGGTTTGGAATGTTTAGTTTTTGTGAAATTCGAATTTGCGATTCCGTGGAGGACAAGCGCATATTACTTTCTCATGTTCATTATCCAAACTTTTGGGGGGAATTTGACTACCAATTTGCGGGCCACCCAAACTGTTTTCTGCCCACTATATTATGGCTCACCATATATAGAATCGAAATATTTGGTAGTTTACTTTGGTACTTATATAGATGATGATGACACCCAATTAAGTTCAGTTTAATTCTACTACCAAACAGAATCCAGTGTTGGAATCTGTTTTCCACATGTTTTTAACCCCTTTTTGCTCGAGTTTTCATGCCAAGATTACTTATTTAGAGTAGAAAAAAGGCACTGCTGGACGAAAAAGGATGAAGAAGCTGTGCTGGCATCTATTGGGGGATTCTTCTCGGTCATTCAAAAGTACGAAGAACCAGATCTCGGTTTTGGCTTGTGATTTTGATCCGCTTGACGATGATCTATCAAACCCTCTAACAGCGACAGTGAAGGCGTGTGTAGCTGATTCGGCTCTGATCTGTCCCATTGCAACGGGAACATTACACTACAAGAAAATCTAGATCTCCCGACGGTTTTTTAGCAACGGTTGCAAAAACCGTTGGTATAGATGGGTCTATAGTAATGGTTTTTAAAACGTTACTAGAAACAGGACTATAGCAACGGTTTTTATGTGACCGTTGCTAGATTACAACACTATAGCAACGGTTTTCAATAACCGTTACTATAAACTAGCCTATAGCAACGGTTTTCAATAACCGTTACTATAAACTGGACTCTAGCAACGGTTTTCATTAACCGTTGCTTTTGTTATGGCTATTTTTCCTAAATTTTTATTGCGATATTTTTTCCGATATTGTTTATTTAACGTATTTTTTTAGCATTTTGTGGTAATTTTTGAAACTAATCATTCATTTTGGGATTAATCATTCATCTTAATAAGAATAAAAAAAAGTATAAAATTGTGGACTGAAATTGAAAAAAAAAATCATATAAGATGACATTAATACAAAAAATGTTAGTTGTTTGATATTTTTTCACCCATATTGATTTTTTATGCTTTTAACGTATTTTTTTAGCATTTTGTGGTAATTTTTGAAACTAATCATTCATTTTGGGATTAATCATTCATCTTAATAAGAATAAAAAAAAGTATAAAATTGTGGACTGAAATTGAAAAAAAAAATCATATAAGATGACACTAAAGATAACAAATGTTAGTTGTTTGATATTTTTTCACCCATATTGATTTTTTATGCTTTTAATTACATTTTTAAAATTTTTTAGACTCATCTCATAGTAATGATTAACCAATCAAAAAAATTTATGTGAATCTAACAAAAATTTAGAAACTGCAAAATTAATATTGAAAAAAAAAAGGAAAACAGAGAGGGTTTTTTTGTTTTTTTTGGAACCTGGTGCATGTCAATTTAATTGATGATGAGTGAATAATAGAACTATTTTTTAAAAAATAGATGCTTCGGATCGAAAAAAAAAATGAAACTAGTAAGTATTTGCATAGTATAAACCGAAAATTTAAAAAAGGATAAAAAAAATCCGGCTAGTATAGTATAAATATTAAAAGGTGTATTATTTCTCACAAGTCATGGGCTAGCTCAGTTGGTTCGCGCGCGCGCGCGAAGACAGGAGGTCGGGTGTTCGACTCCCAGCAGGTGCAAAGAATATTTCCCAGCCATGCGGGCGCCACGTCAGGCCCCACGTCAGCTCCACGTGGGTGCCACGCGGGCGCCACATCAGCGCCACGTCAGCTCGTGTGACACGTGTCAGTGCCACGTGATGGCTTACGTCACACAGTGGTTTATTTTAAAAAAAAAAAAAGAAAATAGCCTTTAGCAACGGTTATAACCGTTGCTAATGGAACCGTTGCTAAAAAAAAATTTGTACCAACGCTCGATAAAACCGTTGTTATAACCCTACAGCAACGGATATATTGCAACGGTTTGGCCAACGGTTCTAAAACCGTTGGTATAGACTAAATGGGTCTTTACCAACGGTTTTTTCATTTTTTGGCAACGCTTTCGACCGTTGCTATAGAACAATTTTCTTGTAGTGTTACCACTTTGGATTCCATGGATTCTCCACCCTTCTTCAAGGTTTCGACTTGTCTTTTTTTTTTTTTTTTTTTTGTATTTGTATTTTTTTTTGTTTATTGTTTTAGTTGTAATTTTTTTGGATTAATATACCTAGGATGTTCTTTTCACTCGAAAAAGACTGAGGAGGTCCCATAAGGTGTTAGGTCTTTGGCTATATATTTCGGAGTATATGTTAAGATTAAATTCTTTGTACGTACTTACATGGAAAACAAACCTCTAGTTTCCTAACCCTTTAACATCGATCATTTTTTAAAACTTGATATCCGTCTTAATGTATGGATTAATTCATAAGAATAACACTACCGTCCACTAGAGCCGGTCCAACTAAAGCAGGAACAAATGCTTCTATAGCTTGGTCAAACAACAAGAATTGGGCGGATGCGAGTTTTTTTTGGAATTGGACACAAATTAAGTTTAACAACCAAGTGACAGTTAAATTCACGAGATAACGGCATTTAGGCAACTGCTGAAATGAACATTTCAAATATCTAAAACAGCCTGTTTTCTTGCCTTAATTCAGTACCGAATCATAATCCATCCATAAACAAAGGAGATCCATTCAAATATTCATCTCTACCATATCTCTGTCAGACTGTAACCAAAATTGAGGATAACTTTCTTGCTGCACTCTATTGGTAAGAACTTCAGGAAATTTGTGCTCAAATTATCATTGGCAACTATAGCTGCGCAACGGATTAATCGAATCACTGAAACCGACCAATCCGTCCAAACCGATCCGTCCGTGAACCAAACCAAGGTATGTGACGGATGAATGCGGATGGAATGAACAACAATCCACCGTGAGCGGATTGGATGCAGATTGGATCAGCCCAATCCACCCACAATAAAAAATTTAAAAATGTGAGAAAGAGTTAAGTCATTCAAAATAAACTATTAGCCCCACCAAAATAGTACTGGTAAATTCAGCAGTACTCCGTCTACCAAGCTGCTTGTTATTGACATGGAAATTTCAATGTTTTTATCAATACGAAAAATTATTGGCTAGTCTTGGGGCAATACAGAGTGATATGATGTTTTATTGTGCTACTATACTTTTTAAATTTTTGGTATTTATAAAAAAAAATTACCAGCATAAATCCGCCCAAACCACATCCAAACCGATCTGACCGAACAACGCTCACGGACGGGTGGTGGATGAGGTAAGTATGAATGTGTGTGTTTTGCTCTTTGATTTTTGGGTTTCAAAGAGCTTTTTAGAGCAGATATGAACGTGCTTTATTTTAAAAAATATTACTTGAGTAATGTAACATTTTTACAGATGCAAAGTTATGGAAGCTTTTTAGATTTTTTCAAAGTACTTAAGCTGTTTCAAATCCTCCCAAACCGACCAAGCCGAATTGACTAAACCGCAAAGCAAACTGACCGAAACACTCACGGACAGTTGCAGATGAAGAAAATAACAATTTGATGGATTTGCTAGAAAGCAAACTGATCCGCCCAAAACCGAATCGCGAACAGCCCTGCTGGCAACTATTGTTTATGGTAATTGGTGTGAGAGGAATTGGGATCCAGGATTTGTACCATCAGAGAAGCCATTTTGGCTTGGAGAACTATCGGTTCTACGTAGGAGAATAGGGTTTCGAGCAGAGTTTTGGGGATTCCTCTCCTTTTTTGAGGCATATTTCAGATACAACTATGTTTGATGCATGCAGACTAATGTGCATTGAATATTTTCGAACGCAGTTATGTTTATTTTAATAGATTTTTTGGTGTTCGAATAGGGCATGTTTTCTTCTCAAGTCTACCTGTTGTTAGGAGCCTATTCTGTGGTACCTCTTCCTATTTATAGATGTTTTCGCCTGTTTTTTCACAACGAAGCATATCATAGCACCACACCCCAACGAAGTCCGCGAGAAGCACGACAAATTTTTGGTCAAAGTTTAGTCTGTAGTAGGCCGAGCAATTAGGCTCTAGCCGTACGTGATGAGTCGAACCTCTTGGCTATTCTTAGAAGTCAATCTGCCCTCGGTGAGTTGATGACGGGGACTGCCGAGCTGACGGCCATCTGTCGAGTCTCTTTCTCCCTCTCGTCTGTGAGGGGGTCTCGCCCAATTGATCACCGTCGGCTTTACGTTCGGCATTGAGCGAGCGTGGGTCGCAGCTCACTCGCGTGGGAACAACGCCCTCAACCGTAACGATGGGTGTGACGTCACTAAGCAGTTATCAAGGATAGGTGTGAGGGCACGTGAAGGTGCCAGCTCACTTTCCAAACGGTTACAAAACCCTAGAGTGACGATGGGGTGAGGTCAGCCGACACGTGTCAAGCGTTGGTACAGCCTTGGAAGCCAAGCTAAGGGAAGCCTATAAATATACCATTATGCCTCTTTGGAGAAGGTACGCACTGTTCATTCTCAACCCTAGCTCTTAGCTCTCCGCCTCTCTGAGAAGCTGTACTGATCCTCGCACCGGAGGGCCATCCCGGAGAACCTCCGGTGTGGTCTTTAGTCGTGCTTCGTTTTGCAGGGCGAAGGGCTGGATTCGAAACAAGCTGTGAACCTACCGGATCGGAGCCCCCACATAGTCACATAATTCTTTCGGTAGAATCCTCTGCTCTCGATTTCAATGCTTGTTCTGGTGAATATCAATAAGATATTTTGTTCACTCATTCAAAAATAGGGTGAACAATACTTTAATTATCAGAGTCCTTTCGTTTTCTAAGACTTGAATCTTGTACGTAATCATTCCTGAAAAAACCATCTCAATTGAATAGATATAAGCACTCGATAGAACTGTTAAAAAAATTTTTATCCAAAATTTTTAAGCCCTAAAGCAAGACAAGTATTAATTCAGCCAAATACTACTTAGTATAATAGTTTTCATTTTTATTTTATAGAAATAGTTGTTTTGTTTTGCTTTGGCTGAGATTGTGCCTTAGTGAGTTAATTTTCTGATATAGTTTTGTTTGTGTCCTGTTGGACTTTGCTGTATCTGTGTTGGAGCTTCTAATGAGAAAGTACATACACCGGGAAAAAAAACAAAAAGAGAATAACAAATGCCAATCAAAGATTAAAAACAAATAACGTGCTTTATTTACAGATGCTCTGCTAGCACCATCTTCCATTCAATCCAATTTAGTTACAGAGACAGAGAGAAAATGGACATAAGGCGGCGTTTAACGGGCCTTTTTAAGGTAAACCTACTATTCCTTTTTTTTTTTTTTTTCTAAATGTTTTTATTTTATTTTATTTTTTGGAATTCACATGATGGAACAACTGTTCGGGTTTTGGTACTCATGCATATCGGCCGTTCCATACGCATATGGGTAATTGTAATACCTCCATACTGGAATTTGCACCGCGGCCCCGTTTTGCCCCTGATCGCCGCCGCCGCCATCCTCTGGGACCGGGCCCACGCTCACCAGCTCGGAATAGCCCATTTTCCTCCTGAACAACATCGTCAGGGCCGCCGCGTCAATCCCGTCCCCGGTCACCTCTATCTGGTTCTTGTCCTCTCCTGCCAAAGTTAACGATTCTATCCCTACAATTTTACGACATGATTAGTGTAACAAGTTGTTTTTCTTGAAGTTCAATGAATTATGTATTCTTCAGCAGCCTGCAGCAATAGTAATGGTTTTCTTATAACTGAATTCTTGGAAAATTGTAAGTGAACATAGAAATTAGGCCGAGTTAGTTTGGACAAAAAAACTAGGAGAAAGTCTACAATAAACTCCCTTTGAAAGGGCGTACCATATGCACTTATTTTATGATTCATTCACAACATTTTAACATGTTTCGTAACTTTTGTTCTAGAATTCGTAAATTTTCAGCAGTATTATTCGTAACATTTTCATTTTGATTTATAACATTTGGTGTATCTCGTAACCTTTATACGATTCGTAACTTTTTAGCAATACGATTCGTAACATTTTCTCTATAATTCATAACATTTTGGGGGATGCATATGATACATACCCAAATAAGGGCTGTGTATTGTAGTCTTTCCCAAAATTAGTATTATTGGCGGTCTTTCTGTCATTCTTTTTTAAATTTTTACCGAATTCGCAGCGGAGTCTTGGAATATTTTCTTCTTGACATGTTGACTCGAAAAGTAAAAAATTACAGTAAAAGGAACAAAGTTCACTGGATTTGAGAAAAATTACTACAAGAATAGAGTTCTTAGCGCAACCGCTCGGTCGCTTTTCGCGATTCGGAATAAAAATGGAGAGATTTGAGAAAGAAAAATAAGTAAGGTACGTGCAGATATATACCCGAAACACCACTCGCAATTTGCAGGGCTTTGGAACGAGACTTTTCTCCGTTTATGCGTAATTTAATAACTACCTTTTGCTGCATATGATCAAAAACAAAATTAGGAGTAATTCTTCTTCTTTGTGACCCAAAATCTGTTTGTATTACTTACCGGCATGGTTTTGGTTTGCTGTGATCTTGGGGTTGCAGAGCTAGCTTTCGGCGGTGTCCCCGAGAGAGAGAGAGAGAGAGAGAGAGAGAGAGAGAGAGAGAGAGAGAGAGAGAGAGAGAGAGAGAGAGAGAGAGAGAGAGAGAGAGAGAGAGAGTGAGTGAGTGAGTGCCGCAATTTGTAGTGAAAAAATATTTGACGAATGCACTTAGGAAAGTCCTTGTACACGTATCCTTCATTGATTAGTTGTACACTATGGTCCCCAAAACATGAAAAGTATTAATTGCCTTGTGACACTATCACGTGATGTCCAAAAATCCTATATACTAAGTATATTCTTTAATTAATTTTATTGACCTGCACGACTACTGAATGAATAACTATTTTCAAAGAAAGTATTATCCTCGATTAATATTACCAGTACTAGTAATAAAAGGTCTCAATTCCAGTTTCGGCGCAAATCCTGAAAGAGTCCAATAATGGCCTTAGAACTCGGTCGCCATCACCATCGCCACCATCATCAAAACCATCTTGTTAAGCTTTATCACCGTCATTTCTCAATCTCCACCTCGATCCACCATCATCACGAATCTCCTCAAGAATATTCTCAATAAAAATATATGAACCTTCCCCTTGAATTAAAAAAGACTATGGTAATTTTAATGACCCTCTCAATGAAACAAGACAACAATATTATACAATTGTGACAATAAAATATGGTGATTTTGGTCAATTCAAAGTCTATGGAGATCGAGGGTCAACTAGGTAAGACTAACACACAATTAATTAGGAATCCATACAAATTTTTTTTTTTTTACTTTAGAGGACAATGACTAGCTTCTCGATGCTTATTCAAATGGCGTGCGATTAATTTCGCTAAACTATTCCAACTTATTCAAAATCGCATCTTAAAAGGATGGGTTAGCTAGGTATTTACATAATTTCATCTAATAATAGTGGCGAGCCAAGGTGGAGAGCTCAATTTCAGGTTTGGTTCATACACCATACACTACCCTATGGTACTTGTCGGAAATTGTATCCCAAACTTTTTGGTGATTTTTCGTTGAATGAATATTTGTTAAATTAATGTTATATTTTTTAGATTAATTGTTTATCTTCATGAAAGGAGTCTAAAAACTAAAAAATTATGACCAAAATAAAAAAAATATTGATAAAAAAGAAGAATTAGCAAAAAACTGGTATTTTTAATTTTTGTCTAAAATTTCGTCTTGTATAAATTTTTTCAACTTCGGTTCATGATTTTATGTTTTTCCGATTTCTTTCGTCGAGGCAAATGTTAATCCCAAGAACTACGATGGAAAGCTAAGAAAAAAACAATTGAGAAAATAAAAAAAATACTAGACAAAAAGCTAAGAAGAGTGGGCCGTGATTAATGCTCATGAATTTTTAGGTGATGTGATTATCTTCATTTTTTTGATCACGTTTAATACCTTGGACGATTCTCCGTATTCAGGTCACCAGCAGAAGCTTTTAAAGTATGCAATTTTAAGGTTCCAAAGTCAATCAAGTACTACTCCTACTTACCAAAAAAAAAAAGAAGGGAAAGTCAACCAACTATACTTGCTGTATTTGAGTGTTGGATTAATTGTCACATACTTGGCTCGTTTTTAGTTCTACTCAATTGGGCTCGGGCTCGTTTCGGTCAGCTCGAACCGAGAAATGTTACAGCAAATTAGTGTTTCTTAGTAGTAGGGCTCGAGCTTAATCCAGTTTGGCCTGTGCTCAATCCATTTGGGCAAGCTCTAACCAATCTTGATGGGGAGAATATTTGTTGAACATGATTAGTTGAACTTTCAGCATAAATCAAGTCATTAGCTCGATTAATCCTAGGTTCAATCTTATCGCCCTTTGCGGAGAGCCTAGTTAAAACTTAAGCAAAGCTCCAAATGAACTGATCCCAAAGGAGTTGATATATAGCAAGTTTCAAATCTGAGACCTTAAAAAAGAGCAAACTCCTAAGTCTCAGGCCTTAACCAGCCATCGGAATTATTGTTTGTTTGTATTGTCTATCTCCTTTCAATAGTCCCTTCAAATACCCACCCAAGCTAGCACCTAGTTAATTTCCACACTGAGGAGTTGGAATTGGTGGATGGAATATAGTGTGTTGTAATTCCATTGCTCAGTCTACAGCTTTTCTAAAAACTTCTCAGGCGCTTCAGACATGAACTACTTACGTAAGTTTCTTGCTTACATTTATGATGGTGATTGATTTCTTTACATTTATCAATCCTGGGATATTAATGCATGAGTCTCTCTCTCTCTCTCTCTCTCTCTCTGATATTGCATTTTGTAATGTCTGAAGATAGGCATAGAATTCGAGAACCATACAAAAGTAGGGCAGCCTTATCAATCACCTACCTTAATTTATCCCATGTCAAGCAAGCTAGGATATGGTCTGCCTGGCTCCCCATGACGCCAATTGGGAAACAAATCAAAAGTCCGAAGCCTCTTTCTAGTTGGCACCGGAGGAGCCACGCAGACGCAACTACAAGACCTCGAGAGGATGTACAAGGGTACTGATTGTTGTAATTAAGTTCCTCTCCTTAATTTAGGGAAATGATTTCGCCACCTCCTTTTTTGTTAATGCTACTCTCCTGCAAGTGACGTCAATAAAAAAAGAAGTGGCAAAATCAGCTATCTTAATTTATAGTGCATTACCTCTTTTGTAATTTTTCCATTATTTATTTGGTTCTCTACTCATCAATAGTGGACTGTGCTCTATATGCTAATTAAGAGTCAATTCCTGTTATTTATTTACTTGCATGGGAAACAACCTCGTGGTTTCCTAACCCTTTAAGTTTAAATTGAACAAATACAGCTTATTGACTGGTCCAAATAGAGTTGGAACAATGGATAAACGAACACAAGATCAATTGATAGCACGCGGATGAGAGTCGAATACAAAATCAGAGGCTTCCTAGGAGGTACCCCTAGCCTACATGCTTTAGGTGATTATCACTGTGTCAACCCGTCAGAGTTTTTTGAAATTGAACACTTTATTTGCGAAAAAAACATGACAACAAAATTCACAAGAAAACGGCATCTATGCAATTGCTGAATATTGAACGCTTCAGCATCAAAAGCAAGTTCAGTTTTCTCTCCTTAATTATTCAGGATCTAATTGAAATACATCCATAAATAGAAGAATTTCGAAGATCCCACCTCTACCCTATTTCAGAAACCAAAATAGAGAATGACATAAGCTAAATCAAAGATTCAAAATCAAGATTCATTCAATAAACAAACAAACGTACGTACGTACTACATTTCTACATACAAAACTACTTTGCCCATCTTGATGCTCTGCCAGCACCTTGTTCTATTCAATCCAATTTTAGAGAGAGACTGCAGGCCGGCTCTATGCTAAAGCTCAAAAAACCCGCAAAGCCCACAAAAATGTGCAAAAACTGGGGCCCCTCTTTCAATGTACTCGTTATTACGTGTTTATTTTCTGTACGACTCTTGGCCACACCTTTGCTAATGTGCTTTCCGCTAATTTTTTAAATAATTCAACTCCTTTATTTTTGAGAATTCAAGCAGTTGCAACTTGAGACAAAAAAGCTTGGTACAACTTTCTATGCCACAGTGGAAATCGTAACTAAAAAACAACATTAACGTAAACCATATTTGATTAGTTTTTATTTTGAATTTCGTAGTAGTACATAGGGTCCGTTCTACAAGTTCATCTTAGGCCCTTTTATTCTCAGGTCCGGGCCTGAGAGAGAGGCAGAGAGTATTCACGTGATTCTTTTTCCCATATGATTTTTCCTAATTCATATGATGGAACAACTAGGAGGGTTTTGGTCCCTAATCACATACATGTGGCCCGGTCCATATCCGTACGGGTAACTATAAAACCACCACGGAATCTGCACGTTTTGATCATCGCCGCTTTTGTTGTCCTCCGGGACCGGGGCCACGCTCACCAGTTCGGCAAATCCCACGTTTTTCCTCAACAACATTGTCAGTGCCACCGCGTCAATCCCGTCTCCGGTCACCTCTATTTGGTTCTTGTCCTCTCCTGCCAGAGTTGCCGATGTTACCCCTACAATTATTCAAATAATACCACATGATTAGTGTAAGCTGTTATCTTGAAATAATAGTATAGTAAATTCTTCAGCAATTTTGGTGGGTTTCTTAGAACTGAATGCTTGTAAAATTGTCGGTGAAAATGACAAGCGTGAGGCAGCAAAATAAACCATACTTTTTTTTTTTGGCTCAGCAAAATAAACCATACCTTTTACATAATGAGGTTGAGTTTGGACAAGATTTGTGGGTATTATGGACGACGTCTTTTTTTATCATTCTTTATAAAATATTTAGGAAATTGATATTCACACTCCTTTTTTGTTATCCACACTTTTTTTTTTGTCTTTTAGCAAAAAATATATACACTTTGAACACTAAAAAACAAAAAAAAGGGAGTGTGGGTAAAAGAGTGTGAATATCAATACCCAAAATTTACCCCATTCATATCGAATTTTCGGATTAGTTCTTCTTGATAATTGAGCCAAATCGAAAAAGTAAAAAGTTAGTGGTCAAAACAAAAGCAACATTGACTAAAAACAAAAACAAAAAATTTAAACAAAACAAAAAACTATCTTTTTGTTCGTCTGTTTTGCCCACTTCGTACTAGTCGAATCACGGTTCAAGAACTCAGTTGTTTTTTGGCCAAAAATTCAGCCAATTAGGATCGAATTCTTGCAATTGTGCATAAAAATGGAGAGATTTAAGACAAGAAAATTTAGTAATGTATGTGCAGATATATACCTGTAACACCGACTGCAATTTGCATGGCTTTGCCACTAGACTTTTTTCCGTTTAGGGGTAATTTAATGACTATTTTTTGCTGCATAATCAAAAATAGAATTAGAATTAGAATTAGAATTAGAATTGGGGCAATTTCAAGACTGTATACTTCCTCTTTATGACCAAAATTGATTTGTAGTCCTTACTTGCATGGTTTTGGTTGATTTGTTTTAGTGGTTGCAAAGCTTTTGGTAGAGGCGTATGAGAGAGAGAGAGAGAGAGAGAGAGAGAGAGAGAGAGAGAGAGAGAGAGAGAGAGACATGAGTGAGAAAGAGGCCATGTGCTATTTATAGATGTTTTGGTGGTTGCAAAGATTTTATTTTTGCAAAGATTTTGCTTCTAACCATGAAAAATAACTCTCTCCACCGGACTACCTTGAGATTTATGTTTGCCTTTCACATCCACCCCAGCTTTTAGTCAATAGTCAAGTTTTTTTTTAAACGGCGAAAAAAGGAATTTTATTGATCACAATGAGGGAGTACATCAAGATTGAGGGCAATAAAAGATAGCATCACAACGTGTAAGTAACATCCCAACTATGTTGGCACCCTACCCCACAATAAATCATATGTTATTCCTGCCCAAGGATTGACAAGAGATCAACCCTAGCGAATTACAATATAAACCTCAAAAGGAAGGGGAAAATGACAGCGCATGACATGTTTTGATAATTAACACTTTTAAGGATATGCTAAGAACATTTGTTAATGAACAAAATGTCCTTGGCGGATATTAATTATCAAAACACGTCATTGGCCGTCATTTTCCCAAAAGGAAGCTTTCAAGAAGTGATAGAAGCTTCTCCATAGAGTACACTTCCATATCCCCAGCCAATTAATCAGCTAAAAAAAAGAAGACTCAGAAATGGCATTAGGCTTCTAATTCAGCAAGGGGAAATATCAGCAGCACCATCATCAAGCCGAGAAATATCAGCACCAGCATCATATCAACACAAGCACCAGACTCTAAAATCTTTTCATGATCAGCAGTTCCAAAAGATTAGTGCCAGGATGAAAATAAATGCAATCCAGCAACAAGTCAATAGTCAAGTTGGCCGTTAATTAAGGTTTTGAAGGTGAAAATTGATTTTGCCACTCTTCTTTTTGTTAATGCCACTCACTTTCTCTCACAAAACAAATCATCTTATGTAGACACAAAGGGAAGTGGCATTAACAAAAAGAGAAGTGGCAAAATCACTCCCCTTGAAGATATCTATTTTAACCTTGGAATTGTCTAGTCTCTTTTCTTAATGATTAATTAATTCATGCATTTTAGCCACAAATTTAATCTAGATCTCTTAACACTACAGTATAATAATCTCCCCTTTCCAACAAGCATCATTACTATTCCCAAGACCATCACTATATTAAACACCGGCCACTAAAATAATGACTAGCAATCTGTTCACCTCCAGTTAATTGTATATACCAAAAAGTCTGGAACAACACACAAATACACTCTCACACACACCACAAATGTCTGTAGGAGTGTGAAACTGACCCGGGGACAGCAAACTGTTGCTCCATAAAACAGCACAGTTTGATATCCCCTACCCCATTTGTAATCTGTTTGCGGCTTTAGTCCTTGTTTCGTTTCCAAAACACCTATTACAGTATTTTTTTGGATCCATTACGGGTCCTACAAAGATGATTTAAACCGCAAGTTATTCTTAAATTATTTTTTATGGATTCCTTAAAAAAATTAGCACAATTCGATATCGTAAAGACTGTTTCAGAATTGATCGTAGGGTATTTTAGAATTTGTAGGGTTGAATTCGTAGGCAACCATACAAATTCTGAAACAGCCCTTACCGATATTGGCATTGAGCTAATTATTTTCAGGAACCCATAGAGAGTAAATTGGGATTTAAATCATTTTTGTAAGATCCGTAATGGACCCCGCAAAAATCAAAAAAATAATTAATTTCATGTATGTGTATTGTTTATGAGTGGTATAAACATACTCCGTAGCAGAGTTATAGATACGTCAGCCATTGAATCTTGCCAGCCCACTCCATCCAATCATCAAATCCCAATTGCAGTAATTGACTTCATCATCTCTCTTTCTAATTTCAATTCAACTCCATGACTTCATCCCATATCTAACACGTATACATTCAAATGCATGCATATATATTATTTTGATAGAAGAAAAAAGTACAATATTTTTAAAAAATGTCAAAGACTAATTTCTTTTTCAATCTTTCGTCTAGTGGTGTTTGAGAAAGAGAATTAATATTTTACGAAAATCAGAACCCTCATTCACCACTACCAAGCAAATTAACTACCAATTGCCTCTTACCAAGGACGGAACCAGGATTTTACCCTAGCAGTGACGAAATGTATTCTAAAAAAATCTAGTAGTGGCGAGACTATATAAGTTGGGCATAAATTTTTTTTTTTACATATAATAATTGCATTTTCTAAGATTCTTGTCGTGGTGGTCGCCGCCACTAGACCCCCCCTGATCCCATCCTTGCCTCTTACCACTAGTTCCGTGAATCACCATCACACCACTATAAGTGGGCTTGGGGTGCATGCATGCCTCCTTGTTGATCCACGTGTGTATATATATATATATATATATATATATATATATATATATATATATATATATATGCGCTCTCTTCACTATCATGTACTCGTCTTCTACATCGATGGATGGTAAAGCGGGTTATAATTGCTTATAGGACGACTTTGGAAACAAGCTAGTGTGAGAAGGAGGAGAAATTACGACCATGGTCGGCTAATGTAGTTTCGTGGGAAGATGGAGAGGAGAGAGAGAGACGTGAATGTGTAATTTAGATAGAAAAAAGAGAGTAAAGAATTTGATTTTCAGAAGATCCGCCTTATTTCTCGTCTAATGAATAAGATCTACTGCTCCTTCAATAGTGTTTGCATCGGTTACAAGTAGTAGTGTCAGTCGATATTTAAGGACAACACTGTGAATGTGCAATCTCTGTAATTACCTCTATGACAACGGCTAACAGGGAGTGCAGTATCATTTCTGAAACGTGAAGGAGGCAATGGTCTTAAATGTAAACCTCAGGGGGAGTTAGTGAAATTCGTTCTTAAATTTTTGTTTTTACCATACCAAAAGCCTATTTAGAAATTGCCTTAAGATGCAAGGAATCAACCCATATATGGATTACGTCCAAATATACAATTACACTGCCGCTAATTAATTATCGAGCTGGCCGGTGGTCGATTATGGTCCCTAAAAGGGAGCAATGTTTGTTTAATACCAGCATGGGACCCAATCCGATTTTCCATTTAAGAATATAAAGATGTGACAATAAAAAAAGGTGACTTTGATCAATTCAAAGTCCATGGGGAGGATCTACAAGGTAAAGACAAACATACACTTGATAAGAACATTGGATAATTTTTGAGTCGAAAAGGACAATTTTGTCGGTGCTTAGCCAAATGATGTAAATTAATCGGGGAGAAATTTTTGAATGCAAATAGGATACAGTTGACATGGTACTTGTGCAACACATCGGAGTTGTCCAAATTAACAAGCAACAAACGGCTCAAATTGAAAAGTATCGAACGGATTTTAAAAACAAGGAAAAAGAAAAGGAAAAGAGTGTTTCGATCTGAGCCGTCGGTTGCATTATTTGGATGGTTCAGATGTGCTGCACGGGTACTACGTGGTACTTGATTTGCAACCAAAAATTTCTCCCCAATGTTGATTTTTGCACTCCCCCATGAGAGTGCGGTTAACAATATGGGGAGTGCGAAAATCGCTCCTCAATTAATTTAGCTCACCTTCTTGAAAATAAAATGGCCAGCCGAGAGCTTGTGTATAGGTGTGTTTCTGATAATCGCGAATTTCTACACATGTTTGCCATGGTTATGAAACAATAATCAAACTATAGAATTCAATAGCGTTTATTGCAAAAGACCAACAAAAAAAAAAAAAGGATTTTAAATTATGTATAAGTTGAAATATATCCAATTTCAAAAGCATCGAAAATCAAGCTTCTCTAAAATAAAATCCTAAGAACGTTTTTAGTTTTCTGCAATTTTTAAAATCTCAAAATTTGTTGAATTTTTCTTTTAAAGAATGATAACGAAAACAAAGTGTCCAACTCGATCGATCGTCTTGAGGGAACACTTGTAATTCCCGTTGTTCAATATCGATCTTATACTGTATTATCATTAGACCTATATATCTAGGCTGTTCAACTCACAAAGAAATTGCTAGGAATTGTACGTTGTTTAATAATTTTATGGTCAGTAAGTGAGACCATCGATTAATCCTCAATAAATCAAGACCATGAGAAAATAGCTTGTGAGATCGATGGATGGAATGCAATAACCTGTCATTAAAATTAAGTGTCACACCCTAGCTTCCAACTAATTAAATCTTTAATTACTCAATAAAATACCAAAAAATACGTGGTTTCATTTTGTCACACGTACGTAGAGGAGTTGTCACACGATATATCCTTCTACCCGTTTAGCAAAAACTTAATTAAAAAATTACTCTTGCCAAATGGATTACTCCTTCCACCCTCTGTGGCCTTGTTCCACTAAGCTTTGGGCGCTTAATTTATTCTTATTTTATCTTTATTCAAACTTAGTGAAACAAGGCTAAGAGTCATACGACGAATAAGAAAACTGTGAAAAGTTTATACAATTATGAAATTACTCGTAAAAAATATACTATTGGATTAATTAGTACCCCAACTAGTGGAGTTTAAAAGTCCCAAGTCCTTTTCGTATTCCAACTAGCTAGTACTTGTTAATTTCCTCACAACACACTGACCAAATTCTAGGAAAGTTCGTATACTTTGGGGGCAAGTAATTGGCTCCCTTATCAATGTATTAGTATCACAATCGGATTTAGCCCAAATCAATTATTATCACAATATTAAAATCTAGGAAGAGTTACACATGAGACAAAAAAAAAAAAAGACTATTAAATGCTTATACAATTATGTACTCCTCAATATAAGAGTTAAAATTCTTTCCACTACAGGTGGAAATCTTTGGTTTTCCACCACAACCCATTATGGGTCCCACCAAGCATTTTTTGTTATAATCTGAACCGTTCATCTTGTAGAGCCCACATAATAGTATATGCACGCAAAAAATGAACTTGGTCGGACATCAATAGCTATATTAAAATTTGAATTTCGGTTAAGGAAATAGACTGCCATAAACAATTTAACTTCAAAATCTATGACCCTCCATTCTGTAAACCAAAATTCAAGTTTTGATATACCTATCGATATCGAATTAAGCTGATTTTTTTTCATGGGTATACTATTCTACGTGTTCTACAAAATGAACGATTGAAATTGTAACAAAAAAAATCTTGTAGAGCCCACATGCAGTAGTGGAAACCCTATGGTTCCCACCTATGGCGGATAGAATTTACACTCTCAATATAATACTCCATAAGAAGAGTACTGTTATAAGACAAATTAGTACACCAAATTAATTATTGTAATTTGTTGACTAATTTGGTTGGATGACTTCTATGATGCCATCCTCATAATGATGTCACTTGTAAATTGTAGTCCTTTTGTCACTTGTAATTAAGCTGAGTTCTGCTAAGATTTTTGGGGTTTTTTCTTATTTTGTTCTTATTTAAATTTTGTTTCGCGTTTGTTAGATTCTTTCAAAAAGTACAAAGAGTGAAACGTAGGTTGTGAGAAATAATTCGATAATATCTAGTTAGTCTTGAAGACTAAACTCCTTTTTCGATTGTTCCTAAAGAAATTATCTTTACCATATGCTATCCTGTGTTCAGTTGTTTTACTTTCTCTAATTTTATTGCGTAAATAAATATAGGTATAATTAAAATGTGAGACAAATTAGTACAACAACTAATGGAGTTTCAAAAAATTTATCCTCCCCTTTTTGATATGTAAACTCCCTTTTTTGTTTTCTAATGTTAATAGCGTATGTAAATTTTTTGTTGAAAGACAAAAATGGAAGTGTGAATATAAAATTAGCAATGTTGGGCTAGATTATCTTGCTAACCTCTGCTCGCCATTAGGCGGAGGATAATATGATAATAATTTCAATCAAGTGAGGGTATTAATACATATGTCACGGATATTGATTCACTTTCACAAATATTAATACACATTATCGGATATTAATACACTTTTTACTTATTATCCTTTGTCCTTTAGGCGGGCATTAGCATTCTTCTAGGGAAAATTTATCTTGGGCTACATTTTACCAGTTGTGACTTGTGAGACACCTAGCTGATTGGTATTTTATAAGTTGAGAGACGCCTAGCCCAATGGTTATTGTTTAGGGAAAATGACAGCTCATGACGTATTCTGATAATTAATACCCACTAAGGATATATTGAGAACTTTTGTTAATGCTGAAAATATCTTTGACGGGTATTAATTTTCAAAACATGTTATTGGCCATCATTTTTCCTATTGTATACGGGCTCAACACCTTGGGCTATCTCGTAGTCCGACAAACAAAGCTACCATAGAAACCCTGAAATTGGGCCGAAGTAAAACCATGCTAGATGTTAAATCTGTTTAACTTAAGCTAAACGCAAGTAGGAGTCAGCGCAGTTGAGTTAAAAGCCTCCCCCTCCCACTGTTCCCGAGTTCGAGTCAATTTAGGACCAGATGGGTTGGTTTTTTCGTGTCCACTTGCATTTTGGTGGGATTCTTGTGTCCCACGATGTGGTGATGGACAAATATTTTTTCCCTGGTCGATTTAGCAGGGCTCAAGTCTGAACATTCTAGGACGGGTGAGTTCCACTATGGTTACGTCCAAAAGCGGACCGCTCCGACCCACCTTTTTAACTGGGGCAAAATTTTTTTTTGGCCCACGAGCTGAGATTGTTTGGTCTAGGCAATTACATTTGTGATCTATACAATGGGAAACAAAGTCTGGACCGAAGCCCACGACCCAATTCTCACAAAACCAATTTTTTTTGAAAGAACTGTAATGCGATACACAAAAGCGAATCGAATCATGTGTTTTACACAGTTTCCTTAAAACAAATTCACTGCCTATCAAGGGTATTGAGGTTGAACCAACGTCTGTCTTCCAAGATAATTCGATTGGAAACACTACCTACTGAACACCATCGTAGATTGCCATGGCAGATTGAACTTCGTCTCCCTCTCTCTCACTCAAAAACAGTATCAGAATTGCTCTGTAGAATATGAAAAACATGACGGACAATGAAATGGGATACATGACATAACGACCAAGGTGAGACCCTTTGAGCTACTGTACAATAAATTGGGGAAAACTGCATAATTGAATTGCTGCCATAACCTCACATCATGGGGGGTCTTAACTCGCAAAAACCTGCTAGAGCATTGAGCTGTACCACCAAGGTACGTACATTGAACACAGGAGGGATCCCTCGGTTGTACATGTCTCGGAAGACTCTCTAACTGCCTCAAATTCATTCACCTCCGAAAATTTCCAACCTTGAGTGCAAGGGTCAGATTCACTTTAGGTAAGCAAAGATTGAATTATCTCTTGTTTCTTAGTGAATAATCCTATGTGGTCAAATGACTCAAATCCTGTAATGCAGAGTTGTCTTTTGCCCGCATTTGGTATAACTTGACGCTAAAATTGAAAATTTGTTAGTTTTCTTTTGTACTTATAGCTGTTGGTGGCACCTAAGTTCAGCCAGTTTAGTTCTACCGGCGAAAAACATTTAAGAATTAGAATTTGTAAGCGGCATATTTATAACCAGTTTTGATCAAATTATACCATGCCAAGATTAGTGGTTTTGAGCAGAAATTTAGGGCAATGTTAAGTGGGAACTACAGGCGACCACCGGGGAGGTCTGTTTAAAGTTGAAACAAAAATTATATGATCAACTGGTCATACAAATATAAGTACTTACTAGTGTCTTTTTTTAAAAGAAAGATTTATGGAACGGGTGGTACTGGCCATACATATGTGGGTCACGAGCGTAGCATTAATGGGTCAATGCCAACTTGCATTTTGGGCCTGGTTGATGTCAGTTCCTGAATCGGGAGGTGGACTACTGGAATAGAGATGCATATATAGCAATAGCACAGAGAGCCTTTTTTTTTTTGGAAAAGTCATAAGTCCATTGGACAATACAGATTTCATAAAAGACATAGGGAAGAATCAGAGCTACCTAAACTTCGATTTCAGGCACCTACTGCCGAAGTAGGCCAGCTGAAATTGTCTGTACGTAAGAACCAATTTAGGTCTAGATAACAGAGAATCTAAAAGATCCACAGCTCAAACTCTAAAAACTAAGCACCGCTGAAATCTGAAGGCAATCAACAATAATATTAACTACAAGCTAACTGCTCTCATGGACTAATCCATAAGCGTCGCCCGCCAGAGAGCCATAATAGGACCCTTTCCACTAGTAGTTACACGACAATGCAATATTGAAATGAAAGGGATCCTTTCATTTCACAAGGATCCTGATCTTCTAATTCAAACATATGTAAATCAAAGTAATTATCTTTTATTCAAAAGCATGATCCGGAATTTGATCACGAAAAAATGCACCCTAGGCAATTTCTAAATTGAATACTTCACTATCTGAAACAGCTTGTTTCCTCTCCTTAATTCGTTATATAATCATAATCTTTCCATAAAAAGAGGAATTCAAATATTCATTCAATCCACCTTTAGAGAGAGGGGGAGAGAATTCTTAATTCACATCATGAAACAATAACTGTTCGGGATTTGGTTCATAGTCTCATACCCATGACCCAGTCCATCAGCATACGAGTTTTGGTTTTTAGCGTCATAAACATAACCCGGTTCATATGCATACGGGTTTTAGTTCATAGTCTCATGCCCATGACCGAGTCCATCTGAATGTGGGTTTGGTTCTTATAAAGTGTCATAACCATAACCTGGTTCATACGCATACGGGTTTTACTTTGTAGTCTCATACCCATGACCCAATCCATATGCTTATGGGTTTTGGTTAATTCCTATCCTCCTACCCTTGACTCGGTCCATATGCATATGGGTTTAGGTATGAGAAATACCTCCTATATACGCGAATTTGCACCGTGCCGTCATCGTCCCCACCGTACTCCACACCCACGCTTTCAACCAGCTAGCTCAGAAATCGTCAGCTCCACTCCACCGCATGAATCCCATCTCTGATCGCCACTCTGTGGTTATTGTCCTGCCTTGAAAAAGCTACCGATCCTACGTACCCCTACAATTATAAAAATAACGCATACTTAGGGAAAGTTGTTTTCTAAAAATTGCAATTAAGGTTTTTTCTTCAGCAATAGTACTTGAAAATTTGTTAGTGAACACAAATAGAATACAAATTTGTATTTGAATAATGGTATGGAGCATTCATTGCCATCTCAACTTTCCCAAAATCGATGATTGATTGCCAAGCTAAAGAGTTGTGATACAACTAACTACACATGATTCACTCCTCAAAATAAAATATATCCTACCCCCTCCCACCTATTTTTATTTTTTTTCTGTATAGGCGTGTGAATATTCAAATCCAAAACTAATTTATTTCATTTGTCTTTCGGAAAATTTCAACGTCAAAAAACCTCAATAAGATGTTTTGAAAGGCGGGACAAAAATTTAAGCAGCAAAAAGACTGTACCAAACAAAAAGAACCAATAAATTAAGGAAGTATATAAGTAATTTTATTTTATTTTATATTTTAAATCAGACCCCCCCTTATTGCCCTACTCCGAGTCTCCGACACTCTATTTGACATGAGGTGGGGCAATGATGTTGCGGACGTTACTTGCTATTGTAGTGCTGACATACTTTTCTCTCTCTCTCTCTCTCTCTCTCTCTCTCTCTCTCTCTCTCTCTCTCTCACACACACACACACACACACTTGGGAGAGGGGGTACAACATAGGTTTTTTTTTTTTTTATAAGCAGGAGAGTTTCATATGGGGAGTTAGGGGTGTGCACGGGTCGGGCGGGTCGGCTATGGACCGCCACCCGAACCCGACCCGACCATGTCGGGTAAGGGAAAAATCAACTCGAACCAAACGATGGTATATACCCGCCCGTGTGCCCGATTTTTTGGTCGGGTCGGGTTGGACCAAAACCGAAGTAATTTATATGTTTTGTTCTTCTTTTGGTCGGGTCGGATAACAAAAACAGCACCCCGAGCTCCGAACCGAAAACTGATTTTTTAAGGAATATCAACCCGTACCCGACCGAACCCCATGTTCGGACCCGCCCGAAACCCTTCGGGTCGGGTTGGTCGGGTCTCGGTTTTTTTGCACACCTCTATGGGGAGTGGTACAATATAGTTTTTTTTTTAAAGCAAGAGAGAGAGAACAGGGGAGTTTCATATATTATGGGGGAGGGGGTACAGTATAATTTTTTTTATAAGCAGTCGGGGGGGGGGGGGGGGGGGGGGGTTGTGTTCTTGGAAGAGAAGTGGGGCGCCCGGGTGGGGTTATGTCAGCACTACAATAGCAAGCAACGTCGGCAACATACCATTGCCCCACCTCATGTCATAGAATATACTTTCAAAAGCTTAAAAAAAACATAAATTCAATTTATTTATTTATTTATTATTATTATTTATAGATATGGATGAACTAGGAATCGCCATGTTTCTCTTTCCTCGGATTACCAAAGATGCAGGGCCCATCCCAGGTATAAGCCACTAGACGACCGTCTAAAGTCTTTCATTTTGAGTCAATAATTGGGCCTCAAAATCGTGCAATATATTACAAATATTAGGTATGTGAAATATTTTTCTACTAGGCTAACGTAGCACATTGATTAAGCATGCATGTATGTAGCACGGAAACATGAGTTTGATTTTTACTGGCTTTCGATTTTATTCCAAAGTTTTGGAACATCTATAGAAAAAAAATGTTTTGAAAGGAAATTTTGGAGTCTTGAACTCCCAACCTGAGATTCTAAAAGGCGGTACAAGTACTTTGCCACTAAACTACAACCGTTGCTTGTTGTTATCTCCAACAACTTATAAATATACTAAAAAATGAGAGACCCATCTTCAAACTTTGCCTATGGCATTCGAAATCTCCGGGCCGGGCTGCAAAGATGCATATTTAGGCTACATATGCTTTCGTGATGAGTAATAGGCCTCTCTAGACGTTTCATTTGGTCACTTGTTTAATTTTCCCTTTACTCTGCGCTGTAGTGCTGCATGGGTTGACTTGATTTTTCGTTTCCTCCCAAGTGGTCCTTTGCAAGGCTGGTGTCCAAAGGAATTAATTAGAGAATGCAAAAGAAAGGGAAAGACGGAGGAGAGAAGCTAAATTCTTATACTAATTGGTAGGGTTATAGAATTCAGTTGCTCAGAATCTGTTTTGGGTTATGATCTTTGAAGTCCCTTTTAAGGACTGATCGTGGGACTAAACTGTTCCATGAGGTCTTTCTTAGAGATCATTCTCGGGCTAACTTTGATTGTCGGAATCCTTATTTTTAATTAAGGACTTGTTTAGAAAATCAACCATGTTAATAACACTACGAACCGTAGTCAGCTAATAATTTTTTGAGGAATAGGTATGTCAAAATTGGATAAGCTAATTCAAACATAGAGAGTACCAAAATTTGCAAATTTAGGGTCTCAATTATTAGGACAGCCACTTTTTTTTTTTGATAACTAAAAAGGGTGGGATGGGGCAACCAGCGTAGCAACTCCCCTTGGGCGTGACCATAGGGGCTCCCGACTTGCTGTGGAATGTCCGGTTTGAGCCATAACTATTGTCCGTGAGGACAGGCCGTCACCACAGCACCACCTAGGTACAAGTGGGTATAATGCTTTATCCCACACCCCCATGCCACTGGCAAGGCTCGAAACCGAGACCTTGCCTGGGAGTAAAGGGGCACCTGCCCACCACGCTACCACCCACGGTGGTTCAGGACAGCCACTTGATCTTAGAATGGGGCGAACACAATTGTTTCTTCCCAATCAAAAAGTTATGTGCAGAAAGCCTTTATGGTGGGTGGAAGATGATCTGATCATGTTGTGGAAAGGTTCTCTGTAGGCCCCACATCAGATCAGATCAGACCAGTTGAGATGCATATGCATATGCAGCTACTCACAGCGGCTTTTACACTACTGTATTAGTATTATATTGAGAGATTAATTAGACTTGGAAAAAGCATTGGAAGTGGCCAAGTGGCCTCGATCCACCACCACCACGACGAATCAGGAGACTTGACCCAAAAAGAGAGTAGTCCCATTGGCCACTTGGGGTGGCAATGGAGAGTATTACTTTAGAATTTTCAGAGATAAGAGTGAGCGGCCCGCCAGATTAAAGAAAAACTCAGATGCTGATATTTATTAGGTAGGTGTGTGTGGCTGTGGGGCGGGGGGCGGCGTTGGGATGGGGTGTTGTGATGCTTACCCGTATGAATACACACATCTATTATTTTATATTATTTTAGAAAGAGAAACATATAGTAGAACATATGTTGCCGTAATAAAAAAGAACAAGTACAAAGAACTCTTGTCTTTGGCGCAAATGTTGCCACTAGACGCAACCATGGCAGCTGAGAAGAAGCCCATGGATCCATCGCTAGAGTCTGATCGGAACCAAGAGCATGAACACACATCAGGAAACCGTCTGAAACAACAAACATGAGCTTATAAATGATAGCGACTGGCGAGAGATTTTTATTCGAAAGTGAGAGAGGCTCAATCATCTGACAACCAGAAAGGATGAGGAGCCACCAAGAAAGGGGAAAATAGAAGGGGGGGAGCTAGGGTGACACTTTCTAGAGAGAGAAAGTCCCCCTTCTCTCTACCTACCTACCTCACTCACACTCGCTGATTGATTACCAAAAATATGAATCTTACTGAAATGTATTACCAAAAAGTCTATGTCCATCGCTCTCTTTCACCACTCCCACCACAGCGCTTACGCATTGTTTTGAACTTGAGGAAAGCGCGAGAAAGGGAGAGAAAATTAAAAAAAAAAAATCTCTCCCATTGTTTGTTTAGAGAGAGAGAGAGGGAGAGAAAATAGAAAAATCTAAAAATGGGAATAGTATAATTTCCCTCTCATTTTCTCCAATTTTAACTCCTTTCTCTCACTTTCCTCAACTTGCAAACAAAGCTTTAATTTCATAGTCCGTCTCGCCAATCAATTGTCCGAATTTTAAAAGAACTCTCCCAAAAAAGACTCTTTTTTAGAAGAGTTCATTTAAAATTCGGAGCTTCTAAAAAACACTTTTGAACAGAAAGATAGATTGAGTGTGGTGGAGGAGCAGTGAGAGAGAGCGGTGGGCGTAGACATTATTGACAACTCACGTGAAAATGACACAATGGCAATTAATTGCTTACTTGAAACACTTCAATATCTAAAACAGCTTGTTTCCTCTCCTTAATTCACTTACCTGGAGAAACATGTATGGGAAGCTTGCTTCTATGCAACGTAACGTTGTGGTACCTTTGGTTGGTGAGGAACGACAATATCTTCAACAATTCAACGAAACAAGCTTGGGAGGTGGGGGATTTAGTCAAACTAGAGTTGTGATGCGGATGAAGGTGAAGTTTGACATCAAGGTCTACACAGTTGATGAGTTCAAGATTTTCTTAGACGGTATCCAAAAATTGAGATTGTAACCTAGTTTTTAGGAATGCCTTCAACTGTCGGTTGAATGTGGTTGTAAATTTAGGCTCAGCCAAGCTCTGTCTTTTGTTGTTTTTTCTTGATGTACCCCTTTCGAATTTTATAAAATGTTTCGTTTACCGAGAAAAAAAAAATTCACTTATCTGATCATAGTCCATCCATAGAAACAGGAGGTTCAAATATTAATCTCTACCCTTTTTCAGTAACCAAAATAGAAAAAATACACAAGCCCCATCAAAGATCCAAAAATAAATCAAGATCCATTAAATAACAACTTTACATTGAAGCAAAACGTTCACAATAATTAAGAACGTATTCAAGTACATATATTCCACGTACACAAAACTACTTTACATAGAGAATTCACGTGAATTTTTTTTCGTGTATGATAATTTTTTAATTCACATGATGGAACAACAACCGTCCGAGCTTTCGTTCATACTCTCATACCCACGACCCGGTCCATCTGCATACAAGTTTCTAGTCTCATAACCATGAACCGATCCATTTGCATACAGGTTTGGGTTCCTAGTCCCATAGCCATAACCCACTCCATAAGCATACGGGTTTTGGTTACTCACTTCATACCCATGGCCCGGTCCATATCCATATGGGTTTTGGTAAGAGGAATACCCCCATATTGGAATCTGCACCTTGCCCTCGCCGCCGTACTCCACCTGATCCACGCTCACCAGCTCGGAAAATCCCGCTTTCTTTCTCAGCAACACCGTCAAGTCCACCGAGTCAATCCCATCTCCGATCACCACTACGTGGTCCTTGTTGTGCCCGGCAAAAGCTACCGATTCCACCCCTACAATTATACAAATAACACACTTAGCATAAGTTGTTTTCTTAAAAATGTAATTGAGGTATTTTTCTTCAACAATATTAAATAATGATTTTTTTGTATAATTGAATTCTTGCAAAATTGTTAGTGAACATGAAAAGAAAGAGTTACAAATCTGGGTTTGGATAGCATAGAGCAAATGGATTGTGTAGTCTCTGCTTTCTAAAAATATTTTAAAATCAAATTGATTGATTGTCGATATGAAGAATCGTGATACAACTATACATGCTTCTCTTCCCAAGATAAAATATATACTATACCACTCACCCATATTTTAATCATTTTTGGGTAAGCATGCCAATATTCGAATCAAAACTAATTTATATTTGTGGATTTCTTAAAACTTTTGCTGTTGGAAGATCCCATAGAGAGACTATTGAAAGACATAACGAAAATTTTAAAAGCCTAAAGCCTACACCGCCAAGCAAAAAGAACCAATAATAATTACTCTAGGAAGGAAGTGTGCAATTAATAATTCTATTTTTAGTGCTTTACTACGTTAGCATTGTTATCCCGATTTTAAAGTGTCAAATAAAACTGCAATAATTTGGTCCCTTTGTTGGGGGGATGCAAAGACTTCCAAACACCCCCTAAAGATGAATTCCTTGAAGCCGATACAATAAACTAAATAAATAAACAAATTCCTTTTTTGATGTTGTGCATAAAAATGGATAGACTGAGACAGAAAATGTGAATATACATACATACCTGGAAATTTTTTTTTTTTGCTCGGCTACATACCTGGAACTTTACCTACAATCTCCCAGATTTTGGAACGAGACTTTTTTCCCTTGACGGCTACTTTAATAACTATCTTTTGCGGCGCCATAACCAAAACAGATTTCAAATTAGCAATGAGGAAAGCTTTTGGCTGATTTCAGAGTTGTATATGTGTGTGTGTGAGAGAGAGAGAGAGAGAGAGAGAGAGAGAGAGAGAGAGAGAGAGAAATTGGTATTTACAGTTGTTTTGGGTGAATGGTTTTTATACCAAAGGCCGATCGATTTGTTGGAGTAAGATGCAAGGACCCATCCCGTAGTACGTATGAATTACGTCAACAAGGTGACGAAAGCCTATCGATTGCCCAAAAAAAAAAGTGACGAATACACACTTAGACTTACAGGCATACAGCCGTTTTATACGTGTCTTTCCCACGTGTCTTTCCCGCGTGGTGGCCGGTATATATTAATTTTATGTTCCCAGAAGGATGAACCGCCACCGCAGATTCCAATGATGTAGTACTACTATAATAAATTTGAACCGTGCACAGCAACTGTGCACAGATCCCGTTTTCTCCTGTCTCAGGTCACCCCAAGATGACCGAATATGTTGGACAAAGCTAATGTAACCATCTAGGTTTAAAACAAGAAACACACAAGGCATTCGATGTCTAGGTCAATTGTAAAAATATTTAGCAGCGAGACTTTTGTGCTTATATTTACAAGCTTTTGTGCCTAATGGAGAATGTTTTATTTTTTGTGCTTAGTATTTCTTTATTACTTCATCTGTTTTCTTTTAAGTGTCCACTATAATTCTGCGAGCCATTTTAAGAGAGAGAGAGAGAGCTAAGACTCAAAAGTTGAGTAGCTCGAAACAACATACTTTGGGAGCAAGCTAGTAATAATTAGCACAAAGACTTGAAACTATTTTAGTTCCACAAGATGACTACTAGACGGCCCGAGTAAACCTGATGCATTAGACGTCCTTTTTGTATGTTTGTTTTTCCACAAGGGAGGGGTTGGCCGACCAAATTCGACTAATTAAGTTCTTATCCTTCGGATGCAAGTAATTAGCTCAAAATGTGAAATTATTAACCAATACCAGACGTTGAGTAGTCAAACTCTGCAATACTTTTTTTTTTTTTGGCATCGACGATACTTCAGGAGCAAGTAATTAGCAAAAAGACTTGAAGCTATTAGTCCCACAAGATGATCACCTACTAGCCCGAGTAAAGAAGCCAACCCGTGTCTAGGTTCCGTACGATAGTATCAATTGCACCATTAGTCTCAAGCTCCAACAAGTCGGTCCCATCTGGCTGTGTGTAATTTCTTTCCCTTGTTAATGGAAATTGAGACTACCTTTGGATGCTCTGTGTTTCATGAAAATTATTTTTGCCCCAATTTTATGCTAGATTCATTCGTACTGAAAATCGCAAGAAAATTTAACTAAAGAATGAGAGAGGTGATGGGTCGTCGTTGTTGAAGGAAAAAGCTAGGATTCGCCATTTTTCTCTTTCCTTGGATTACCAAAGATGCATATTTACATATGATTTTCGTGATGAGTAATAGGCCTCTCTATACGTTTCATTTGGTCGATCAATTGTTTAATTTTCCCTGTACTCGATCTGTGTGGCAGTGTTTGGGCTGACTTGATTTTTCGTTTTCTCCCAAGTGGTTCTATGCATGGCTAGCTGGTGGCCAAAGGATCGAATTAGAGAAAACAAAAGAGAGGGAAAGATGGAGGAGGTGGCCAGTGGTGGCGTGGGGTGTTTGTCGTTCTGGAGGTGTTGTCTGGTGTGGTGGTGGTGGTTGTTTGATTGATGATTGCGGCGGTGGCTGAATAGGTGGCTGTGGGTGGAAGATGTTTCATTCGATAGGTTTTTGGTTTTGGACTTCTTGGTGTTGGGCCAGTTGTTTGGGCCTTTTGTGCTTAACTTGTAATATCTGGGTGTGTAGACCCATGGGTGTGAATTTTAATGTTGTATTTGGGCTTTAGGCCTCTGTTGTTTGGGTTTTGCCCTTTAGGTGTTTATCCTTTTTTGGTTGGATCCCTCTTCTCTTTTCCCCTTAATAAAATTTATTTTGCCAATAAAAAAAAAAAAAAAAAGGGGGAAAGATGGAGGAGAGAAGCTAAATTCTTATACTAATTGTAAGGTTATAGAATTCAGTTACTCAAAATCTGTTTTGGGTTAGGATCTTTGTAGTCCCTTTTACGGACTGATCAAGGGGCTAAACGTACGGTTCCATGAATTCTTTCTTAGAGATCATTCTCGGGCTAACTTCGATTGTCGGAGTCCTTATTTTTAAGGACTCGTTTAGAAAATCAATCATGTCAAGAAGATCATGTTAATCGAAAATCAATTAAATCAAAGTCTGGCAACAAAAATAATTGAGAATGGAAAACAGAGGATCACGAGAATTATGAGAGGAAGGTGATTTATAACTTCGCATTTATATCATTGTATATAAACGTGTTATTTCATCTTATTTTGATTGAACAATTTTCTTAACACATATTGTGTCACATATCCTAATTCAATTACGCAAGCCATTGAATCAACGGTAATGATTTCCACATTCTATTTTTTTTTTTATAAATGCATTCCATTTCTTATTTTTGAGTGAAATTTTTATGATAAATCTTTTTACTAAAAGACAAGAAGTGAAGTGCATTTAGCAAAAAACAAATAAGAAGAGTGAAAATCATTTCCCTTGAATTAATTACAATAAACAAATCCACTTCAATAAGGCAATTAATCATTCTGCGTAGATCCCACCCCACACACATAATCTATCGGAAAAGACAGGGGAATGTTCATGGTCGGAAAGTAGTTATGTGTGTGAATGTTGACTAAAATAGAATATATAATAGTGACAACGCATGTGATTGAAACACATTAATTAACTTGGTAGTTTCAAAGAAATACCGAAGCCAACGGACAAGATAAATTGTATTACCAAATGGAAAAAATATACGTACATTTCAGTGTCGACATATGTATCCTAATTCAACGAAAAGTCAATGAATCACAAAGTCGTTGCCCACTGCTCTCTTTCACCGTCTGTTTCTCTACCACAATACTCAATCTCACATTTGGTATCGACAATGAATAGTTCGAATTTTAAAATAACTTTTTCAAGAAAGAGTTTAACAAGTCTTCTCTGGAAGATTTTTTTTAAAATTCGAACCGTTCAAAACACTTTTTGACGGTGAAATTGGGTGCGGCAGGGGATAGGTGAAAATGAGCAGTGGACATAGACATGATTGACAACTCACGGGAAAATGACACAATGGCAATTGCTGAATTGAAACACTTCAATATCTAAAACAGCTAGTTTCCTCTCCTTAATTCACTTATCTGATCATAGTCCATCCATAGAAATAGGAGATTCAAATATTAATCTCTACCCGTTTTCAGTAACCAAAATAGAAAAACTACATAAGCCAAATCAAAGATCCAAAAATAAATCAAGATCCATTAAATCAACAACTTTACATTGAAGCAATACGTTCACAATAATTAAGAACGTATTCAAATATATATATATTCCATGTACACAAAACTACTTTACATAGAGAATTCACGTGAATTTTTTTTCGTGTATGATCACATGATGGAACAACAACCGTCTGAGCTTTCATTAGTACTCTCATACCCACGATCCGGTCCATCTGCATACGGGTTTCTACTCTCATAACCATGAACCAATCCATATGCATATGGGTTTGGGTTCCTAGTCCCATAGCCATAACCCACCCCATACGCATACGGGTTTTGGTTACTCACTTCATACCCATGGCCTGGTCCATATCCATACGGGTTTTGGTAAGAAGAATACCCCCATATTGGAATCTGCATCTTGCCCTCGCCGCCATACTCCACCTGATTCACGCTCACTAGCTCGGAAGATCCCACTTTCTTTCTCAGCAACACCGTCAAGTCCACCGAGTCAATCCCATCTCCGATCACCACTACGTGGTCCTTGTCGTGCCCGGCAAAAGCTACCGATTCCACCCCTACAATTATACAAATAACACACTTAGCATAAGTTGTTTTCTTAAAAATGTAATTGAGGTATTTTCTTCAACAATATTATATAATGATTTTTTCTATAATTGAATTCTTGCAAAATTGTTAGTGAACATGAAAAGCGAGAGGGTGGAAACTACAAATCTGGGTTTGGATAGCACAGAGCAAATGGATTGTGTAGTCTCTGCTTTCTAAAAATATTTCAAAATCAAATTGATTGATTGTCGATATGAAGAATCGTGATACAATTATACGTGCTTCTCTTCTCAATATAAAATATATACGATACCACTCACCCATATTTTAAACCTTTTTGGGTAAACGAGTCAATATTCGAATCAAAACTAATTTATGTTCTTTAATTTTTAGAAAGTTTCACCATAAAAAAATCTCAACGAGAGACTATTTAAAGGCATAACAAATATTTTAAAAAGCCAAAAGCCTGCACCGCTAAGCAAAAAGAACCAATAATTAGGAAGGAAGTATATAATTAATAATTCTATTTTTAGTGCTTTACCACATTACCGTATTGTTATCCCGATTTTAAATTGTCGAATGAAATTGCAGTAATCCGGTCACTTTTTGGCGAAAAGTTCCAATTAGAATTCAAAATGTAAATTAAATCTAAGACTCCCAAACACCACCAACAATCAATTCCTTGAAGCAGATTTAAAAAAACAAAAAAAGAAAAGAACGAAAGGATAAATTCCTTCAAGTTGTGCATAAAAATGGAGAGACGTACTGAGACAGAAAATTAAGTAATGTTTGTGAATATATATACCTGGAACTTTGCCAAGAATCTTCCAGATTTTGGAACGAGACCTTTTTCCGTTCAGGGCTACTTTAATAACTATCCTCTGCGGCATAACCCAAACGGGTTTCAATTCAGGAATGAGAAAAGCTTTTGGCAGAGTTGTATATGAGAGAGAGAGAGAGAGAGAGAGAGAGAGAGAGAGAGAGAGAGAGAGAGAGCGCAATTGCTATTTACAGATATTTTTGGTGAAATGATTTTTATACCAAATTAAGGCCGATGTACGTAGTAAGATGCGAGGAATCATCCCTTACATGAATTACGTCAACAAATTGACAAATAATCACTTTATACAGCCGTTTGTAACGTGTCTTTCACCGCGTGGTGGTATATTATGTTCTTTTATTTTTTTTTGATCCGGGTGGTATATTATGTTCCAGAAAGGATTTTTCTAAATGAAACGCAAAAGAAACAACATGCGTGCAGGGCCAGCCCAATTCCATGGCCAAGAGATCTAGATTTTGGGTGTCTCAAAAATTTTACTGTAATTTTTAAGGGAACTCTAATATTTTTACTATTTGAGTTTGAGTAGAACTCTTTTTTAAGCCCAATAGAATGGAAAAAAAAAAAAGTCCAATTAAAGGAATTGAGTTAGTTCAACCTACCATTTCATAAGTCCAAGTGCTCAATCCATTAAATCCCTAAAATCATTTCCCTCAAACCACCAAATAATACCTCCCCAAAATTGTTTCCCCCAAAAAACTTGACGATCTCGTATTTTGTATTCGTAAGTAATGATTAATAGAACTTTATGTTTGTTTGACTTTTTCGTATTGTGATTGTTATAAAAATTGTTAAGTATTAACTTTTTAAGGGTCCACTTTTTTTATTAGGCATTGGGCACTAAAAATCTTTGGACCGAACCTACGTGCATGGCAAGTTTCCAGCACCTAGACGGCAGCAAAACTGGTTTTAGGTCAAAGAAGAGAGAGAGAGAGAGAGAGAGAGAGAGAGAGAGAGAGAGAGAGAGAGAGAGAGTTGAAAAGCATGAAGATTCCACAATAGTCCTTTTTCGTAAGTTGTTTTGCCTCGGTATCCTTCGGGTGCAAGTAATTAGCCCAAAATTGTAAAATTATTAACTAGTACTAACCGTCGAGTAGCCAAAGTCTACAATACTTCTTCTTCTTCTTCTTCTTTTTTTGAGTCTACGATACTTCGGGAGCAAGTAATTAGCAGAAAGACTTGAAGCTATTAGTCCGACAAGATTACTAGCTACTAGCCTGAGTAAAGAAGCCAGCCCGTGCGATCAAGGATGCCTACGATAGTATCACACCATTAGTCTCAAGCTCCAACAAGTCGGTCGACCCATGATCTAGTTGTGTGTTACTTCCTTCCCTTGTTAATATATGGAAATTGAGACTACCTTTGGATGCTCTGTGTTTCATGAAAATTATTTTTGCCCCAATTTTATGCTAGATTCATTCACACTGAAAATTGCAAGAAAATTTCACTAAAGAATGAGAGAGAGAGGCCAGAGATGAGTTCGGAGGTTAGAGAGAGAGAGAGAGAGAGAGAGAGAGAGAGAGAGAGAGAGAACAATAAAAATAAATAAATAAAATTGTAGAGCTTAGTGAACAGTAGCTCGGGAGATGAAGAGTTAATTTAGCGTAAATTATTTTAGCTAGCATTGACATGAGGCTGTTGGATGCTCATTTTGGGTATTTGCCTTGGTATGAAAGCCAGCACCAAAAAGCAGAGTTCTCTTTTAGTTGACAATTTTATGAATAAAAAACGTTCTTAGATATTTATGTATTTAAAAGTGAGGCGAAAAGGGTAAGAGCATTGTTAGCAGAATATTATTATTAAAAGCTTGGCACGTACAATGATATCCTGCCAATAGTGCTTCACAATAATATCCTGACATGATAAAATCAATAATATCCTGACATGATAAAAAAACGTTCTTTTAACAAACTTAGTCAAAGGAAAATATAAGCCAAAAAAAAAAAATCACACTTTTTGGCGCATTTTTTTATTTTTCCAAAAAAGAAAATGTTTGATCCTTCGATTTTTTTTGTTTTATGTTCTATTACCGAGACAAATCAATAAACTTAAATATTTTGACCATCTAATTGAAAATTCAAAGAAATAGGAAATTGTAAAATAATTAAAAATATCGCACCCTGAGATGATGATAAAATAATTAAAATATCTTACCCTAGAATAAGTCTTGTGCTTAAAAACAAGTTATAAATAGATCATAGTAAGATATGAGTAGACAAACATGATCGCGGTAGGATTTTATGAGAATATTTTTTGTATTTTAAAACTTTTACAGTGATTATAAGCATGATTTAAGTGTTCAACATTTAAACTTTAGAATTTCAAAATTAGTTGAGATAAGCGTAAGTCATTTCGTGCACCAATAATCAGAAGGTAAAAAGATTTTAAAACATTGCTATAGATTCTATGTCAAGCTATAAGTTTAGGTACAAAATGTTTTTGTCGTTGGGGTTGTGGTTAAATGTTGTGTATGTACCATGGTGGTTTTATATTTTAAAGTCAACTTTTGCAATGATGATAGGTATGATTTTAATTAACTTTTGATAGCTAATTTGTTGCACTTGCACTTGCCTTTGGCATTTGTTTGTTATTTTGACTTAGTTTTATATTTTAATTAACTTTTGATAGTTTTGGGTCAATTATTTTTAAATTTGTTATTCCGTGATGATGAGCATAATCAAAACGTGAAAAAATATGACCAATGGTTTTAACATGATAAAAAAAAATGTTCTTTTAACAAAATTAGTCAAAGGAAAATAGAAGCCAAAAAACATGCACTTTTCTGCTCACTTTTTTATTTTTCCAAAAAAGAAAAAGTTTGGTCTGTTGAATTTTTGATTCAGTGTTCTATTGTCAAGACCAATCAATAAACTTAAATATTTTGACCTACAACTTGAAAATGAAAAGAAATAGAAAATTTTAAAATAATTAAAATATCGTACCCTAAGATGATGATAAAGTAAAGAAAATATCGTACCCTAGAATAAGACTTGTGCTTAAAAACAAGTTAAAAATATATCATAATTAGATATGAATGGACAAACATGACTGCAGTAGATTTTATAAAAATATGTTTTGTATTTCAAAGTCAACGTTTACAATGATGATCATAAGCATGATTTAAGGGATTGGTTCAACAGCTAAACTTTAGAATTTCAAAATTAGACAAGATAAACGTAAGCAGTTGCGCACACCAATAATCAGAATGTAAAAGATTCCAAAACATTGCTGTAGATTCTAAGAAAATTATTTTGTATTTTATAGTCAGCTTTTGCAATGATGACAGGCATGATTTATGTTTGCTCGACACTAGCAACTAGTAAATTATTTTTAAATTTTAGTATTCTGAAATTAGCCGAGACAGCTAGCCAAAAGTATAGCTACAGATGTCAGCTAGCTATCAAAAAAAAAAAAAAAAAGAATTCGCAAAATCTGGCTACTGTAGAATTTTTGAGACTTCTTTTATTATTTGAAAACCAACTTTTAGAATGATGATTGGCATGATGGTCTCCTCACTAGCAAATATATTAGCACCCGGCCAATCACTCGGAATTCTTTGGAATTGAATACTTTATTTTTTTACAAAACATGATCCGGGATTCACAAGAAAATGACACCTAGCCAATTGTAAAAAAATTGCGGATGTGACCCGGTTGAGGCAAGAGTTTGAAGTACGAGAGTGGGTTTTATTCGGAGGATTGACAATTCGGCAGTGCACGTTGTGGCCAAAGATGCTGTGAAAGGGAGAGTGGGATTCATTCGTGGAAATTCTATTCCCCTTGGCTTTTTTTCACCCCTCATGCATGTGAGGATGAAAGCCCAACTTGATGTATTAATGGTTTTATTTTCCTTGTAGTTAACAAAATCTATCCTAACCTTTGGGAAAAAATATTCCTTAATAGGACACTTTAAAATCCATGACAGTTTGTCTCCTGTCCTTGATTCACCATCTAATTATCAGAATTCATCCATAGAAAGAGGAGATTCAAAAATTCAACCCTCTCCCCTTTTTCAGTGACAAAAATAGAATAACATTAGCCAGATCAAAGATTAATTACAAATCAAGTTTCTCATTAAATAAACAACGTAGTATTTTCTATATGCACAAAATTACTTGATTACAACTGGTGGAAAAAATACAAGTATCATAATTACACCGTATTGAAATCAAGTCTATAATATACGTCCAACCTAACTAAAGTCCCCTTTAAGAGGAAAACAAATCCCAACAAATACAAGGGAAATGACACCCACAAGTAGGTAAGGAGATTCAAACTTATGACCTCCTAATAAAATGCATGAATCTTAATCAACAAAACTAGCCCGCCTAATTACACAAAACTACTGTACAAACCCAGATTCTTCCACTCAATCCAACTTGAGAGAGAATTCACATGACAGAACAACCGCCCGAGTTTTCGTTCCTTCTCTCATACCCATGACCCGGTCCATCTGCGTATGGGTTCCTAGTCTCATAACCATAAACCGATCCATATATATATGGATTTTGGTTCCTAGCATACGCATACAAGTTTTGGTTACTCACTTCATACCCATGGCCCGGTCCATATCCATACGGGTTTTGGTAAGAGGAATACCCCCATATTGGAATTTGCATCTTGCCCTCGCCGCCGTACTCCATCGGACCCACGCTCACTAGCTCGGAAGATCCCACTTTCTTTCTCAGCAACATAGTCAACTCCACTGAGTCAATCCCATTTCCGATCACCACCACGTGGTTCTTGTCCAGCCCTTCAAAAGCTACTGATTCTACCCCTACAATTTTACAAATAACACACTTAGTGAAAGTTGTTTTCTTAGAATTGTAATTGAGGTATTTTCTTCAACAATATTAATGGTTTTTTTTTTTTAATAATTGAATTCTTGCAAGATTATTAGTGATAATGAAAAGCGAGAGGGTGGATAATACAAATCTAGGTTTGGATAACACAGAGCAAACCGATTGCGTAGTCTCGGCTTTCTAAAAGTCTTTTAAAATCCAATTGATTGATTGCCGATATTTCTCTTCTCAAGATAAATTATATAGTACACCAACGTAATATCACCCATATTTTAATCATTTTTTGTGTAAAAGTGCCAATATTTGAATCAAAACTAATTTATATTTTTGGATTTTTTTAAAACTTTCACTGTCGAAAGATGTCAAAGAGAGCCTATTAAAAGACATAATGAAAATTTAAAAAGCCAAAAGCCTGCACCACTTAGCAAAAAGAACCAATAATAATTAGGAAGGAAGTATACAATTAATAATTCGGTCCCTTTGTGGGGGGAAAATTCTAATTAGAATGCAAAATGTAAATCTCTAGCTAAGACTTCCAAACACCCCCTAAAGATGAATTCCTTGAAGCCGATACAATAAAACAAATTAATAAATCCCTTTTTGATGTTGTGCGTAAAAATGGAGAGACTGAGACAAAAAATGTGAATATATATACCTGGAACTTTCCCAACAATCTCCCAGATTTTGGAACGAGACTTTTTGCCATTAAGGGCTACTTTAATAACTATCCTCTGCGGCGCCATAACCAAAACAGATTTCAAATTAGCAATGTGGAAAGCTTTTCGCAAAGTTCAGAGTTGTATATATATAAATATATATGAGAGAGAGAGAGAGAGAGAGAGAGAGAGAGAGAGAGAGAGAGAGAGTGAGTTTACAGATGTTTTTGGTGAAATGATTCCTTTTTATACCAAAGGCTGATCGATTTGTTGGAGTAAGATGCAAGAAACCATCCCATAGTACGTATGAATTACGTCAACAAGGTGACGAAAGCCTATCGATTGCCGCAAAAATAAGGAGGCGAATACACACTTGTACATACAGCGGTGCTGCGGTGTTATACGTGTCTTTCCCGCGTGGTGGTAATATTTCAGCAAATTAGTCTAAAGTCCAAAAGAAGAGGTACCAAAGTAGATTTAGTCCAGCTTAAGTTTCAGTGATGTGTAAAGTCCATTAATGAAAATATTTTAGAGTTTAAGGTCCGTGAAAAGACCAAATTGCCTTTAATGAGACAAGGGCCTTGTTTGGCTAACACAAAAAATGTCTTTTTTCATTTAAATGATTTTAAATGAGACAAGGGCCTTGTTTGGCTAACACAAAATATGTCTTTTTTTGTGTTTTTCGATTTTGTTGCACTTTCATAGGGTACCCTAGGATTTTAGACACTTTCATAGGGTACCCTAAGGTTTTAGGCACTTTTATAGGGTTTTAGGGTTCATTTTCCTATTATAGGATTTTAGTGATTTAGGCACTTTCATAGGGTACCCTAGGGTTATAGGCACTTTCATATATAGGGTACCCTAAAATTTTAGGCACTTTCATATGGTATCCTACGGTTTTAGGCACTTTTATAGGGTTTTAGGGTTCATTTTTCTATTATAGGGTTTTAGCGGTTTAGGCACTTTCATAGGGTACCTTAGGGTTTTAGGCACTTTCATATATAGGGTACCCTAAGATTTTAGGCACTTTCATATATAGGGTACCCTAGGGTTTTAGGCACTTTCAACGCCGGTCAACTTTGGTCAAGGTCGGTCAACGCCGGTCAACACCAGTCAACGCCGGTTAACGCCAGTCAACTCCGGTCAACTTCGGTCAACGCCGGTCAACTTCGGTCAACACCGGTCAACGCCGGTCAACGGCAGTCAACTCCGGTCAACTTCGGTCAACGCCGGTCAACGTTAGTCAACACCGGTCAACGTTGGTCAACGCCGGTCAACTTTGGGGGGGCTATTTGTAAATCTTGGGCATAATGTCCTTTAGACTTTAAAGGAAAATATTTATGTCCTTATCATGGTAAAAACTATTGTAGCATGTCCTCCTACTCAATTTACCCATATTAATACTACGTTCCCAGAAGGATTTTTCTACTCTGAACCGCCACCACAGATTCAAAATGATGTAATATAATAGTAATTTCGCTTCAAACTTATTACTCCTAAATAAATATTAAAACTGCGGCCGAGAGGTTTTATTAAAGAGACTAGCCACTACTACCAAAGTTGTCAATCCCGTTCCGTACCGGCCGGTACGTACCGGCCGGTGCGTAAACGGAACGCAAAGTTGCCAGATCCGTTCCGGTTAAAATACCGGTCTGTTCCGGGTGTTCCGGTCTGTTCCGACCATTTTCCGGTGTTCTGGCCGGTACAAAATTACGTTTTTTTTAAAGATTTTGTATATGTTTACACTTAAAATTTTAAAAAATGGTAGATATATATTAAATATATATATAATATTAATTGCGGTAAATCCGGAACGGTACCGGAATATAGACCGGTACCGGTACGTACCATTCCAGTAGTGAAAACGGTACGCTGGCCAGTACGGTATTGACAACTTTGACTACTACTACTACTAGCCCGAGTAACCCGGTCCTCCCCTTTTTTGTAAGTTCGTATATTTTGGGTGCAAGTAATTAGCTAAAAAACTTAAAATCCTTAACTAGACTCAAAACTTTTTTTTTTTTGGGAAAAAAGAAGAAGTCGATGTCAGGGTTCAATTGTAAAAATATGTAGCAGCGACTATTTAGATTTTTGTGCTTATATTTACAAGCTTTTGTGCCTAATGGAGAATGTTTTAATTTTTGCGCTTAGTATTTCTTTGTTACTTCATCTGTCTTTTTTTAAATGTCCACTACAATTCTGCGAGCCATTTTTGAGAGAGAGAGAGAGAGAGAGAGAGAACTAAGACTCAAAAGTTGAGTAGCTCAAAACAACATACTTTGGGAGCAAGTAATAATTAGCACGAAGACTTTAAACTGGAGTATTAATTCCACAACATGACTACTAGCCAGCCCGAGTAAACCTGATGCATTAGTCCTTTTCGTATGCTGTTTTTCCACAAGGAAGGGGTTGGCCGCCCAAATTCTAGTAAGTTCTTATCCTTCGGGCGCAAGTAATTAGCTTGATCAAAATTGAGAAATTATTAACCAGTACCAAACGTTGAGTAGCCAAACTCTGCAATACTTTTTTTTTTGGCGTCGACGATACTTCAGGAGCAAGTAATTAATTAGCACAAAGACTTGAAGCTATTAGTTCCACAAGATGATCTCCTACTAGCCCGAGTAAAGAAGCCAACCCGTGTCAACGTTCCGTACGATAGTATCAATCGCACCATTAATAGTCTCAAGCTCCAACAAGTCGGTCCCATGATCTGGTTCTGTGTAATTAATTTCCTTCCCTTGTTAATGGAAATTGAGACTACCTTTGGATGCTCTGTGTTTCATGAAATTTATTTTTGCCCCAATTTTATGCTAGATTCATTCATACTGAAAATCGCAAGAAAATTTCACTAAAGAATGAGAGAGGTTATGGGTCGTGGTTTTTGAAGGAAAAAAAGTGGTCGTTGTTGCAGGGGAGAGAGAACCAGAGAGGGCCGCAAATATCCAAAATGAGCATCCGACAGCCTCATGTCAAGCCGATCACAAAAAAAAAAAAAAACAGCCTCATGTCAAGGCTAGCTAAAATAATTTACGCTAAATTAACTCTTCAAATCTCCCGAGCTACTGTTCACTAAGATCTACAATTTTAATTTTTTTTTATATTGTTTTCTCTCTCTCCTCCAAACTCATCCCTGAAAAAAACGTTCTTTTAACAAAGTTTAGTCAAAGGAAAATATTAGCCAAAAAAAATACATATACTTTTTGGTTCACTTTTTCATTTTTCCAAAAAAGAAAATGTGTGGTCCATTGATTTTTTTTATTTTATGTTCTATTGTCGAGACAAATGAATAATTTTAAATATTTTGACCAACAACTTGAAAATTCAAAGAAATAGGAAATTTTAAAATAATTAAAAATATCGCATCCTGAGATGATAAAATAATTAAAATATCTTAACCTGGAATAAGTCTTGTGCTTGAAAACAAGTTTAAAATATAATTAGATCATAGTTAGATATGAGTAGACAAACATGACCACGGTAGGATTTTATGAGAATATTTTTTGTATTTTAAAACTTTTATAGTGATGATAGCATGATTTAAGGATTTGTTGCAGGGGAGAGAGGGGCCAGGGATGAGTTTGGAGGAGAGAGAGAGAGAGAGGAAAAATAAATAAAATTGTAGAGCTTGTGAACAGAAGCTCGGGAGATTAATTTGAAGAGTTAATTTAGCGTAAATTATTTTAGCTAGCATTGACATGAGGCTGTTGGATGCTCATTTTGGGTATTTGCCTAGGTAGATAGCCAATGTAAGCTCCAAAAAGCTGAGTTCTCTTTTAGTTGACAATTTTATCGACAAAAAACGTTTAGAGATATTTTTGTGATAAAAAAGTGAGGCAACAAGGGTAAGAGCACTATTGGCAGGATATTATTGTAAAGCACTGTTGGCACGTACAATAAGATCTATCAACAGTGCTTCACAATAGTATTCTGACATGATAATTAAAAAAATGTTCTTTTAACAAACTTAGTCAAAGGAAAATATAAGCCAATAAAAAAAAACACTTTTTGGCTCACTTTTTCATTTTTCCAAAAAAGAAAATGTTTGGTCCATTGATTTTTATTTTATTTTATGTTCTATTGTCGAGACAAATCAATAATTTTAAATATTTTGACCAACAACTTGAAAATTCAAAGAAATAGGAAATTTTAAAATAATTAAAAATATCACATCTTGAAATGATAAAATAATTAAAATATCTTACCCTAGAATAAGTCTTGTGCTTAAAAACAAGTTACAAATAGATCATAGTTAGATATGAGTAGACAAACATGACCGCGGTAGGATTTTATGAGAATATTTTTTGTATTTTAAGACTTTTACAGTGATGATAAGCATGATTTAAGGATTTGTTCAACGGTTAAACTTTAGAATTTCTAAATTAGTCGAGATAAGCGTAAGCCGTTCCGCGCACCAATAATCAGAAGGTAAAAAGATTTTTAAAACATTGCTATAGATTCTGTGTCTAGCAAAAAGTCTAGCTACAGAATGTTTTTGTGGTTGGGGTTGTGGTTAAATATTGTGTATGTAGCATGGTGGTTTTATATTTTATAGTCAAATTTTGCAATGATGATAAGCATGATTTTAAGGGATTTGTTCGACACTTAAGCAACAAGTGAAATTTTTTTAAACTTCAGTATTCTGAAATTAGTCGAGATAGTCGAAAGTAGTTACGTACTAGATGCCAGCTATCAAAAAAAAAAAAAAAGAATTTGTAAAATATTTCTACTGTAGATTTTATGAGACATCTTTTGCTGTTATTATTTTGAAACTAACTTTTAGAATGATGATTGGCATGATTTGAGAGAATTTAACTCTTTAACAACTACGACAGCAGAGCCTAGACCCATACCAAAACCCAATTCCCACAAGTAATTACGGATGGTGAATTCCAAAATCAAGGTATGTGAGGTTATTATTAATGGACCCGGGGTGCTGTGGTGCACTGTGCACTTCCCGCACAACATGAGTAGTGCGCCAATCCGGTCGTCCATCTCGGCAATGGATGCTTCGGATTTTCATCCAAATAATGGATGGGTAGAATTTGTAGAAGTTCGGATTATATCCAACCATTCATTGTCAATAATATGGCCCATGTGCACCCTATGGAGTGCCTTGCAGGGCTTTGCATTACAAGATTTTCCAATCCTTACTGCTCCCGCACTACATGTGTAGTAGTGCGCCAATCCGGTCGTCCATCTCGACAATGGTTTTATATTTGTAGAGCGTAAAAGAAGGCAAAGAAGGAACTTATAATGCAAGTAGATCAGATGATCAATCTCCTCTTTGAAATCATTCCTATGTCAAGGGATGATGGTCTCCTCACTAGACAGTTAGCTAATATTACCACCTGGCCAATCCCTCGGGATTCTTTGGAATTGCTAAATTGAACACTTTAATAGCCCGTCTCCTCTACTTAATTAATTCACTATCTAATAATCAGAATTCATCCATAGAAAGAGGAGATTCAAATATTCATCTCTCTCCCCTTTTTCATTGACTAAAAAGAATGACATGAGCCAGATCAAAGATTTACAAATCAAGATCCGTTAAATAAACAATTAACGTTGTATATTCTATATCTATATACACAAAACTACTTGATTACAACCGGTAAAAAAATTACAAATATCATAATTACACCATATTGGAATCAAGTCTGCAATCGATAACTAGCCAACTAAAAGCCACGTCAAGGGGAGAAATAATCCCAATCAATACAAGGGAAACAACATCCACAAGCAGTTAAGGGGATTCGAACTCAAAACCTTCTAATGAGATATATGATATTATCAAAAAAAAAAAAAAAGAAGAAGAAGAGATATATGATCAATCTTGATCAACAAAACTAACCCGCCCAGTTGCACAAAACTACTTTACAAACCCAGATTCTTCCATTCAATCCAACTTGAGAGAAAGGAGAGAGAGGAGAGGGGTGGAAGAGGGAGAGGGTATTCACACTATTTTTTTCTCCCGTATGATTTTTTTTTTTTTTTTAATTCACAAGATGGAACAACTGTTTGGGTTTTGGTTACTAGTCTCATACCAATAACCCGGTCCATATGAATACGGGTTTTGGTTACTAGACTCATACCAATAACCTGGTCCATATGAATACGGATTTTGGTACCTAGTCTCGAACCCATAACCTTGACCTGATCCATAAGCATAAGGGTAAGAGTAATTCCCTACTGGAATCTGTATCGTGCCATAGCCGTCGCTGCCACGCACCTTTCCATAGCCGTCGCCGCCATGCCCCTTACCGTAGCTGTCACCGCCATGCCCCTTCCCGTAGCCGTAACTGTCGCTGCCATGCACCTTTCCGTAGCCATCGCTTCCATACTCTACCGGGCCCACGCTCACCAGTTCGGAAGATCCCACTTTCTTCCTTAGCAATTTAGTCAAATCCACTGCGTCAATCCCTTCTCCTGTCACCACTATGTGGTTCTTGTCCGGCCCTGTGAAAGCTACCGATCCTATGCCTACAATATACAAATAACACACATACTTAACGGAAGTTATTTTCATAGAATTGCAATTGATGTATTTTCTTCAGCAGGATTAGTGATTTTCGAACGATCGAATTCTTTCAAAATTTGAAGTGAACATAAAAGGCAAGAGGGAGCAAATTATGAATCTGGGTTTGCACAGAGCAATTCGCAAAGTCTTGACATTCTGAAAATATACCAAAATCTAGATTATGATTGTTGAAATGAAAATATCAAAATCTAAATATACCATTTTTGAAACCCTTTTTGGGCAGACGTGCCCATATAAATGTTTGAATCAGATTTAACTTACTTTTGAAAATATATTTAAAACTTTCACCTTCCAAAAATCTTAATAAGAACTTTAATTTAAATGGCGTAACAAAAATTTAAAAAGTCAAAAGCCTGCGCCGCAAACAACACATGTGATCAATGAACTTTTTTCTTTTTGTGTGTATTTAGTGCTTTACTACCATTTTGAATGGTTGTCCCAATTTTATATTTTCAAGACAAAACTAAATAAAATGGCACAGAAGTCCTCACTTGTTAGTCTAACGAAATTGCTATGACTCAATCGCTTTTTGAGGAAATTTTTTAATTAGAATGCAGTATGTAAATATAAGATTCCCAAACACCCCGTAAGAATGAATTCCTTGTGCACAAAAGTGAAGAGATTAATGTATTTCAATATACAAATATATACCTGCAAGACCACCAACAATCCTCATGGCTTTGGAACGAGACTTCTGTCCCTTCATGGCCACTTTAATAACTATCCTCTGCTGCATAACCATTACAGATTTCAAATTAGCATTGTGGAAATTTCTAGCTAGACTATATGATTCTTCTTTGTGACCAAAAATAACTTGTGTTGTAGGGCTTACCTTCATGGTTTTGACTTTCTGTGAACTAGGGGTTGCAATGCTTTTGGCAAAGGTGTATACGAGAGAGAGAGAGAGAGAGAGAGAGAGAGAGAGAGAGGTATGAGTTAAAGTTAGGCAGCCCGGCCATCTGTATTTATACATCTTTTGGGGTTAAATTTCACAGAAACCCTCTCATCTGTCGACTTTTCTTATATGCACCGGTAACCCCCTCATCTAAGAAAGTTAACCAATTTGAACCTTCCTGTTAAAAACCGTTAATTGAGGTTTAATATCTAGAACAAATGTTATGAATTGGACGAAAATACCCTCCCCTCACAAGAAATCAACCGAATTAAATTCTTAAATTCTAAACAAAAATTAATCCCCACATTGAACACATATTGAACAGCTACTCTAGAAAATCAAAAATCAATCTGTTATACCCGATATCCATTAGTCACCATGCGCCATCTACTCCATTTTTTTTTATGTCCGGTTGATCCAGATATCCGGACAGCCCCGTGTGGGACCCCTTCACGCATATTTTTGGAAAATTTGAACCGTGCACTTTGAAGGGCCCGCAACATAATGTATCTATGCAAAAAATCAGCTTGTCTGGATATCGATAGATATTTCAAAAGTTGAGTTTTTACACAAAAAAAATGGACGACCGTGAACGGTTTAACTTTAAAAATAGTTGACAGATTACGGTCGTCCATTTTTTCCTGTAAAACCTCATTTTTTGACATACATATCGATGTCCGAACAAGCTGATTTTTTACGCATGTATATTATTTTGCAGGCCCTACAAGATGCACGGTTCGAATTTTTCAAAAAAATGTGCAAAGGGGGCCCACACAGGGCTGTCTGGACAGCCCCTTGTCCAGATCAACCGGATAGAACTTTTTCTCTAAGAAAAAATATTCATCGGCACTTAAATTTTTTAAAAAAAAATTGAACGACTCCAATTATTTGTGCATGTGGGACTAAAAACGTAATTGACCTCCTCAACTATGTATCAATCGAAAGGCAGGGCGACACAAACCCAAACCGAGCTAGGGAGTGGTTACGTCCACTAGATTCAAGGATCGTATCAACGTCCATGAAATATTAAATTCGCCGTATTGATTCTATAAATGAGAGATTCTGATGGATCCCACACAGTCTGGTATATATTTTGGTGTGATTTCCAATTTTTCTACGAGTAAGTTGCAAGGAACCATAACAAAATGACGAATGCAGCCGTTTATACGCGTCCGTCTGGTGGCGGTGAAGTACGTCCCCCAATAAAATAGGGTGACTTTGATCGATTCAAAGTACGTGGGGAAGTTCTACAAGGTACACGTACAAACATACCATACACTTAAATAAAATTAAAACATAGACAATAAGAGCTTGTTCCGGTGGGGATTTTGATTTTTGATTCCTTTTTCTGCGCATAGTCTTCAATATATTTTTGCTCAATTATTACTCTCGTTTCTCTTTATATCTCTCTCTCCAATCATTATTCAAATTTCAAAACCAAAATCCTGAAAGAACAATATTCCTTATTTAGAGGAAAATGACAAGTATCTCAGATAACTCGATGTTTTTCTAAGATTCCAAATGATTTTCGAGTTTGTCATTAATAATATTTTTGCTGTTCCAAAAAAAAAAAAATTCAAACGATTTATAATTAATTTTGCCACCAACTAATTAACCACCCGAGTAAACTAGACACGATGGTCCTTTTCTTATGTCGTTTTGTCACAAATTCTATTAAGTTCGTATACTTCGGGTGCAAGTAATTGGCTCAAACACTTGCTATTATTATCAACTAGTTGTACTAGTACAAAAGGTTGAGTAGAGCAAGTAATTAGCACTAAGATTTACTAGGAGGCTAATAATATCACGAGATAACTACTAGTCCGAGCAAACCAGATACAAGTAGTCTTTTTATATGTTGTTCGGTCACTAGAGGGGGCGGTTGACGAAATTCGATCTACAAATTAATGAATTCCTATACTACGGGCACAAGTATGTGGCTAAAAAACTTGAAATTACTAACTAGTAAACCAAAAGTTGAGGAGCCCAAGTCAAAACTTGAAATTTACATGGACGAAAAAACAAATACATTAGGGATTTTACATTTGTAGGGTGTAAATTAAAAGAAGGCAAAGAATTAAAGGAACTTATACAAGTAGATCAGATTAATTCATTTCTATGTCAATGGATGATGGTCTCCTCACTAGCTAGCTAATATTATTACCCGGCCTGCCGGCCAACCCCTCGGAGTTCTTTGGAATTGAGCACTTTATATTTAATTAAAAAAAAACATGACCCGGCCGGATTCACGAGAAAACGACACCGAGCCAATTGCTAAATTGAACACATTAGGGATTTTAATATCTTAAAACAGCCAGCTGTCTCCTCTCCTTAATTCACTATCTAATCAGTAATCAGAATTCATCCATAGAAAGGGGATATTCAATTATTCATCTTCAGTGACAAAAATCGAATAACAAGAGCCAGATCAAAGATTTACAAAATCAAGATCAAACAAAAAATTAATGTCGTACATTGTATATACACAAAACTACTTCATTACAACTGGCAAGGAAAAATACAAGTATCACAATTACATCACATTGGAATCAAGTCCGCAATTACTATAAATCCTATCCAACAAAAAACCATATTAATGGGAGAAATAATCCAAACAAATACAAGGGAAATAACACCCACAAGCCGCTAGGGGGATTTGAACTCATGACCTTCTAATGAGATGCATGGCCAATTTGAATATTAAGTGAACTTTCACATGCACTTGCTCGTGGCTTCTTAACTTAAAATAGTCTTGATCAACAGAACTAACCCGCCCAGTTACACAAAACTACTATACAAACCGAGATTCTTCCATTCAATCCAGAGAGAGATAGGGGGGAGGAGGTGGAAGAGGAAGAGGGTATTAACATAAATTCTTTTCCTGTATGATTTTTTTACAAGATGGAACAACTGTTTGGGTTTTGGTTCTCATACCCATAACCTTGTCCATATGAATACAGATTTTGGTTCCTAGACTCGTACCCATAACCTTGACTTGATCCATAAGCAATAGGGTAAGAGTAATACCCCCCTACTGGAACCTGCATGGTGCCGTAGCCATAGCCGTAGCCATCGCCGCCATACTCCCCTGGGCCCACGCTTACTATTTCAGAAGATCCCACTTTCCGCCTCAGCAATTTAGTTAGCTTCACTGCGTCAATCCCTTCTCCTGTCACCACCATGTGGTTACTGTCGTGCGCTGCAAAAGCTACCGATTCTACCCCTACAATTATACAAACAACACATTAACGTAAGTTGTTATCATAGAATTGCAATTGAGGTATTTCCTTCAGCAGGATTAGTGGTTTTCGTGTAATTGAATTTCTTGCAAAATTGTAAGTGAACATAAAAGGCAAGAGGGAGCAAAATTATGAATCTGGGTTTGAACAGAGCAATTCGCCTAGTCAAAAGCCTGCGCCTCAAGCAACGTATGCGATCAATGAATTTTTCTTTTCGACTGGTTGTCCCAATTTTAAATTTTCAAGACAAAACCAAATAAGTGGCACAGAAGGCCCCATTTATTAATCCAACGAAACTGCAATAACTCAATAGCTTTTTGGGGAAAATTTTCAATTAGAATGCAATATGTAAATATAAGACTCCCAAATGCCCCCTAAGAATGAATTCCTTGAAGTTGTGCACAAAAGTGAAGAGATTGATGTATGTCGATATAAATATATATACCTGCAACACCACCAACAATCCTCATGGCTTTGGAACGAGACTTTTGTCCATTGATGGCTACTCTTATAACTATCCTCTGCGGCATAACGAAAACAGATTTCAAATCAGCATTGAGGAAATTTGTAGACTATATGATTCTTCTTTGTGACCAAAAGTAACTTGTAGGGCTTACCTTCATGGTTTTGATTTTCTGTGAACTGGGGGTTGCAAAGCTTTTGGCAAAGGTGTATACAAGAGAGAGAGAGAGAGAGAGAGAGAGAGAGAGAGAGAGAGAGGTATGAGTTAAAGTTAAACAGCCCATCTGTATTTATAGATCTTTTGGGGTTAAATTTCACAGAAACCCTCTCATCTGTCGACTTTTCTTATATACACCGGTACCCGTCAACTATTAAAGCGCCTGACGGACCCCCTCATGCATCTATGAACGTTAATAAATAACCTTTCTGCCAAAATACTGTTAGTTCAGGATTAATATATAATTTAGAACAAATATTATGGATTAGACGAAAATACCCTTAAATTCTTAAATTCCAACCAAAAATTAATCCCCAAATTCAACAAAAATCGAACACCTTAAAAAATCAAAAATCAATGGCGTACTGTTCTACTCAATAGCCATTAGTCACCATGCACCATTCAGTCTTGTTTTTCTTTTCTTTTCTTTTTTGTTAGGAAAGGCAGTACATACATGTTAACAATTTACTCCCATGTGAAAATGGCCGAGCTTAAGAATTCCGATTAGTACGAGATCCCTTTAGAATAAAAGAAGAAAATTGCCCTTTCGGTTGAAGATATATTAATTGATGTAGAATACGAAGGTTGGAGCTATGATAAAATTAACCAAGAAAAGGTGCTCTGCAAACGTCAAATGAGAAAATCCATATGGCTTTGAGAAAACTAAAGCCAAAGGAAATCTAAAAATTCCAAATGAACCCTAATCTCAAACATCACTAATCTCGATTACAACGTTTAAAGCACGTACGCTTCTCTTCTACCTCCTCAACCCGCAGCTTCTCTTTCTCTCTCCTCTCCCAATTCAACATGTTAGCCACTCTCCAATTTCCCATACCAAGCCACCAACACCAACACCGCCGTCCAAGGTCGCCCTCATTTTTAGGCCCCTATGCTCTACCAACGCCTCAACAGAAGAAGCATTGCAACCCTTAAAAGCACTCAATCCTCCTCAAGATGCTTCAAATTAGGCACCTCAAGGACTCCTTAAAAAACAACCAAACAAACCTGATCGCCACCGCCCACTGAGAATAAGAAGAAGTTGTTCAAAAGAAAAAAAAAAAGAGCAGAGAACAAAAAAAAGAAGAAAAGTGAGGAGGTTTTGCCGTCAAGTTTTGAGTAGCCAGGGTCTACTGAGAAGGCAATGGGTGCTACAACTTTTTGAGATTTATGCCTTATTTGGATGGTGATTTGAAAAATATTTCTCAACTTAAAAAATAATCATTACTCCTACTTCCAATCATTACTCACACTTATCTCTAATCATTATTCTTATTTTTCTCTCTATCTCTCTTCAATCATTACTCTTACTTCCAATCATTACTCTCATTTCTCTCTCACTCATAACCCTACAAAAATTTCTCAAAAACTCATCCAAACACAGCATTAGAGTATTGGGATAGCTACTGTATAAGAAGGGAGAGAAAGATAGAAATTAGAGATAGAGAAAAGCGGATATAGAAGAGTAACAAAGAAGGGTAAAATTGTCAATGTGTTCATTCCATTAACAAAGTTACATATAAATTTTCATTTTGAATAGATGAGGAATTTTGTTTGGGCGCCTTTAAAGTTGAGAGGGTGCATGTGAGAAAAGTCGATAGATAAGGGAGTCTCTATGGAATTTAACCTTCTAGTGAAGAGCCCAAGTATGAGTACATCATTTGGTGTACACCGAATATACATCAGATTGCGTGAAATCTATTTATATTCGCATATTGGTAAGGTCTACCTCAATTTATTCAATTTTATGGTGGGTCCCACACGATCTAGTATACATTTGGTGTACGCCAAATAGTGTAGTAATATATAGTTTATGTGTTTGGTGAAATTATTTTGGTGCCAATTTTCCTACGAGTAAGATGCAAGGAACCATCCATCTTACCTATGGATTACGTGAACAGAATGACAAACGCAGCCGTTTGTACGCGTCCGTCTTGAGGCGGTGAAGTACGCCCACCAATAAAATAGGACGACTTTGATCGATTCAAAGTACGTGGGGAAGTTCTACAAGGTGCACAAACATACCTTAAATAAAAATAAATCATTCGACAATAAATTCCTTATTTAGAGGAAAATGACAAGTATATATCTCGCGATGCTTTTCTAAGATTCCAAATGATTCCACCAACTAATTCAATATTGAGGAAACTGATTTTTGCGCTACACTTTTTACTGATGGCGCTCCAATTTTATCGTGAAGTTACTAATAATTTCATGAACAAAATAGAACATTATCAGTAAAAAATGGAGCGCGAATATCAATTTCTTATAAAATTACCACTCGAGTAAACTAGACGTAGTCCTTTGTCTTATGTTGTTTTGTTGTCACAAATTCTATTAAGTTGGTAAACTTCGGGTGCAAGTAACTGGCTCAAACACTTGATACTATTAACTAGTACTAGTATAGGTCTTGCTCTTTTGGTTTTTGGCGTTTGGCTTTGTGCTAGTTGGTTGTTTGGGTTGTTTTAGCGGGTGTTAAGTATTATGGTTGGCTTCTTGCCTTCCTCTGGGCGCAGATTTTTGGGTGGCTTTTTTGCCGGTATACCCGTAATCCCTTTTAATCTTTGTTTCCTTTCAAAGGTTAATAAAAAAATTTATGCCGATAAAAAAAAACTAGTACTAGTACAAAAGGTTGAGTAGAGCAAGTAATTAGCACAAAGATCTACTTGGAGGCTATCAATACCACAAGATGACTACTAGCTCGAGTAAACCTGATACAAGTAGTCTTTTATATATGTTGTTCAGTCACCAGAGGGGATGGCTGACCAAATTCGATCTACAAATTAATTAATTCCCATACTTTGGCTGCAAGTATGTGGCTCAGAAACTTGAAATTACAAACTAGTACCAAAAGTTGAGGAGCCCAAGTCAACATACTTCGGGAGCAAGTATTTACTGTAGCATTTAGCACCAAAACTTGAAGATATTAGTAGCACAGGATGACTACTAGCCCGAGTATACCTGATACAGTAGTCTTTTTTTTTTTTTTTTGGTTTGGTCCCCAGACGGGGTGGCCGGCCAAATTCGTTCTACAAATTAATTAATTCCTACACTTTGCATCATCACTTGAGCTTAGGTATTCATGACAATTTGGGAAGATAGAACACATGACGCAATTTTGGTGTGCTGATCGGAGAAATCAAGAGTGGTAATTAATAAAATCAACTGAAATTCTAAGAGGCTATATCTATTCATATATCCAATGGCTACAATCACAACTTGAGGCGGAAGCACTCTGAGGCTAAGGTGGGCCATAGCCCAACTGGTCCCTTCATGAAAAACAAAAAATTATAGAGAAATTGACGGGCCGGTCACGTTTTTCAACTTCTTAGCCGTTGGGATCCTTTTAAAAAAAAGCCCATGGCTCATTAGGTCCTCCACAAAAATAAGCCCACGCGCCTCTCTCAACCATGTTTGTATTTTAACGTGTTCACACACAATCTCTTCACCCATGCTGTATTTATTAATGCCGTGGTCCACACCCCCCCATCACACTCTCTCTCTCTCTCTCTCTCTCTCTCTCTCTCTCTCCTGTCAGCACACATTCACGCCCTTCTCTCTCTCTTTTTTTTTTTGAACGGCCCTTCTCTCTCACTCTCCTTTTAATGGATGTGTCACCCTAGGGTTTTAGGGTATGTTAGGGTTTTACAGTGCTCGAATGGGTACCCTAGGATTTTTGGATTTTAGAGTAGCCTAGGGTTTTAGGATACCTTAAGGTTTTAGTTTTAGATTATCCTAGGGTTTATGGTACCCTAGAGTTTAGGTTAGATGCTTTCATAGAGTCATAGGATTTAAGTTTAGGCACTTTCATAAGGATTTTAGAGTTCACTTTTCTATTATAGAGTTTTAGCGGTTTAGACACTTTCATATGGTACCCTAGGGGTTTAGGCATTTTAATAGGGCACCATGAGGTTTAGGCACTTTCATAGGGTGTCCTAAGGGTTAGGCAGTTTCAGTGTTTAGGGTGTTAATTATCATTATTAAATATGAATGTATACTGTTAATTATAAATTTATATTGTTAATTAACATTGTTAATTGTTAAAAAATTTAATTATGAATTTTATATTTTTAATTAACACTTGTTAATTATGAAAAATTAAATCATAACAATATCAAATTCACATTGAAAATGAAAATGTTACTTTTACAGAATTTTATATTCACTATTGACCTCATCAGATTGATCTCCACAAGCATATTTCATATATATAATTTTTACAAAAAATCAATTTATAGAATAAAAGTTGTAAACATTTTAAGAGAGAGAGAGAGAGAGAGAGAGAGAGAGAGAGTCAAACGTACCTTTTCTTCATTAAAAAACAAAAAGCATTCCTGCTGGGAACAGGGAGGGAGCGGTAGCACGCATAAGAGAGGAGAGTAGAGAGGGAGAGACAAAACACAGCAGGAAACATGAAATATTATTGCGCGCGCATGGGAAGAGAAAGGAGAGAGCGCGCGTGGGGATAGGACTTGGTGGGAAAGTAATTGTGCGTAAGGACCTGATGGGACATAATCCACCTACGTAGAATCGGCTGGAAGAACCTCAAAATTATATATGTAAAAGCTTAGCCCAAATAATTTTAACCCAATCCCTTCCACCAACTCATTTTCTTTTGTTTTTGTTAAATGCAGAATACTAGCTGTCGTACTTAGATTTTTACTGATTTAGTTGATGCTAAACACTGGTTGGTGTGCTTAAATTTTAAAATGTTAATTCTTACAATCTTACTCTTTTAGGTTTAAATTATAATGGGACAGCAAAAAAGTTAGTAGTGTTTTTTGAGATTGTTGATGTTCAAGGGTTAAAGACACCACTTCATTTAATTACTTTTAAGAAATATATATATGATGTCCTCATTCGTTACAATTTGGATATTCACAATGTCCTAGGTAAGGTTATGATGGTGCTAGTAATATATGCGGTGCATGAAATTGATTACAAATCTTATTTCTTAAAGATTGCCGCATGCACATTCAAATTTTGCCTCAACACCCAATTATTTTTAGCAATCCAAATATGCCATCCAACCGTTGCAAATAGACCCATAGCATCCTTTTCTCCTCTCCATTAACTTGGCCACTTACCACCCTCCATACATCCTTCAATTGTACATATGAGTTTTGTGGGACCCACCTCAGGTCCCACAAAGATCATTCGAACCTTCTATTTTTTTAAAAACTTTTTTTTTATGGAGCCTTATACAAAATCAACTCAACCCAATATCAGTAAGGATTTTTTCTAAATTTATGGGGGCGAAAACTACTTAACTTTTCAGTTTCGCTCCTACAAATTCAGGAAAAAAACCTTACCGATATCGAATTGAGTTGATTTTTTACAAGGGTCCATAAAAAATTGTTTAAAAAATAATGGGCAGTTCAAATCATTTTTGTGGGACCTAAAGTATGCCCCACAAAACCCATATGTACATGGTATGCACATTGCATATGTACATATAGCAGTACTCTTAAAAAACATATGAGAGGGTGTTTCTTCCGCGCGCCATTCCGTGGATAGGGCAAACCAGATCCAACTGTATTGGATCGCCTTTGGGCTAAGGCTTCATTGACTAATTCGCATACTTCGGGAGCAAGTAATTGGCTCAAGCACTTGAAATTGTTATCTAGTAGTACAAAAGGTTGAGTAGAGCAAGTAATTTGCACAATGACTTGGAAGCTATTAATTCCACAAGATGACTACTAGCCCAAATAAACCTAAAACAGTAGTCTTTTTTATATTTGTTTGATCACTAGAAGGGGTGGCCGACCAAATTCGATCTACAAATTAATCAATTACTATACTTTGGGTGCATGAATACGTGGCTCAAAAACTTGAAATTACTAACTAGTAAACCAAAAGTAGAGGAGCCCAAGCCAAAAACTTGAAATTTACATGGACAAAAGACAAATACATTAGGGGTTTTACATTTGTAGGGTGTAAAAGAAGGTAAAGCAGGAACTTATACAAGTAGATCGGATTAATTAATTCATTCCTAATGTCAAGGGATGATGGTCTCCTCACTAGCTAATATTACCACCCAGCCAACCCCTCAAAGTTCTTTGGAATTGAGCACTTTGTTTTATCTTTAACAGCCAGTTGTCTCCTCTCCTTAATTCACTAGCTAATCAGTAATCAGAATTCATACATAGATAGAAAGAGGAGATTCAAATATTCATCTCTGTCCCCATTTTCAGTGACAAAAAATAGAATAACATGGGCCAAATCAAAGATTTACAAATCAAGATCCATTAAATAAACAATTAATGTAGTACATTCTATATACACAAAACTACTTGATTACAACTGGCAAGGGAAAATACAAATATCATAATTACATCACATTGGAATCAAGTCCGCAATCACTATAAATCCTATCCAACTAAAAACCATATTAAGGGGAGAAATAATCCCAACAAATACAAGGGAAATAACACCCACAAACAGTTTGGGGGATTTGAACTCATGACCTTCTAATGAGATGCATCACCAATTCGAGTATTTGGCGAACTTTCACATGCACTTGCTCATGGCTTCTGAACTTAAGAAAGTATTGATCAACAAAACTAACCCGCGCAGTTACACAAAACTACTTTACAAACCCAAACTCTTCCATTCAATCTAGAGAGAGAAAGGGTAGGAGGAGGTGGAAGAGGAAGAGGGTATTAACATTAATTCTTTTCCTGTATGATTATTTTTTTTTAATTCACAAGATGGAACAACTGTTCGGGTTTTGGTTCTCATACTCATAACCTTGTCCATATGAATACGGATTTTGGTTCCTAAACTCGTACCCATAACCTTGACCTGATCCATAAGCATAAGGGTAAGAGTAATACCCCCCAACTGGAACCTGCATGGTGCCGTAGCCATAGCCGTAGCCGTCGCCGCCATACTCCCCCGGGCCCACGCTTACTATTTCGGAAGATCCCACTTTCCGCCTCAGCAATTTAGTCAGCTTCACTGCGTCAATCCCTTCTCCTATCACCACCATGTGGTTACTATCGTGCGCTACAAAAGCTACCGATTCTACCCCTACAATTATACAAACAACACATTAACGTAAGTTGTTTTCATAGAATTGCAATTGAGGTATTTCCTTCAGCAGGATTAGTGATTTTCGTGTAATTGAATACTTGCAAAATTGTAAGTGAGCATAAAAGGCAAGGGGGAGCAAAATTATGAATCTGGATTTGCACAGAGCAATTCGCGTAGTCTTGATATCTTTTCATCTCGGCAATCAATCATTTAAATTTTGAAATATTTTCAGAATGTCCGAGATGAAAAGATATCAAAATCTAAATATACTAACCCTTTCTGGGCAGATGTGCCCATATGTTTGAATCAAAACTAAGGTACTTGTGCAACTATCTTTAAAACTTTCACCTTCAAATAATTTTAATGAGAATATTGAAACGGCGTAACAAAAATTTTGAAAGTCAAAAGCCTGCGCCGCAAGCAAGGTATGTGATCAATGAATTTTTTCATTTTGATTGGTTGTCCCAATTTTAAATTTTCAAGACAAAACCAAATAAGTGGCACAGAAGGCCCCACTTATTAATCCAACGAAACTGCAATAACTCAATAGCTTTTTGGGGAAAATTTTCAATTAGAATGCAATATGTAAATATAAGACTCCCAAATGCGCCCTAAGAATGAATTCCTTGAAGTTGTGCACAAAAGTGAAGAGATTGATGTATGTCGATATAAATATATATACCTGAAACACCACCAACAATCCTCATGGCTTTGGAACGAGACTTTTGTCCCTTGATGGCTACTCTAATAACTATCCTCTGCGGCATAACCAAAACAGATTTCAAATTAGCATTGAGGAAATTAATTTCTAGACTATATGATTCTTCTTTATTGACAAAATTAACTTATAGGGCTTACCTTCATGGTTTTGAGTTTTCTGAGAACTAGGGGTGGCAAAGCTTTTGGCAAAGGTGTATAAGAGAGAGAGAGAGAGAGGTATGAGTTTAAGTTAAACAGCCCATCTGCTATTTATAGGCCGGAGTACATCTTTTTGGTGAGGTTAAATTTCACATAAACCCTCGCATCTGTCAGACTTTTCTTGTAAGTACCCCTGAACTTTAAAAGCGCCTACCGGTTCCCCTCATCTATGAACGTTAATCAATTAGAACCTTTCTCTTAAAAAACCGTTAATTGAGGATCAATATCTAGACCAACTGTATGAATTGGACGAAAATACCCTTAAATTCTTAAATTCCAACCAAAAGTCAATCCTCAAATTGAACACAAATCGAACACCTGCATTAGAAAATCAAAAATCAAGGATCGTACCAACGTCCATAAAAGATGAAATTCGCTTTATTTATCCTATAGATAATGAATTCTAGTGGGTCCCACATAGTCTAGTATACATTTGGTGTATACCAAACAGTGTAGCCATAGTTTACTTTTTATTTTTCACTACTACAAAATGATATAAAGATCACGGTACAAAAACTAAAAAGATCTCGCTTTTTGTAAAAGCGTAATAAAATGTTATAGACTATAGTTTTCATCTCAGTAATACGAAAAAACTGAGATGGAAAGATTTTTTAATCTCAGTAATCTAAAAAATGAGATTGTAACTTAAAGAATAGATCTCATTCTCAAAAAACTGAGATTATATATGAAAGAATATGTCTCGTTTTGAAAAAAACTGAGATGAAAATATTTTTTAATCTCATTAATTTAAAAGTGAGATTGTAACTTAAAGAATAAATCTCATTTTTTAAAAACTGAGATTGTATATGAAAGAATATATCTCATTTCAGAAAAACTGAGGTAAAAAGAATCTTTAATCTCAGTCATCTAAAAACTGAGGTCGTAAGTTAAACGCATATGTTATATATTAAATATTTCAATGGCATACTTAAAAGTGTGTGTGGTATAGTTGGTTAAAGTTTCTGTGTAAGTCTCAAGAGACTTGGGTTCAAAACCCAACAGGAGAAATAGAGTAGGATTTTTTCCCTTAGGAAAACACCACTTTTAATCTCGGTTTTTTCAAAAACTGAGATTATTTCTCTCTAAACAACCACGGTTTTACAATAAAACTGAGATGTTAAGCTATTAAAGGTCACGGTTTTATCATTTTAATCGTAGTTTTATGTTTTTAGTCACGGTTTAAATGAGTTTTAATCACGGTTTTTATCCTGTGGTTAAAAGATAGAGACTTTTAGTTACACCTTGATAGACCACGGTTTTAAATGCGAGATTAAAAGTGAAAGATCACACCAAATGACTGAGGCCTTTATCTATTTTTGTAGTAGTGTTTTTATCCGAAGCAGATACTTCATTTGTAAAAGCCATATGGCATCTACCTAATTTTTCCATCTAAATACAGAGATAAGGAAAAACGAGTCAATCCGGAAAACTAAGAATAATCAATAAACAACAAGAGGCAAACTAATATCTAAGTCCTGATCACGGGAACAAAGCTCCCAACACGTTACTACTAAAAACAGTCCTACCAAAAGACCGACATAAGTGAGGCTTATACGAGTAGGATGCAAGGAATCATCCTCCTGTTCCTACGGAGTACGTCAACAAAATGACGAATGCAACCATTTTATACGCGTCCGTCTGGTGGTGGTGAATTACGTCCCCCAATAAAATAAGGCGACTTTGATCGATTAAAATTACAGTCCATGGGAAAGGTCAACAAGGTGGGTACTCAAACATACCATAAACTTATAAATTATACTATAACATAGACAATAAATTCCTTACGCAGAGCAAAATATGATTTAAAATTAATTTTGCCACCAACTAATTTAAATATAAAACTAACACCGGAGTAAACTAGACAGGGTAGTCCTTTTCTTATGACGTTTTCACAAATTCTATTACGTTCGCGTTCGCATACTTCGGGTGCAAGTTCTTATGCTTCGGGTGCAAGTAATTGGCTCAAATTAACACTTGATATTATTAACTAGTACTAGTACAAAAGGTTGAGTAGAGCAAGTAATTAGCACAGACTTGAAGATATTAATACCACCAGATGACTACTAGCCCCAAGTAAACCTGATACTGTGATACAGTATTCTTTTTTATATGTTGTCGGTCACCAGAGGGGGTGGCCGACCAACCAAATTCGATCTACAAATTAATTAATTCATATACATCGGATGCAAGTATGTGGTTCAAAAACTTGAAATTACTAACTACCAAAAGTTAAGGAGCCCAGGTCAACATACTTTGGGATCAGCAAGGAATTACTATAGCATTTACCATAAAGACTTGAAGCTATTAGTACCACAAGATGACTGCTAGCCCGAGTAAACCTTGATACTATGATACAGTAGTCTATTTTATATGTTATTCGGTCACCAGAGGGGGTACTAACTAGTATCAAAAGTTGAGGAGGCCAAGTCAACAAGCTTCGGGAGCAAGTATTTACTGTCGCATTTAGCACAAAGACTTGAAGCTATATATAAATAGGGATGGCAATCTCGGCCGACCCGTTCGAATCGGTCCCGTTCCCCACCCTGAAAATCCCCGAACTTCGGGGATTCGTTTGGGATTGGGTAGGGTATGGGGAATTTTTTTAAAAAAAATTCGGGGATCGGGTAGGAGGCGGGGATAGGTCTGTCCCCGCCCCAAACCCTACCCATCCCCGTTTCCCATTCGTTACCCACCCCACCCCGTCCCCAAATCCCCAAAATATATATATTTATATAAAATAAATAAATAAATACTATATTATATATACCCCTTCAGTAGTACTTGCTGAAACAGTGATAACATGTGCTATTATGTGCCGAAAATTAGTAATATATGTTGAAATTGTGAAATACAAGTGTAGGAAATGAAGGTGCTATTATGTGCCGCAAATACAGGTGCATGCCAATGTGTGTTGCAGAATTCTGCTGAAACTTTTCAGTGATAAATATGGCCGTTCCTGATACCTTACTTTATTTTATTTTGTTGGCTTTTCTAATTCTGTTTGTGGAGCTTTGTTGGTTCCTAATTTCCTGGCCAACCAACAACCGTTACTAGTACTGTATCCTTAGCCCTTTTCCCTGGAAAAAAAAATACAAAACAATCCAAGTCCTTTCGGCTTTCACATGCTAGTATATGCTGTTAGGTGCTAAAAGTGTGAAATACAGGTGCCCGAATTCCGAATTCTCAAATCCCCGTTTTGGATCCCCGTTCCCCGTTTGGGTCGGGGATGGAGGAAAAAAATAAATCCCCATCGGGGATCGGGTCGGGGATGGGGATGGGGTAGGAGGTAATGGGTAAGGGGTGGAGGTAGTAACCACCGTCCCCGACCCGTCCCCATTGCCATCCCTAGATATAAGTATAACAAGATGACTACTAGCCTTAGTAAACCTGACTCGGTTGAGAATGATTGCATACTGATCACTTCAATACCCACACACACATATATATGTGTGTGTGGGCATGCGGATGCCCGATTTTCTTTCCTCGGGAAGGGATTCCGTTCCCTTCCTATGAGAAGAGAAAATGCTGCCGGTTCGCGGGAGCGCTTTTTACAGATAGGGCAAAGAAGGGAGGGTGTGCACTTACGTTTGAAGAGGTTGGCCTTGCAAGCTACCCATGACTATTTGGGAAGATATATATATATATATATATATATATATACACACACACACACACGTATATATATACTCAATTTTGGTGTACTGATCGGAGAAATCAAGGGCTAAATTAGTCAAATTTTAAGAGGTTATCTATTCATATATCCAATGGCTACAATCACAGCTTGAAGTATCGTATATGTACTTTACGCTCTCAAATTACTAGAGTATTTTTCTTGTTATATATCCTCTTTGTAATCTTATTGTTAATCTAAGCATTCATAGGATTCTATCATTCATTATCGACATCATGAGTAGTTTTTCTTTTTCTTTTTGGCAAACAAGATCATCCTATTAAGTGAGTAGTTGTTATGTTCATTGAGTATGATATGGCGGCTGAATGCCTTAGAACTATTGGGTACATGAACAAGTGGGCTTGGCCAACCGTCCCCGAGATATACCAAAAAGGCCCAATGGCAATGATTGAAGCTGTTAGGGCCTAGATTTTGTTTGTATACGTACCTAGGAATGCCCTTGTGTGAAGTCCTGTTTGAAAAATCAAGATATGTTGATTAAGTTAATGAATTTCCCCCATTAGTCCGTCGTATTATATACTCCTCGCGTAATTTGTAATTTCAGGTACAAGATGGATAATTGGCGATCCATTTGTGCATTAAAGGGATTATTTTGGTGCAGAGATGTTTGGAGTATTTGTGTATTTTGAGGATTTAAACCAATTGTATTATACAATGATTCTATGGCCTATAATTTGAAGCTTTTTGGAGGCATATTAATTTTGAGTCAATGTCGAAATTCGGGTAATCACAACCCTGGTGATCAACTAAGCCAAGATCATTGCCCCTGCTCATCTTCCATTCCCCGGTTGTGAACACTGTTACAACTCCATCCTTGACAACTGACAATCTGAAATTAGATAATTCCTTGTCATACTAGGCGCGCGTCTAACATGATTCAATCTCAGTACTGTTCCGTTTATCTGAGTAATCAGTGCATCCCCCTTTCCAAGCATGTTGCAGATCTCATTATTATCTAAATAGATCTTTCAGAATTGAGGCGGCTCCATGTTGTGGGTTCCATGGTCAACTGAACACTCGAACAAATTTTTTTTTGTTTAGATTACATATAAAAAAGCTAACCTTTCTTTGAACACCAACGTAAATATTAATGAATACCTAATTCTAAAAATCTTGAACAACTAACCCAAAACTAATTGAACACTCAATCACAATCTAATTACAGCTCATCAATCCAGGTAATTCATACTTGAACACTTACACATAACATCAAATAAATGCTCATAATGATAATTAAAAAAATTGTAAAAAGAAAGTGAAAGAAGAATATATTGGTGTAGGTATTATGCTCTGAGTTCTCTCTTCATCTTTATTGTCGATGGTCTAAATATGTTAATTTCACATTCATGATAATAACCTTTTTTTGTCTAGTTAGCTTACAAAATTATTGGCAAAGCTTTAAAAAAATTCAACTACGGTGCAAACCCCGTTTACTTGAATAATATTCCTTCAAATTTAAGACTATGATAGAAAATCTCATCATGTCATCCTAAAGAACATATTTTTGAGAAAGTCAACCTCAACGTACTTGTTGCAATTTCTTTCACAAGGGATTTAGTAGATTAATAATATGATGTTTAAATGTTGGCTAAAAATATGAAAACTCATTTAGGACAACTGTAAAATACTAAAATTTTATCCCCTCCATTCTTGAAACACGATCTACTACAAAATACAACTTTCAAAAAAATTAAATTTTTTTTTAAAAAATGGTATATATTTTTAAGTTTTTAAGAATAAAAATATTTTTTTGACCATACTATTGATAAAACCATATGAGATTTTGTACATATATTATTAGTTAATATAATAGCTAGTAGAATTACGGTAATTTTTAAACACCCTATCACATATCCCTGGAGCCGCCACTGTTCCAGAAAGCCCCCTACACATAGTTCTAAAATATATCCATGCGTAGAATGACATAAAGCAAGACTCTCGAGTATACAATCCAAGACTCACTGTGAGAATGCAACGAACAAATCAAAGCATCACTATTTGAATCATTGATAACATTAACATTGTTCTTACCTTCTTGATAATTTCCGTTCTCTTGCTTCTTCAGTGCTTTACAATCTCCCTTCTGACTTTAGTCCCAGCAACCCTCTGCTTTCGCATCTCCTCCACAAGATTTACCCCTGCGATACTTTGAGCTCGATCGATCTGCCTAGCTCTACCCATTTTGTTACCCCTATTGTTATTCCTGCCCGTTTTCTCAGTACTACGCGCTAAACTCAAAGTAATATCTTCCCCGGGAAACTTTTATGGTTATTGGTAATACCAAGGGAGTTGGTATCCTCTCCGGTCCGTTTCTCATTTTCTGGTCATTTTTCGATCACATTTTGTTGATCGGATCCATTTATTTTGTAGAGTTCAACAAGAACCTTAAGCATATCAAAAATCATGTTCATCGGATTTTATTTGATACATGATCGGCACACATGAAAATCGCAAAAAAAAAATCAAAACTGGGTTCCAATTCAATGTGTTTTTGGACCCAATTTTGGTTTTCTTCAATTTCACGTGTGCCAATCATATATCTACTAAAGTTCAATGAACACGATTTTTGGTATGATTAAAGTTCTCACCGAACTCTACAAAATGAACGAAACTGATCATTCAAATGTGATCGAAAAATAGCCAAAAAATACAAAACGAACCAGAGGGGATACCAACACCCTTGGTATCCCCGATATACATAACAGTTTCTTGCCTTCCCCTAAGGTTTTTCTCCGAGCATTTTCTCTCGATGTCAACCGCACAACATCCTCCAATTTTGTCTTTGAGGACCCGAAAGAATTGTTCATTGCCACAACCAATCCGTTCCAACTGTTTGGCAAACTCGATAAAACTACAAGAGCTGTCATGCATCTCATTGTGGGCAACATGCCCTTGGAAAGTTCCGGATTTCGAAACGCAAGAGCCCGGAATCGAGGGAGCGCGAACGCAGCCAGCAAGCGCTCAAAAATACAGAGTCGCCACTCGGATTTTGAAGGTCCGACACCCAAGGAACCGTAATTGAAACGCTTGCTGCGCTGTTTGGATTTTGAAAAAGTTAAGGAACCAGCCCGTCATAACCATATTTGGGTTCCGGAGCTAGGTTACGAGAGGGGAAGGGTTTTCAAGGCACCCCCCTCGCCCAAACCGGAGATCGGTTTCTACTTAGGCATTTTGTGAAAATATTTGTGATTCTTCGTTTATTTAAACAATTTTTAGCCAATTAGGGCGGGGAAATGAAAAACTAAGTAATGCAAATTTTGTTTGAATAAGGACAAAAAAGCTTTCTGACTTAATTAAAATGCCAAAACAAAGCCTAAAAGGATATAAGAGTATGTAATAATGCATCTAGTGTAAAATATTTGTATATATACTGTATATGTAAGGATAAAAAAAGGAAATTGATTTTAGCACTTTAAAAATTGATGGAGGAACTCCAAAACAACATCATTTTGTGTATATCAACATAGTTCAAATGTTCAATTTTGAAGCCCTTCATCAATTTTTAGAGTGCCAAAATCACAATCCTAAAAGAAACTTTATATGTAGGTTATATATATTAGATATTGCAATACTTTTAACGACAAGTAATTTGGTGCAGTTGGTGGACATGTGATGTGGAGATTTTGAGGTCCCGAGTTCGAAATGCGGGGGAGCACGCAGAAGCACATTAGTAGGGCACGTAGAAGCACAATAGCAGTAGATATACATTTTTTTTAAATTGACTTTTGCCGATACAAAATCTCGTCGGCAAAAGTGTCACACTATTTGATTTTAAAATCCCTTTTACCGACGCAGTATCGTTTGCCGACAGATATGCCGACGCAAACTTGCATCGTTGAAACTATACTTTGCCGATGAAGAATAATTCACATCGGCGAAACCCTTTCCTGATATATCAACGCCGACAACTTACCGACACAAAATTTTTCATCGGCAAAAACCTTTGCCGACCCATATACACTTTTGCCGATGTAATTTGTTGTGTTGCCAAATCTGCATTTTTTTGTAGTGAGGTAAAGCTCCACATTGTGACTGGATATCAAAACAATGCATTGGTATGAATTTGGTATGAACAATAGCCAACTTGCACGCAAGTCAATTGTCGCGCGGCAAACTCATACTATCTCACGATGGTCATATCCTTCCAACAGGCTCAGTTTTGCCTCCCTCTGGGCTCTGGAAGGACTAGTGCACACCAAGATCAAACCAAGCAGTTTATATGTACTGAAAGTAAATAATAATTACAACAGAATAAATGAATTTGAGATGCAACCCCTAAAAAGTGGGGGTACTAAAACAAAGGCCATGGACCAAGTTGGCCCATGCAAGGGCAGTTCCTGGAAATAAGGGAACAATCGCGCGATGGAGTGAAACTCTCGCGCGTTGATCCTGACTGGATTTCCAAGAACTACTTTGCATGCCTAGGCTCTAAAACATACTCAGAAGTTACCCAAGGGCATTCTAGAGAAATTAAACAAACTATCTGAACTAATCTATGAGTTTTAGCATGCAAGACAGTGGGTCAATATTTATTTATGCAACACAGTGATTTTTTTGTTTTTTCAATAGATACTAGTATTTTTATTAATGCAAAGATGAAACATCAAAATTAGCTTCCCTATGAACCCAGCTCGGAAGATTCCGTTGCCAAGTTACCGGGGAGTCTAAAGATAGGGCATATTTAGCTATAGCATTAGCCACCCTATTACCATTACGAGCAACACAGTGATTTTGAATACCATAAAAACCAAGAAATGTAATACCCATCCCGGATATTAGAGTATTTAATTCATCTTTTAATTTAAATTATATGTTTTTGGGGTTGATTTGTTTTTATTGGAAGTTTGAGGGTCTTGTGTGTGATTTAAGGGTGGAGCATAAGTGAGCATGTGGTTTCACTTGTGTTGGATAATTTTCCTTAGACCTTTGTCCAATATCCTGGGGGATATTTTGTTAGATATTCTTTCTCTTTTCTCATCTTGTTCCAAACGTAGAGAGAGAGAGAGAGAGAGAGAGAGAGAGAGAAAGAGAGAGAGAAAAAGACATAGAGAGAGAGAAGAGGAATAGAAAGAAGAAGGAAGAAAAAAAGAGAGGAGAGCTTGGAGGTTCTTGGTTGGCTAGGTTGTTGATCATCTAGGTAATTCCATGTTTTAATTATTAGATTTCATATTTGGGTAAGCTTAATTTCATGCTTTAATAGTTGGGTTCATGCCTTAATTAGGTGATTTAGGGGTGAGAAGAATACCACTTGAATCTTTTGAGTTGTTGTCTTTTAAGCTTTTTTGATTCTTGGGATTTGATATTCTTGAGTAGCTCTTTAATTTGTATGAGTTAAAGCATGATTTGGTGTAGTTTGACGGGTTTTAGATGTGGTTTGAGTAAAAGAAAAGGTGGGGAGTTGGAAGGAAATTATGCTGGATTTTCGCTGAAAAATCCAATTGGTACCTGTACCACTTTTTGGTGGTACCTGTACCGGCTGACCCGAACTAAAACATTTGGGTCATTTTCGGGTGGATACCTGTACTGAGTTTTGTGGTACCTATACATATCGGGTATCTTTTCAGCAATTGTTGAGGAACTTCGGACGTTCATAACTTTTTCATCCGGGCTCCGTTTTGGGCAAATTTTATATCAAGATTGATGTACTCGAAACGTACTTTCCGTTGGTGGTGGTTTCATGATCTAATTCTAAGCCAATTAAAAGTTATGGCCAAAATAAGACAAATTGGTCAAAAGTGTACAAACCGATTTCAAGAGTTATTTCATATTTGAACTCTATGCTTATTTTGGCACACTTCTAGGTGTTGACATGGTCATATTTGTATTCGATAGACATTGTTTAGCTTCTTGTTAGCTTTGTAACTTTGTGTCGAGTATTCGTTGAATTCGTAACTAGTATGAGTTAACTTGTGGCTAGGTAAAGAGCCAGTCATTCGGGAGGTGCCGAAACCTTAGTTTGGCATACTTCGGTCGACATGAAGGTGAGTGTGTTTGATATGGTAATATTTAATGAGATGTTACATGGTGGTGATTGTATATCATGCTATTGAGATTTAGCTATTGATATATGTTTGTTGGATGTTGATTGTAACCGCTAAAGGATTGTGGAGTGAGTCACACCATATTATGAGTCATGCCGTCTAATTAACGGTGAATGGGAATGTGGTGTGTGGGACACAATACCTTGGTTACATGGGAATATGGCAGACGTGCCACCGCATGTGTTGTGATTATATGTGTGGGTTATTCGTTGAATGCATATGCTGAGTTTGTATGAGTTACTTTCGATTGAGATGTGCCTTCGGGTATTGTAGTATATTATTGAATGTATTCTATATCTGTGGGCTCCCTGTGCCGGTGCGCGCCCGAAGGCGAAGAGTCGCCACCCGGATTTTCGAGATGGATGATCCGAGAAATCGAAAGTTTGTTTCGAAAAGGCTTTTGATTTAGCAAAAACGTTGAGACTTTTGGGTTCGGGAGCCACGTTACGGATGGGGAGGGTTTTGTTGAGAAAAATGCACCCCATTCGCCCGGTAAAAAAAAAAACCGGTCTCTACTAAACTCTTTCAAAGGGGGGATTTAAAATATCTTTTAGAAAATCAAACTCTTAAATAAGCAAGCAAAGGGGAAAGGGACATGGGTAATAGATCACATTGGCGTGCTCGGGGTGTTAACTGTACAGTGATGATAAGGATGATGCAAAATGAAGGGAGTTTTCAGCAGAAACTGTATGGGTCGCAGCATCTTTCTGCACGGCATTTGGTAATACCGCGCACGATTTTACAGAGTATCCCTCTCACTGTCAGGTCTTTTGCAAAGTTTTTAGAACACCGCCCGGCGTCTTAGATAGCACACGCTGGGTTTCTGATAAGCACCCAATAATGCATATTCTTGGTGCTTAAGTCCTCTAGCATGTTGTGTTTATACTTATATATTGTCGTTTTTATGCGATGTTGCACGTAAGGTGTATTTTTAGTAATTTCAGGTAAAACGTGCAAATAAGGCACGTTTGAAGGCCAAGGAATGCTCCGGAAGCTTCCAAGTACCCGAAGACCCTGTCGACCCCCTAAAATCTGTCTAAGTATGGAAAAATGACTTTCTGAAAAAGTTTCGATTTTCTAGATGAAAAATGGCGGTAATTGATCCTTGAATTTTTCTAAGAGTAACTACAAAGTTACAAGGTTTAATTTGAAGAGTAAGGTCATGTTTTGAGCCATTTTCTTTTGAGAAAAATGTGCAGTTTTCCATTTTGTACTAAAAGTAGGGGGTTGACATTTTGATTTAAATTGAATCTTGAAATTCTGGTAATGCCATTGTTTCCAAATGGGGGGTAGTTTCTTATTTTCATTAAATAAATTAAAGTAAAGGAAAGGTAAAAGAAAGGTTTAAAATGTAGCATTTACTTAACTTTAGAGAATGAAAATAAGTGCTGAGAAGCTGTGAAATGCTGAGAGCTGTTTGCTGAAGCTGAAGAGCCAACCTGAAATCTGCAGTTTTGAAGAATGTTATCGATAACATTGGTCCCATTTTGGTGTTTTGAAGAATGTTATCGATAACATTCCATTTGTTATCGATAACATTGGTCCCATTTTGGTCCAGAAGTTGTCCAGACCTGAGGGTATCGATAACATTTGGTTTGAGTTATCGATAACTCTTTTCTCCGGGGAAGAATTTGAATTTTGTTATCGATACCTTTGCTTATGGTATCGATAACTTTGGTCTCCAGCAGATATTTTTACTGCTTTTTGGACTTTCCATTTATGGAATACTTGCCACTTTTGGCAAGTTCAGGGATATTTTGGTAGAGGATGAATTACCTTGTATAAATAGGCCTCTCTCTCTCTTTCCCTCATATAGATAGAATAGGTAGATATTTATGTTTTAAGTCTTTTTATTCCTAGAGCTCTTTGGTAAGTTTTAAAGCTTTCCTAGTGTATTTCTTCAAGAACACTTCAAGGTATTAGTCGTTTAATGTTTTCTCGTTTATTAATGTTGTAGATATTAGTTGGATCTTCATATAAATCAAGTTTATTTCCATTTCTATCGGTTAATCATGCTTTCCATGCTTATCTCTTTTTCTAGTCTTCTTCCTATGAGTGAGTAGTTAATTGGTTCGGTCATGGGGTGAGGTTCACTCTCTGGATTAGTCAATTAAATGGTTTCTCTTAACTTTAGCTTAATTTCAATGTTTTGAATGAATTAAACTCATGATTTCTAGTTTTGATCATGGGGTCGGTGGCTTCTTTGATCAATGAAGTCTATCGCCTTGTGCTACATACTCGATAATCCTACGCGTGCGAACGATCCATTTTCGTCTCTCACTTGCGTTAAATGAGTTCAATTTGAATTAATGCCTTGAGTTGAGTTATAAGTAGTCTTCAGTTTTTAATTCTTCAAGTGGAATCCGGACGGTTTCGGTTCACTCATGAGTTAGATGAAGGAACCGTTTTATGGCTAAGTCGTGGGTAAATCAATCCTTTTGGCTCGGCCATCTTTAATCTAGTTTAATTTCAAATTCAATTCCGTTAATCAAATCAATCACCAAGTTGGCCGCTTGAAGGCCTCGCTGCATACTTACTATCTAATCCAAATACGCTGAAGAAGATTTCTCTTTGGGAACGATCCCGGTCTTACCGGTTTTATATGCTATCAACGACCTAGCCCTTTGCTCGGGTGCAAACCTTATTAGAGGATAGGTTGCGGTGATAAGCAGTTTCAAACTGACACTAAGCAGCATTTTGGCCGTCAGGCGGCCCTGAATAGTACCGTTCCTCCAAGCCATGAATAGGAACCAGCTTTTAACCTTCTGATCGTTCTGAACAACCGAAGAAGCTTTATTTTCTAAAATCACACATGGCTTGTAAATATGGTCTGTTTTGGAATAGTATCTATGCCTGATATTTTAATAATAAAAGACCCGACAGAGGATAGCCGTGATCCAGATGGTTTGAGCAAGAAAACAGTAAACCAAAATGCCGTGCGCTCAAGTCAGCTATGCCGTGCGAGGCATTAAGACGCCGCGCGGTGTAGCTTCCTTAGTACAGAGGGTTGTTTTTGCTTTGAAAATGGTTTTTAGGTTGGATCTGACCCAAAGGGGGCCGATCCTTACCACAGCGAGGTTCCCTCAGGGATATGGACAGGGCCTATCCCAAGGAAACTAATTTATACCTTTGATCTTTGAGTTTGGATGGGAGTGGACAACTTCAAATGCATACGGACGAAGACGATCGAGAAGAAATGGTGGGTATGGTTTGATAGAGGAACTTGTTGGGAAGTAGGAGGCCTTGAAGTGAGTAAGAGAACTCACTTCAATGGTGAGGAGAAAAATAGAGGATTTTGAGGAAGAAAGAGTCTTGAGAATGTTTTTGGGAGCACTTTCTTAAGGCTTGGGAATGAGGAGTGGGTATGAAAGCATGATGAGAGAGAAAGAGAATTCAGGGCCCTTTTCTCTTGAGTGGAGGGTTGTTTTTATAGGCAAAAGCCAAGGATTTTGAATTTCAAATGGTGGAAGTATTTTCTGAGCAGGCTAGAAGTGCATTTTCGGCTGAGCTAACTTGTAGCAGTGGCTCAAATGGGCGTAGCCGACAACTAGCTGAGCCAGTCAGAACTTTACCAAAAATGTCGTGCGGTTGAACTCATGACCTCGTGCGGCGTAATGAAATCTGTTATGCTGTGCGGTGTAGAGGTGTGTCGTGCGATACTAAGGGTCCAGTCCTGGGCTCTTGGGTTTGCTCTGGGCCTTTGGGTTTATTTTGGAAGAGTCCCATTTCTAAGCTCTCGGAGGTATTTGTTTCCTTTGTTTCATCATTGGGATATTTAAAGCACTTTTCGAGGCTCGGATTAGGGTGTCTACAATATCTCACACTCTGGTTTTCCTTTTTGGATTGCCAGGTCACAGGTGGTCGTAGAGTTGGTCCACTACCAGTCAACGTTTTGGGGATACTTGGATTTGTACCGAGTTTTGATGTTGTGGTCGAGTTGGTTGTAATGGGTCAAACTCTGATTTTTATTAAACTCATTTTGTGACTTCAAGTTGTAGATATGTTGGGTGTCTTTTGTACAATGCAAGTTTGTTGATATCGTTAGTACCTTGTTTATATTAATGTTAAGTCTTCCGCTGGGGTTTTACTCTATTCTTTTATTGGTTGTCATTTAGTTGTTGGTTTATTGTGTGGAATGCCACGTGGCTATGTCGGTTCGGGCCCCCATCGGGTGTCGTTCCGGGACGGGGCATGACAAGAAAGGACTAGCATCCCACCCCCACGAGGACCGTCACGTGCTGACTGAAACAGTCGCGCGGTGAAGTGGGTCCATTGCGCGCAGGAGTGCTAGCGACATGGCTCTTGTAGCCTTGCTGACTTTAGGACCAGAACTGGTATAGATTACCAACCTTGGCCTTGCCAGCCCCCCTTAGGGATCAAAACAGTAAACAGTAAAAGAATTATACCTATTTGAGTGCTTTGAAAATGGATTAAACAAGGTGGTGTAGCTTGGAAAATGAGTATATGGATGTGGTTAAAGTGAAGGGATATCAGGTGTATTAGGGTTTTTAGAGCCTTTTTTGCTTGAAAAATATTGTAACCTCGGTCTTGGAAGACCAAAGGGGTATATATAGGAGAAGGGAGGTGTAAGGTGGGTGGAGGGCTTGGCCTAGCAACCAGCCAACAAGGCTTGCCAACTTCCCTTGGTGGAGAAAGAGACCAATTAACAAGGTGATGGGAGTGGTTGTGAGGGTGGAGCTACCCATGCACCTACAAACGTTGTTCAGTCAACGAAAACGGGATTCCCAGGTCAATAGCCCCCTGATCATCACAAAATCCAGCTAGAAAAAGATGAAAAACGACAGGTGTTGACCATCGCACGAGGGAGTGACTCCATCGCGCGACGGTTGTACCAACCCACGCGATGATCAACAGTCAAGGCTTTGACTTTGACCAACACTGGCAAGTAAATCATCGTGCAAGAGATCCAATGGATCGCGCGATGGTCAACCCCTGAGGTCAGAGTTTTGACTTAGGGTTTTTTGGGCTAAGGATGGGTTCCACTCACTCCAAACTCAAACCATTTCACTTTCAAGACTATTTTGATCTGATTCATCATCGGGAAAACAAGAAACCGAAAAATAAAGTAAAACAATTGGGAAACCAGATTGGGGCGTCTACACTCATCATCGAAATTATTAGTACTGGCCCAAATTTTGCATCTAATTCATGATCGAATTAACATCGTTGAGATGTACATCAATAATTGCCTTTAATTTGAAGCATCTCTAGGTTAAACAAATTCTCATAAGATATACCTTTTCATCGCAGAAGGGTCTCACACACTTTTTAGAGCTTCAAACAAACCTTTTGTCTTCTCTTTTGGCAATATTCGACACAACTAACAGAGCGAGACTCAAGCCTATAGGGCTTTTCGATCCAAAATATCTCAATCTGCTTGTTTCACAGCATGTGGCTTCTTACCACCGAGATACAAATGCAGATCCTTCTGATACAAGTTACCCTCGATTTGCATCTTCTAGAATGCGAATTCGAACTATTGAATTTCTCAATCTTGACTTCTCCATCTCTAGCCATTTTCAAAAACTTTGTTCTCCTAGTTGTTGGGAAGTCGGCCAAGCATTCGAACAAATACGTAACACGTGAAGAACAATCAAAAATAGAAATAGAGAACACAAGACATGGATCTCATTAATGCCGAGAGAAGCCTCGCAAAGCCTGATCCAACAAAAGAATTTATAGGTACGTGGGTGGGAGTCGAACTCAAAACCAAAAGCCTTTTCTAAAATCATAATTGCCAGGTGACTAATGGTCAAACATGAGATATAGAGTTTGTGAAATTGAATAGTTCAACATCTAAAACAAGGAATCCAACCTTAAGAATGCCAACTCCATGATTTTCGGTTATCTTAAAAACTACTAGTACTAAGGTGTTATTCCACTAAAGCAAAAAGTGTTTTGTGGAAGTTTTGTACTTGTGTTTGGAATTTGAAATTTTTTTTGAAAAATAATAGGGGTAATAAGTGGAGAGAGTTAGAGAGAGAAATGTTGAAAGTAGAGAGAATCTAAGGAGAATTTATTGAAAAATGCTTTTTGAAAAGCAAAGAAAACAAGGCATTTCTTATTAAAAAAAATCGCGTTCGTTACTTTAGAGCCAAACTTAAGTGCCGTTGGGCCTTTGAAATAATGTGATTGCCCGTTTTCAAAAAAAAAATATCGAAAACAACTTGTTTTGTCCTTACTTAAACATGGAATCCGAGAGAGTTTGTATGAGAGAGTTTGTACTTCTTTTCGTAATCTTTAATGAATTTCCGTTTAAAAAAAAAAAAATGGAATCCGACTACACATCCGTAAACAGAGGAGTTTCAAACATTACAAATAAAGATCCATTAGAACAACTTCTAGTATACTGGAGTACAAAACTATTTTGGAGACCCAGATTTTGTTGAAACTCTGATGCCCCTTTCCTCCACATACATGGTCAGAATTCCTTCCCCCATGATGGAAACACATTACCCGCTCCGTAAGGATACGGGTAAGGGTAATACCCCACTACTGGAACCGGCGCCGTGGCCTCGTTTTTCTTCTGATCACCGCCGCCGTCTTTCTTCTACGGGACCGGTCCCACGCTCACCAGCTCGGAATAACCCATGTTCTTCCTCAGCAACGTTGTTAGACCGACCGCGTCGATCCCGTCTCCGACCACCTCTAGTTGGTTCTTGTCCTGTCCTCCCAGAGCTACCGATTCCACCCCTACAATCATACAAATAATACCACATGATTACTTGATTAGTGTATGTCGTTTCTTGAAACTCTAATTGAATCATAGTCTTCAGCAAATTAATTATTTTCTCATAATTGAATTGGAAATGGCTTGTGCAGTCCAAGTGATCGCGTGTTTTCAATGGTCCGGATTTGTTTTGATATTCTTACAAGTAGGAAAATGCTTTTACGGTTTTACCCGTAAGAATTTGCAACATTCCTAAACCATTAGTTGACAATATCAATAGAGTCCAAATTGGACAGTAAACACTTCTATGCTGTCAACAGCAGAGAGGCCGGACCAGATTGAATTCTTTCAAACCCGCAAGTGAACCACCAATAATTGCTCTGTTCCCAACTGTTGTGTAATATAATATATAAATGTAAATAGGAGTATATATTTACCTGGAACACCAACTGCAATCTTCATGGCTTTGGACCGAGATTTCTGTTTGTTCATGGGTACTTTTTTGAACAGAAAAAAAAATATCCCTGAACAAACAGAAGTCTCGTGCATGGGTACTTTAATAACGACCTTTCGCTGCATAGCCAAAACAAAAATCCAAATTAGCATTGGGAAATCAAACTTTCAAGATCACTAGAACATAATTCTGCTTTACGACTGAAATTAATTTAAAGGACTTACCTTCCCCATTTCTGGTTTGGGTTGCCGTGAGTTATGGGTTGCAAAGCTTTTGGCAGAGGTTTATAAGATCGAGAGAGAGAGAGAGAGGAGGAGGAGGAGGAGAGGAGCAGGATGGCGTGAGCTAGAAAGCCCATTAGCTATTTATAGATATTTTCGAGTGAATTACTTCCTCTGTCCGAATTTAATTGTTCTTTATTAGAGTTTGTGTTATTTTTTAATCGATTATATCTTTCAATTTATAATTTTTTACGTTATTTCACAAATATTGTATTTTAGAACTAATCGAGATTTATCAAACAAGATACATATTCGATACTCTCTCCGTCCCAATTTACTTGTCCCAATTCTATTCTAAGAGCATCCATAGTGGAATAACCAAAAGTCAATAATCAAAAGTTGTCACATCATCTTTTAGTTATGCATTTAAGGGGTTGCTAAGTTAGCAATATAGATATCTACAATGGTACAATCAAATTTAAATAACCAAAACTTGCCACATCACACTTTCAATTTATAAAAATCTGAAAATTGTGAACATAGAAAACAATTTTTTAAAAATAGGTTTCAAACTAATAAAAACAGGTTATTAGAAAAAGAGAAAATAGTTTTTTGAAAACTTTGATTTAAAAAAAAAGTTTTCGGGTAAAGTTTAAAAAAAATTTTGAATAAAAAAATAGTTTTGAAAAAAAGAACAAGTTTTGAAAAAAAGAAAGTTTTAATAAAACACTGTTTTTGCAAAAAAAAAAAAAAAACAATACTTCATTGAAGAAATAGTTTTCGTAAAAAAATTAGTTTTGAAAAAAATTAGTTTTTGCAAAAAATATAAAATATTTTTTTAAAAGTATTTTTCTTGGAAATATGTTGAAAATGGAAGAGAGAATGTTTTTATTAGTGGTGACAAACGGGCGGATTTGAGTGCGTTTGGGCGGGTTGAAACAGGTCATGGATCAAATATGGACGGGTCGAATATGGGTCAAAAGGCAAACGGATTGGAACGGGTCGGGTCAAATATGGGTCAAGCCAAACCCCAACCCGACCAGTTTTCCTTTCTTTCCCCCCCCCCCCCCCGCCCCTTTTTTTTCCTTTTCCCTTTTTTCCCTTTCTCTCATTTGTCTCAATAAGAGGATTCAGAAAAGTAAAATTTTATGATTAAAACTCAAATTTTTTTTGAATAAAAATGAAGCAATTAGAGGCTAAAAAAGATTTTAAAATCATGTTTTTACTTCTTCTTTTTTCATTTCCAAACAGTAATGTAATTTCGACGAGAAGTTAGAGGCCGCATCAGAGAATTGTCTAGAAGGCGATGATTGCATTGATTGTACAGTTTCGGTCTTCATTGCGTTCATCGAAGCCACCTCTTAGATTTGAATTAAAAAGTCAAATGACTTTTTTTTTTGTCTATATTCAAATTTTTTTGTATTTGTTTGTTTTGCAACAAACTTTTATCCCTATTAGTTCGTCTCAACGAAAGAATCGAAAAAGTAAATTTTTTTTATTTTTACCCTAATATTTTTTGTAATATTCAAGATAAATCCTAACAACCACCTTTTTGGGTTTTATCTTGGATGTTTTTAAAAATATTTGGGTAAAAGTCATAATTTTTTACTTTTCTGATTGGAGCAAATCAAAAATTGTAAAATACTTGTCGCAAAACAATAAATGAAAAAAAAGTTGAATAAGGACAAAACGAAAAAAAGCCAAAAAGTGGGGAGGAGCTCAAGAGATTCTTGTAATTATATTATTTTTGTCTTTTTGAAAAAAATTATGAGTTTTGATTAAAAAAATTTACTTTTCCGATTCCTCTCGTCGAGACGAATGATTAAGTCACAAAAGTTTAACGCAAAATTAACAAATGTGAAAAAAAAAATATCGAGCTTAAAATTAACTCTGCAGTCATCTCTTCTTTTTTAGCTACACACTCACGGACCCGGGGGCTCTGCTGCCCGAGGGGCACAGGAGCCCCTACCCATACTGCCAAACGCTGCCGTTTTGATTAAATAAAAAATCTCAACCACCAATAAGTAATCCTATAGAGCAGAAACGTGATTATGAGAGTTTTAGAGACAAAATTTGACTATGTCTCTTTAAAATAATATGATCAGAATAGTAAGATTTTCACACCTGTTCAAACAGATTAAAAATTGGACCACTTAATTTTTTAACTATATTTTTTAATATATAAACGGTCTCAAAAAATTAGTGCTCAAATTTTCATTCCGTTTGAATCGGTGCAAATATCTTGTTATTCTTATCATATTATTCTAAAGGATCGTAATTCATTTTTATAAGATCGAGAGAGAGAGAGAGAGAGAGAGGAGGAGGAGGAGGAGGAGGAGGAGAGGAGCAGGTGGCGTGAGCTAGAAAGCCCATTAGCTATTTATAGATCTTTTCGAGTGAATTACTTCCTCTGTCCGAATTTAATTGTCCTTTATTAGAGTTCGTGTTATTTTTTAATCGATTACATCTTTCAATTTATAATGTTTTACGCGATTTCGGAAATATTGTATTATAGAACTAATTGAGATCTATCAAACAAGGTCTATATTCGATACTCCCTCCGTCCCAATTTACTTGTCCTAGTTCTATTCTAACTGGATTAAAAAATTAGTTATATATCTTTAAAGTGGTTATGAATTTTATATCCATTATAAATTTTATTTGATAGATTTCGATTTGTTTTATAATTCAATATTTTCGAAATCACCTAAAATATTAGTATAAATTACAATATATAATTAATTGAAAAGTGACACAAACTTCAAAAAATGACAAGTAATTGGGACAGAGAGGGTATGAAATTCATCACAGATTCAAAAATATAACCTATTTTTTAGTCAGTTAAAATAGAATTAAAGACAATTAAATCTGGACGGAACGAGTAGTATTTTTTTGCCAAAAGGCCATTGTGAAGTTCAAGGAATCATCCCATGAATACGTCAGCAAAAATGACCAATCCACTTGCAAACCCGTAAAACGTGTCTTCACCCAGTGGTTGTAAAATTATTGACCCCAAAGTAAGTCGTCGTCTTTGATCAGCAGCGGAGGGTGCCCCGACTCCAGCTTTGCAGCTGGACCTTTTTTGGGCCTGTGCCGGGTCCGTTTGGATAATCAAAATCGTTTACATTGTAGAATTTGTTGCGAACTGTAGCCAATAATTATTTTCATTGGATATTGATTAATATCTCTTAAAAGCACGTTTGTTTTGAGCAAAATAGACTCAGGACAGTGGATTAAATCCATTTTTCTCAAGGAAAATGAATTTGGAAAATATCGATTTCGCCATCCAATGAGCATGATTTTTATCATGGTTGAAGTTCGCAACAAGCTCTATAAATTGCACGATTTCAATTACCAAAACGAGCCAACTGCACGCTGCAGCTGGGGTTGCCCCAACAGCTGATAAGCCTCTTCCTATCAAGTATGGGTCCCAGACACATTTGGCGTGCACTTCCCGGAAGGAGTCCACTGGGCTTGGAACTCTGAGAATTTAATGAAACCCCACAAATATATTTTTAAAATTCGCAACGATAATAATCGGCGACTTTGATTAGTCCAAAGTCTATGGAGGGGGGTCTACAAGGTTAGCTCATAAATTTTTGAGTGCCGAGTGGGTACCACGTGGCAGTTTTAGTCGGTGATTTTGGACGGTTCAGATGTATTTTCTCTCTCTCCTCTCACCTCATCACTCTCTCTGCTCTTTTTCTTTATCTCTAAAATTCAGACCGTCCAAAATTATTTTTAGACTGTCGAGATCACCGACGAAATATCATGTGTATAGTATTTATCCGGCACCCAAAAACGTCTCCCATCATACACGTTTAAAAAAAATCAAAGAATACCTAGTACTTCGTATTATTTTGTTACTATTTAGTGGAGAAAGAGTGGAGAAAGACTAGTTTCCCGATGCTTAGCCGAATGATGTGCAAGTTTCTCGATGCTTAGCCAGTGGCCAGATTAGATCTTATCTTGACAGCATCCCGATTGTAATAAGCAAATGAGTAAATTTAATAATAATGTTCAATTTTTACCCCACCAAATTTTTTGTAGTAACTTTTTAACCAATTTAAATTGGTATCAATTTAAATATTACCGTATCCCGAGACGATGTCAGGAGCCAAAATTGGCTCAAATGTATAGGTAATATGGGAGCAAACTTGGCGGAGGAATTCAAATTTGAATTCAAATTAAAAGCTACAAAACCAATAACTTAATTTGAAGGAGGGCAAAAAGGGAAAATGGATACTTATTGTTGTTAATTTTGGAAAGTGAACAATCAATTTGGAACATGCAAGAAAGGAAAGTTGGACCTTCAAATTGGAACGGAGGGAGAGTAGTATTTAGTGGAGAAAGACTAGTTTCTCGATGCTTAGCCGAATGATGTGCAAGTTTCTCGATGCTTAGCCAGTAGCCAGTTCGATCTTATCTTAAGAGCATCCCGATTGTAACAAGCAAATGAGTGTGGATAAATAAATTTAATAACAATACTCAAAAAACACCCCACATTGTAATAAGCAAAATTACAAATCTTTTTGCAAATAATTTCATCCATTCCATAACCAAACTTAACAATTTTTACCAACAGCCAAATCTCAATAACCAAACTCAATAATTCAAAAACACCCCACATTAGAATCGTCTCTTCGAGATGAATAATTTGGTGTGGTCGGGTGCGTGATTGGAACTAATTTTTGATTGGACAAATGTGCATTGTGAGGGGATTTTTTGGTTAGGAATGCAAAAATAACCAATGTGGAGAGGTTGTTAAGTTTGATTATACACTAATGAATAAGCAAATGCTGTGGTACATTTTGATTATTGATTTTAATTATTACCATTGCGGATGCTCTTATACTACTCCGGGGAGGAGTAATATATTTGGGTGTGGCTATGGAGAGATAATGCTGCTCCTATTTGGCTGTTCGTTTGCTCCTTAATTGGTGTGTCGGTTTTTTTTTGGTATCTTGCTAACTTTTCCTTCTCGATTTTCGGCTTTTCTTATTTTATGAGAGGAGTTTGTGTCACCTTCGTTTGGGATACTCTCCTTTTCGTAATGCTGTGTTGCTAATTTTTCTTTTAACTCGTTGTATTTTGTGTGTTCGAGTGACTAAAATTTTTTTGCCGATAAAATAAAAAACATTATAAGCTACCATTCAACTTACCAAAGTAAGTTGGCCTGAAAACGAAGTGCATGTGCCACGTCAAGGAGATGACGATGCTTAAGCTCTATAACACCATTTTGTTTGGGAGTTCCAATGCAACTCCGTTGGTGAATAATCCCATTATCTAAAAAATATTGTTGCATATCTTTAGACAAAAATTCAGCTTCATTATCGGAATGAACAAGTTGAATCGAGGGAAAATTTTTTGCACCATCATGAGAATGAATTAGATTTATGCTTGATTGGAATTGAGTCTTAACCATGCATGGAACAAAAAGATTGTAGTATACGTTTAGTTTCGAACTTGAGATGCATAAGGTATATCCAAGTACACCAACTAAAACCATCCACAATGGTTAAAAAATATCTTGAGCCATTCATGGATGGTATTGAAAAGGGACCCCATATGTCGCAATGAATCAAAGCAAAAAGCTTATTTGTATTAATAAAACCGGAAGGAAAAGATAAACGTGTTTGTTTTGCTTGTGGGCAAATGTTACAAGCTTTATTTTCAGAACAAGGAATCAAAGGAACTTCTTTCCCTAAAATTTTTAAAGTACGATAAGATGGATGACCGAGTCGCCAATGCCAAAGATCAATAGATAGGGGTTTAATCACTGCCAATGCCTTTGCTGCTTGAAAATAATATAGCCCTTCATGAATGCTACCCTGCCCAATCGCCCTCTTCGTTGATAGGTCCTGAAAAATACAATGGTGGGAAAAGTGGGTTACTAAGCAATTATTTGCTTTAGCACTTTGACTGACAGATAAAAGATTAAACTTGAATGATGGAATAAAGAAAACATCATCAAGTTTAATAGTGGGTGAAATCTAAACCGTCCCAATATGAGTTATAGGAGCATTTGTCCCATCAGGAAGCTGCACAAAGGATGGAGTTGGGCATGGTTTATATGAAGAAAATAGTGATAAAGTGTGGCACATATGATTTGTTGCTCCTGTATATATCGATGATCCATATGGAATTAGTAGGTACAGTGAGAGCAATTCCTGCTAGGTTAGCATTAAAATCTATGCTACCTTTAGAAAGCAAGGCGAGCAACTTGTTGTATTGGTCCTGAGTGATAGGAGGTGGTGTTCCTATTTCATTTTCTTTGTGCTTTGGTGGCTTAGCATGTCCACCAGATTGTGCACCAGATTTCTTTGGAGGATACCCAATAAGCTTGTAGCAACGATCCTTAGTGTGGTTGTTCCACCCACAATGATCACAGTGGAGTTGGTTCTTGCGGAACTTGGAATCGTTTCCATGATTTGCTGATTTCGCAGCGAGAGCTGCTGCATCTGGAATAGGAGAGGAAAGAGAATGAATCTCTTGTTGTTTCTCTTCTTGACGAACAAGAGAATAAATCTTGGTAGTAGATGGAAAAGGATCCATGAGGAGTATTTGACTCCGAAGTCCTGCATACCGCTCGTGAAGGCCTTGCAAAAATTCCATAGCTCGGTCTTGCTAAAGTTGATATGCAGTTGTTTTCTCGTTTCCGCAAGTACATGGCTGGATGGATGTAAGAGAACCAAGCTCATTCCATAAGGACTTGAGCTTAGTGAAATAAGCAGATACCGACATGTTATCTTGTTTTGTTTCAGAAATGCTTTGCTTCAGTTGATAAACTAAAAGAGCATTCGTTTGACTGAAACGCTCTGAGAGATCCAACCAAATCTCCCTTGCGGTATCCGCATACAAAATGCTAGTGCGAATCTCAGTTAACACAGAGTTAAGAATCCAAGAGCCTACCAAATCATTGCACCTCTTCCATTGAGAAAGTTCAATGGCAGCAGTAGGCTTTTCCAGGTCACCATTGACGAAACCAAACTTATTTTTGGCACGTAACGCCATAGTCATGGCACGGCTCCAAGTTCCATAATTATCACCGGACAAAAGAGGTGCAACCAACACTACGCTTGGGCTGTCAAAATGATGAATGAGAAAAGGATCATTTGATCCTTGTGTTTCAGTTGTTTCAGTTGATTTGGCGGGAATGACTGGTTCCACCATTGGGAAATCGAGATCGAAAAGGAAGTGGGAAAAAACACTTAACAGAAAATTGTTGAAGACGGATTGACGGCAACCCGCTCTGATACCATGTAAAGTAGAACAATGTTTGAGGGTTCTACCACAATGCTGATGGCTCTATATTGGAATTGATTATATACTCATTGAATTACAATCAAGAGGAGAGATTTGCTCTTCCAATCAAGGATACATATTATTCACATGGAAATAAGAATCATTAAAATAAAGTCCTATAAGACTACATAAGGAATATTAATCTTAGGAAATCTTGACCAAGGCAAGGATCAAGCATGTGATTCAGTACATTAATAGTGGCAGCCCATTAAAAAAAACAAATCAAAATCAAAACAAAGTCGAGTTTCATCTTATTCTTCTTCTGCGCCCAAAATCGAACGAAGAGAGAGCAAGAGAGAGAGCGGACGGCTACCCAGACCAACCAGCCAACACCACCACCACCGGCGACCTCTGCCTCCATCGCCACCACCGACGACCTCCGCCGCCATCAGCCCCTCCCCTCAACTGACGGCGACCAGCAACAACAGCAATTTCCGCCTCTGCGACCACGCACCTCCAACGCTCCTAAACACCCGTACTCACTCTCTCTCTCTCTCTCTCTCTCTCTATATATATATATATATATATATATCAGCCACAACCCTAAAACTTTTTGTCGATTTCACTCTGGTTAGGGTTAGGGCTGAACTGAAATTGAGGCTTTCACTCTGAAATTGGGGATTTCACTCTAATTAGGGTTATGCTTCCCTGCTTGCTTAGGTGCTTATATTTGCAGTAATTTGTGGGATTATTATTCGTAACTTCAAGCAATTTTGATTTTCAGAGAGACCCACTGAGGATTTTGTACGAAACTTTGTATGAGCAAGTGCCTGGTAGCGAAATGGCAGCTTTCTGGTAAGAACTTCAACCCTTTGGTAATTTTGTGTTTAATGCAAGATGTGAACCCCCCTGACTTCACTATGGAACATTGGTTGTTTGAATTTTCAGTCATGTTTCTGTTGACTGTTCTAGTTGAAGCAAAACCCATGCTCTTGTACATCCCCAATATGACTGCAATTTCCATCTTTCGTTGGAGAAGGCAGCTCTAGCCATAATTGACAAAATAAAACGGGAAAATGGTTCTTGAATCTATAGTTGAATCAGTGATGAATGATTATGCCAGAGCTATTGTGTTCTATGTTGGAAATAGGGATTTTTTCTTAAATGGAATCGCAAACAGAGGCATGAAATCAATTGTGCTATTTGTATTTGGATTATGGAAACACCAAATAAAAGGGTAATTAGAGCTATTTGTCTAGAATTTAATGTTCAACGTTTGGTGGGTTTTATTTTTAAGCTTTTTAAATGACATTTGCCTCTTCTCTGAATCAGTCCTCCAAATGATCCATGAGCACTTTTCTATACTAGTGGTTCCCATACTATTTCTCTCTTTCCTGGATGGGATATGATTTCTTCATTTGCGGTTGGCAGTTGATATATTGGCCTAGGATGAATAATTGTCAAAGCCCATGTACATAAAATTTGGTAATTGTCAAGTGTAGTGAATGGTGAAGAATGTAATGGGAATGTTAAAGATAGAAGTTCGGCATACATCCTCCTAGGTCCAGTTTGAAAACCAAAAGCTGGTTAATTACTGAAAACTTCTTTTCAAGTGCTGAATTGTGATATCAAAATAACCTCCTGGGGAATCAATGATTCTGCATGGTATAGTGGTAATGGAACTAAAGATTTGACTATAAACTGATAATCAGGCCCTAGCTTTGTGGTTTCTCATTTTTTATTTTGTTCTTTGGTTTTTTTCTTTTGGCAGGGACGAGAGCTGTTCTTCAGGGGTAACCAGGATTGGTTTTAAGGACATATAATCAAGCCTAGGTTCCTTATCACAAAAATATGGCAAAGACCACTGGGTCTGGTTAATTGCTAGCCTAAAATAAAAATGTCAATTGTCATCTCTTTTCTCAATATTTCTCCCAATCAGTTATTTTTGGTCCATAATTGAAACTAACACAAAGATGATGAGAGTTATGTTGTATTTTGTATAATAGTCCAATTACAAAGTGATTGAGACATTTCTCCCAATCAGTTATTTTTGGCCCATAATTGAAACTAACACAAAGATGATGAGAGTTACGTTGTATTTTGTATAATAGTCCAATTACAAAGTGATTGAGACATAAAGCTCAGTTTGGTTTGGTTAGTCCAATTACGAAGCACGTAATTCAAAATCCCCTTTAAATGTCTAGCAAGATGGTAATTCCTACAGCCTTTCAGAAGTCCCTCAGTTTTTAAAGCGTCCATATTTGTTTATCGACTGAAATTCTAGCCGGTTGTCTGTTTCCAAACAAATAGAAGAAGTGCAATGAGAATAAACTTCTGCTGTAAAAGATGAACATATTTTGTGCTTTGAGGCAGTTACGCTACATTTGCTGGTTCTTTACTGTAACTTCTTTAATGCAGGTGGTATGAGTTTGAAGGTGGTGAAAGAGTTGCCTTAAGTTCAAGAGAGAAGGAATGAAAACTGAAGATAGACAATTTAGGGGGGAAAAAAGACATGTCTAAAGAGAGGGAGAAAGTGAGAGAGAAGGAACGAGTGCCAGTCAATGGTCAGGCTGGAGAAGATCATGGGGGATGGATACCAGTGATTAGGAATCATAGAGGGTTGAAAACAAACAGGGATAGAAGTCAGGGTACTTTCACTCTGTTTGTGGACAACAAACCCGAGTGCAAAGACCAGTCCTGGTTAAGGTGTGCGTTTAGCAAATTTGGGGAAGTAAAGGATGCATTTATACCACGGAAGAGAAGCAAGCATACAGGCAACAAATTCGGTTTCGTCAGATTTGATTGCTACGCAGCAGCTAGTTTGGCGGTCTCCAGATTGAATGGGGTCTGGGTGGATAATGGGAAGCTCTTTGTTAAAGAGGCCAGCTTTGGCTTCAATGAAGAGAAGCCCAGGGTGAAACATCTCAGGACTACCCCGATGAATGAGGCTGGCATATTTCATGATGAGAACCCCATACAGAGACATGGTAAAGAGGTGGATCTAGTGAATAGAAAAGAGGTGGGTCTGTTGAACAGAAGGGGCGAGCCGTTTGACAGAGCTGCTGGAACTAACAAGTCTTTTGCTCAAGTTCTAAGGGGAGAATCTTCAAAAGCAAGGGCTATCTCGAAGAGTTTCTTAAAGATCAAACCGAGTGGAAATGGATGGCTCCATAGGAGTGTAGTAGCAGTGCTGAACAGGGTGGTGCCCATGATCAAACTGAAAGTGAGCTTCAACATGGAAACAGATCGTGTGGCCCAGTTTAGATCTCTGGGTGGAAGGTCTGTTCTGATCACATTTCAGAACTAGGAGGTGAGGGACGAGATGATTCAGAATCCATGGATGAAGATGTGGTTTGCTCGTGTGAAACCATGGAGGGACAAACCAGCATGCCTAGAGAGATTTGTTTGGTTAAGCTGTAAAGGAGTCCTATTAAATATCTGGAATGTCGTAACTTTTAAGTTGATAGCAGAGTTGTATGGTTCTTTCATTATGTTAGAAGATTCAACACTCAAAGAACTCTCCTTTGCAGAAGGGAAAGTTTTGATAGCCACGGAGGAAACCATTCCTATTGATTTGTGGATCAATACTGAGGTTCAAGGTGTGAAATATGATGTAAAAATCTCAGAAATTTCATCTTTTGTTTCTCTAGATGAGATTGAAGCTTTTTGTCCTTCGGCTACGACAAAAGATGGTGGAAGTGAAGTCATGGTGAAGGCAACCAGAAATTTCAGTTTCAGCAGTGAGAAAGCAATAGATGCTGACGTCGTTACTAAAATTGTGACTAATAGAACTAGCTTGGTTGGTGATAGATGGGACTCCTCCACTGGTAAAGCTGTTGGAGGAGGTGGGGGCTCGAAGCAAACTGGGGCAGAAGAGCATTTAATGCTTGTCAATGCATGCCATCAAGTCAGCTCAGAGTTGTTTGAATCTAGAGTTGAAGACTCAGTGGAAAAGGTGGAAAGTGGAGGGGCAGAAGTGGACTCTGGGGCCCACAATACTCTTTTATTCAAAGAAAATTATTTGGCCCAGCAAGGGGTTTTGGACCCTATTAATGTTGTCGGGCCCAAGTTCCCCATTACCCCAGTGACTGATGGGGGCCATTTATTTGGTGCTAAATCTACCTCTACTTGTGCTGATGGAGGAGTTCAAGCTAGGTGCATCTCTGATGCAGGAAGTTAGGAATTACGGGAACCGATGCTTGTCGAAGCTGAAGACAATCAAGGGGGAATTGGAGCTGAAACTCCTACTGAGTTGGTGAGGGTTTCCCAGATTCCGAGCATTAACCTGTTGGTGGACCTTAATGATGCCGGGTGCCGAAGAAGGAGACACCGACAAATGTCCAATCTGGTGTGTATTAGTGAGGAGGACGATCCGAATCTTAAGCAACAGGAGTCAATTTCATCCTTCTCCTCAGAAGATTCCAATCCAAGTGATTCAGCCGTTCTCAGGGAGATCAGAGCCACTATGGCAGTGGGAGGTCAATTGGGTATTATTTTCCGACCTAATGATGATGAGATTCTGGGCAAGATGATAGAAATGAAGGCCCAGGAGTACACGGCTGTGCTGGAGAGAGAGGCGCGTGGGTAACTTTTCTATCCCTCTGGTGATTTTTGCTTTGGATTATTTAGTTTTATGCTGATTTTATCATGGAACATTAGGGGTTTGGGGAGTTTTGTTAAAAAAAGATTCGTGTCTAAGCTTATTAAAAAAAGAAAGCCTAATCTGATGTTCACTCAAGAAACGAAAATGGAGAGTTTAGATAGAGGTGTTGTCCAGAAATTGTGGGGCAGTGGAGATTTTGAGTTTGCTGCCTCGAATGCTATTGGGGCTTCTGGGGGACTATTGTCCATTTGGAATAACGATTTTTTCAAAGTAGTCAATATTGTCTCCCACAGATCTTTCATTATGTTACATGGTATAATTTATAACTATTTCCCTTGTTGTATGGTGAACGTATATGCTCCTAATGAGGTGGATAGGAGGAGAATTCTGTGGGATGAACTATTAGGATTCAAAAGGAACTCTTCAGTACCGTGGTGTTTGGGGGGAGATTTTAACGAGATTACTTCTATCAGTGAAAGGAAAGGGTGTCAAAGGTTGGAGAGATGAATGAAGGATTTTTTGAAATTCTGTAACTCTATGGAGGTAATAGATATCCCAATGATTGGGAGGAAGTTTACTTGGACCAATTACCAAGACCAGGCCATCCTTAGTCAATTGGACAGATTTTTGCTCTCCCAACATTGGCTGGATAGCTTCAAAGTTCTTCAATGGGAGCTACACAGGCCTATTTCTGATCATAGTCCTATTATGCTGATAGATGATGGAGGAGATTGGGGCCCCAGACCTTTTAAGTTCATGGATATATGGCTATCAAATCCAAAATGTATGGCTCTTGCTAAGGAAACATGGGAGAATACGCTGGTGAGTGGATGGGCTCGCTATGTTATCTTGCAACAACTAAGAGCAATCAAAGATACGCTCAAAGTATGGAACAAAGAGGACTTTGGGGATGTCAACACTGCTTTACAAGAAAGGGAAGCAGAGATTCATCAATATGATCTTCTGTTGGAGGAAAGAACACTCAATTCTGAGGAGTAAGCTTTGAGATGTAAGGCTAAAACAAAATTTTGGAGGCTATCTCGACTGGTCGAAAATCTGTGGAGACAAAAATCACAGCTGAACTGGATGAAATTGGGGGATAAAAATACACGGTACTTTCAAGATATTGCAAATAATAGGTTTTGGAGGAACATGGTAGGCTCAGTAAAGGTGAATGACAGAGTGCTAGAAGATCCTTTGGAGATAAAGGCTGCAGCTGTTGATATTTTTCGTGATAACTTTAAGGAGGAGAGAAAGCATAGACCACTACTGGGGGGAGTGTTTCCTAGACTTCTAAGTCCAGACAATTCTAGTCAGTTGGATAAATTGTTTGAGGAAGGGGAGATTCTTGCGGCTTTGAAGGACTGCAGTAGTATCAAAGCTCCGGGTCCTGATGGATTCAACTTCTCTTTTGTCAAAAAAGGGTGGGATTTTATCAAAGAGCTGCTGGTGCAATTCTTTGTTGAGTTCCATTCTAATTGCAAGCTCACTAAAGGTATCAACTCAACTTTTGTAGCTCTAATTCCGAAGGTTGATTGCCCCAGGTATTTTAAAGAATTTCGACCCATAAGTATGGTAGGTTGGGTTTATAAGTTGCTAGCTAAAGTTTTAGCTAATAGACTCAAACGCCATTTACCTTCCCTTATTGGTGAATCACAAGTTGCATTTATTGAGGGCAAGCAAATTTTGGATGGTGTTCTTATAGCAAACGAGGTTATTCATAGTTGGAAAAACAGCATTCATGGTGGCTTGATTTTGAAAATTGATTTTGAGAGAGCTTATGATTGTGTCAATTGGGGATTTTTACTTGACTTATTTGTGAAATTGGGCTTCGGCGTGAAATGGTGTGCTTGGATTAAGGAGTGCCTGTCCTCGGTTTCTATGTCGGTATTGATAAACGGTTCTGCTTCAAAAGAATTGCAAATTCTTAAGGGAATTCGACAGGGGGATCCCCTATCCCCCTTTCTTTTCAATATTGTGGTTGAAGGGCTCAACATTTTGTTTGAGAGAGCAAAGGAATTGAACATCATTACAAGGGCTACAATTGGACCGAATGGATCAAATCGGGTCGTGGTTTCTCATCTCCAATTTGCTGACGACACAATTATTTTCTACAATAACGACAAGGAAGAGTTGACTAATATCAAAAGAATTCTTCGATGTTTTCAACTTTTGTCAAGGTTAAAGATAAACTTCTCCAAAAGTTCCTTGAGTGGGATTAAAGTGAATCATCAGGATGTTACCTCCCTTGCTATGGTTATGGGCTGCAAAATTGAACACTTGCCAATCAAGTACTTAGGGCTACCGTTGGGAGCTAATCAGAATAGAATCAAAACATGGGATCCGGTGGTTGAAAGAATGGAAAAAAGGCTAAGTGTGTGGCGTAAAAGGTTTAACACATCTGGGGGTAGACTTACCTTGATGAACTCATTCCTTGGAAGTTTGCCTATATACTTTATGTCTTTATTCAAAATGTCGTTGTCAGTGGCCAAGGTGTTATCTAAGATCCAGAGGCAATTTTTTTGGGGTGATACGGTGGATAAAAAGAAAGATACACTTGGTTAAGTGGGATGTGATTTCCAAAAAGGAGTATGGAGGGTTATGGGTCAAGAATTTGATGATCCAAAATCATGCTCTCTTGGCCAAGTGGTGGTGGAGATTTCATAAAGACAATGACTCCCTCTGGGTGAAGGTAATCAAATGCAAATACAATCTAGAATCAAGATGTTGGTTACCTCGGATGCCCTCTTCAGGTAAGGTATCCAATAATTAGAAAGACATCTGTTCGGTTGGGGAGACCACTTCTAGTATTGGATCCATCCTTCAGGAAGGGTTTCAATTAAAGGTCCATTCGGGGCAGGAGATATTCTTCTAGACTCAAGTTTGGTTGCGGGACACAACTCTTAAAGAGAAATTTCCTCGCCTCTATCTCATCTCTACTCAAAAAGAGACGGTGATTAGTGATCTCAAAGCTGGTAGTTGGAATCTATTGTTCCAGAGAGGGCTTCGGGATTGGGAAGTCCCATAATATGAGGACTTACTTCTGAGACTTCAACTGGTGCATTTGGACCCTTCGAAACGTGATCAGTTGAGGTGGATTTGGGCTCCGGATAATTGCTTCTCTGTGAAATCCGTGTATAACAGATGGGAACAAACGGGCTTCGCAAAGGATCGGGTGTTGGGTTCGATTTGGAAGGGTATCTCCCCACCTAAGGTAGAAATTTTTTTGTGGCTGGCACTCAAAGGCAGAGTGGCTACGAAGTCGATTCTCCTTTCCAGGAATATGATACATGAGGGCCAATCGGTGTTGTGTCCTTTCTGCTCCCTGTACGTCGAAACGCAGGAGCATCTCTTTCTCCATTGTCAATTTTCTTGGGATGTGTGGTCTTTGATTTTGGATTGGTGACATGTCAGTTGGGTTTGTCCGGCCTCCCCTGTTAGACCTCTTTACAGTGTGGCTAGGTTCCGGCTTCAAAAATCTGGAGAAATTCTTGTGGGAAACAACCTTCCATGCTACAATTTGGTCCATTTGGTTAGTACGGAATGATCTGGTTTTCAACAATGCTTCTTTGCGAGTGGAGGACCTTGGGGAGCTAATCAAAACCAGAGTGGCAATGTGGGTTAAAGTGAGGTTTGATATTAAGGTTCACTTGATAGAGGATTTTAAGGGGTACCTTGATGGAATGAGGAAGGTCAAAGTGTAAGTTGCTCCGTGAGGATGGTAGCGATCCAATTTTTTGTTGGATGGTCTTTAACCTTCTGTCCCTGTTTATGTTATGTTTTGGTTCTTGCTTTTTCTACTCTATAAGTGTGTGTGCTTATTGAGTGATCTCTCGATGAACCCCTTTCGAGCCAATAAATTCTTTGTTTTGCCGAGCAAAAAAAAAAAAAAAAGTTCAAGAGAGAGAAGCAAGAGGGGGAAGATTTGGCAGTGGTGGGCATGGCGGCGGCGGGTGTGCCTCAACTGCGAGAGAGGGTGAAGAAGGTGAGCATGGAATGCTATAAAATGGAAAGAGAAGAAGATTCTGCAACTACAAAGCAGTCAAGATGCCGAATGATTTGGTGGCAAAGAAGAGCGGAATGATTTGATAGCTAATAAAATGGAGATGTAAATCCTAGGCGAATTTGTCTTACAATTGAAAAGTTGAATACTGGAATGTAGCTTTTTTTTTTTTTTTTTTGCAAATGAGGTTTATACCATTAGAGGAGAATGTACTTTTATTTATTTGGATATAAATGATATTTAGCGTGAGAATGTACTCTTATGGTGTTTGTCATGAATGGATAAGTTGACAATGGATTTTAGCTGTGAATATGGCTTGTGAATGGTGATTTAGAATGAGAAATGTCCGGCATGAGGTTCTTCTTATTGTTTTTGCTGTACTGATTGAGAGTTGTGACGTCGGGCTAGGACTAAAAATAGGGGAGATTCTACCAAGTAAATGACCAGCCCTTGTTAGTAGCCCAGCTCTTAATATCGTCAATAATGGCAGAAATTTCCCATGGGCAGGGTGAGTTTTTGTTGTTAAATCAATTGATAAGCTCCAAGCAGTTTGATTCAAACTCCACTTATGAGTACCCATGTTCAATTGCTGCAGTACACGCTATCCATAGAGCCCAAGCCTCTATAGAAATAGCAGATGACACTTCACATGACCAACCTTCCAAAACCAAGTGAGTCCACCACTGTCTCTGGAAATGTTGCCAAATGCAACCTTGCTACGGGAGTACGAGTATGCTCCATCACAATTGATTTTAATCACAGACGAGGGGGAGAGCCACCTTGCCTCACGAGGAGGTTTGGGGGGGGGGGTGGTGGTGCCCTCTTACGCTAGAAAAGAGAGCACGTGAGTAGTCCTTGTTAGCACTACATGCTTCCTCAATAGTATCCTTAGGGATTGACGGTTTAATTACCAGTGAACACAAAGGCATTTCTCGCTTTCCAAATGGCCCAACACAACTGAAAAATGGACTCTATTGTTTCTTGAGTTGTTTCTTTAGCCAGAGTTCCATACAATAGGTCATCCAACCATTGGTCTGCTGCAACAATATGGTGGTCAAGGATCCAAAAAGCTTAGCACTTTCAAACCATACTGCACGAGTCCAGGGACAGTGGAACAGGGTGTGCTCTATAGTCCCAATCTCAATGTCACAGATAGGGCAAAGAAGGGAGGGTGTGCACTTATGTTTGAAGTGGTTGGCCTTGCAAGCTACCCATGACTATTTGGGAAGATATATCTATATATAACACATAACGCAATTTTGGTGTACTGATTGGAGAAATCTAGGGCTAATTTAGTCAAATTTTAAGAGGTTATCTATTCATATATCCAATGGCTACAATCACAACTTGAGTTATCGTATATATACTTTACGCTCTCAAATTACTAGAGTATTTTTCTTGTTATATATCCTCTTTGTAATCTTATTGTTAATCTAAGCATTCATAGGATTCTATCATTCATTATCGACATCATGAGTAGTTTTTTTTTTTTTGCGAACAAGATCATCCTATTAAGTGAATAGTTGTTATGTTCATTGAGTATGATATAGCGGCCGAATGCCTTAGAATTATTGGGTACATGAACAAGTGGGCTTGACCAACCATCCCCCGATGTACCAAAAAGGCCCAATGGCAATGATTGAAGCTGTGTGGGCCTAGATTTTGTTTATGTACGTACCTAGGAAAGCCCTTGTGTGAAGTCCTGTTTGAAAAATCAAGATATGTCGATTAAGCAATATCACTTGAATTTCCCCCATTAGTCCGTCGTATTACATACTTCTCGCGTAATTTGTAATCTCAGGTACAAGATGGATAACTGGTGACCCATTTGTGCATTAAAGGGATTATTTTGGTGCAGAGATATTTGGAGTATTTGTGTATTTTGAGGATTTAAACCAATTGTATTATACAATGATTCTATGGCCTATCATTTGAAGTTTTTTGAAGGCATATTAATTTTGAGTCAATGTCGAAATTCAGGTCATCACAACACTGGTGATCAACTACGCCAAGACCATTGCCCCTGCTCATGTTCCATGTCCTGGTTGTGAACGATGTTACAACTCCATCCTTGACAACTATCCAACTGAAATCAAATTCCTTGTCATACTAGGCGCGTGTCTAACATGATTCAGTCTCAGTACTGTTCCGTTTATCTGAGTAATCAGTGCATCCCCCTTTCCAAGCATGTTGCAGATCTCATTATTATCTAAATGGATCTTCCAGAATAGAGGCGGCTCCATGTTGTGGGTTCCATGGTCAACTGAACACCAGAACAAATTTTTTTTGTTTAGAATACATATAAAAATTATGAGCTAACCTTTCTTTGAACACCCAACGTAAATATCAAAGAACACCCAATTCTAAAAATCTTAAACACCTAATCCAAAACTAATTGAACACTTAATCACAATCTAATTACAACTCATCAATCCAGGTAATTCATGTTTGAACACTTACACATTATATCAAATAAAGCTCATAATCATAATTAAAAAATTGTAAAAAGAAAGTGAAAAAAAAAATATATACTGGATGCGTTCTCTCTCCATCTTTATTGTCAATGATCTAAATGTATTAATTTCGCATTCATGACTATAACTTTTTTTTGTCTAGTTAGCTTACAAAATTATTGGCAAAGCTTTAAAAAAATTCAACTATATTGCAAACCCCGTTTACTTTAATAATATTCCTTAGAATTTAAGATTATGATAACAAATCTCATCATGCACTACTACAAAAATAGATAAAGACCTCGGTCATTTGGTGTAATCTTTCACTTTTAATCTCGCATTCAAAACCGTGGTCTATCAAGATGTAACTAAAAGTCTCTATCTTTTAACCACAGGATAAAAACTGTGATTAAAACTCATTTAAACCGTGACTAAAAACATAAAACTATGATTAAAATTATAAGACCTTTAATAGCTTAACATCTCAGTTTTATTGTAAACTGTGGTTGTTTACAGAGAAATAATCTCAGTTTTTGAAAAAACCGAGATTAAAAGTGGTGTTTTTTCCTAAGGGAAAAAATCCTACTCTATTTCTTCTGTTGGGTTTTGAACCTAAGTCTTTTAAGTTTTACACAGAAGCTTTAACCAACTACACCACACACACTTTTTAATATACAATTGAAATATTTAATATATAACATATGCGTTTAACTTACGACCTTAGTTTTTAGATGACTGAGATTAAAGATTCTTTTTATCTCAGTTTTTCTGAAATGAGATATATTCTTTCATATACAATCTCAGTTTTTAAAAAATGAGATCTATTCTTTAAGTTACAATCTCACTTTTAAATTACTGAGATTAAAAAATCTTTTCATCTCAGTTTTTTTCGAAATAAGATATATTCTTTCATATATAATCTCAGTTTTTTGAGAATGAGATCTATTCTTCAAGTTACAATCTCATTTTTTAAATTACTAAGATTAAAAAATCTTTCCATCTCAGTTTTTTCGTATAACTGAAATGAAAACTATAGTCTACAACATTTTATTACGCTTTTACAAAAAGTGAGATCTTTTTAGTTTTTGTACCGTGATCTTTATATCATTTTGTAGTAGTGATGTCATTCTAAAGAACATATTTTGAGAAAGTCAACCTCAACGTACTTGATGCAATTTCTTTCACAAGGGATTTAGTAAATTAACAATATGATGTTTAAACGTTGGCTAAAAATATGAAAACTCATTTAGGACAATGGTAAAATACTAAAATTTTATCCCTTCCATTCTCAAAACACTGTCTACTACAAAATACAACTTTCAAAAAAATTAAATTTTTGTTAAAAAAAATAGTTTATATTTTTAAGTTTTTAAGAATAAAAATATTTTTTGACTATACTATTTATACAATTATATGAGATTTTGTAAATATATTATTAGTTAATATATCAGCTAGTAGAATTAATGTTATTTCTAAACACCCCATCATAAATTTCTGAAACTGCCACTATTCCAGAAAGCCCCCTACACATAGTTCTAAAATATATTAATGCATAGAGTGACATAAAGCAAGGCTCTCGAGTATACAATCCAAGATTCACTGTGAGAATGCAACAAACAAATCAAAGCGTCACTATTTGAATCATCGGTAACATTGACATTGGTTCTTACCTTCTTGATAATTTCCATTCTCTTGCTTCTTCAGTGTTTTACAATCTCCCTTCTTACTTTAGTCCCAGCAACTCCTCCACAAGATTTACCCCTGTGATACTTTGAGCACGATCTGCCTAGCTCTACCCATTTTGTTACCGAACGCTGCTACAAGTACATCAGCTGCTATACAGCAGCCCCACACAGATCATTTTTGCGTCCGTCTCGGATCTCGCAAAAATGATCGGAGCCACTCATTTTGTTCAAAATACTTCTTTTACGGTCCTCGTAAAAAATCAACTCAAAGCAAAGTTGGATGATTCGTAAACATCATTCTCGATATCGGATTGAGTTAATTTTTTACAGGGACCCTAAAAGAAATATTTTGAACAAAATGAGCGGCTTCGATCATCTTTGAGAGATTCGAGACGGGCGCAAAAATGGTCTGTGCACGGCTGCTGTACAGCAGCTGCTGTACCAGTAGCATTTTGGTTTGTTACCCCTATCGTTATTCCTGCCCGTTTTCTCAGTTCTACTCGCTAAACTCGAAGTAACATCTTCCCCTAAGGTTTTTCTCCGATTAATTTCTCCCGATATCAACCACATAACATCCACCAATTTTTTCTTTGAGGACTCGAAAAAATTGAGAATATTTAAATATACATCCTCTTTATCTATGCCATGTAAGAATTCATCTCGCCCTTTTTTCATTCTTATGTTTTCATCATTTTAGTGCGTAAATTACCTTTTATACCTTTTTCACTAGGATATACATATATTATGTTATATTCCCTCCGTCCTTTTTTAAGTGTCATGCTTCGTAATTCCAACTTATTAAAAAAGCATCATCATTATACATTTCACATAAACTTTTTCCTCCACTTTCCTTACTTACCCATCATCATTACATTTTTACTCAGTTACTTTTTAAAATGGAATCTACTTTTACGGACAAAATAGACAATTCACCAACTTTTACTCACTAACTTTACAAAATGGACACTTATTAAGGGACAACCCAAAATGGAATACCGGACTATAAATAAGGGACGAAGGGAGTATTGTTTTCCTAATTTAGTGGGATTGGATTGTTTTCCCAATTTAGTGGGATTGGATTGGATTGTTTTCCCAATTTAGTGGGATTAGATTGGATTATTTTCCAAATTCAATGAGATTTGGTAAATTTCAATATGATTGATTTTTTTTGTTATGGAATGTATTTGAGGAATTGATATTTTTAGGAATATAACATGATAAGTTGACCACATCTTTGCATTTTTTCTTCATTCTTTTGAGTTGGTTAACCAGACAACAAAAAGACATATTTTTCATTGATCTTATTACACAGAACATGGCTAAACACTACAAGAAAAATTCAATTGGGTGACAAATGAAAATCGTCCTAAATTGCATGTTTTTCGTCACAAATAATATAGGTGACAAAAAAAATTTGTCGACTAAAGGTTGTCGACGATTCCTACCTGGTGATGAAATCTATTTTTCGTCACTTATAATGCCTTTTGATGATGAAATATTTCGTCACCAAAAAGTGAATAATTGGTGACGAAATTTTTTTCCTCACTTATTGTATTTTTGACGACGAAATGTTGTCATCAATTATTTTTTTTGGCAAAAAATTTCATCACTAATATAAGAAATCGGTGACGAAATTTTTCGTTGCAAAAGATGTTTTCATATGCGAAAAGAAATCCTTCGTTCTTGCTCTTGCTGGGTTTCAAACCCAAGTCTCTTGAGTTTTTCGCACAAGCTCTGACCAACTGCACTACACATACTTTGCAATAAATATTTGAAATATCTAATGTATAACACATATGTTTAACATGAAAATATTTTTCGAATGTAATTTTGAACCTTTAAACACTAAAATTAGCAATTTTGATAAACATGAAAGTTGTAGGCAATTGAGTTATTGTTCAAACCCAATTTGAATTATCTCAATCAGAGATTTTAGCAAAGATTTATGTCTGAAATACATTTAGTGACAAAGCGCAATTCATAAATTTCATCACGAAAGGTACCCATTTGACGACGAAATATATTTTTCATCACTGAAAGCGTTAAAATGGTGACGAAATTATTTTTCGTCACCAAAGTTAAGCATTTGGTGATGAAAAAAATATTTCATCACTAAATTGCTCTCATTTAGTGACGAAATATATTTTTTGTCACCAAATGATTATATTTGGTGATGAAAAATAATTTCGTCACCTTTTTTAAGCTTTTGCCGACGAAAAATATCTTTTGTCGGCAAATGGGTATCTTTGGTAACAAAAATATTTTGTTTGTCGCTAAACATGTATAATTGGTAACGAAATTATTTTGTTACAAAAGTTGTCAAAACAGTGAAGAATTTATTTTTTTCGTCGCCAAATATACTCATTTAGTGACGAAAATAAATTTCATCCCCACTTTTTCGTCACCAATCTTCATTTTTCTTGTAGTGAAATTACCATAATATATATATATATATATAACATGATATGCATACTCAAACCGTTACATGGTTAAATTACCATGATAATTACAATGTGGACACGATAAATATCCCATGATTCGAAGTTTCGAACAAATATTTCATGGTAAATGGTTTAAATAATTTATCACGAAATGAAAATAACAGAGAAGCATATTTCATGGTAAATGATACAAATAATTTACCATGAAAACTAAAACCCGAAAAAAAAAATTCAACCATGTGTTGGCAGAGCCGGTCAAGGATGGCATGGTGAATTAATCAAGCGGCGCTAGCGATAGTCTCAATCAAGAGAGAGATAGATCATATTTCATGATGGCTTGACTGTGCCGATCAGCGACGATTTAGTTGACGGCGACAATGAGATTGATAAGCAATGGCGGGCCGGATGATTGGGCAACTGCAATTGCAGAGGATGCCATTTTGGGATTTTGATTTCGGTGGTAGTGGAAATTGGGACGTTTTGGAATTTTAATGGCGGTTGGATGAGGCAAACGAAGGCGACAAAGCGGAGGACGTTGGACAATGAGTGGATCGCCGTCCACTGGAGGACTTTGGAGGGCTAGTGAATGGCGGCGGTTGTTTATGGAAGAGAGAGAGAGAGAGAGAGAGAGAGAGAGAGAGAGAGAGAGATGCTTACTTATATATAATCCCACCAGAATTTTTGGGATCCAAAATTTTAGGAATTGAATAGAAATCGTGGGACGGGATGGAAAAGATTATGTTTTGGTCTCATTTTTCGGTGAGATATAAATATATATATATATATATTAGGGGCATTTTTGGTATTAAAAAAATAGGGATAAAAACATAATTATTCAAAAAATGGAGGATGAATACTTAAATTGGATGAGAATTAAGGATGGATTTTTAAGTCTTCCAGAGAATTGTTCATTGCCACAACCAATCCATTCCAACAGTTTGGCAAACTCGATAAAATTACAAGAGCTGTCATGCATCAAAATCATCGAAATTATTACTGGCCCACAGGTTGCAACTATTTCAAGATCGAATTAACATCGTTGAGATGTACATCAATAATTGCGTTTAATTTCAAGCATCTTTAGGTTAAACAAATTTTCATAAGATATATCTTATTTGCCGCATAAGGGCTTCACACACTTTTTAGAGCTTTGAACAAACCTTTTGTCATCTTCTCTTTGGCGATATTCGACACAACTAACAGAGCGAGACTCAAGTCAAGTCTATAGGGCCTTTCGATCCAGAATACCCCAATCTGCTTGTTTCACGTCATGTGGCTTCTTACCACCGAGAAACAAATGCAGATCCTTCTGATACAAGTTACCCTCGATCTGCATCTTCTAGAATGCAAATTCGAATCATTGAACTTCTCCATCTCTAGCCATTTTCAATAACTCTGTTCTCCCAGTTGTTGGGAAGTCGACCAAGCGTTCAAACAAATACGTAACACGTAAAGAACAATAAAAATAGAAATAGAAAACACAAGACACGAGTCTCATTACTGCCGCGAGAAGCCCCGCAAAGCCTGATTCAACAAAAGAATTTATAGGTATGTGGGTGGGAGTCGAACTCAAAACCAAAAGCTTTTTCTGAAATCGTGATTGCCAGGTGACTAATGGTCAACCATGAGATATATTTGTTCGGTTCACCGTTTAGTTTTTATTTTAATTTTATTTTCAATCATTACTCTATTTCTTTCTCCAATCATTACCATATTTTTCCAATTATTACTTTCTCATCTCTCTATCTCTCTCCAATCATTATCCCTACCTTCAATCATTACTCTATTTCTCTCTCTATCAATTACCAAAACTAAACTAAACTAAACTCTCAACCAAACACAAAGTTTTTAAAATTGAATAGTTCGACATCTAAAACAAGGAATCCAACCTTAAGAATGCCAACTCTATGATTTTCGGTTATCTTAAAAACGGACTGGGGGAGCTGCTGTCCCGGTCAAGGGGGCCCCACTGCGGTCTTGCTCCGATAATCGAAAACGTTCACTTCATAGAGCTCGTTGAGTTGAACAAATATGCCAAAAATCAATTTGATTAGATATCATAAGTGCCTGATCGGAACACATATAACTTGCCAATAATGGGTTCTATTAGATTTGATTTAGTGTCTGGGATCCATTCTTTTCAAGACAAAAAGGTTTCGATTAGGCACTAAATGATATCCAATCAAACTGATTTTTCATATAGTTGTTCAAATCGACGAACTCTACGAAGTAAACGTTTCCGATCATTGGGGTGAGACCGGATCATAGCCCCCTTGGCCTAAAAGGGACAGCAGCTCCTCCAGCTCCCTTAAAAACTACTAGTACTGAGGTGTTGTTCCCTTAAAACAAAAAGTGTTTGTTTGGAAGTTTTGTTCATATTAAAAAAAATATATTCGTTCGTTACTTTTGCGCCAAATTTAGGTGCCGTTGGGCCTTTTAATTAATAAGTGATTTGCCTGTTTTCAAATTCAAAAAAAAAAAAAACATCTAAAACAACTTGTTTTCTCTTTACATAAACATGGAATCCGAGAGAGTTTAATTGTATGAGAGAGTTTGTACTAAGGGATAGTAAGGGATAGCCTAGACATCAGGCAAGTACTAGGTTTAACATTAATCTATGAGACTAATGACTATATGTGTAACCCTACTATGATAACTTCTTTTCGTAATCTTTAATGAATTTCTGTTTGATTGGAAAAAAAAAAAAAAGCATATATGGAATCCGACTAAACATCCGTAAACAGAGGAGTTTCAAACATTACAAATAAAGATCCATTAGAACAAACAGATGAGTTTCAAATATTAAAATCCATTAGCATAGTCTCAATACAAAACTATTTTCGAGACCAGAAAGTCTGTGGACACAGCAAATCTGTGCACAGATCGTGCACAGATTTTTATGTGGGGCCCACTACGGGTCCCACACAAGTTATCCGAGCCGTTCGGTATATTTAAAACATTTTTTCAAGAGCTCCCGCGAAAAATCAGCTCAATCCGATACTTGTAAGTACTTAATCTAATCGTCTAACTTTTCATTATCTAAAAACTTGAATGAAAAGTTAGATGATTAGATCAAACATTTATGGGTATCGGATTGAGCTGATTTTTTGCGAGGGCCCTTGAAAAAATGTTTTAAACATAATGAACGGCTCGGATCACTTGTGTGGGACCCGTAGTGAACCCCACATAAAAATCTATGCACAATCTGTGCACAGATTTGCTGTGCCAGTAGACTGGTTCTTTGGAGACCCAGATTTTGTTGAAACTCTGATTACCCCTTTCTTCCATGTTTTTTCCAATCCAATTTCAGAGAGAGAGAGAGAGAGAGAGATCAATCAACCTTCAATCCCAACCCTATAGTCCATAATTTTTCATTTCCCCGTATAATTCGTTAAACTCACATGATGGAACACTCTGGGTTTTGGTCCCTAATCTCATACACAGAACCCGCTCCATAAGGATACGGGTAAGGGTAATACCCCACTACTGGAACCGGCGCCGTGGCCTCGTTTTTCTTCTGATCGTCTTTCTTCTCCGGGACCGGGCCCACGCTCACCAGCTCGGAATGACCCAGGTTCTTCCTCAGCAACGTTGTTAGACAGACCGCGTCGATCCCGTCTCCGACCACCTCTAGTTGATCCTTGCCCTGTCCTCCCAGAGCTGCCGATTCCACCCCTACAATCATACAAATAATACCACATGATTACTTGATTAGTTTATGCTGTTTCTTGAAACTCTAATTGAATCATATTCTTCAGCAAAATTAATTATTTTCTCATAATTGAATTGGAAATGGTTTGTGCAGTCCAAGTGATCGCATGTTTTCAATAGTCCAGATTTGTTTTGATATTCTTACGAGTAGGAATATACTTTTACCCGTAAGAATTTGCAACATATCTAAACCCATTAATTGACAATATCAAAAGAGTCCAGATTGGACACTAAACGCTTCTATGCTGTCAACAGCAGAGAAGCCGGACCCAATTGAATTCTTTTAAGTGAACCACAAATAATGGCTCTGTTCCCAACCGCTGTGTAACGTAATATAAATGTAAATAGGAGTATATATATTTACCTGGAACACCAACTGCAATCTTCATGGCTTTGGAACGAGACTTCTGTCCGTTCATGGATACTTTAATAACCACCTTTTGCTGCATACCCAAAACAAAAATCCAAATTAGCATTGGGAAATCAAACTTTCAAGATCACTAGAACATAATTCTACTTTACGACTGAAATTAATTTATAGGACTTACCTTCCCCATTTCTGGTTTTGGGTTGTTATGGGAAGCTTTTGGCAGAGGTCTATAAGATCTAGAGAGAGAGAGAGAGAGAGAGAGAGAGAGGAGGAGGAGGAGGATGGCATGAGCTAGAAAGCCCGATAGCTTTTTATAGATCTTTCCGAGTGAATTGTCCTCCTATTTTGGTAGCCCAAAGGCCATTGTGAGGTTCAAGGAATCATCATCCATGAATACGTCAACAAAAATGACCAATCCACTTGCAAACCCGTAAAAAACGTGTCCTTCATCCAGCGGTTTTAAAATTATGGTCCCAAAAGGAAGTCGTCGTCTTTCATCAGCAGGGGGAGGTACCCCACCCCGACTCCAGCGTTGCAGTTGGCCCGTTTTTGGGCTTGTGCCGGGTCCGTTTGGATAATCGAAATCGTTTACTTTGTACAACTTGTTGCGAATTGTAACCATTAAAATAATCATATTTAATTGGATATTGATTAATATCTTTTAAAAGCACGTTTGTTTTGAGAAAAACTCAGGACAGTGGATCAAATCCATTTTTCTCAAGGAAAATATGTTCGGAAAATATCGATTTTGGTATCCGATGAGCATGATTTTTATTACGGTTAAAGTTCACAACGAGCTCTATAAATTGCACGATTTAAATTATCAAAACGAGCCGATTGCACGCTGTAGTTGGGGTTGCCCCATCAGCTGATAAGCCTCTTCCTATCAAGTATGGGTCCCAAAGATTTTTGGCGTGCACTTCCCGGAAGGAGTCCACTGGGCTGGGAACTCTCTGAATTTAATGAAAACCCACAAATGTAACGATAATAGTCGGAGACTTTGATTAGTTCAAAGTCTATGGAGGGGGTCTACAAGGTTAACTCAAGAATTTTTTTTTGGGTGCCAAGCGGGTATCCTGTGACAGTATTCGTCGGTGATTTTGGATGGTTCAAATTTATTCTCTCTCTTCTCTCATCTCATCACTCTCTCTCCTTTTTTTTTCTCTCTAAAATTCAGATCTTCCAAAAATACTTTTGAACGACTGAAATCACCGACTGAATATCACGTGTATGGTACTTGTGCAGCACCCAAAATCTTCTCCCATCATACACGTTTAAAAAAATCAAAGAATACTACTCTGGATTATTTTGTTACTCCCTCCGTTCCAAATTAATAGTCCATTTCGGTCTCCAATGCATTTTTTAGATTGTTAATATCTTTTAATCTATAATGAATTTTATGTGCAATTGGATTTCACACGATAGATTTCAATTAGTTCTATTATACAAAATTTTTAAAATTTCTAAAAACATTGTAGATTAAAAGATATTAACATTTTAAAAGTTGTCTTGAAGACCGAACCGGACTATTAATTCGGAATGGAGGGAGTACTATTTAGTGGAGAATGACTAGTTTCTCGATGCTTAGCCGAATGATGTGCAAGTTTCTCGATGCTTAGCCACTAGCCAAATTAGATCCAATCTTAGCGCATCTTTATTGTAATAAGTAAATGGATGTAGATAAATAAATTTAACAACAATACTCAAAAAATACCTAACATTGTAATAAGCAAAGTTACAAGTGTTTTAGCAAATAACCAAAATTCCACCCATTTCATAACCAAACTTAACAATTTTTATCAATAGCTAAATCTTAATAACCAAACTCAATAACTCAACATTAAAATCATCTCTTCGAGACGAATAATTTGGTGTGGTCGGGTGCTTGATTGAAACTCGTTTCCTATTGGACAAATATGCATTGTATATTGTGAGGGTTTTTTTGGTCAGGGACACAAAAAAAACCAATGTGAAAGTAGAGATTGCTAATTTTTCTTTTTAACTCGTTGTACTTTGAGTGTTCGAGTGACTAAAATTTTTTTGCCGAAAAAATAAAAAACATTATGAACTACCATTCAACTTACCAAAGTAGTACGGAGTATAAAAGTTGCCATCCGATATATATAGTTTGCGTATAGGGGTTATCAAATTAAAAGTCACATCCTTTCAACCTAAATTGAAACTAAATAAATTTCCAAAACCACATTGTTTCATTTCGTCAAGTGTAGAGGAGTTGTCACATGATAGTTTCTCCCCTCCGAGCAAAAAAAGAAGAAGAAAGAAAATTACTCAAACAATATGAAAAACCAGCTAGGAAGAGTTATGCGACCAATATAAGAAGACTGAAAAGCTTATCCATTTATGCCATGAAATTACTCGCATTATTCTTCCAACAACTAGCAGGCCTTGTTCGTTTTGGGTTAGGATAAAAAATCTGGTCTTGTTCGTGTTTGGAATCTTAAAACTTTTGGAAAAATAACGGTTAAAGATGTGTTTTGATAATTAATACCCATCAATGACATTTTCACCATTAACAAATATTCTTAACATGTCCTTAACAAGTATTAATTATCAAAAGACATCCTGACCCGTCATTTTCCCAAACTCCTTTGCACAATCTTCTATAAATTTTTTCTATCTCATCTCTCCCCGCTCATTATTCTCATAAACCTAACTCCCTCGAAATCCAAACCAAACACTAGTACAAAGTCCCAAGTACTTTTCGTATTCCAACCAAATACTTGTTCTGTCACAACACGGAGAGGACGGTGCCAAATTGTAGAAAAGTTCGTATACTAGTTTTTGGTGCAAGTAATTAGCATCACAACTTGACTCAGTCGAGAATGAGAATGATCTGAGAGGGAGGATGAGGCCTCTATTGTTTTTTTTGGAGTTTTAGCTTTCTTTTGTCTGTCGTCATATGGTGCGTTTTGTAAAGAGTTGGTATTGTTGTCTTGTGGCTTCTCGGTCTTGTTCCGGCCTTTTTGCGTTTTGTAAGATGTTGGTAGATGTGGGTTGTGAGGTTTGTCTTTGGTGGTTCGGTTAGTGCAACATAGGCTTCTCCATCTATCAAAGCCAGGGGCACCCCTGTCTTCCGCCACTGTGCTTTGCCCCTGTATGTACACAAAGATAAATAAAGTGATACACCTAGTAGATAAATAAAGTGATACACCTAGTAGAATACTTCTAACGTGCGGATCAAAATAATAATAATAATACTTCTGACGTGACGGTGATATAAAAAATTATAATGCTGGATAAGATATTTTTTTCTAAGAATTAGAATAAAAATAAAAAATAACTCTGCTAGAATGTCTGAATTATTATTAATAAATCGGCGCATAGGTTTGATAGAGATTGATGTTGTTTTCATTGAGATTACAATGACGTAGATTAATGTACGATTTAAAAATGGCATAGATTCGCCCTTAATTTTTGTCCTTGGCTTTCTTGGTAAACCGACCATATACTTTTCTATAACTTAGGTATGGTTAGCTTAAAACACATTTCGATTCATTTTGAAAAATTAATACCGCCATCTACTAACGGGGCTGGGGGCAATTACAATTGGGGCAAAGTCCCGTATAGAGTATACTCTGGCTCCAAATGAGGTGATAGTTCTTTTTTTTTCAATCGAAAGACCAAACCATTTCATTATTATCTGTCATTCGGCATCTACAAATAATTCAATTACAGAGCAAGCCACGCAACGACAACTAATAACCGATTAAAACATAGGAACAGAAAACAACCGCTGGTCCAAATCTGAGACGACTCCGTCGAAGTCCAGATCTGCGGTGGTAGTTGAGATCTGAAAGTTTAAGAGGAAGCAAAGGACTTCAAAATCTGAGACTTGACCATCAGACTAGCCTTTTGAAACCAAACTTGTATGAGAGAGAGAGAGAGAGAGAGAGAGAGAGAGAGAGAGAGAGAGAGAGAGAGAGTGTGTGTGTGTGTGTGTGTGCAGCATAAAACATTTTGGAGGTAAGTAGTGATCATTTGATCTGAAGACGCCAATTTGATTAGGCAGCCTAATTACGACTTGCGTCCCAAAAATGTTGTTCTGTCATGGGGGGGGGGGGCGCGGGGGCACGGGGGGCGCGGGCAGGCGCGGTGTGGTGTGGTGGGTTGGGAGGATAGCGTTCAAAGGAAGGAACAGTTGCGATCTTCATTGTCTTGTCAAATACTGCTCCTTCAGTTCTGCCTTTCGATGAGCATAAAGACTTTAATTTGCTAAGTTGGAAAAAAAAATATTACATGAAAATGAGAACAATTTAGGCTAAAAAATCGTCACAGATCCAACCTAGCCAAGTATATGTAGTAAGCGAAAACCCCGAAATTAAAAAATGAAAGCCAATTAGTGTTAATGAAGACAACACGTATTAAGGACACGGCTTCTTTGCCGTTTGAGTGGAGACTGCACTGTGTAATTCGGCAAACTCTGATCCCGTTTGGGGTTCATTTTGATGATCAGTTTCGCTCACATTGCATAGCTCGTTGAGCACTAGAGTAATGTAAATAATCAAGTCAATCGGATACAAAATATAGAGTAATATCTAATCGCAACGTGTTTATTTGGAAACAAAATGAGTAGGGCACACTGAATTAATTTTAACTTTGAAGATCATATTTGTTTCCGTATGAATGTGATGTGATCAGATATTATTTGGTGTTGGATTGCCTTGACTTTAGGCATGACCGTAGTACTCAACGACCTCTGCAATGTGAAGAAACCGACTCTAGAATTAAGGCGAAATGAATCTTAGACATTAAGAAGGAGCAAACAGCAAAGTCTCAGGCTAAGACCACCAAGCCCATCCCACGGGGTTAGGTATCAATTGTATTGTTGAAAGTTAATTGAAATCCATTTTCATTATTAAAAAAAAAAAAAATCGGATTCTATGTCCCCATATTTATCTTTAAGCATAAATGTATTTCAAAAACACTATATCTGTTGATATGCGATAGACATATTTCTTAATAACAAACGTTGTTGACGAGTACTAAAAAGTGAAGGTTTCTATTAATTAATTTGGGCTCGGGAAGAATCCACAAAGAGTACAACAAGACCATCCATCCCAAAAATGGACCGGAAAGGAGTCGATTCATTAGTAAATCTCAGCTGGGAAAATTACACAAAGTCACTGGAATTACAGATTTGTCAATGTGAAAACCCAGTAATTAAACATTATGTAGTCTTGACTCTCAGTACAAGGAAGGAAGATGCAACGAAACTATATTTGAGAGTGATGGACCCGTTGCCTGGACGCCGTTTAGGCGCGGTTCAGCGGTGGACCTTGACTTGCTTTTCTCTAGCCGTGACCCCTGACCTTGAGGACTACTATACTACGACTAGTTTAGAGAGAGAGAGAGAGAGAGAGAGAGAGAGAGAGAGAGAGAGAGAGAGAGAGTGATGTGGACTTGTGGCACAAAAACTATCAAATGGTGCCGAAGTTCATTGTTTGCCATTATGCTTACGAGCGACTTAGCATTGTGTGGGGGGTCTACAAGGTTAGCTCAAAAATTTAATTTTTGGGTGTCGAGTGAGTACTACGTGGCAAAATTAGTCAGTGATTTTGGACGGTTCAGATTTATTTTCTCCCTCTCCTCTCACCTCATCACTCTCTCTCCTCTTTTTCTTTATCTCTAAAATTCAGACCGTCCGAAATTATTTTTAGACTATTGAGATCACCAATGGAATATAATGTGTATGGTATTTGTCTGGCACCCAAAAACTTCTCCCATCATACACGTTTAAAAAAAATCAAAGAATACTAGTACTCCGTATTATTTTGTTACTATTTAGTGGAGAAAGACTAGTTTCTCGAAGCTTAGCCGAATGATGTGCAAGTTTCTCGATGCTTATCCAGTAGCTAGGTTATATCTTATCTTAAGAGCATCCCGATTATAACAAGCAAATGAATGTGGATAAATAAATTTAATAACAATGCTCAAAAAATACCCCACATTGTGATAAGTAAAATTATAAGTCTTTAGCAAATAATCAAATTTCATCCATTCCATAACCAAACTCAATAATTCAAAAACACCCCACATTAAAATCGTCTCTTTGAGACGAATAATTTGGTGTGGTCGGGTGCGTGATTGGAACTCATTTTCGATTGGACAAATGTGCATTGTGAGGGGATTTTTTGGTTAGAAATGCAAAAATAACCAATGTGGAGATAGAAGTTGTTAAGTATGATTATACACTAAATGGATAAACAAATGCTGACGTGGCACATTTTAATTATTGATTTTAATTATTACCATTGCGGATGCTCTTATACTACTATGGGGAGGAGTAATATATTTGGGTGTGGCTATGGAGAGATAATGCTGCTCCTATTTTGGCTGTTCGTTTGCTCCTTAATTGGTGTTTCGGTTTTTTTTTTGGTATCTTGCTAACTTTTCCTTCTTGGTTTTCAACTTTTCTTATTTTATGAGAGGAGTTTGTGTCACCTTCGTTTGGGATACTCTCCTTTTCATGAATGCTATGGAGCTAATTTTTCTTTTAATTCGTTGTATTTTGTGTGTTCGAGTGACTAAAAATTTTTTGCCGATAAAATAAAAAACATTATAAGCTACTATTCAACTTACCAAAGTAAGTTGGCCTAAAAACGAAGTGCACGTGCCACGTCAAGGAGATGACGATGCTTACGCTCTATAACACCATTTAATTTGTTGGGGAGTTCCAACGCAACTCCGTTGGCGAATAATCCCATTATCTAAAAAAAATTGTTGCATATCTTTAGACAAAAATTCAGCTCCATTATCGGAACGAACAAGTTGAATCGAGGGAAAAATTTTTGCACCATCATGAGAATGAATTAGATTTATGCATGATTGGAATTGAGTCTTAACCATGGAACAAAAAGATTGTAGTGTACGTACACCGACTAAAATCATCCACAATGGTTAAAAAATATCTTGAGCCATTCATAGATGGTATTGAAAAGGGACCCCATATGTCGCAATGAATCAAAGCAAAAGGCTTATTTGTATTAATAGAACTGGAAGGAAAAGATAAACGTGTTTGTTTTGCTTGTGGGCAAATGTTACAAGCTTTATTTTCAGAACAAGGAATCAAAGGAACTTCTTTCCCTAAAATTTGTAAAGTATGATAAGATAGATGACCGAGTCGCCAATGCCAAAGATCAATAGATAGGGGTTTAATCACTGCCAATGCCTTTGCCGCTTGAAAATAATATAGCCCTTCATGAATGCTACCCTGCCCAATCGCCCTCTTCGTTGATGGGTCCTGAAAAATGCATTGGTGGGAAAAGAAGGTTACTAAGCAATTATTTGCCGATGGCTAGAACGGAGAAGCCCAGGTGAGGCCCCTTGAGTGAGTGACCTGTGGAGTCGTCGCTCGTTGCCGATAGCTTGTTCGTTGAAGCCGAAATCGAATGCTATTGCAATTTCGCAGAGTCGCCCGAAATCGCCAAGAGAGAGAAGCTCTCAAGTGACGTCACCCATTTTCCCCCCTCTTTTCTTTATATTTTTAGAATTCGTTATCCTTGGTAACATAATAATGTTCTTACCTTCTTGATAATTTCTAGGGGTGTACGCGGTCCGGATTGGTCAAGTTCTCTAGAAAACCAGTAACCGGACCATTTCAAATAGTTCTAGGAAATTGAGAACCAGAACCTAACCAATATATGAGTGGAACCTAACCAGAACCAAACCGCAAAATCGGTCTGGTTTTGGTTCGGTTCCGGTTCCGATTCTATCCAATTAGCATCCAAACCTATCACCGGTGTGTGAGAAAGAGAGACGTGACATTGAAATTATAAAGACTAATCCGTGAAATAAGGTTGCAAAAAATTGAAAGATTAAAAAGGTAATCTATTAGAATAGAAAAAGAAGGAAGAAAATAAAAACTTTCCTAACAAATGAGATTCCATCTCTAAATAAAGTAAGTTTAACAAGAAATAGATTAACCTACCAAATTACACATATATATTTATTTTTATATAATTATATATATTAGTTTTAAACAGTCCGGTCCGGTTCTAACCACGGTTCTTTAATTGAGAACCAGTAATCGAACCAAAATTAACGGTTCTTATTTTTTTGGAACCATAACCTGACCGCAGAACCACAGAACCAGACCAAATTGAACGGTTCTGTTCTGATCGGACCGGTTTTACAGTTCGGACGGTTTTCTTGAACACCTCTAATAATTTCCGTTCTCTTGCTTCTTCAGTGCTTTACAATCTCCCTTCTGACTTTAGTCCCAGCAACCCTCTGCTTTTGCATCTCCTCCACAAGATTTACCCCTGCAATACTTTGAGCACGATCTGCCTAGATCTACCCATTCTCGGGGCCGGCTATTCGCAGCCACGTATTTTCTCCCACAGCCCGTTAAAAATTTTCAATTAGACTCGACAGTTAGTTACCGAAATTGAGATACATTTTCAGCATCCAATTACCGAAATATGATATTTTTTCAACAGCTATTTACCGAAAATGCATGTTTGGCGGTTGTCTACCGAAAATTGAATATATTTTCGACATGTAGTTACTGAAATATAATCTTATTTTCAACAGCTATTTACCGAAATGTTATTTATGATTTTCAACAACCACTTACCGAAATATAATGGGTTATGGGAGAAAATACGTGGCTGCGAATAGCCGCGCCCATTTTGTTACCCCTATTGTTATTCCGGGAAAAATTCAAAATACCCTCGACCACCAAAATTCAATTAGACTCTCAACCTTTTAAAAATTTCAATTTTACTCCTAACGTTATATTCCGTTAATCAAAATGCCTCCTTCCGTCCGAATTACTAACGAATTCCGTTAAAAGCTCCGTTAAATAGTGTCCCGATGGAATTTCGATGAACCGAGCTGCTCAATGTGTTCAAAACGTGATTTTAAGGATACTCGCAAGAAATCACCCAAAAAAATGACCGAAAAGGGCTTCATCTGAACAGTTTTTTATTGAATAGTTCAATAAAAAACTATTCAAATGAAGCCCTTCCCAATCATTTTTTATGCTGATTTTTTGCGGGTACCCTTAAAATCACATTCTTATCACATTGAGTGGCTCGGATCATCGAAATTCGATCAGAAAAGAGGAGGTGCAGACCGAAGCAAAATCCGAACGTCCGAACTTGAACAAAATCCGGATCGATCCGCACCTCCCCTTTCCCAATCAAATTTCGATGATCCAAGCCGCTCAATATGATTCAAACGTGATTTTTAAGGGTACTCGCAAGAAATCAACAAAAAAAATGATCGGGAAAGGCTTCATCTATACAATTTTTTATTGAACTATTCAATAAAAAACTGTATAGATGAAGCCCTTTTCGGTCATTTTTTTGTTGATTTCACGTGGGTACCCTTAAAATCACTCTTTGAACACATTGAGCGGCTCGGATCATCAAAATTCGATCGGAACACTATTTAACGGAACCTTTAACGGAATCCGTTAATAATTCGGATGGAATGGGACATTTTGATTAACGGAATAAAACGTTGGGAGTAAAATTGAAGTTTTTAAAAGGTTGGGAGTCTAATTGAATTTTGATGTAAATGTTGGGGGGTATTTTGAATTTTTTCCCCGTTATTCCTGCCCATTTTCTCAGTACTACGCGCTAAACTTGAAGTAACATCTTCCCCTAAGGTTTTTCTATGAGCATTTTCTCCCAATATCAACCACATAACATCCTCCAATTTTTTCTTTCAGGACCGGAAAGAATTGGGAATATTTAAATATTCATCCTCTTTATTTATGACATGTAAGAATTCACCTCGCTCTTTTTTCATACTTATATTTTTATCCTTTTAGTGTGTGAATTACTTTTCTCACCTTTTTCACTATGATATATATATATATATTACTTTCCTAATTATGTGGGATTGGATTGGATTATTTTCCAAATTCAATGGGATTTGGTAAATTTCAATATGATTGATTTTTTTTTTTTATCATGGAATGTATTTGAGGAATCAATATTTTTAGGAATATAATACGATAAGTTGACTATATCTTTACATTTTTTCATCATTCTTCAAGTTGGCCAACTAGACAACAAAATGTCATATTTTCCATTGATCTTATTACACAGAACATGGCTAAATTGCCATATATATATATATATATATATATATATATATATATATATAACATGACATATTCAAACTGTTACATGGTTAAACTACCATGGCAATTACAACGTGGACACGATAAATATCCCATGATTTGAACAAATATTTCATGGTAAATGGTTCAAATAATTTATCATGAAATGAAAATAACGACGAAGCATATTTCATGGTAAATGATACAAATAATTAACATGAAAACTAAAACCTAAAAAAAAAAAAAAATCATTCATGCGTTGACAGAGCCGGTCGGGGATGGCATGGTGAATTCGTCAGGCAGCGCTAGCGATGGTCTCAATCAAAAGAGAGATAGATCAGATTTCATGATGGCTTGACTGTGTCGGTCGGCGACGATTTTGTTAACGGCGACAATGAGGTTGATAAGCAATGGCGGGCCGGATGATTGGGTGGCCGCAATTGCAGAGGACACCCGTTTGGGATTTCGATTTCGGCGGCAGTGGAAATTGGGACATTCTGGGATTTCAATGGTGGTTGGATGAGGCGAACGACGGCGACAAAGCGGAGGACATCGAACGACAAGTGGATCACATTCCACCGGAGGACTTTGGAGGACTAGCGAATGGCGGCGGCTATTTATGGAGGAAGAGTGGAGGACTTTGAAGGGGAGAGAGAGAGAGAGAGAGAGAGAGAGAGAGAGAGAGAGAGAGAGAGAGAGAGAGAGAGAGAGAGAGATGCTTACTTATATATAATCCCACCAGAATTTTGGGATCCAAAATTTTAGGAATTGAACGGAAATCGTGGGATGGGATGGAAAAGATTATGTATTGGTCTCATTTTTCAGTGAGATATATATATATATATATATATATATATATATATATATATATATCGTCCGGATCCCATAAGAGATCCCTTACGGCCTTACTGTACGGAACTCCTCTTTCCCGAGCCAATTTCGACAATCCGAGCCGCTCATAGTGTGCAGAACGTGATTTTAAGGGAACCCCCAAGAAATCAACAAAAAAAATGATCGAGAAGGGCTTGATCCGAGCAGTTTTTACTGAACCGTTGCTTGACCGACCGAGTGAATTAAAATAAAGACGCGTCCCAAGCATAGGACTCTCGACCGGTGTAGCACAATATCCGGAAGTACCGGAGTCGAACCACAGAGACGGACGGACGGTGCTTATTCAAAAGTGTTGACTTCTAGTTTAACTTGGCTCTTAGGTAGCCACCCTTTGTTCAATGAGGTTGATTTACTAACTAAGTTACCAAACTGAATTGATTAAATAAGGATTCAAAAGGGAGAGTACAGCCGTGGGAATTCAGTGTCCGCAACTAGCCTAACCAATATTCACTCGGGCCACAATTATTCACTTTGTTGATTTTAGAATAGGAAAAAGGATCCCTAACGAATGCGCACCACCTGTCACCAGTTTCCGTGCGCAATCGAATTCTGGCGATGCCTGGGTTTTGTTTGTTAGAAGAGTTTTCGTCTTCTAAAATTGCTTAAAGATTAAATTAATTCGAACCCGAGGTGAAAACATTAATTAAATTAGTCACGAGACGCCTTCGCCCCGCGGCCGCACTCTACAAAATTACTCACTCATGATTTTGTTAAACGCAGCAAGAATTTTATCCCTAGATCTAAACATGCTTCAAACAATTGAAATAAAAATAAAAACACGATGCCGCAGACTTACGGAAAAGCAACGGATTCGATTACCAAAGAAGAATAGGAATTTAAAGCTGGAAAACTTGAAAAACTGAGATTAAAACTTGAATCTGCAAATAAGAACTCAGAAAAACAGCAGCCAAAAGTTAATTGAAAACGTAAGTTCTGGAATGTGTTACCCTAATTTCGAGTTAAAACGGGGTTTTTATAGTAATCCCTTTAAACAAACAATTAAAACCCTAAAATAAAGCGGAATCGGACCCGCAACGACCCAAAACGATGCCGTTCCATAGCCTGTTAAGCTCTCGGTAGCGCTACACCAAAAAGGGTGTAGCGCTCGCGAACCCCTTATCTGTCGTAGCGCTACACCAAAAAGGGTGTAGCGCTCGCGAGAGCTCTATCCACTTCAACACTTAGTCTCCACAACCCTTCTCGCTCTCTAGCTCCATCACGGCCTTTCCGGATACCTCTCATTGGCGCCAAAACATCTCAATTTCCTGCAAATTAAGCACAAACACAAAATCCAACCACGTGCACGCATTAAATGGAAAATGAGAATTAAATGCACGTCTAACGCGTTAATCTTCCTACTTAGGCGCTAAAATTCATGAATTCCGCGCGCCTATCAACCGTTCAATAAAAAACTGTTCGGATCAAGCCCGTTCCGATTTTTTTTTTTGCTAATTTCTTCATGTATGCTTAAAATCACGTTCTGATTACTTTGAACGGCTCGGATTGTCGAAATTGGCTCGGGAAAGGGGCTACCGTGTGGGATCCCTTATGGGATCTGGACTGTATGTGTGTTTGTGTGTGTGTGTGTGTGTGTGTGTGTATATATATATATATATATTAGGGGCACCTTTGGTATTAAAAAAAACAGTGATTAAAACATAACTGTTCATAAAATGGAGAATGAATACTTACGTTGGATGAGATTTGAGGATGGATTTTTAACTCTCGCAAAGAATTGTTCATTGCCACAACCAATTCGTTCCAACTGTTTGGCAAACTCGATAAATAAAATTACAAGATCTGTCATGCATCAAATCATCGAAATTAATACTGGCCCACAGTTGCAACTAATTCAAGATCGAATTAACGTCGTTGAGATGTACATCAATAATTGCATTTAATTTCAAGCATCTTTAGGTTAAACAAATTCTCATGAAATATACCTTATTCACCGCAGAAGGGTTTCACACACTTTTTAGAGCTTTGAACAAACCTTTTGTCATCTTCTCTTTGGCGATATTCGACACAACTAACAGAGCAAGACTCAAGTCAAGTCTATAGGGCTTTTCGATCCAGAATACCCCAACCTACTTGTTTCACGTCATGTGGCTTCTTACCACCGAGAAACAAATGCAAATCGTTCTGATACAAGTTACCCTTGATCTGCATCTTCTAGAATGTAAATTCAAACCATTGAACTTCTCAATCTTGACTTCTCCATCTCTAGCCATTTTCAAAAACTCTGTTCTCCTAGTTGTTGGGAAGTCGGCCAAGCATTCAAACAAATACGTAACACATGAAGAACAATAAAAATAGAAATAGAGAACACAAGACGCGGATCTCATTAATGCCTGGAGAAGCCCCACAAAACCTGATTCAACTAAAGAATTTATAGGTATGTGGGTGGGAGTCGAACTCAAAACCAAAAGCTTTTTCCGAAATCATGATTGCCAGGTGACTAATGGTCAAACATGAGATAGAGAGTTTGTGAAATTGAATAGTTCAACATCTAAAACAAGGAATCCAACCTTAAGAATGCCAACTCTATGATTTTCGGTTATCTTAAAAACTACTAGTACTAAGGTGTTGTTCCACTAAAATAAAAAGTGTTTCTTTTTGAAGTTTTGCTCTTATTAAAAAAAATCACGTTCGTTATTTTGGCGCCAAACTTAGGTGCCGTTGGGCCTTTGAAATAATATGTGATTGCCTGTTTTTAAAAAAAAATCTAAAACAACTTGTTTTCTCCTTACCTTAACATGGAATCCTAGAGGGTTTGTATGAGAGAGTTTGTATTAAGAGATAGCCTGAATATCAGGCAAGTGCTAGACTAGTGCTAGATTTATCATTAATCTGTAAGACTGATGACTATGTGTGCAACCCTAACGTGGTATTCCTTTCCATAATCTTTAATGCATTTCTGTTTGACCGAAAAAAAAAAAAAAAAAAAAAAAACATGGAATCCGACTACACATCCGTAAACAGAGGAGTTTCAAACATTACAAATGAAGATCCATTAGAACAACTTCTAGTATACTGGAGTACAAAACTATTTTCGAGATCCAGATTTTCTTGAAACTCTGATGCCCCTTTCCTCCACATAAATAGTCAGAATTTCTTCCCCCATGTTTTTTCCAATCCAATTTCAAAGAGAGAGAGAGAGGGGTCAATCAACCTTCAATCCCAACCCTATAGTCCATAATTTTTCTTTTCCCCATATAAATCGTTGAACTCACATGATGGAACAATTATCAGGGTTTTGGTCCCTCATCTCCAACACATGACCCGCTCCATAAGGATACGGGTAAGGGTAATACCCCACTACAGGAACCGTCGCCGTGGCCTCGATTTTCTTCTGATCGTCTTTCTTCTCCGGGACCGGGCCCACGCTCACCAGCTCGGAATAACCCACGTTCTTCCTCAGCAACGTTGTTAGACCAACCGCGTCAATCCCGTCTCCGACCACCTCTAGTTGGTTCTTGTCCTGTCCTCCCAGAGCTGCCGATTCCACCCCTGCAATCATACAAATAATACCACATGATTACTTGATTAGTTTTTGTTGTTTCTTGAAACTCTAATTGAATCATAGTCTTCAGCAAAATTATTATTTTCTCAAAATTGAATTGAAATTGGCTTGTGCAGTCCAAGTGATCGCGTGTTTTTATTAGTCCAGATTTGTTTTGATATTCTTACGAGTAGGGATATACTTTTTACCCGTAAGAATGTGCAACATATCTAAACCATTAATTGGCAATATCAACAGAGTCCAGACTGGACTATAAACGCTTCTATGCTGTCAACGGCTGAGAAGCTGGACCCAATTGAATTCTTTCGAAGCCGTAAGTAAACCACAAATAATCGCTCTGTTTCCAACCGTTGTGTAATGTAATATAAATGTAAATAGGAGTATATATATTTACCTGGAACACCAACTGCAATCTTCATGGCTTTGGTCCGAGACTTCTGTTCGTTCATGGGTACTTTAATAACCACCTTTTGCTGCATAGCGAAAACAAAAATCCAAATTAGAATTGGGAAATCAAACTTTCAAGATCACTAGAACGTAATTCTACTTTACAACTGAAATTAATTTATAGGACTTACCTTCCCCATTTCTGGTTTTGGGCTGCCGTGAGTTATGGGTTGCAAAGCGTTTGGCAGGGGTTTCTAAGATCTAGAGAGAGAGAGAAAGAGAAAGAGAGAGAGAGAGAGAGAGAGAGAGAGAGAGAGGGGTGGAGGATGGTGTGAGCTAGAAAGCCCGTTAGCTTTTTATAGATCCTTTCGAGTGAATTACGTAAGTGAGGTTCAAGGAATCATCCCATGAATACGTCAGCAAAAATGACCAATCCACTTGCAAACCCGTAAAAACGTGTCCTTCATCCAGCGGTTTTAAAATTATGGTCCCAAAAGAAAGTCGTCGTCTTTCATCAGCAGTGGGGGGTGCCCCGACTCCAGAGTTGCAGTTGGCCTGTTTACGGGCTTGTGCCGGGTTCGTTTGGATAATCGAAATCGTTTACTTTGTACAACTTGTTGCGATCTGTAACCAGACAATAATCATATTCATTGGATATTGATTGATATCTCTTAAAAGCACGTTTGTTTTGAGAAAAATAGACTCAGGACAGTGGATTCAAATCCATTTTTCTCAGAAAATATCGATTTTGGTATCCGATGAGCATGATTTTTATCATGGTTGAAGTTCGCAACGAACTCTATAAATTGCACAATTTAGATTATCAAAACGAGCCGACTGCACACTTTAGTTGGGGTTGCCCCAACAGCTGATAAGCCTCTTCCTATCAAGTATGGGTCCCAAACATATTTGGCGTGCACTTCCCGGAAGGAGTCCAGTGGGCTTGGAACTCTCGCAATTTAATGAAACCCCACAAATATATATTTTTAAAAATCGCAATGATTATAGTCGGTGACTTTGATTATTCAAAGTCTATGGAAGGGGGTCTACAAGGTTAACTCTAAGAATTTTTTTTGGGTGCCAAGCAGATATCAAGTGATAGTATTCGTCAGTGATTTTGGACGGTTCAAATTTATTCTCTCTCTCTCCTCTTTTTCTTTCTCTCTAAAATTCAGACCGTCCAAAAACACTTTTAAACAGCTGAAATCACCGACTGAATATCAAGTGTATGGTACCTGTCTGGCGCCCAAAAACTTCTCCCATCATACACGTTTTAAAAAGTCAAAGAATACTGCTCTGTATTATTTTGTTACTATTTAGTGGAGATGGAGAATGACTTGTTTCTCGATGCTTAGCCGAATGATGTGCAAGTTTCTCGATGCTTAGCCAGTAGCCAGATTAGATCTAATCTTAGCGCATTTTCATTGTAATAAGTAAATGGATGCGTATAAATAAATTTAACAACAATGTTCAAAAAATATCTCACATTATAATAAGCAAAGTTACAAGTCTTTTAGCAAATAATCAAATTCCACTTATTCCATAACCAAACTTAACAATTTTTACCAATAACCAAATCTCAATAACCAAACTCAATAACTCAACATTAGAATCATCTCATCGAGACGAATAATTTGGTGTGGCCGGGTGCGTGATTGGAACTCCTTTCCGATTGGACAAATATGCATTGTGTATTGTGAGGGATTTTTTGGTCAGAGACGTAAAAATAACCAATGTGGAGATAGAGGTTGTTAAGTTTGATTATGCATTAAATGGATAATCAAATGCTGACGTAACACAATTTGATTATTAATTTTGATTATTACCATTGCAGCTGCTTTTATACTACTCTGGGGAGGAGTAGATATATTTGGGTGTGGCTATGAAGAGATAATGCGGCTCCTATTTTGGCTGTTCGTTTGCTCCTTAATTGGTGTTTTGGTTTTTTGTTGGTATCTTGCCAACATTTTCTTCTCGGTTTTTGGCTTCTCTTATTTTATAGGAGTAGTGTCATATTCGTTTGGGATACTCTCCTTTTCATGAATATTGTGGAGCTAATTTTTCTTTTAACTCGTTGTACTTTGTGTGTTTGAGTGACTAAAATTTTTTTGCCGATAAAATAAAAAACATTATAAATTACCATTTAACTTACCAAAGTAGTACGGAGTATAAAAATTGCCATCCGATATATAGTTTGCGTGTAGGGATTATCAAATTCAAAGTCACATCCTTTCAACCTAAATCTTGAAACTAAAATAAATTTCCAAAACCTCATGGTTTCATTTCGTCAAGTGTGGAGGAGTTGTCACATGATAGTTTCTCCTCTCCGAGCACAAAAAAGAAAAAAGAAAGAAAATTACTCAAACAATATGAAAAACCAGCTAGGAAGAGTTATGCGACCAATATAAGAAGACTGAAAAGCTTATCCATTTATGCCATGAAATTACTCGCATTATTGTTCCAACTAGCAGGCCTTGTTGGTTTTGGGTTAGGATAAAAAATTTGACCTTATTCGTTTTGGGATCTCAAAACTCCTAACGAAAATGACGGCTAAATACGTGTTTTGATAATTAATACCCACCAAGGATATTTTCAGCATTAACAAATATTCTTAACATGTCCTTGACGGTAGGCTTGTCAATGGGCCGGATCCGACAGATCCGGATCCGATAATACCTGAATTCGATCCGAATATGATAAAACTCGAATCCGATGGTAGTAATCCGGATCCGAAAATCCGAATCCGATCCGAAAACTTTTTTACTTCAAAATTTTAGCAAAAAAAATAATTTTTTGTAAAAAAATTTTAAAAAATTAAAATACAACTTCTTAAACTTTTTTTTTCAAAATAAAAAATTTACTGTTTTTAAAAAAAAAATTTTAAAATAAAGTTGGGATTCTGATTGATAACGGATTTAATCCGATCCGATCCGTATTTGAATTACCGGATTCAGATTATCAGATCGAATTTATCGGATCCGGTCCATTGACAGGCCTACTTGACGGGTATTAATTATCAAAACACGTCCTGGACCGTCATTTTCCCCAACTCAACTCCTGAGCACAATCTTCTATAAATTTTTTCTATCTTATCTCTCTCCGCTTATTACTCTCGAAAACCTAACTCCCTCAAAACCCAAACCAAATAGTAGGACAAAGTCCCAAGTACTTTTCGTATTCCAAACCCAATACTTGTCCTGTCACAACACGGAGAGGACGGTGCCAAATTGTAGAAAAAGTTCGTATACTAGCTTTTGGGGCAAGTAATTAGCATCACAACTTGACTCAGTCGAGAATGAGAATGATCTGAGAGGGAGGATGAGGCCTCTATTTATTTATTTATTTATTTATTTATTTTTAGAGTTTTAGCTTTCTTTTGTCTGTCGTCATATGGTGCGTTTTGTAAAGAGGTGATATTGTTGTCTTGTGACTTCTCAGTCTTGTTCCGGCGTTTTGTAAGGTGTTGATAGATGTGGATTGTGAGGATTGTCTTTGGTGGTTCGATTAGTGCACGATAGGCTTCTCCATCTATCAAAACCAGGGGCACCCCTGTCTTCTCCATCTAAAATAGCTTCGTTAGAATGTCCGAATTATTATTAATAAATCGGCGCATTAGAGACTGTTGTTGTTTTCATTGAGATTACAATGACGTAGATTAATGTACTCTCTCTATGGAGTCATGCTTCTAAAAACCGACAGTGAAAAATAAAATATTACAAATAGGAACTAAAAGTTTGATTTAAAAATGGCATAGATTCGCCCTTAATTTTTGTCCTTGGCTTTCTTGGTAAACCGACCATATACTTTTCTATAACTTAGGTATGGTCAGCTTAAATACAATTCGATTCATTTTGAAAAATTAATACCACCGTCATATATAGGGGGGATAGCGTTCAAAGGAAGGAACGGTCGCGATTTCGTTGTCTTGTCAAATACTGCTCCTTCAGTTCTTCCTTTCGATGAGCATAAAGACTTTAATTTGCTAAGTTGGAAATATATATATATATATATATATATATATATATATAAGTATATGTAGTAAGCGAAAACCCCAAAATTAAAAAATAAAAGCCACTGAGTGTTAATGAAGACAACACGTATAAAGGACACGGCTTCTCTGCCGTTTGAGTGGGGACTGCACTGTGCAATCCGGCAAACTCCGACCCTATTTGGGTTCATTTTGAAGATTGGTTTCACTCACATTGCATAGCTCGTTGAGCACTAGAGTCATGTAAATAATCAAGTCAATCGGATGCAAAATATGGAGTAATATCTAACCGCAACATGTTTGTTTGGAAACAAAATGAGTAGGGCACACTGGATTAATTTTAACTTGAAGATCATATTTGTTTCTGTATGAATGTGATGTGATCAGATATTATTTGGTGTTGGATTGCCTTGACTTTTGGCATGACCGTAGTACTCAACGACCGCTGCAATGTGAAGAAACCGACTACAGAATTAAGGCGAAATGAATCTTAGACATTAAGAAGGAGCAAACAGCAAAGTCTCGGGCTAAGACCACCAAATCCATCCCACGGGGTTAGGTATCAATTGTATTGTTGAAAGTTAATTGAAATCCATTTACATTATAAAAAATATATATATCTGATTCTATGTCCCCATATTTATCTTTAAGCATAAATGTATTTCAAAAACACTGTATCTGTTGATATGCGATAGACATATTTCTTAATATAACAAACGTTGTTGACGAGTACTAAAAAGTGAAGGTTTCTATTAATTAATTTGGGGTCAGGAAGAATCCACAAAGAGTACAACAAGACCGTCCATCCCAAAAAATGGACCGGAAAGGAGTCGATTCATAAGTAAATCTCAGCTGGGAAAATTACACAAAGTCACTGGAATTACAGATTTGTCAATGTGAAAACCCAGTAATCAAACATTATGTCGTCTTGACTCTCAGTACAAGGAAGGAAGATGCAACGAAACTATATTTGAGAGTGATGGACCCGTTGCCTGGACGCGGTTTAGGCGCGGTTCAGCGGTGGACCTTGACTTGCTTTTCTCTAGCCGTGACCCCTGACCCTGAGGACTACTATACTACGACTAGTTTAGAGAGAGAGAGAGAGAGAGAGAGAGAGAGAGAGTGATGTGGACTTGTGGCACAAAAAATGAAAAGAAATGAGTATAGGTGTAAAATGACTTTTATTACTTTTCACTATCTCTGATGATGAATATATACAAGAGGATATTGATCATATCCCTACGTCTATGCCTATCATATCCCTACAATTATGCCTATCATATCCCTACAATTATGCCTATCATATCATTCAATCACAAGATATGATTAGGCTCCATAACACATATGGACACAAAACATTTTACATGTGACACAATCATTTGGAGTTGATTTCTCCATTCTCAACATTCCCCCTCAAGTTGCAGTGTATATTCATGACACTCAACTTGCCAAGTAAATGATGAAATTATGACGTACCAAGAGCCTTGGTAAAAAGATCTGCTGGTTGTTGGAGTGTAGACACATGAGCTGTCTGAATAATACCAGCTTGAAGCTTCTCACGGACTAAGTGACAGTCTATCTCTATATGCTTTGTCCGTTCATGGAAAACAGGATTCGAAGCAATATGAAGAGCTGCTTTGTTGTCACAATAGAGCTTTGGCTGGTTGTGGGTGTTTTACATTCAAATCTTCTAACACGTATTTCAACCAAGTTATCTCACAGCAAGTTGCAGCCATAGACCTATACTCCGCTTCAGCCGAGGAACGAGAAACAGTCACTTGCTTCTTTGTTTTCCAAGATATAGGTGATTGACCAAGTAATATGCAGTAGCCAGTGATCGACCGGCGAGTTGCTTAGCCTCCAAACCTCGCCTCCAAATGAGGTTGAAATACCCCAAGCGTAGGGCTAGGTCGACGGTAGCATAGTAAACCGGTAAGACCGGGATCGTACCACAGGGAATTCGATGATAGCTTAATTGGATTGTAGGTTGAATTGGTGGGATTCTGGCGTTCAAGACGGCCAACTAGGTTCGCTTTGAAACGGAGAAAAACGACAAGGCAAAAGACTAGGAAAACGCTTTGATTAACTTAAAAAGGCAAGTCTCAGGATCTTCTAACCCTTGACAAAGGGCGTTACCGGTTCTCAATTTAACTCGGGCGAAAGTCACGACCGCGTGCTCTCGCCCGGAGAATTTAGCTTTAATGACTATATTTCAAGAAAGATATGATTTAACGGAGGCAAACCTGCTTGTTTGACACATTTATCGAAAACATAGGAGGCCACGAGCCCTCGGCGAGCCATTTGCCAAGACCGCTTGGCAAACGCCTTACCGAGTAGTTAACACCCCTTGCTTAGACCAAAAATACAAGCTAAGTTCTAAACCGTGAATCATGCTGTAAAGTTCGAGGATTCGAGAACCGAGTAACTACCTAAGTCCTCGGGAAAGATTATCCCGAGACTTAACCAAACGACTACTCACACATACTTAAAGCATAAAACAAAGCATAAAAATGAGACATAAGTTTTAACCGATAAAAACGAAAACAAACTTGATTTTATAAAGGATCTAGTCCACGGCTACAACATTAACAAACGGAAAAACGAAGGACGAGACTTACTTACTTGAGCTCTATTGAAATTACTCTTGAAAAGCTTAAGGAAACATTAATGGAAAAACATCTAAAATATCTAATGTGCTACCTTCAAAGGTGAGAGATGACACCCCTATTTATACAAAAAGGGTGTCTCTCTCATCAAAATATCTAAACAATGCTATTAAAAGCAAATATCCCAAAAGTGGAAGGTGCAAAAAGCAACAAATATCTGGCCGAAAGCGCTCCGTATCGATACAAATAACAAAGTATCGATACCACGCTGATAAGTTGAAAAGGGCCATGCTACGTAACTTCCCCGTATCGATACGGTCCTTAATCCGTATCGATACGGAACCGCCTGCTTTGCCACGAAGCTAATGCGTATCGATACAGAATAAGGCCGTATCGATACGCATAGCTTATCTCTGATTCTTCAGGCCAGATTCCCAGTTTTGGCACCCGACGTCTCCACACCTTGCCCCATTCCTCATGCCTTCTTCCTTTGGCCGTCTGGGCAGAAATTTCACCGGGCGTTGAGACAACAACTAACTTGGGGTTGGTCATGCAACCAAACCACGCCCTTTAGAGACGTTTAACCTGAAACATTAAACAAACTACCCACCGAGTAAAACATGCACAAAACGACGATATTAAATAAAGACAACACAGGCTAGGGAACTTTTAGCACCACGATCTTACAATCTTAGGTGCTAATCACGCCCCCCAACTTGAACGTTGCTAGTCTCTAGCAACAGCAAAAGTAAGGAAAAAAATGCAAACTACCTAGCAATCCTTCCGTAAAAATTACTTAGCACCAACTCATATTGCAGCTAATTAGCAAAAATGAAACAAAATACTCCAAAACAACTCGCAGCCAGAGATTGAGCAGTCAACTTAAAATTGAGTGAATTATAAACAAGTATCCAAAATGAGCGTCAAAAGACAAAAGGTGGATACGAAGTTATAACCAGCAAGCAAGGTAACCATATCCCACAAAAGGTGCTCGAAGTGGGCTTGGGGAACAAAAATACCAAGCCTTGCAAAATGGAGAGCACCCTAAACAGAACTTAAAACTAAACTATTTAACATTTGCCTGCCGCAAGAAACATGCCACAAACAAAAAGTACTAATTATCAGGCGAATAAATCAAAATGGAATCAAGGCATACGAAAGATCTACTAAGGGCTTCAAAGCATATATTGACCTTGGTTTAATCAAAGAACGGTTAGCAAAATAAGGTGGCGGCCATATACTAGCTAGGTCAACTACCCTTGACCGCCACCAATTTCAACTACCAAGTCACAGGCCACATGCCGGCCTCAACAAAAACTTGCTAAACTACTATTAGAGTTCAACTGAACTAACTGCAATAAATAAATAAAAGGATAAGAGGTGGGCTGTCAACCACCACGCACCCCGACCAAGTATAGGGATTTCACACACTCCACCGACTCTACTCGTCATCCAGGAACTCCGGCTCTCCCCCGGCAAAATCATCACTGTCCTCATCCGGCTCCATTGGCGGAGGCTCATACGGCTCACTGGCTTGCCCCTGACCTCGACTCACAACCCAATCCAACTTGTGATCTATCCTCCGCTGCCTCCTTGCATTGTCTCGGGTTTCCTTCTTGATCTTCTTCATGCATCCCATAATGGCCACCCCTTGGCAAAATAGTAACTTGTTCCAAGAAGCCGCTCGGGCACCTTTTGGTGGCAAGGTAGTTAAATACGCTCCCCGAGGAGTAGCAACGGTGGCTGGGCGAGATTGAGAAATGCTTCGAGTAAGAATGGAGTTATTGATATCCCCCGGGTTTAGCTTCTCACGTTCCACGAACTTGGATTTTGGGACGTTCTGAGCAAAGCAAATAGCGGTCACCAAACACGGGAGCGGCATCCTTGAATTGGCCGGGGCTCTAGCCTTGAAATCAATCAATTCATGAAAAATGTATTTCGCCCAATCACACACCACATTCGGGTTCATAAAAGCATGTATCAAACCCCCCTCATTGATATCCGGCTTGTTCTCAGTCCCCCTAGGATTGAAATTATGATGCACAAGCTGATTCACAAGGCGGTAAACATCTTTAAAACGCCCTGGCACATGGGGGAGACTTGCCTCCCCAGGGTTTTTGTACAACTCCCGAACTATGGTATCATCCGCCACATATTCCTCATTCGGATAATTCACATTACTAGCAGGTGGTTGGCGGTAATTCAACAGACGTGCGATAAAACCCGACGTAACTTCGATGGGAACCTTCCCAATTCTCGAAGAAATCTTAGCATCATCGTTGTCCTCGTCCTCCTTGGACGGGATTTTCATGTTTTTATAGAACTCTATAACTAGTTCCTTGTTATAACCGGGATTAGGGGCAAGGTAATAAGCCAAACCTTGTTCCTGGATACGGCGGACAAACGGATTCCCAATGCCAAGATTGTCAACGTCCACATGACGCTCATTCTTGAATCCCCTACCGCGGAGACTCTCCTCCCACTTCTTTTGACTGGCCGCCCGAATCTCAGCGGCCGTTCTTCGCTTACTACGCCCTCTTTCAGGGTTTGCGATCATCTCCTCCTCCTCCTCCATTTCTCTGACTACTTCCTCGGCTTGTTCGCGCCCGGAAGTTGTAGCTTTCCCCTTTCCTTTTGCCGCCACCGTTTTAGTTCTCACCATTTCTATGCGAAATCCTACAAACAGAGCAACACTCCAGAACTTGAAATATGCACAAAGGGGAAAAACAAATCAGAATGCAGCCAAGGGTGCACAAGTTCCGATTAATTTCAACAGCCACCAAAATTATCACAACTCCGGGCAATGCTCCACTACCGCGCAACCTCAATCCCCAAAATTCAGTTCAAAAGCAAAAACAGAGCAATAGCATACCATTTTCCTGAACAACGCCAAAAACCCAGACTAGGGTCTAAAGTACATGGTAAAAGGGTTCAAAGTGTTCATGCATGGCTAGATACAGTGGGTATTCACAGACTTCATGCTATTTTTAGAGGGAAAGATGCGAAATTTCGTCCAAGGGAGAGAGAGAGAATAGATTTACCTTGTAAAAGCAAAACTTGGGTTGAACACCTCAAAATCTGATGGAGAGTCCTGAAGGGTTGCAGGTTTGGTGGGAGATTATGGAGTTTTTGTGGGGAAATTTGTGGAATGGGGAAAAAGATTTGGAAGGGCTTGGGCGGTTATGGAGGATAGAAGAAGAAGGAAGTTGGAAAGATGAAGATGATCGGCCTTCAAAACACTGCAGATCTGACTTTTAACCAACGCGTATCGATACGGCCCTTAATCCGTATCGATACGCTAGCCTCTGTCTCCCCACGTAATTAATGCGTATCGATACGCTTTATGGTTGTATCGATACGGATAGCTTATCTCCAGAAATTCAGCCATGCCACCCGATTGCCAATGCTGATGCCCAAAATCAATCCCACACACCCGGAACCTTGTAAACCTTGAGCAAACCCAGGCAAACCACAAAATCAGCTTCCCAACCAACCACCCTAACATCCGGTTTCCTATGGAAATGAGTGAGACACAAACTTGGCTTTATTTTAAAGGACAACGGGACTTTCTTGTGGTTTAATCATACAAACATTGCCTTGTGTCATTTCCTACGTATGCCACAGATTCCAAGATGATTTATAGTAGATAACGAACACACTTTGGCATGACAAGAGATGAATACCTAGACTAAGAATATAATGCGAAAAGCAACGGGATACGGGTCAAACTTGATCACAACACACTCAACACCTTATTTCTCACTCTTTCTCATGCATACGAGTTGGCTTGTAAGAGTTTACCAAAAAATATTTACAACCAAATCTTGCCAATTAACGAACTAATGAGCGTGTGCTACGTAGTTTTAATCCACTAAAATTTGTAATAACGGAAGGATTGCAACCTAAAAGCGAAAAATTTTACCGAAAAAGAAAAAGAAAGAAACAACATAAATATAGCGTAGCTATATCCCTCCCCCCAACTTAAAATATGCTATGCCCTCATAGCATGGAGAACAACAGTAAGGGAAAAGGGAACAAAAGAAATCATACCGACGGGGGAATGTCAACCCCCTTATACCTCGACCAAGTTGGAGGCTTTGGTGTCACCGGCTCTGTTCGTCATCCGAACGGCTTCCAAGGTCAACTCCTTCGGTTCTTCCAATGGAACCACAGCTAGTCACACAGGATCATGATCCGAGCTTTGTTGGACTAACAACCGCGACACGTAATCGCACCCATGCTTAGGGCTCCTGAATGCCGCAATCACTCTGACGGTAGATCCAATCCACCAAGGCTGGCGTGGTAGCGCGTACACCCTGTAAAAGACTTAAGCTCGAACTACCTACTAAGAGCCAAATGACGTTAGAACCGCCCGGCTCATGTTATCCGGGCGCCAACAAACAGATAAACAAAAGAAAAGAACGAAGAACACCACCCGATTTTCACGCAAACTTACGAGTCATACTTTTCTTCCCGCGTCCCACCAAGTAGGTAAAACGCGGGTGGCTATACTAGACCGTCCAAGTTGTTACATCACGCCCGAAGTAAAATTCGCCGCTTGATCTCGCCAAGCAATTAAGCCCAGCGTTCCCTATGATCGAAACAAAGTGAGACAAAGCAGAGCCTAGCGCCAAAGCACGGGAATGCTAAGCCTCACCCAAAGACCTAAATTGCCCCCGATAGGGACTTATCTGGTGAGCATGGATCATTAACGGCGAACTACCACAAAGAAGGACTGATAAAAGCCCGATACAATGATGCATTTGTAAAATCTTATGATGTGAAAAACCCAAAACAATTAACACATGAAAAATATGTACAAGGAACAAACATTGCCCTTACGAACCGGAGCTGGGCACACGATCCTTATTTCAGTAGCGGCGTGCGGAGCTACAAAACCCAAGTCAATGGTGGGTACCCCCTACCCGGGGGCCGGGTCCGACAAACAATTAAGTTCAGCGGTTACGCTTTCGCTCCCCGTGCAAATTAAAAGAACAACAACTAGGCCGCTGGGCCATCCGTGTAAACTGGATCGGCCAACACCTCATCGGGCTCGCCCATTTCAAAGCCACCGAGGAAAGGCTTAAGCCGTTGACCATTAACTTTGAAAGATGAACCGTTATTCATGCTGACTACTTCTATGGCCCCGTGAGGGAAAACAGTCTTAACAACATACGGACCGGCCCAACGTGAACGCAGCTTACCGGGATGCAAATGCAAACGAGAATTGTACAATAACACTTTTTGACCAGGCTCAAAGGTTTTAATCACAATTTTATTATCATGCTTGGCTTTGAGTTTAGATTTATAAGAGCTAGAACGGTCATAAGCATTGTACCTTAACTCCTCGAGTTCTGTCAATTGAAGTTTGCGGCGGGCGCCGGCTTTGGCCATATTAAAATTCAACTTTTTGATGGCCCAATATGCTTTATGCTCCAGTTCTACCGGCAAGTGGCACGCTTTCCCGTAGACAAGCCGATACGGTGACATCCCCAAGATAGTCTTATAGGCCGTACGATAAGCCCACAAAGCATCAACCAAACGAGTGGACCAATCTTTGCGGGTGGGATTGACCGTCTTTTCCAAGATGTGCTTGATTTCCCGATTAGCCAATTCCGCCTGGCCATTCGTTTGCGGGTGATAGGCCGTTGAGACTTTGTGAATAATGGCATACTTCCGCATGAGGGCTGCAATAGACCGATTGCAAAAATGCGACCCCTGATCACTAATGATAGCCCGCGGCATCCCAAATCTTGCTAGAATGTACTCCCGAAGGAACTCGACCACAACTTGGGCATCATTGGTACGAGTAGGAATGGCCTCTACCCATTTTGAGACATAATCAACGGCCAACAAAATGTAGAGGTACCCGAAAGATGTAGGAAATGGCCCCATGAAGTCAATACCCCAGCAGTCAAACACTTCAATAATCAAGATGGGCGTAAGCGGCATCTCATTCCGTCGCGTTACGCACCCCAAGAGTTGGCAGCGTGCACACGCCCGGCAGAAAGCAAAAGTATCCTTATAAAGCTGTGGCCAATAGAACCCGCTTTGCAAAATCTTGGCGGCGGTCTTCTTGAAAGAGAAATGGCCGCCACAGGCCTCCGTATGACAGAATTTAATAACACTCTGCTGCTCCAAATCTGGCACACAACGGCGAACAAGTTGGTCGGCGCAATACTTAAATAAATATGGGTCATCATAGGAAAACCGTTTCACCTCCGCCAAAAATCGACGCTGCTCTTGCAAATTCCAATGGGCAGGCATCAAACCGGTAACCAAGTAATTCACAATGTCCGCATACCATGGAGCCGTGGAAATTCCAAATAACTGCTCATCTGGAAACGAGTCGCCGATAGGAATGTGCGATGTATGATCTTCGAATTCTAGCCGGGACAAGTGATCGGCCACCACATTCTCCACACCCTTTTTGTCCTTGATAGTGATATCAAACTCTTGTAGGAGTAGAATCCACCGAATCAATCTCGCCTTGGCATCTTGCTTTGTGAAAAGGTACTTAAGAGCGGAGTGATCGGTGTAAACGGTGATTGGTGCTCCAACGAGATAAGACCGGAACTTGTCCAACGCAAAAACTATGGCAAGTAACTCCTTCTCAGTAGTTGAATAGTTCATTTGAGCCTCGTTAAGTGTCTTGCTCGCGTAATAGATGACATATGGCTCTTTTCCTTTCCGTTGGCCTAGAACGGCCCCGACGGCGTAATCACTGGCGTCGCACATTAGCTCAAAAGGCAACTCCCAATCCGGAGAGCGCACAATAGGCGGGGAAGTGAGGCTCGACTTTAATGTGGCGAAAGCGGTCTCGCACGCCGGTGTCCACTCAAACGGCACGTCCTTGGCAAGCAAATGACATAATGGCCGGGCGATGGCACTGAAATCCTTAATAAAGCGCCGATAGAAACCGGCATGCCCCAAGAAAGATCGGATGTCCTTCAAACACTTAGGAGTCGGAAGATTCCCAATTAAGTCAATTTTCGCCCGATCCACCTCTATGCCCTTCGAAGAAACGATGTGGCCTAATACAATGCCTTCGGTCACCATGAAGTGGCACTTTTCCCAATTCAGCACTAGGTTCTTTTCCTCGCACCGGGCTAACACGAGCTCCAAATTGGCAAGGCAGGCCTCAAAAGAATCACCGAACACAGAAAAGTCATCCATGAACACCTCCATTATTTTCTCCACCATATCACTGAACAGACCCATGATACACCGAGAGAAAGTACCGGGGGCGTTGCAAAGCCCGAACGGCATTCGACGATACGCGAAAGTCCCGAATGGGCACGTGAAAGTAGTCTTTTCCTGGTCCTCCAATGCCACCTCAATCTGATTGTACCCGGAGTAACCATCCAGAAAGCAATAAAACTTGTGGCCCGCCACCCGTTCTAGGATTTGATCGATAAACGGCAGAGGGAAATGGTCTTTTCTCGTACTTGCATTTAACTTCCGGTAATCGATACACACCCGCCAACCGGTTTGAACACGCGTTGGGATGAGCTCATCTTTGTCATTTCGTACCACAGTCACCCCGGACTTCTTTGGAACCACTTGAATCGGGCTCACCCATTTGGAATCCGCTATCGGGTAGATAATGCCCACGTCCAACAATTTAAGCACTTCCGCACGCACGACATCCTTCATAATCGGATTTAATCGCCGTTGAGGTTGGCGAGAAGGCTTGACGTCATCTTCAAGATAGATGTGGTGGGAGCAGAGGGAGGCATCAATGCCTTTAATATCGGCGATAGACCATCCAATTGCCTTTGGATACTTCCGTAGCTTAGCTATCAATTCCAGCTCTTGGGGTTCAGTGAGGCTAGAGGAGATCACTACCGGGTATGTTTGGCCTTCGCCAAGATAGGCATACTTGAGTGTATCCGGTAACGGTTTCAACTCGAGCGCTGGGGGTGCCACACTAGACGGGACGGCTCGCTTCGCAATTGGAGGTAGCTCCTCAAATTTTGGGACCCACGGGTTAATAGCAGACGCCTCTTCCTCATCTAGCAAGGAACACAGGTAAGCAACATCGGGAGAGTCTAGAAAGTCAGCTTCGGCGGAAGTAAGTGCGAGCTCCAACTCATCCTTGCAAATAAACTCATTGACATGATCTTGGACAAGAGAATCAATCATGCTAACTCCACAAACATCCTCATCATCGCCCATTTGGCTCCCAATATGGAACATGTTGACTTGCATCTTCATGTTGCCAAAACTCATGTTAAGTCGTCCATCCCGGCAATGAATGACGGCATCGGACGTTGCTAGAAAAGGCCGGCCAAGAATGATCGGAACGGTTGATTGAGCTGCCGGTACTGGACATGTGTCTAGAACCACGAAGTCCACCGGGTACACAAATTGGTCCACTTGTACAAGCACATCTTCCACCATCCCCTTTGGAACTCGGATACTACGATCCGCCAATTGTAAGGTCACCCGAGTCGGCTTCATTTCACCCAACCCCAGTTGCGTATACACGGAGAACGGTAGGAGATTCACGCTTGCGCCCAAGTCAAGAAGTGCTTTCTCAACAACCTTGCCCCCAATAGTGATGGATATCGTTGGACACCCTGGATCGTTGTACTTGGCCGGAAGAGTCGATTGGAAGAGCGAGCTCACTTGCTCAGTTAAAAACACCTTCTTTTGCACTTGGAGTTGGCGTTTGTGAGTGCATAATTCCTTCAGAAATTTGGCATAAGATGGAATCTGTTTAATAGCATCGAGCAAGGGAAGGTTAACCGTCACTTGTTTGAGCACTTCATAGATGTCCGTATTCAGGTTGGGCTTAGCTGGCGTCCTTAGGCGATTAGGATATGGAGCGGGCACGGTGAAAGCCGGCGGAGCAGCGTTGTCTTTTGCCTTTCCCTTCTCCTCTTCCGCAGGAACTAGCTTGGGAGATTCCCCATTTGGTGTTATTGGCTTAACCGGTACTGGGAATGGTAACAAGAGCGGGGCAACCGGCGGTTCCACTTGGGCATTATCAACCGTTTTACCGCTTCTCAATGAAATAATGGCCTTTGCTTGCTCGGGGAAAGTCACCGAAGAGCTTTGTGCAAAGTGTTGGCCTTGAGGGTTTGGTTGAGGTTGAGTAGGGAGTTTCCCTTTTTCTTGTTGCAATACACCAATTGCCGTCGTCAGTTTACCCACTTGATTACGAATGTCATTCATTGCTTGAGCCGTTTGCTCATTGGTGGTGGTTTGCGTCTGGCAAAAGGAATTCAGAATATCCTCCAAAGAACGTCGTGGAGGTGGTGTTGGATGTTGCTGAAATTGATTTTGCCCTTGAAATTGGCCCGGTGGGATGAATCCTGGCGGGCCTTGAGTTGTAGGAAAACGAGGTGGACCTTGAAATTGAGGTGGCCTCCATGTTTGATTCTGAGGAGGAGGAGCTTGAGGAGTTGACGAGGTTCCCGTCTCATTCTGATTGCTCCAACGGAAAGCCGGATTGGACCGCAACCCCGGATTATAAGTGTTGGAATATGGATCCCATCGTTGGTTCAATGCACATACATCCTCCGGTAGTTGATTGTAATGCTGTCGGAGGGTGGGGATAGTATGACAATTGTCGGTCGAATGACCTGTAGTTTCACATATAACGCACACGTCCTCCACTGGTCGAACCTCCTTCACTTCCTTAACTTGGGTTGAGTCCAACTTCATCCTATCTAACTTGAGTGACAACTCCTCCAACCTTGTCTCGAGTCCATTTTGCTCACTCACTGAAAACTTGCCAGAACCTCCCGGTCCTTGGTTCCTCATCGCTTGCTCGCCCGGATCAATATATTGCCAAGTTTGAGCCCGTTCTGCCAAGGCATCCAAGAACTCCCAAGCTGCATCGGGATCTTTGCCCATAAAATCTCCACTCCCCATAGTATCTAGAAGCTGCTTAGAATCCCGATCACAACCCAAGTAGAAATAATTGATCACTTGGTACATGGGAAAATTGTGGTGTGGAACTGCCGCGAGCAAATCCTTATACCGCTCCCACAGCTTGTAAAAGACTTCCCCCTCCTTCTGCTTGAAGTTCTGAATTTGGTCCATAAGAAGCTTGGTTCGGCTAACGGGAAAGAACTTAGTGGTGAACACGTCTTGCACTTCCCCCCATGTGAGCAAAGACCGGGGCTTCAGAGAATGGAACCACTGCTTAGCCTTGTCTTTGAGCGAGAAGGGAAATAATTTCAAGCGGGCTTGATCTAGCTGTCCCGGCCCGGTCACGAAGGTGCTAACGATAGTCTCAAACTCCCGAATGTGAGCGTAAGGATCCTCCAATTCCCGCCCCCGAAACTCTGGTATAACCCGATGATACTCTGGCTTGAAAGCAAAAGCATTGGCGGCCGTGCAAGTAGGAATGGCAATGGGGGAGACATGTGGACCCCTTCCTGGTGTTAAGTAATCACGCAAAGTACGAGCGGCCGGTTGATCTGCCATTGGGCTTAATGGAGGTGATAGTTCACGAGATGCAGATCGATGTAGTCGATTCGATTCAGGACTACGATAAATATTGAGCATACAACCTGCACAAGCCAACTAAGCAGACTAGAGGGGCTATACCGCCGCCTCGTTCACAAACAGTCTCGTGGGGTTATGCCACCACCACGGCTAGATAAGAATGCAACAAAATAATAGAAAAGTAAGATGATGCTCAATTTAGCTTCGTTAAACCTCAAATCGAATTGGTGGCTCAGTTAGAGGTATCCGCTAAGTTGAGTTCAACTGTACACAAAAAGAAAATAAACGGAGTACTTACAAAGGTTTGTCGATCCTCCAATAATAAGCTATATAAAGAACATCCCCGGCAACGGCGCCAAAAATGCTTAGCCTCCAAACCTCGCCTCCAAATGAGGTTGAAATACCCCAAGCGTAGGGCTAGGTCGACGGTAGCATAGTAAACCGGTAAGACCGGGATCGTACCACAGGGAATTCGATGATAGCTTAATTGGATTGTAGGTTGAATTGGTGGGATTCTGGCGTTCAAGACGGCCAACTAGGTTCGCTTTGAAACGGAGAAAAACGACAAGGCAAAAGACTAGGAAAACGCTTTGATTAACTTAAAAAGGCAAGTCTCAGGATCTTCTAACCCTTGACAAAGGGCGTTACCGGTTCTCAATTTAACTCGGGCGAAAGTCACGACCGCGTGCTCTCGCCCGGAGAATTTAGCTTTAATGACTATATTTCAAGAAAGATATGATTTAACGGAGGCAAACCTGCTTGTTTGACACATTTATCGAAAACATAGGAGGCCACGAGCCCTCGGCGAGCCATTTGCCAAGACCGCTTGGCAAACGCCTTACCGAGTAGTTAACACCCCTTGCTTAGACCAAAAATACAAGCTAAGTTCTAAACCGTGAATCATGCTGTAAAGTTCGAGGATTCGAGAACCGAGTAACTACCTAAGTCCTCGGGAAAGATTATCCCGAGACTTAACCAAACGACTACTCACACATACTTAAAGCATAAAACAAAGCATAAAAATGAGACATAGGTTTTAACCGATAAAAACGAAAACAAACTTGATTTTATAAAGGATCTAGTCCACGGCTACAACATTAACAAACGGAAAAACGAAGGACGAGACTTACTTACTTGAGCTCTATTGAAATTACTCTTGAAAAGCTTAAGGAAACATTAATGGAGAAAACATCTAAAATATCTAATGTGCTACCTTTCAAAGGTGAGAGATGACACCCCTATTTATACAAAAAGGGTGTCTCTCTCATCAAAATATCTAAACAATGCTATTAAAAGCAAATATCCCAAAAGTGGAAGGTGCAAAAAGCAACAAATATCTGGCCGAAAGCGCTCCGTATCGATACAAAATAAACAAAGTATCGATACCACGCTGATAAGTTGAAAAGGGCCATGCTACGTAACTTCCCCGTATCGATACGGTCCTTAATCCGTATCGATACGGAACCGCCTGCTTTGCCACGAAGCTAATGCGTATCGATACAGAATAAGGCCGTATCGATACGCATAGCTTATCTCTGATTCTTCAGGCCAGATTCCCAGTTTTGGCACCCGACGTCTCCACACCTTGCCCCATTCCTCATGCCTTCTTCCTTTGGCCGTCTGGGCAGAAATTTCACCGGGCGATGAGACAACAACTAACTTGGGGTTGGTCATGCAACCAAACCACGCCCTTTAGAGACGTTTAACCTGAAACATTAAACAAACTACCCACCGAGTAAAACATGCACAAAACGACGATATTAAATAAAGACAACACAGGCTAGGGAACTTTTAGCACCACGATCTTACAATCTTAGGTGCTAATCACGAGTATCTCGACATCGGGCCCAGTCAGCATCACAAAAGGCATTTAGCTCAAGAGAACTACTGGTTGGCAAAAGAATTCCTTGGCCAGGTGTTTGCTTAATGTATCTCAACACTCGATGGGCAGCATCTAAGTGTGGAACGCGTGGTTTGTCCATAAATTGACTCAGCACATGCACCGAATATACCAAATCTGGACGTGTGATGGTCAGGTAAATTAAGCGTCCAACTAGTCTGCGGTATGAAGAAGGATCCGGTACAAGTGCTCCATCATGCTCATTAAGCTTCAAGTTTTGTTCCATTGGGAACCCAGCTGGTTTGGCACCAAGGAATCCTGCGTCTCCAAGGATCTCAAGTGCATATTTTCTTTGCGACAAGAAAAGTCCTTTCTTTGAACGGGCAACTTCTATGCCCAAGAAATATTTCAGGCATCCAAGATCCTTAAGCTTGAAGCGATCACTTAAGAACTTCTTGAGTTCTTGAATCTGCCCCAAGTCATTTCCTGCCAAGATGACATCATCGACATATACCAGAATAGCAGTGAAGCTACATCCGTTGGAGCGGACAAATAAGGAATAATCTGCCTTAGATTGCTTGTATCCAGCATCACTAAGAGCTGAAGAGAACTTAACAAACCATTGTTGTGATGCCTGTTTTAGCCCATACAAGGATTTGTTGAGCTTGCACACTTTTGTCTCCCCTTTTCCTCCAAAGCCTGGAGGAAGATCCATGTAAACTTCCTCTTCAAGATCCCCATGTAAAAATGCATTATTGACATCGAGTTGGTGGAGATGCCAACCTTGAATGGCTGCAATAGCAAGTAAGACACGCACAGTCACTAATTTGGCAACAGGAGCAAATGTTTCTTTATAGTCAAGACCCTCTGTTTGATGGTAGCCTTTAGCCACTAATCGGGCTTTGTATCTCTCCACTGAACCATCTGGCTTGTATTTTATCTTGTAAACCCATTTGCAACCAATGGATTTTTTGCCAAATGGGAGTGGTGTTAGTGTCCATGTTTGATTGGCTTCAAGAGCATCTATCTCAGCTCGCATAGCTATTCTCCATTTCGGATCTTGAAGGGCCTGCAGGTAAGACTTAGGTTCTGCTTCAAGAGAGATGGAAGTTGTGAAAGCACGGTGAGTAGCAGATAAATGATCATAAGAAAGAGAGTTACTCAAAGGATACAGAGTGCTAAAGGAAGTTACCATTGCCGAGTCTGATGATTGAGTTGTTCGAGACGGGAGCCTGCATCCAAGATGGAAGTCTCGCAAATAATCAGGAGGTTTAGTTGTTCGGCTGGATTTGCGAGTGATTTCTTGTGGTTCCATTTGGTCCAAGTTGGGAGAACTTGCATTGGGAGGGACTGGCGTAACATTGGACGTAGGAGTTGGTAAATCTGGAATTGCGTTTGGTGGGCTTACCGATGGACTTGACTGATTGGGAGGAGAACTTATTGGTGGAGTGATGTGGAGACCCCCATCCGGAGCGTCTAATGGGCAAGGCAAGACAGGAGAACTATATGACCCAACAGAACTCGAAAATGGAAAATGATCCTCATGAAAGATGACGTCACGAGAGGTGAAAATTTTGTGATTGCCAATATCATATAATCGATACCCTTTTTGCCCATAAGGATAACCAAGAAAAATACATTGTGTGGCACGAGCATCAAACTTGGAAGGCTTTTGTGCATGTGTGGATGCAAAACACAAACATCCAAAGACTCTCAAATGACTGTAAGATGGTTTGACATGAAACAGCATCTCATATGGAGTCTTTCCGGACAAAATTGGTGTAGGAGTTCTGTTGATTAAATAAGTAGCAGTAAGGAGGGCATCTCCCCAAAAACGTTTGGGTAAGTTCGCTTGAAACAAAAGAGCACGTGCTACATTAAGAAGATGACGGTGTTTTCTCTCTGCTACTCCATTTTGTTGGGGAGTGGAAATACAACTAGATTGATGGATGATACCTTTTTCTGAGTAATAAGTTTTCATGTCAAATTCTTGCCCATTGTCACTCCGAATGGTCCTAACTTTGGATGAAAATTGGGTTTCAACGAGTTGGACAAAAGACTTTAGGAGATGACGTGTTTCAGACTTTTGACGCATTAAATAGACCCATGTACAACGAGTATAATCATCCACAATAGTCAAGAAATAATGTGCCCCAGAAATGGAAGGTGTACGATACCCACCCCAAATGTCAACATGCATCAATTCAAAAGGTGCTGACGATGAGATTGAACTTAAAGGAAATGGAAGTCTTGTTTGCTTTGCTAAAGGGCATATCAAACAAGTTTCATTATGTGGGGGTTCAATATCAGAGACATTATTTGAAAGAAATTGGCTATGAGTGGAGAGGCCGCCCAGGCTCATATACTAGTGTTGGAGGAGATAATTAACCGATGTGGGACAAATCCCAACACTCCCCCGCACGTGCGACCCCTGATTCGCACGTGAAGAGGTTAACAAAGGATCCGGAACACACGGATCACAATGAAACAAAGTGCAACTATGGCACAAACAAAGTGGAAAAGCCTCCGAAAGCCTAGCTCTGATACCATGTTAAAGCATCCAACTCCAAACCAATTGGCTAAGAGTGGAGAGGCCGCCCAGGCTCATATACTAGTGTTGGAGGAGATAATTAACCGATGTGGGACAAATCCCAACAAAAAACTATCAAATGGTGCCAAAGTTCATTGTTTGCCATTATGCTTACGAGCGACTCAGCATTGTATGGGGGGTCTACAAGGTTAGCTCAAGAATTTAATTTTTGGGTGTCTAGTGGGTACCACGTGGCAAAATTAGTCGGTGATTTTGGACGGTTCAGATTTATTTTCTCCCTCTCCTCTTACCTCATCACTCTCTCTCCTCTTTTTCTTTATCTCTAAAATTCAGACCGTCCGAAATTATTTTTAGACTATTGAGATCACCAATGGAATATAATGTGTATGGTATTTGTCCGGCACCCAAAAACTTCTCCCATCATACACGTTTAAAAAGAATCAAAGAAACTAGTACTCCGTATTATTTTGTTACTATTTAGTGGAGAAAGACTAGTTTCTCGAAGCTTAGCCGAATGATGTGCAAGTTTCTCGATGCTTATCCAGTAGCTAGGTTATATCTTATCTTAAGAGCATCCCGATTATAACAAGCAAATGAATGTGGATAAATAAATTTAATAACAATGCTTAAAAAATACCCCACATTGTAATAAATAAAATTATAAGTCTTTTAGCAAATAATCAAATTTCATCCATTCCATAACCAAACTCAATAATTCAAAAACACCCCACATTAAAATCGTCTCTTTGAGACGAATAATTTGGTGTGGTCGGGTGCGTAATTGGAACTCATTTTCGATTGGACAAATGTGCATTGTGAGGGGATTTTTTGGTTAGGAATGTAAAAATAACCAATATGGAGATAGAGGTTGTTAAGTATGATTATACACTAAATGGATAAACAAATGCTGACGTGGCACATTTTGATTATTGATTTTAATTATTACCATTGCGGAGGCTCTTATACTACTCTGGGGAGGAGTAATATATTTGGGTGTCGCTGTGGAGAGATAATGCTGCTCCTATTTTGGCTGGTCGTTTGCTCCTTAATTGGTGTTTCAGTTTTTTTGGTATCTTGGTAACTTTTCCTTCTCGATTTTCAGCTTTTCTTATTTTATGAGAGGAGTTTGTGTCACCTTTGTTTGGGATACTCTCTTTTTCGTGAATGCTGTGGAGCTAATTTTTCTTTTAACTCGTTTTATTTTGTTTGTTCGAGTGACTAAAATTTTTTTGCCGATGACTTAAAAAACATTATAAGCTACCATTCAACTTACCAAAGCAAGTTGGCCTGAAAACGAAGTGCACGTGCCACGTCAAGGAGATGATGATGCTTATGCTCTATAACACCATTTTGTTGGGGAGTTCCAACGCAACTCCGTTGGTGAATAATCCCATTATCTAAAAAAAAGTGTTGCATATCTTTAGACAAAAATTCAGCTCCATTATCGGAACGAACAAGTTGAATCGAGGGAAAATTTTTTGCACCATCATGAGAATGAATTAGATTTATGCATGATTGGAATTGAGTCTTAACCATGGAACAAAAAGATTGTAGTATATGTTTAGTTTCAAACTTGAGATGCATAAGATATATGTGGGCAGCGTGCCCTTTTTAATGAAAAGGATTCCATTCCCTTTCCCTAAAAATGCCGGTTTGAGGGAGCGCTTAGCTGGACGACAAGCGCTCGCAAAAATACTGAGTCGCCACTCGGGTTTTGAAGGTCCGGCACCCAAGGAACCGTATTTCGAAGCACTTGTCATGCTATTTGATTTGAAAGAGTTAAGGAACCAGTCCGTCATAACCATATCTAGGTTCGGGAGCCATGTTACGAAAGAGGAAGGGTTTTATGATACCCCTCTCGCCCAATCCGGAGATCGGTCTCTACTTAGGCATTTGTGAAAATATATTTGTTTGTTTACAATTCTGTTTGATTAATCAATTCTTTAGCCAATTAGGGCTGGGGAACAGTTAAAGAAGATTACAACTGTAACAGTTTGCAATATGTGATAGATGGCATGGACGAACAGTTAGTATAGGATGAAACAGACTGTTGTGGGAGTTTAAACAAACTGGAAAGCCCATGTTTTGAAGTGACGTGCGCAGGAAGAAATCAGCATGCACTTAACAAGTCATTGCATGTTGTTCACTCCTGCGCATGCAACTCCAAGACACGCGCACACCGGTGAGCTCAAACCCATAGCTCTTATTCTCAAACCCTCTAGGCTCTAGAAGGACCAGTGCACACCCAGGAAAAACCAAGCAGTTATAAGTAGCATAATATACAATTTAAAGACTGAAAAGCCCTACAGAGTAATAAAACACCCCATAAACAGTGTGGAGATAAAATAATGGCTTAAAGCCGAGCTACCTGTGTAAGGCCACTCACTGGTCAGAGGCAGTATGTCGCGCGATGGAGTCAGTCTGGCGCGCAATGGTCTGAGCCTTTTGACTAGTGTCTGGTTTACATATTTCTGGGTTCTGAGACAGGTTCAGAATGATCCCAGTGATACTCCACAATAGCATAAATGCAAATTGAACTACAGTAGCAGTTTCTAACAAAGGAAAGCAGTAAACTGGTTTTTAACATGCTTAACAATGATCTATATGCAAAATACAACATAAAACAGTAAGGATTTCGTAACCTTTCAAATAATTTTCACCCTTTGAAAACTTGGAACCCTTAAAAACCTTTTGAATTTTGTTAACCTTTTTTCAAGGATGAACAGGGGGGGGGGGGTTATATATAGGGAGTGATGGAGGTGAATCTGGTTGGTGCCACGAGAGGAGTTCAGTCAGTCCACAAGGCCTGGCTGAGGTTGCATTGGTGGCCAACTGTCCTCCCCAAGAAAAGTTGGCGGCAATTTGGTCCGTCGCGTGACGCAGTCAGTCAGTCGCGCGATGGAACTTCCTTACGCGCGAGGGTCGCGCCCTGACGCGATGGTCAATGGTCAAAATTTGACTGTTAACTACCACCTGGCAGATTGACCATCGCGCGAAGGTCTGGGAGCAGCGCATGACAGTAGGGTTTTTGGCCTTTTGACGTGGCTTAGGATTATGCTAGGTTCAAGGGTTTTTCAAATACTCAAGGCTCAAGCACTTATCATTCTCGGGGTGTTCTTGATCCGTTTCATCATCGGGGAATCAGAAACTGTAAGTAAACTAATCTAGAAACCCAGATTGGGGTGTCTACAATATATCCAAGTATACCGACTAAAATCATCCACAATGGTTAAAAAATATCTTGAGCCATTCATAAATGGTATTGAAAAGGGGCCCCATATGTCGCAATGAATCAAAGCAAAAGGCTTATTTGTATTAATAGAATTGGAAGGAAAAGATAGACGTGTTTGTTTTGCTTGTGGGCAAATGTTACAAGCTTTATTTTCAGAACAAGGAATCAAAAGAACTTCTTTCTCTAAAATTTGTAAAGTACGATAAGATGGATGACCGAGTTGCCAATGCCGAAGATCAATAGATGGGGGTTTAATCACTGCCAATGCCTTTGCCGCTTGAAAATAATATAGCCCTTCATGAATGCTACTCTGCCCAATCACCTTCTTCGTTGAAAGGTCCTGAAAAATGCATTGGTGGGAAAAGAAGGTTACTAAGCAATTATTTGCTTTAGCAAGTTGACTGATAAATAAAAGATTAAACTTGAATGATGGAATAAAGAAAATGTAACGATCCGGATTTTTGATCCAATTTTTTTTAATACAAATTTATATTTTTAAATTCCTTATTCAATAATTAATTAGATTGAATAATTAAAATATATTATTATGTGTACAATTGATATTATTTACACTATTGTATAAGATATATATTTATACTTTAGATATATAGGGAATCAGGGATTCATATTCATCTCTAATCTTTCCTATCTAAACCCTAACTAGAACTTTATTCAAATTAACTTTCCACTTCCCTCCCACACTCTACTACCTCCATCTTTATCTTTCAAACTACACCCCACATCTAAGAGATTTCTCTCTCTCTCACATCCTACACATTAACACGTCCACATACGTTCTCACCATATACATAAACGCGTCTACATACATTCTCACTCTATACATACACGCGTCCACATACACTCTCACCTTATATATAATCGCGTCCACATACATTAGAATTAAAGAAAATCCCACCAAATGTGGCACTTGTCCCTATCCCTCTCATCATTATCACTATCCATCTCATTCACTCTCCATCCCCATTCCACCACTTCTACACTTATCCTCTCACCTTGTCGATCACTACCTTATTCTCTCATTATACATACCCACGTAAATCCAAAAATTGAACACCAGTATATTATTTCACTCTCAATTCTATTGTTGAGTCTAGAATAGAAAGAGAGACAGAGACACAGAGAGAGAGAGAAACAGATCTCTTCATAAAATTTCTCCGTACATCGTATTCAGGTTCCCAATCAAACACTACATCACCAAGCATCCACAATACACCTTCCAATCATTTTGAGTCAGCCCCAAGTCCCCCGCCGCCGCCGTCTTTTTTCATTTTACCGAAATCGTCCACAAACTAACACCCGCTTTTTTGGCCGGATTTAAGGTAGAATAGTCGCTCCCCTAATTTCTCCTAAGTATATTTAGTTCATGTATTCTGATTTAAACGTGTTTAATGGTAGGAATCGAAATCATGGACCGAAACTGAGAAACCAATTACTACTCTGTTTTCTTTTGAAAGTCACTGTTGTATGAACAAATGTTTTTAACATGCTAGATCAATATTACACTTGGACCCTTGTTGGTATTTAGTTTTCGAATTTGACCCTGGACTTTGTTTTGACTTTATTTATTATCTTTTATTGTTGTGACATGATAGTGTTTAGAATAATTGTATATCAACTGATCTTGCTTAATGTAAGTTTTGATATGTTTAAGTAACCATTCACTAAACTGTACTATAGTAAAATAAAGGTTATTTTGAAATGATATTAAATGGGTTGTACTTTTATAATAAAACAAGGTACAAAATAAGTTACGAAAATATTATTATTATTTTTTTGTACAATAATTACTGTGGCAAATTACCCTAATGGATCAGTAGTAAAAACTTTAGGTTTGATCTTTGGAACTAGAAAAGTAGTAGTTACGAAGAACAAATAAAATAACTCTAAGAATTTGAACTAACACAAGTAGTAGTTACGAAATTGCTTTGCTTGTGTTCTCATTGAAATGTATCATGTTGGATTCAGTTGTGGTTGGAGATATATGATTGGACATGCTAGTCGGACTTAGGTTTATGGGATGGTTTTGAGTAGCGACTCACGTAGACAATATTTAAGTAAAGGATAAAATGGAAAAGTTGATTGAGGATGTTGGGTACCGGTAAAGGACCCTAGTACAGTAAAGTACCTTAAGTTGAGTTGGGGAACGGTAAAGGACCTCAAATACGGTAAAGTACTCAGAGTGTGTGAAGGACGGTAAAGGACTCCGGATACAGTATTTGGGATACGGTAAATGATCCTTAATACGGTACAGTACCCAGTGTGTGTGTGTGGAGGACGGTAAAGGACTCAGGGTATAGTATTTGGGACACGGTACAGGATTCTAAATACGGTACGGTACCCAGTATGTGTGTGGAGGATGGTAAAGGACTCCGGGTACAGTATTTGGGATACGGTAAAGGATCCTAAATACGGTACAATACCCAGTGTGTGTGTGGAGGACAGTAAAAGACTCCGGGTACAGTATTTGAGATACGGTAAAGGATCCTAAATATAGTACAGTACCCAGTGTGTGTGTGTGGAGGATGGTAAAGGACTCCAGGTACAGTATTTGGGATACGGTAAAAGGATCCTAAATCCGGTACAGTACCCATTGTGTGTGTGTGTGGAGGACAGTAAAAGACTCCGGGTACAGTATTTTGAGAAACGGTAAAGGATCCTTGAATACGGTATAGTACCTAGTGTGTAGATTAGGGGTATGATAAAGTACCCAGTGTGTAGAGTTGGGAGACGGTAAAGGTTCCTGACAATGAGATAGTGCGACCTCTAATGCTGAGTTGTCATAGTGAGCTGTTCCTTTATTATGGTTTTAAGGGAATCCAGACTGGATACATAATTTAGTAGTATTCGCTTAGGACCCTAGTGCAGGACAAATAAAGGGAGAGTTATTCCATGGGACGGTCAAAGTTGGTGGATATGGGAGGAAATGACCTTGTGAAGAGGATCCTTAGATTTCATGTAAGATAATGGATAATAAAGAAAAGGACAATGTACTGTTATTTTGTACCTTCTGTGAATTGTATATTATTGATCTACTAATTGTAGAGTAAGGGGTTGGTAGGATTGGGATTATTCTACTGGGTGAGTTATCACTCACGGATACATTTGTATTCTGGCAAATCGTTTGCTTCAGCGTTCAATTTGCCAGAGTGTGCAGGATACCACGGTGGAGCACTTGATACAGGTGGGATTCCTAGAATGGAGTCTGGGCCAACGTTGCTTGGAATTCGTGTCAAAACTAGAGTCGCTCTGAAGTTGCTTTTGTTAAGTAAATGTATATAGATTTTTTAATTATTTTGAAATTGTAATTTTTGGTATAAGGATAAATGAGAGCCTAGAAGTTTGTAAAATTCAACATATTTTAAGAGTAATGCGCCCGAAATTCTTTGAAAAATCGAGACGTTACAGAAAACATCATCAAGTTTAATAGTGGGTGAAATCTGAACTGTCCCAATATGAGTTATAGGAGCATCTATCCCATCAGGAAGCTGCACAAAGGATGGAGTTGGGCATGGTTTATATGAAGAAAATAGTGATAAAGTGTGGCACATATGATTTGTCTCTCATGTATCGATGATCCATATGGAATTAGTTGGTACAGTTAGAGCAATACTTGCTAGGTTAGCATTAAAATCTATGCTACCTTTAGAAAGCAAGGCCAGCAACTTGTTGTATTGGTCCTGAGTGATTGGAGGTGGTGTTCCTATTTCACTTTCTTTGTGCTTTGGTGGCTTAGCATGTCCACCAGATTGTGCACCAGATTTCTTTAGAGGATACCCAATAAGCTTGTAGCAACAATCCTTAGTGTGGTTGTTCCACCCACAATGATCATAGTGGAGTTGGTTCTTGCGGAACTTGGAATCGTTTCCACGATTTGCTGATTTTGCAACGAGAGCTGCCGCATCTGGAATAGGAGAGGAAAGAGAATAAATCTTGGTAGTGGACATAAAAGGATCCATGAGGAGTATTTGACTCCAAAGTCCTGCATACCGCTCGTGAAGGCCTGGCAAATATTCCATAGCTCGGTCTTGCTGAAGTTGATCTGCAGTTGTTTTCCCGTTTCCACAAGTACATGGATGGATGGATGTAAGAGAACCAAGCTCATTCCATAAGAACTTGAGCTTAGTGAAATAAGCAGATACCAACATGTTATCTTGTTTTGTTTCAAAAATGCTTTGCTTCAGTTGATAAACTAAAGGAGCATTCGTTTGACTGAAACGCTCCGGGAGATCCAACCAAATCTCCCTTGCGGTATCCACATACAAAATGCTAGTGCGAATCTCAGTTGACACAGAGTTAAGAATCCAAGAGCCTACCAAATCATTGCACCTCTCCCACTGAGAAAGTTCAATGCAGCAGTAGGCTTTTCCAAGTCACCATTGACGAAACCAAACTTATTTTTGGCACGTAATGCCATAGTCATGGCACGGCTCCAAGTTCCATAATTATCACCGAACAAAAGAGGTGTAACCAACACTATGCTTGGGCTGTCAGAATGATGAATGAGAAAAGGATCATTTGATCCTTGTGGTTCAGTTGTTTCGGTTGATTTGGCGGGGATGACTGGTTCCACCATTGGTGTCACACCCCGCTTTTTAAACATATTTTCAAAATAATAATATTACCAAAAAGGTCCTTTGAGTTTAGCATAAATCAGAGAAAGTTCAAGTATCAAAGTTAACAGGCAGAAATAACAAAGTTAGTTACATTCTTCCAATGTCAAAAGTAAACGTTAAAAGACGGTTACAGAGCCATCTACCCAATTCCCAAAAGACTATAAGTGTAGATGTATAAATAACCGTCCAATAAGCTCACAAAAGATGCCTTTTCTTTGCAGGCACACACTCCATCCAACATTAACTAGTTACCTTGATTTGTACCTGAAAAATGTTAAGGAATGGTGAGCTTACTAGCTCGTAGAGAAATCTTGAAATGACATACATGAAAACATGTTATATTCAATTACCGAACAAGAGGCTCAATGGGGAAGGATAGTAATCCAAGACACAATTCAAGTCGAATGACAAGCCAAACCTTTGATTAACAACTTTATCTCTCTTTTCATTTCTCAAGCAACACAGGTCATAAGTCTAGCTCAACTAATCAACAATGCGTGATATGTGATGCAAGGCAATGCACCAGGCAATATTGGGCCCCGTAACCCTCGCCAAGGTCCCACCAAGAAGGTGAATCGGGCTCCGTCCATATTGACGTGAATTCCGGGCGGTGTTGGGTCCCGTAACCCTCGCCAGGGTCCCACCAAGAAGGTGAACCAGTCTCCGTCCATATTGACGTGAATTCCAGGCGGTGTTGGGTCCCGTAACCCTCGCCAAGGTCCCACCAAGAAGGTGAACCAGGCTCCGTCCATATTGACGTGAATTCCAGGCAGTGTTGGGTCCCGTAACCCTTGCCAAGGTCCCACCAAGAAGGTGAACCGGGCTCCGTCCATATTGACGTGAATTCCGGGCTGTGTTGGGTCTCATAACCCTCGCCAAGGTCCCACCAAGAAGGTAAACCGAGCTCCGTCCATATTGACGTGAATTCCGGGCGGTGTTGGGTCCCGTAACCCTCGTCGACATCCGAAATTGGATATGACTCCATCCGTTGTCCCTATGCTATGACATGCCACACCACGATACATACAAAGTTCGATATCACACGTAGCCATGACACTCGAATCATAGGTCCATAAACATCCTTCATTTTGCACAATCCATCAATAATCAATCTCACACCCATTGTCGAGTTAAAATGATTATACAACATCATTAAAAATTGCATACTCAATATTTTTCAATGATTCCAACACCAAAACATCACAAACTTACCCATCTTTAAAACCTATAAGGACCCATAACCAATAGGGTCGCTTAACCATAACAAACGATGAAAAATGCATCTCTGTACGCTGCCTAAATTTCCAGATTCCAGTTCAATCTTCTAACAAGCACTATAAATTGAGTTCTTAATATTTTTGAGTGATTCCAGTCTCAATAGTTGCGCGATTAAACGAAGCTTAAAAGTCACGAAGGAACCCTTGTCAAATCTGCACTCCAAGGGCGGTTAAACAGCGGTTTACCGAGGCTACACGAATCTGTCATGCAGCATGACAGATTGACACACCTCCACTCAAACAATCATAACTTTCCGTGTACTAAGAGTTTTAAGACAATTCCCATGGCAAATGAAAGCTAACTTCAAGACCTTCGAACCGATATATAGTTTGCATAAAACCGACATCGGACGAGGAAGTTATGACTATTCGAAGTGGGCTGAAACCCAGAAAACGAGACAGATTACAGACCAGTATTCTAAAAATCACCATGAATTCAATTCTCAACGGTTTCGGGTGATTCCAGCGGCATTAGAACGGGCTTTAAGTCTACTCTATTTCATATGAAGGAACCAAAATTCAATTTCAAGTTTAAGAAGACGAAAAACCCCAAAAACTAAGACACTGTTCTGCAGAATTTCGGAAATGAAGGAAACAACCTCAAACAACGATTTTAAGCATGATCTATCAACATAATCAACATATGAACGCATAACAAGCATAAGAAATCCCTACCTCATGGGTTTTGAGCAAAACCCGATCCTTTGACCAAGTCAACCAAAACTCCACGTGGTTCGATCATGATTTTTCTTGAATATTCCGAAAGCTCGCACTCCGTTGAACAACTTTAATTCTCGGACTTTGTCCGGAATCTTGCTCCAAGAAGATGAAATTGAGGAGAGAATGTGAGGGGGAGTGTTCGGAGGGAGAACCGAGAGAGTGAGAGGCGCTGGAGAGAGAGAGAGAGAGAGAGAGAGAGAGATTGTGGTCTGTGTGGGTGGGTGTCGGCAGTTAAAAAAAAGAAAGAGGGAATTATTTTCTCCTGCCCCTAGCCACACAAATATCTACATACACACACATATTACCCTCACACCCAAACTTCTACATCCTATCACATTAACCCCCAAATTCAAGTAACTACGCCATTATTCGAATTTCCAAAATTTACGTCCTTACTCGATAATTATAACATTTCTAAAATTAAAAAAAATTGCGGCCCTAAAATACGGGTCTTTACAATTGGGAAATCGAGATTGAAAAGGAAGTGGGAAAAAACACTTAACAGAAAATTGTTGAAGACGGATTGACGGCAACCCGCTCTGATACCATGTAAAGTAGAACAATGTTTGAGGGTTCTACCACAATGCTGATGGCTCTATATTGGAATTGATTATATACTCATTGAATTACAATCAAGAGGAGAGATTTGCTCTTCCTACAATGGATACATCTTACATGAAAGTAAAATTAAAATACCCGACCTATAAGACTTTGATATTAATCGGAACCGTCCATATTATACATATATGGAGTACATCATTTGTGTTCATAATGAAGTAATGGAGCATTTAAAAAACTTGATCGGACATAAAAACTCATGGTTTTTTATTTTTTGCCAAAAAAGGACCCCACCACCCCCGCCCCCCCCCCCCCCCCAGCAAATTCCCCCACAACCCCTATCTCGATAAAAGCTTTTTAAACCTGATCGAGACAAATTCTTACAAGAATGTCATAATCATCGAGCAAAACAAAATCAACGTTTGGATTGTTGACATTGTGTCGTGATCGAATGACTATCGAACGTTCAAGTACAACACAAGACTTAGTTTATTGACAATCTCATTGAACATATAGAATTTAAAGATCATTATCAACTCAATTTTTATAGTGGTCGATCTGAACTGTTAGGATTCCATGTCTCACTAATTTCATCATTGTCACCAAAATTGGAGATCATCGAATATCGACGATCATTTGATTCGGACAATATTTGATGCATCCTAAGACAATTTAAGTATTAGATTATGAGACCCGACCCCACCAGAGTCTTTATTTTACGATCAAAACCATCTATCTTATACATATTATGGGGTTCATCAATCGTGCAAAGAATGAAGTTGATCGGGTATTGGTACACATTTGATCGAATGATAACTATCATCCAAAAAATAAATTGCGTCCCAATCAATGAGTTTTTTTTAACCCGTTCGAGTCAAATATTTACGATAATGATTTAATCAATAAGTACAACAAAATCAAAGATCTTGATTGTCAAAATAGTTTTGTCTTATTGAGATTTGCTAATCGTATCGATGTATAACATATAATATAGTAATATTTTAATGCACTGTTGGAAGACATTAAAACGATGTAGTGTTCATTTGTTGAACCATCAGTGACCAAAATTGGTAGTCGCCAAGTGCATGGCCAAAATTTGAACAGCGCGCCCATTTATTAGGTCTCAAAAAGCTCTGCTATACATTTAGTGACTTGACAATTGGTCCCTAAATAGGAACGATTTTGCGACCAGAGCATCCTAGTCGCTCAAACATTTAATACAGAGGAGTATAAAGCAACTAGCTTCTTCTTGGTCGCAAAATAATCATATGTTAGTCGCAATACTTATTCATTCAACTCTTTCACGTGACAAAATATATTTTGGTCGTTAAATGAATTAGAGTTTGGTCGGGAAAAGTTTTCCCGCCAGCGGTAAAGTTAGGCGCCAAAAAATAGGTGACTCACATTTACCGACCAACACATTAGGTCGCTCGTTGGAAGAACTTTCCTTTTTTCACGACCAAGGAAGCTCTTAGTCGCAAGAACCATAGCAAATGAGACCCAGATTTTGTTAGTCGCAAAAAGTTGGTCGCAAAGAACACAATTTGTTGTAGTGGCTATTTGTATTTGGATTATGGAAACACCAAATAAAAGGGTAATTAGAGCTATTTGTCTAGAATTTAATGTTCAACGTTTGGTGGGTTTTATTTTTAAGCTTTTTAAATGACATTTGCCTCTTCTCTGAATCAGTCCTCCAAATGATCCATGAGCACTTTTCTATACTAGTGGTTCCCATACTATTTCTCTCTTTCCTGGATGGGATATGTTTTCTTCATTTGCGGTTGGCAGTTGATATATTGGCCTATGATGAATAATTGTCAAAGCCCATGTACATAAAATTTGGTAATTGTCAAGTTTAGTGAATGGTGAAGAATGTAAGGGAATGTTAAAGATAGAAGTTCGGCATACATCCTACTAGGTCTAGTTTGAAAACCAAAAGCTGGTAAATTACTGAAAACTTCTTTTCAAGTGTTGAATTGTGATATCAAAATAACCTCTTGGGGAATCATTGATTCTGCATGGTATAGTGGTAATGGAACTAAAGATTTGACAATAAACTGATAATCAGGCCCTAGCTTTGCGGTTTCTCATTTTTTATTTTGTTATTCGGTTTTTTTCTTTTGGCAGGGACGAGAGCTGTTCCTCAGGGGTAACCAGGATTGGTGTTGAGGACATATAATCAAGCCTAGGTTCCTTATCACAGAAATATGGCAAAGACCACTGGGTCTGGTTAATTGCTAGCCTAAAATAAAAATGTCAATTGCCATCTCTTTTCTCAATATTTCTCCCAATCAGTTATTTTTGGTCCATAATTGAAACTAACCCAAAGATGATGAGAGTTATGTTGTATTTTGTATAATAGTCCAATTACAAAGTGATTGAGACATAAAGCTTAATTTGGTTTGGTCAGTCCAATACGAAGCACGTAATTCAGAATCCCCTTTAAATGTCTAGCAAGATGGTAATTCCTACAGCCTTTTAGAAGTCCCTCAGTTTTTAAAGCGTCCATATTTGTTTATCGACTAAAAATTCCAGCCGGTTGTCTGTTTCCAAACAAATAGATGAAGTGCAATGAGAATAAACTTCTGCTGTAAAAGATGAACATATTTTGTGCTTTGAGGCAGTTACACCACATTTGTTGGTTCTTTACTGTAACTTCTTTAATGCAGGTGGTATGAGTTTGAAGGTGGTGAAAGAGTTGCCTTCAGTTCAAGAGAGAGAAGCAAGAGGGGGAAGATTTGGCAGTGGTGGGCATGGCGGCAGCTGGTGTGCCTCAAGTGCGAGAGAGGGTGATGAAGGTGAGCATGGAATGCTATAAAATGGTAAGAGAAGAAGGTTTCTGCAACTACAAAGCAATCAAGATGCCGAATGATTTGGTGGCAAAGAAGACCGGAATGATTTGATAGCTAATAAAATGGAGATGTGAATCCTAGGCGAATTTGTCTTACAATTGTAAAGTTGAATACTGGAATGTAGCTTTTTTTTGTTTTGCAAATGAGGTTTATACCATTAGAGGAGAATGTACTCTTATTTATTTGGATATGAATGATATTTAGCATGAGAATGTACTCTTATGGTGTTTGTCATGAATGGATAAGTTGGCAATGGATTTTAGCTGTAAATATGGCTTGTGAATGGTGATTTAGAATGAGAAATGTCCGGCATGATGTTCTTCTTGTTGTTTTTGCGGTACTGACTGAGACGCGTGACGTCGGGCTAGGATTAAAGGTATTTGATCGGCCCAGATTTGAACGGCAACTGAACGGGGCCCAAAAAAATCTTGAAACTAAATAATGAATCATAGGGTGTTCGTTGAAAGATCTTAGAGCAAAAAATTCATTATGACCATTTAGAATAAAATGATCAAAAAAATACTATCTTCATCCCGATTAAATTGAATTGAAGATTGGAGCACTTAATTCTTGAATTATATTTTTTAATATGGAAAGGGTGTATTTATAGAAATTAAATAAATAAGATAAAAGTAATTAAATAAATAAAGAAATTAAAAACTGTAAGGGGGTAGTCAGGAAAAAGGGACGTGGGGCCAGGGGTGTGGTGTCAGGGGGAAAAGCACGTTGCCTTTGAGAGAGAGAGAGAGAGAGAGAGAGAGAGAGAGAATTTGTGAGGATGTAAACTCACTGAAGTCCTTGGAGTTAGAGATTAGAGGTTTTTGAAATGGAGAGAGGGAGAGAGAAAGAGAGAGAGAATTTGTAAGGATGTAACTCACTGAAGTCCTTGGAGTTAGAGATAAGAGGTCTTTGAAATGGGGAGAGAGAGAGAGAGAGAGAGAGAGAATATTTGTGAGGATGTAACTCACTAAACCCATTTTGAACCCTGCCAACCACATATATATCTGTGCATAGATTGTGCACAGATTTTATTATGGTGCCCATCACGAGTTTCACACAAATGATTCGAGTTGTTCATTAAATATAAAATATTTTTTTAAGAGTCTCCGTAAAGAATCAGCTCAATCTAATACCTATAAGTGCTCGATCCAATCATCTAAATTTTCATTCAGATTTTTGAGTAATGAAAAGTTAGATGATTAGATCAAGCACCTATAGGTATTGAATTGAGCTGATTTTTTACAGGGATTCTTCAAAAAATATTTTACATTTAATGAACGGCTCGGATCATTTGTGTGGAATATGTGGTGGACACCACAACAAAATTTGTGCACAGATTGTCTATGTGGACAGATTTATCGACCCATTTTCTAGCAAAAAACTGAGCTTTTGTTTGCTTTTGTTTTGTCTAGTACATGATGCGCACAGGAGGGAGAAGGCGAGAGTCTCTTGTGCAAGGATGGATTTTTTAATCTCAACTCATATTGAACCAATTCCAACCCATTTAAACCCATATAAATATGGGTTGATATGGATTCAACCAATTATATAAAATGAACGGATTGAGTTGGGTTCAAAGTGAACGAATTTAAGCGGGTTAAAAAATGTGGGTTAAAATTGTCAATTCTAATTTTACTCTAGCCCAATGTAATTTCCAATGAACAGATGTGACTGTTGGGTTTGAACCGAACCAATGCATGCATATGGAACGTTGCAACTGTTGGATTTCCAACCATTGCATCCTCTAAATTGTGACCCTTTATGAACTAAAATTTTGTACCCTTTCGGACAGGTTTTTGGTTACCTATTTATACATATTCATTTCCATCCATTTCACAGATCGAAAAATTCACATAGCACGCATACATTTGGCACATAGAGTCCGAGAGAGTTCTACATAGTTTTGTTTGTGGGACACGATTCGGAGTGTTACGTTTGCGTGCGTAAAGATCGTTGTATTTTGGGAAGCGGACGTCCAGAATCGGGAGCACCTTGGCGATGGCAAAATATACTTTAAGGACACAGTGATCCATCGCTGAACTCGATCTATATTTCATCTTCGTCGGTGTCTGCAATCAGTGAGTTGTAATTTCCTCTTACTGTTACTGTAAAATCTGTTTCCCACTGGCTTAATTCATTTGTTCACACAATTTCCATTAGTTTCTGACTTATTTGTTCTGATTACACACAAGTGTACTATTATAGTACACAGAAGTATTATTTCCTTATTAATATTATAACAACATCAACCTTCAATCCCAACTCACATGATGGAACAATTATCCGGGTTGTGGTCCCTAATCTCATACACATGACCCGCTCCATAAGGATACGGGTAAGGGTAATACCCCGCTACTGGAACTGGCGCCGTGGCCTCGTTTTTCTTCTGATCGCCGCCGCCGTTTTTCTTCTCCGGGACCTGGCCCACGCTCACCAGCTCGGAAGAACCCACGCTCTTCTTCAGCAACTCTGTTAGACCGACTGCATCGATCCCGTCTCCGACCACCTCTAGTTGGTTCTTGTCCTGTCCTGAAAGAGCTGCCGATTCCACCCCTACAATCATACAAATTACACCACATGATTACTTGATCAGTGTATGTTGTTTCTTGAAACTCTAATTGAATCATAGTCTTCAGCAAAATTAATTATTTTCTCAAAATTGAATTGGAAATGACTTGTGCAGTCCAAGCGATCGCGTGTATTTAATGGTCCAGATTTGTTTTGATATTCTTACGTGTAGGAATATACTTTTACCCGTAAGAATTTGCAACATATCTAAACCATTAATTGACAACCAGATTGGACTGTAAATGCTTCTATGCTTTCAATGGCAAAGAAGCCAGACCCAATTGAATTCTTTCGAAGCCGCAAGTGAACCACAAATAATTGCTCTTTCCCAACCGTTGTGTAATGTAATAAAAATTTAAACAGGAGTAGATATATATGGGTAAAGTATGGATTACCTTCCTATGGTTTAGCTTTTTGACAAATGACCTTCTTGAGTTTTGTTAACGACCAATTTGCCTCTATATGATTTTAGAGTAAAGTGCAACTCTAACTCAGTTAACAGAAAATGATAAATGGCTAGAATACCCTTGTACTTTGATTTGGGATAACTCTCTCTCTCTCTCTCTCTCTCTCTCTCTCTCTCTCTCTCTCTCTCGGAGATAAGGCATACAAATGAACGGATTAAAAAAAACAGACACAAATGAAAATGAATTGACCTAAAATAATAGTTCATTTTTTTTCCAATAATTCTTATTTTATTCTTAGATGCAATTCTTTGTTTTCCCTTCTTAACTTTTTATGGAAAAAGCATTCCAAAGTATAAATCAAAGTTGTTTGCTCATCCCAAAATTTATTACTTCAAAATTTCGGAAAAAAAAAAAAAACTAAGGTCGATACTAATCATACCACTCATTAGTTTTGCCTCAATTGTCCCTCCAACCCCGAGAATATATGTTCCTATATATGCTCATTTTTTTTTATAAATAACTTTACCTGCATTTCTAATGCAAGCATGAGGTGTTCGCTGAAAATATGTTGAGTTTGTGTTCTGAGAGCTCTTTTCAGCCAATCCTCCATTTTTTACTAAGAAGAGGAGCGGATCATGTTCTGATGTTCTTGTTGGCTACTGGCAGATCTCATCAACATAGATTCGTCGCATATGAAGGACTTTAGGGGAATGGATTTGGAGGGTTTGTCAAGCAACGGATCCACTCCTCAACCCGTTTTAAACCTAGATACCACCAAGCCAAACAGTAACGGAGGGCCTCCAAAGTGGCCCGTGCTGTTGGTTCTGAACCCCGCAAAACACTGTTTTGAACTTGTATGAGAGAGAGAGAGAGAGAGAGAGAGAGAGAGTTTCAGGAGGACAACATCACCGGCATCGTAGGATCTTCATCTGCCCTCAGATCCGGCAATGGAATTTCTGGGAGGTTTGATTTCGTGTGTGTGCGAGAGAGAATGTTGAGGAGGGGGCTGGATGGTAGTATTGGAGAAGAAGATGAGAAGGGTAGTGCTGTCATTTCATAACAAAAATTACCATTAGTCAATTTTTCTTTTCCATTCCCAATCTCAAAATGGGCATATATTGTACACCTTCCGTCAATTTAAATAAAAAAATGTAACGGTAGCACTTTACTCAAAAACCACAGGAAGGCAAATGAGTCATTGGTAAAGCTCAAGCAGGTCCAAATGGGTCATTAGTAAAGTTCAAGGAGGTTATCTGTCAAAAGGCAAAATTTAACGGTAGCACTTTACTCCAAAATCACAGGGAGACAAATGGGTCATTAGCATAGTTTTAAATATCGGCCGGTACGAACTGTATTGGCCCGGTCATACCGGAATTTGAGGGTTCCGGTTCGGATATAGGCCGGTATAACGGGGAGACTGGAAATCACAAGTGAACCGGCCAATTTCCGGTACGTATCGGTCTGTAACGGATTTTCGAGGCCGGTTCGGGAAGAAAAAAAAATTTCAGGAAGGGAAAAAAAACGTTTCAGAATTTTAGCAAAACGTGGGCCTAATCGAGTGCGTGCGCGAGGCTCAAATCTCAAATCCCGGATTTGCACCCCTCCTGTGCAATTAACTCATGACGCGCACCCGGTTAACTGGTCTTCGAATCAGTTTTCCAAATTGCCGCTCATTTTTCTGAGCGCGCGAGACCTCTCCTTGAGTCCTCATTTACAACCTCACTAAAGTGCAAATTCATTTAAAGTAGATAAAAGTTTTGTAACTTGTAAATGTGGGACTAGAGAAAAACACCATGTTTAACAAATACACACTAAAGTTTCAACATAAACTAGTTGTGGCTAGCGATTATCGGATATTTCACATGAAGAGAATGGGCTATTACATGTCTTAAATTAATTAAAATGTGATAATTTAATTCAATGTTGGGGCAAAAGCCGCAAAAGTATATTTTTCAAGTTTTATAAATGTTGCTGATGATTTTTAAAAATTTACGACCGCGACAACCGATTCCCGCGACGTATTACCGATATATTCCAATACCGATATACCGCGGCCGATATCGCGACGTAAAACTATGGTCATTAGTAAAATTCAGAGAGGTCCAAATGGGTCATTAGTAAAGCTCATGAAGGTTATCTGTCAAAAGACAAAATTAAATGGTAGCACTTTACTCTAAAACCACAATAAGGCAAATGGGTCATTAGTTAAGTTCAAGAAGGTCATCTGTCAAAAGACAAAATCATAGAGAAATAATCTGTACTTTGCCATGTATATATTTACCTGAAGCACCAACTGCAATCTTCATGGCTTTGGACCGACACTTCGGTTCGTTCATGGGTACTTTAATAACTACCTTTTGCTGCGTAGCCAAAACAAAAATCCAAATTAGCATTGGGAAATCAAACTTTCAAGACTAGAACGCAGTTCTACTTTTCGACTGAAATTACTTTATAGGACTTACCTTCCCCATTTCTGGTTTTGGGTTGCTGTGAGTTATGGGTTGCAAAGCTTTTGGCAGAGGTTTAGGGTTGCTGTGAGTTATGGGTTGCAAAGCTTTTGGCAGAGGTTTATAAGAGAGAGAGAGAGAGAGAGAGAGAGATAGAGGAGGAGGAGACGATGATGTCGTGAGGTAGAAAGATATTAGGTAGCTATAGTATTTATAGATCTCTTTTGTTTTATTTTTAAACTTCTTTTCTAAAAACAATCACTCTGTTCGGTTCCTTTTAAGAGTTGAGTGGTAACGAGTGGAGAGAGATAGAAAGAAAGATTTATTGAAAACTGTACCAAGAGTTAAAAGTAACTCTAAAAAAAGAGGAACCAAAAGTAACTCTAAAAAAGAGGAACCAAACAGAGTGAAGGTGATTTTTAAGTTTGAAATTATCTTTTTTTTCTTTTCCAAAACTTCTTTTTTCTAAGAAAATAGAACACCCTTCCACTACGTCAACAAAAATGAGCAACACACTTGCAAACCCGTAAAACGTGTCCATCCGGTGGTTGCAAAATTATGGACCTTTTGGACCCAAAAGGAACCCCGACTCCAGCCTTGCAGCTGGCCCGTTTTGTCCAGTGGCTCTAAAATTATCAACCTTTTGGACCCAAAACGAAGTCGTTGTTTTTGATCAGCAGCAGAGGGTGCCCCGACTCCAGCGTTGTAGCTGGCCCGTTTTCGGGCTTGTTCCAGGCCTGTTTGAATAATCGAAATCGTTTACTTTGTACAACTTGTTGCGAACTGTAATCATGACAATAATCATATTCATTGGATATTGATTAATATTTCTTAAAAGCACATTTGTTTTGAGAAAAATAGACTCAGGGCAGAGGATCAAATCCATTTTTCTCAAGGAAAATGTGTTCGGAAAATATCGATTTTGGTATCTAATGAGCATGATTTTTATCAGGGTTGAAGTTTGCAACGAGCTCTATAAATTGCACGATTTAGATTGCCAAAATGAGCCGACTGCACGCTGCACTTGGGGTTGCCCCAACAGCTGATAAGCCTCTTCCTATCAAGTATGGGTCCCAAACGTCGTGCACATCCCGGAAGGAGTCCACTGGGCTTGGAACTCTGAACGAAACCCCACAGATATAAATTTTTTAAAAATGTAACGATAATAAACGGTGACTTTGACTAGTTCAAAGTCTATGGAGGGGGGTCACAAGGTTTTTTTTTTTGATCCGCAAGGGGGGTCACAAGGTTAACTCATGAATTTTTGGGTGCTGAGCGGGTACCACGTGACAGTATTCGTCGGAAATTTTGGAGGGTCCAAATTTTTTTCTTCTTTCTCCTCTCACCTCATCACTCTCTCTCCTCGTTTTCTTTCTCTCTAAAATTCGAACCGTCCAAAAACACTTTTAGACGACTGAGATCACTAACGGTATATCACATGAATGTTACCGGTCTGGCACCCATACTCTTCTCCCATCGTACACGCTTAGAAATCAAAGAAAACGGATCTTGTTTGACACGTTCTTCGTCCCAAATTCTTTGTCCGATCCGCAAAACTGAGTGTTAAAAATAATACAATTTTTAAAGAAAAAATGTAAACTTTTTTCACAAATTAAAAATACTCATTGATTTCTAATAAGTTGTTGAAAAACTTTTGATTTTTTCTTGCAAAAATTGTATTATTTTTAACACTCCGCTTCGCGGATCGGACAAAGAATTTGGGACAGAGGGAGTAGATCTCGATAATATTTTTGTTACTCCCTCCGTCCGGATTTAATTGTCCCTAGTTCTATTCTAACCGTCTAAAAAATGGATTATATCTTTGAATCATTAATGAATTTCATATCGAATATGAATCTTATTTAATAGATCTCAATTAGTCATATAATATAATATTTTTGAAATCACGTAAAACATTATAAATTGCAATATATAATCGATTGAAAAATGATACAAATTTCAAAAAAAGACTATTAAAACCGTACGAATGGAATAGTATTTAGTGGAGAATGCCTAGTACTTTCTCGATGCTTAGCCGAATGATGTGCAAGTTTCTCGATGCTTAGCCAGTGGCCAGATTAGATCTAATCTTATACTACTCTGGGGAGGACTAGTAGGTATATTTGTGTGTGGCTATGGAGAGATAATGCTGCTCCTATTTTGGCTGTTTGTTTGCTCCTTAATTGGTGTTCTGGTGTTTCGTTGTTATCTTGCTAACTTTCTCTTCTTGGTTTTTCACTTTTCTTATTTTATTTGAGGAGTTTGTGCCACCTTCGTTCGGGATACTCTCCTTTTCATGAGCGTGGATTGCCACCTTCGTTCAGTTTTTCAATTTTTCTTTTAACTCGATGTACTTTCTGTGTTCGACTACCATTCAAGGGAGTATCAAAATTGCCATCCCATATATTTTGCATATAGGGATTATAAAATTCAAAGTCAACATCTGTAGTGAAGGGAAATATTCGAAGGTCCAAAAGGTTCAGATGGGTCACAAGGGATTCGCTGTGTTATTCTTGACCAATTAATTATCTCAGTTCATCTGTTCCCAGAGGAACCCAGGTACGTCATTTGTACGTGTTATCCGAAGAATAAAAAGATTCTAAGAACCTAGCCGAGCTACGATGCCAAAGCCGAAGGATGTTATACTCGTTTCGTTCGGGTAACTTTACTCGCTCGGTAAACTGCTTCATCTGATGTTGGTCGTTTCTTCGGCCGTGATGGCTTCACTCGGAAACCGCCACTCCAGAACCTTCTAGAAGCTTCCAAGGATACGTGGGGGAGCTTCTTTGATAAACGAAGTGACATCTCTGATTGATGTGACTCCTCTAGCTCTGACTAGGCGGCTCCCCAATCCCTAACAAGCGGCAGTCATTTAATGCCTCTAACTCGTGATGTCATCCGAGCGTTACTAGGCACGTGGGTGGCAGAGACAACCTGTTCTACACTCCCTCATCAGCCTTGCGTATAAATTGACGAGAACCTCCTCCTAGTAAAAGGTGGAGATCTCTAAACACTCTTCTTCCTCCCAAACATATTTCTTACCAAACTTCTTTCATCTAGCTCCTCTTTCTGACTAGATCGTCGGATCTTCTTCCCGGAGGAACAACTCCCTCCGGTTTTGCAGGTACTAGAAGAACGACGCCATATTTCCCGGTTCAAACGGGTCAAGACGGTGAACTAGAAATCAGCCCCCCACAACATCCTTTCAACCTAAATCTTGAAATTTATGTGGTTTCATTTCGTCAAGTGTAGAGGAGCTGTCACGTGATAGTTTCTCCCCTCGGAGCAAAAACAAGAAAATTTGACAAACAATATGAAAAACCAACTTGGAAGAGTTTATGCGACCAATATAGGAAGACTGAGAAAAGCTTATCCATTTATGCCATGAAATTACTCCCATATTATTGTTCCAACTAGCGGGCCTTGTTCGTTTTGTGGTTGGCATAGGTTGTGATTATGTGCATTGAATTCACTTTCTAACATCTCTAGTGAGGCCATTTAACGCTAGAAATGAGCCACATCAGCCGATTTGTGAGGGAAATGGATGAAGGCTAACGGCAAGTGCCTCAATTTGGAGATTTTGAAAGTCCAAGTGTTTAATTGAAATAAAATGAAGTTTAGGTGTTTTAGTGACATTAGAGTGAAAGTTCAGGTGCCCTTTTGAAATTTTCCCAATCGAGAATGTGAAAGATGAATCTGAGAGGGAGGATGAGGCCTCTATTTTTTTTTTTTTTTTGGAGTTTTAACTTTCTTTTTATCTATCATCATATGGTGCGTTTTGTAAAGAGTTGGTATTGTTGTTTTGTGGCTTCTCGGTCTTGTTCCCGCCGTTTTTGAGTTTGGTAATGTGTTGGTAGACGTGGGTTGTGAGGTTTGTCTTTGGTGGTTCGGTTAGGTTTTTGGGTGTCTTTTTAGATTTTCCTCTTGCTTTGTTTTGCTATTTTGGTTGGCATCTTGTCCTTCTTCTTCGGTCCTGGGTGACATATGTTAGTGTGGCTTTGCTTCGTTTATGCTGTGTTTGGATAAATTTTTTAAAAGTTTTTTTATAGTTATAAGTGCAGAGAGAAATAGAGTAATGATCAAAAATAAAGGTTATAAGTGAAGAGAAATAGAAAGAGAAATGAAAATCATGATTGAAAATATGAGTAATGAGTAGAAAGTACTCCCTTTTTTTTTTTGATCCGCCCAAATTTCATTCATAATAAAAAATGTCATACGGCATCTATAGATTTCAATCAAAACCACGAAAAGGAACAAGAAGAAGATTTGGAAGGACAAATTGCAGCCTAAGACCAAGGACCTCTTCACACCGCTACTTACTCAAAGGGTGGGTCAGGACACGTGTAGTATGAATCCAGACAACAATTACCTTCAAGAATCAGAACCCTAATCGTAGTGATCAATACAACACAAAGAAATCTGTCTTTCCCTATGCAGTAATCAAAAAGCCACAATGCTGGCAAAACCGCGAAGCAAAAACACAAAGTGATTTCCCTTCGCAGGTGTGGACGCCACTCCAAAGAGCAAACTCCCACTGGCACGCAGAGTTCAGGCCGCGAAAGGGCAACCGTTGAAAATCAACATAGCTCCGCGGCCACGGCAGGCAGACAACCGATCAGAGGCAGCTACCAAACCAAGACAAAGAAAACTAACCATATGCAAAGTTACTTACCCACCACCGCACCCTCCGGATCTGGGGGAAACCCAGACCAAAAACAAAGCCGGACTGAAAAAACAGCCGTTGAAAACAGGACCGAAACGAAACCCTACCAGAAAGGGAAAACCCTAACCCCAATACCCCATTATTACCTCGACGCTGGCCACCATTCACCGGATCTAAGCGGAAAGGGCTGAGACCGATCGAAAACAGGCCCACTGAAAAGTACTCCCTCTGTCCCACTTTGTTGTACTCTTATTTCTTTTTGGGATGTCTCAAAATGATATGCTTGTTTCAAAACTTTCCAATTTTGGATTACTATATTACCCATCATTTCTCCATTTCAAATTCAAATTTTGAATTTGATTTGAAAGAAAAGTGGAGCAAATTAATGACATGACATGACAAGAAAGTTAACAAAAAGTCATAACTTACAAAGGGATAAAATGGTAAAATTGACATAAAGTCAATGTAATTATAATCTTTCCTTAGTTTACGTAAAAATCAAAATAAGCGCAACAAAGTGGGACAGATGGAATAATAATTGGAAGTAGGGGTAGTGAATATTTTTTGAATTGGAATTTTTTTTTCCAAAAACTAATGCTTTGTTTGGAACATTTTTTGAAAAAGTAGTAGGGGTAATAAGTGGAGAGAGATAGAGAGAGAAATAATTGGAAGTAGGAAGAATCTAGAGAAAATCTTTTGAAAAATGTTATTCAAAAAGAGAAGCAAACACAGCATAAACCAAACAAGGCATTAATCTTTGTAATTCTTTATAAAGATTAATAAAATCTTCTTGCTTAGGAAAAGAAAGGGGAATGATCGCATCACTTTAGGAGAATGTTTTTTTTTTTTTGATCCGACTTTAGGAGAATGTTAACATCAATTAATTGATGGCTTTGCAGAACCTGGATTTCATCGCATTTGTGTGCCGCGAATAGAGGAGAAAAAATAAATAAGTATTACCCAGTGGGTGGTTCCGACATTTTTTTGCAAAGAGAGAGAAATTTTTTTGCCATCGATGAGCGATGTAGATATTATTTCTATTGAATAAAAAATTTGCACCAAGATTAGATTAATTGCCCTCCTACAATTTTGGACAGACTTGCAATTAAAATTAAAGAAATATTAATGTTGCATCGTAAAAGGATGGGTTAGGATCAATACACTATTTCAATATGGTACGCATGTTTTCGGTTTATCTCTAGTACGCATATTTTCGTAAAGCAACATATAGGGGTGTACGGTAAACTCCTAATTAGTACTTAACAGATAGGTTTCGCCTTTTTTTTGTTATGAAATTTTTTGTAGCCAAATTTTTTATTTTTATTTTTAAAGTGAACCATAGGCTTCTCCATGTATCAAAACCAGGGGCACCCCTTGTATATTCCGCCACTGGCTTTGCGCCGGGTATATTCGCAAAGATAAATAAAGTGATACACCTGGTAGAATACTTCTGAAGTGACGATGATATAAAAAATTATAATGCTGGATAAGATTTTTTTTTTTTTTTTCCTTCTTAGAGTTAAGAATAAAAATAAAATAACCCCGTATGAATCGGTGCATAGGGTTGATAGAGACTGCTGTTGTTTTCATTGACAATGACGTAAACTAATATCTTTGTCACTCTCTAGAATCACGCTCCTCAACACCGACAGTGCAAAATAAAATATTACAAATAGGAACTAAAAGTATATGATTTAAAAACGATTCGAGCTCCAAATCTGAGGTGATAGTTGAGATCCAAAATTTTAAGAGGGAATAAACTTCAAAATCTAAGACTTGACCATCAGACTAACCATTTTGAAACCAAACTTGCATGAGAGAGAGAGAGAGAGAGAGAGAGAGAGAGAGCAGCAAAAAACATTTTGGAGGTAATAAGTGATCATTTGATCCGAAGACGCCAGTTTGATTAGGCAGCCTAATTACGACTTGCGTCCCAGAAATGTTGTCCTCTCATAAGGGGGATAGCGTTCAAAGGAACGGTTGCGATTTTCATTGTCTCATAAAATACTCCTCCTTCAGTCACTCCTCTCGATGAGCAAAAAGACTTTAATTTGCTAAGTTGGGAAAAAAAATTACATGAAAACCCCGAAATTAAAAAATAAAAGCCAATTAGTGTTCATGAAGACAACATGTATTAAGGACACGGCTTCTCTGCCGTTTGAGTGAGGACTGCACTGTGTAATTCGGACCCGGGGCTCTGCCGCCCCCATGGGCGCAGTAGCCCTTGCCCAGGCCAGAATGGCACCGTTTGTCCTTTAAAAAAAAATTTTAACTATCAATTTGCAATCCTATGGAGCAGAAACGTGATTATAAGAGCCCTAGAGACAAAATTTGATTATGTCTCTTTAGAATAATATGATCAAAATAATAAGATCTTCACATCCGTTCAAACGGATTAAAAATTGGAGCACTTAATTTTTTTAACTATAGTTTTTAATATATAAACGGTCTAAAAAAATTAACTAAGAAAATTTTCACTCCGTTTGAATCGGTGCAAAGATCTTGTTATTCTGATTATATTAACAAGATCTTTGCACCTAATGTTTTGAGACCGTTTATATATTAAAAAATATGGTCAAAAAATTAAGTGCTCCAATTTTTAATCTGTTTGAACGGGTGTGAAGATCTTATTATTTTGATCATATTATTCTAAAGAGACATAATCAAATTTTGTCTCTAGAACTCTCATAATTACGTTTTTGCTCCATAGGATTGCAGATTGATAGTTAAAAATTTTTTTTTTAAAGGAGAAACGGTGCCGTTCTGGCCTGGGCAGGGGCTACTGCGCCCAGGGGGCAGAAGAGCCCCCGGGTCCGTGTAATTCGGCAAACTCTCCGACCCCATTTTGGGTTCATTTTGAAGATTGGTTTCGCTCACATTGCAAAGCCCGTTGAGCACTAGAGTCACGTAAATAATCAAGTCAATCGGATACAAAATAATATCTAATCGCAACAAGTTTATATGGAAAACAAAATGAATAGGGCACACTGGATTAATTTTAACTTGAAGAGCATATTTGTTTCCGTATGAATGTGAGATGTGATCAGATATTTAAAGTTAATTGAAACCCATTTACATTAAAAAAAAAAAATTATGATTCTATGTCCCCATATTTATCTTTAAGCATAGATGTATTTCAAAAACACTACTTCCTCCATCCCGATTTGTTTGTCAACTTTTTGACTTTTTAATGTCCCAAAATGTTTGTCCATTTAACTTTTTAATGAACTAAATATCTTTTTTGCCCTTGTTTTTTTTCAAATAAAGTAACTTTTTAAAAAGTTAAGAGGGTAAATGTTGGAAAGTTAAATATTTGTAGGTGTAATCATTATGTGTTCTCTAAAAAGTTGAATTCCAAAAAATGGACAAACAATTTGAGAGAGATGGAGTATATCAGTTGATATGTGATGGATATATTTCCTAATATAGCTAATGTTCCTAAGGAATTTTAAAAAGTTCCCTAATATAACTAATGTTCTTGACGAGTTTTAAAAAGTGAAGATTTCTAATAATTTGCTTTGTTTGGATTGCAATTTGAAATTTTTTTAAAAAAATAGTAGGGATAATGAGTAGAGAGAGATAGAGAGAGAAATATTGAAAGTAGGGAGAATCTAGGGAGTATTTTAAAAAAAATGCTTTTTAAAAACCAAAAGGAACAAGGCAATTTGGGCTCGAGAAGAATCCACAAAGAGTACAACAGGACCATCCATCTCAGCTGGGAAAATTACACCAAATCCCTGGAAGTCCTGACTCAGAACGAGGAAGGAAGATGCAAATTACACCAAATCCCTGGAATTAGAGATTTGTGACCGTTGAACACAGTAATCAAACATAGTCCTGATCAATACAAGGAAGATGCAACGAAACTATATTTTGAGAATGATGGACACGGTTTAGGCGCAGTTTACGGTGGACCTTGACTTGCTTTTCTCTGAGCCCTCCTGACCTCTCAGGGCTCTGGGCCCTCCTGACCCCCCCCCCCCCCCCCCCCCCCCCCCCCCCCCCCCCCCCCCACCACCCCCGCCCCCCCCAGGGGCTAATATACCGGAGTACTAGTCGTTTTGAGAGAGACAGATAGACTTTGTGGCACAAAATTATCAAATGGTGCCAAAGTTCAGCAATGTATGTGGACCCAATCAAATTTTGTTGGCTGAATGATGATTCTACGTTTCTTCCCTCCAAATTGGGTCCACATATTTCACTAATCGAAAGGAATCACTTTAAATACTTCTCCTACGATCCTACCTATGGTTAATGATGTGACATAGGTAGTTTCGTTAAATATCGATAATGATAAGGATATGAATGTGCAAGGACGGAACTAGAATTTCGTAAACGCGGGGGTCGAACAACGAGATTTTAAAATTTCAATGTTCGGGAATGTAGTAGTTTGTTTGTGTTAGATTTTGAGGGAGGTTTTTTCGATAATAAGTGGAGAGAGATAGAAAGAAAAATGAGATTAATAATTTAAGAAAAAATTTATGAAAGACCATACGCAGAGAGAAAGATGAACACATTCTTAAAGCATTTACATGTTTAAATACTATCCAATACAAAATACAATATCTAAGTGTTCTTAATAAACAAAAAATAATTAATATTAATATTGAAATTTTAAATAAATAAAAAATCTGAAACAACGCGGGGCCGGTGGCCCCCATATGCCTATATGTAAATCCATCTCCGTGAATCTGTTCTGAGTCATTTGATGCTTGTGACTCGTGAGTCTCATCAATGTATTATGAAACTCAAGTGCGTTTTTAGACAAACCTGGACACAAATATGACGAGATCTCTGGCTCTACACAGTCACACTACTCTTTAATTTGCTGCTATGTCAATCCATATTACAGAATAAATACTCTGAATAACAAATTAACTTCCTAAACCAAATAGAAGTTTCTCTAAGAAACTAAATATATCCACACTAGTGCACCCCACTAATGGCCCAGATTTGTTGGGATTAAACGCAAAAACATTCAAGAATCGAGATTCGAGACATAAGCACAATTACAACTAATGGAAGTATGATGAAAAAAATAAAATAGAGAGAGACACCCAAGTATTACGTGGTTTGGCAAAAACACGTCTATTTCACGGAAAGTATCCCGTTCATTCACTATGAGAGAATTAGTATAAGAGAACACCAAAATTTGAAAACCCAACCCCTTATAAACTCACTCTCACCAAGGACCCACTCTCACACTTAATACAAGACTTGACTTTTACACTTGTACACACTGTTTTTACACCTCTCTCACTGCCGAAAACTTCTCCTCCATGCAGCCCTTGTAAAATACATCTACTGACCCATGTATTAATTCCATAATGCATGTTCCCATGAGAAGACAGAAGGACACACGGCTAATAAAAGCAACTGGCACTTCGGTAATAGTAATAAGTTTTTGATAGATATATGACTGAAAAAATTGTTGAGTTGGTAAAAAAAATTTTGTCAATGAAACCAACTAATAAAAAAATTTATTAATAGAAACGCGATTGTAAAATGCGTTACATTTTTAGTGATTTTTTTTACTATAAACTGGACACCAGGTAAATTCATTACAGCTGTCCATAAAAGTGCAATAATTCTACAACCACACCCACTACACATACTCAAATACACACCCACACACACAAGTGTGTGGGCTCCACATACACTGCACACTCTAATTTGTGTGGAGTCCATACACTTGTGTATATGGGTATGTATTTAAGTGTGTGTTTAGGTGTGGTCCTAGAACTACTCATAAAAGTGAGGTTATTGAAAACTTTCAAACTTGTCAGACAAAAATGCACTCCATGGGTATCAAAAAGAAAAAAAAATTGCACATGAGAGGAGGACCACTAGAATTTTTGTTAACCTTTGCTTTTGAGTGGAAGGCTGGAAGCTATGGACAAAAACTTTTGCAAGTGCTGGTGATATCAAAGCTGAGAATTGTGAAATGCCGTCAGTATAAAATTACGTCGATATATATCACCCATTGTGGGGTTTTTTTTTTCCACGTTGCATGCTAACGTGTGGTTCTTGTTTAGAGCCTTATTTTCTTTCTCAGTCGTTCTCAAACCCAGATAAAGAAGGAGGGTTATACGTTAGGTAGCTAATAGCTTGCACGTAAAAAGCCCGTCAGATTTTTATGACATGTCCAGCGATGCTTTACGGGATATAATGTTGACATATTAAGAAACAATAAATGAGCAAGATGAGTGTAGTGAAAATGAGAACATTGAGGTGGAAATATGGTAAGACTAGAAGAAACATGATTAGAAATGAAACAGTTTGTGAGATGGTAGGTTTAGCAGCCATAGAGGAGAAGTTGAGGAAAAATAGGTTAAATTGATTTGGGCATGTCTACCGTAGACTAGGAGATACAGTAGTTAAGAGAGCGAATATGATAGCTTTAGGTAGAAATATTACGGGGAGTGGTAGACCTAAATTGACATTAGATGTTGTACGCAAAGATAGGTTTGTGTGAACAGATGGCCCTTGTGTAGCAGGCCGAGCGAAATGGCTCGTGCCATTCCGAACGTGATTCCGTGGTCCAATTCAATCCAAATCAATTTACCCTTGACATTCGGCATGCCGATGGCCTCGTCCGAGGATCCTGTCAACTACGGTTCGCTTAATCGACTCGGCCTCCGGTCTCCTAATAGACAGGAAGCACGTTCGGTTAGGGATTCTCCAACGGCCGCGCACCACTCTCGGTATACGTGAAAAACAAGTCCGTCGGTGTAAAATCGAGATTCTGACTCTTGATTAGAGCAACGACCGACATGATTATTCGATAACTATTAATTGCAAGCTGGTGGGGGGCCAAGCTGAACCTCCAAAGTATCTCCCTGAGGAAGGGATGGAGGGGGAATCGGAGCCCAGCCTCACAGATGGCCATCAGCGGCACGGTGATATGCTCGGGACGATGCTCCCTTCTGTCTTTAATTTTAGTACTCTTGACTCGGTGGATCAGCACGTCGTCAGGGATATTATATTTTACTCAAAACGCTTCATACTCCCCAGGATCACCACTGAAGTAGTGGGCATAGAGGCATAACAGGCCTTTATCAAAAAGATCAGCATCACTCGGTACAAACGTCAAAGCTTCGGCTCCAGATATGAGCCAAGACTTGGCCTCGTGCCCCATCTGAGGCTTGGTTTCAGATTGTGTTTCTGAAGTGAAGCTGATCTCGGGGTCGGTCGTGAAGCCATTCGCGGCGTTTTCATAATCACGCTCGGCGTTCGAATCGTCGGAAGCAGGAGAAGTTGCCGACATCCGAGTGGAGACAGATTCGTCCGTTCGACCTCTTCTACTTCTACGTTCTTCAAGAATCTCACTAATGAATCGTCGATCGGATTCAGTCTCTGAACAATCCGAGTCTGAAGACATGTTGATGACCTCATGAGCCAGACCTAAGAAAAGAACAAAGGGGCAATAAGCAATTGAAAGCTGCGTCGACAAAGAAAATAATCGAGAAGTTCAGCTCATCCTATCGGCTCACGAGTCATTGCTATCCTAGAAGGGGCTCGGCATTCCTAAAAGTCGTTCTATGTTCGGTATAACAATTAGAAGAAGATCAAGTTCGGCTGTCTATCCCCATCAAGAGAAATCATTCGGATGGTCCCTAACATCCCACTGGGGCTCGGAAGAACAGGTTGAATCTGGGGACAAACATTACTGTTCACCTCTAGTTTTCTATAGTTCGCTTAGAATGGAAACAACTCTCAATCACCTCAAAAACACCAGAAAACATATGAAAAATGAAGAAAATCGGAAAGCAATGAAGGATGACATACCTAAAGATTTATGCTAAAATGAGGCTTGAAGTCGAAGATCTGGACCTGAATCAAGTTCTGGAGCAGAGTCCTAGAGAGAGAAGCTCTGAATGCTAGAGATAGAAAATGCAGGAGAACTTTCTCTCTCCTCCTTTGTCGTTATTTATAGATGGAGCGGGCGTTTCGAATTTCCCGCCCATCATTCCATCGCCGAACCACTCGCCAACCGCAGCGTGACACGTGGCAACTCAAAGCTCTCCCCACACCAACCGTCTCTTCGTCTGCCAAGGCGTCCTTTCAACTTACAACACCTATCCAGATGCTTGACAGTTGTCATCCCCATTTGGGGCTCGAATAAACCCGTTGCAATTTCAAAGGAAGATCTTCGGCTTGGGACTGAAGCTCGGCCTAATCGGAAATCAATTCATATCGAGCAGAGGACCTCGACACAAATTGAGGGGATATTGTAGCAGGCCGAGCGAAATGGCTCGTGCCATTCTGAACGTGATCCCGTGGTCCAATTCAATCCAAGTCAATTTGCCTTTGACGTTCAGCATGCCAACGGCCTCATACCGAGGATCTTGTCAACTACGGTTCGCTTAATCGACTCGGCCTTCGGTCTCCTAACAGACGGGAAGCACGTTCGATTAGGGACCCTTTGACGGCTACACACCACGCTCGGTACTAGACGAGCGTGGCCAACACTCTAGCTCACCCGCATGGGAATAACAATCTTGGCTATGATGACGATCGTGACGTCATCCGAGCAGTTATTAGGATAAGGATAGGGGCACATGAATGTGCCAGCTCATCCTATAAAAGGTTACAAAACCCTAAACGTGACGTAAGGGTGACATCAGCCGACGCGTGTTAAGTGTTGGTGCAATCTTGGAGACCAAGCTAGGAGCTCCCTATAAATATCCCATTATGCCTTCCTGGAAAAGGTACGCACAACTCAACCCAAAAACTCTAGTTCTTGGTTCTTCTTTTCCCCTCTGCAAGTGTACTGATTCTTGCACCGGAGGGCCATTCCAGAGAGCCTCCGGTGTGGTCTTTAGTTGTGCCTCATTTTGCAGGATAAGGAGAAGGCAGGGAGCAGGTCTTTAATCCTGGGTCAAAAGAATGCATCATCATGAAAGGAGGCCCACACCTTGACAGAGTTCAATGGAGAAAAATGATTCACGTAGCCGATACCAAGTGATTGGGACATAAGGCTAGATTTGGTTTGGTTATTATTTTCATAAAACACAAGTAATCAGGTGTATCCAAGTAAGCAATGATAAAAAAAAAAAATGAGCTCTTTTAATTACTGGGGAAAAGTTTGATTTTTTTGATGGTCACAATTACAAGAAATTGTTATTAAATTAACGTTCAAAAATGTGTTTTTTGAAATATTTATCTCAGCAACTTTTGGAATAGAAATAATTTTGGGAAATTTTAAAATTAATTTGGACCTATTTAAATTGTTTTTGGACTTAAAATAAAGGTAGGTCTACTTCAAGCCCAGTCAAGTCTAAGAAGCCCAAGAGGCCCAGCTTAACAACCCAATCATAGGCCCGGTCAAGCCATAACAAATGAAAAGCGTTATTCCTACAAACGCTTTTTGTTTAACTGTCAAACATTACGGCCAGGACGAAAAACCTCTCGGCAAATACACAAAAGTTTGCGGTCGTATGCAACTTACTAGCTCTGGCCGCACCAAATGAGAAGCGTCAGTAGCAACCACGCTTTTATCTTAACTATCAAAACCCTGTCTAAATTACTCCATTTTTAACTGACTTTGACGAATAAAGCAAAACACGAGGAGTTGGAACCATAGGCACCGTCGTCGCAGCGGCGTCCATGCTATGCCCTCCTCTCCTCCTACTTTCTCTGCACCGACCATCGATCCAAATCCTCGTCAACAAAGAAGGAATCAAAATAAAAAACTGGACTAGCTCGTTGACGCCATTGGCCACACCCCCTTGATCAGAATCAACAGCCTCTCCGACGCCACTGGCTTTGAAGTAACTCTAATTCTCTCTCTCTCTCTCTCTCTCTCTCTCTCTCTCCATCCAATTATTCGTCAACTGGGTTAATGCCTTTTATGTTGGGATTTGTAATGGGTGTTGTTTATTTTGGGTTTTGGTTGTATTTCAGATTCTGGGTAAAGTGGAATTCGTGAACCCAGGAGCTAGGGAGTGTGAAAGATAGGGGTCGCAACGAAAATTATTTGAGAGGTGGGTTTTTTCGGCTTAAAATGTTGGAATATTTAAATATCAATCCTCTTTATTCATGACATGTAAGAATTCATCCTGCCATTTTTTCATACTTATGATTTTATTCTTTTAGTGTGTGAATTACTTTTTTTACCCTTTTCACTATGATATACATATATTATGTTATATTGTTTTCCCAATTTAATTGGATTGGATTGGATTGTTTTCCCAATTTAATGGGATTTGGTAAATTTCAATATGATTGGTTACTTTTTTTTTTATATTTATCATGGAACGTATTTGAAGAATTGATATTTTTAGGAATATATATAATATGATAAGTTGACCACATCTTTGTATTTTTTCTTCATTCTTCGAGTTGGCCAACAGAACATGGCTAAATTACCATAAAAAATATATAACACGATATCCTCAAACCGTTACATGGTTAAATTACCATGACATTACATGGTTAATTACTTAATTATGATTTCATACTAATTATCTCGGCCTATATAGACAAGAATTTTGGGATATAAAATACTTATGATTTCATCCTAAATAACTCGGCCTATATGGAAAAGAATTTTGGAATGTAAAATACTTATGATTTCATCCTAAAATTTTCGGCCTATATAGACAAGAATTTTGGGATTTAAATTACTTATGATTTCATCCTAAATATCGCGGCCTATATAAACAAGAATTTTTGGGATGTAAAATACTTATGATTTCATCCTAAATATCTCGGCCTATTTAGGAAAGAATTTTGGAATGTAAATTACTTATGATTTCATCATAAAATATACTTATGATTTCATCCTAAAATTCTTAGCCTATATAGACAAGAATTTTGAGATGTAAATTACTTATGATTACATACCAAAATTCTTGTCTATAAAATACTTATGATTACATCCTAAAATTCTTGGCCTATATAGACAAGAATTTTGGGATTTAAATTACTTATGATTACATCCTAAAATTATCGGCCTATAGAGACAATAATTTTGGGATGCAAATTACTTATGATTTCATCATAAAATTCTCGGCCTATATAGACAAGAATTTTGGGATTTAAATTACTTATGATTACATCCTAAAATTATAGGCCTATAGAGACAATAATTTTGGGAAGAAAATTACTTATGATTTCATCCTAAAATTCTCAGCCTATATAGACAAGAATTTTACGATGTAAATTACTTATGATTTCATCTTAAAAATTTTAGCTTATATAGACAAGAATTTTGGGATGTAAACATAATTATTTGTACATCTCAAACTATTTTTATATGAATTGGTCCGCGCAGCGGCCTAACAGATTTTGCCGGACTAGTTTCATGGTAATCGGTCCAAATAATTAACCATGAAATGATAGAAACATACAGACATATTTCATGGTAAATGTTATAAATAATTTATTATGAAATCGAAAAGCTTGTATTACATATATGATTTAAAATATATAAATATATACAATTAACAATACTCAAAGGGCAATATCGGTATTAAAAGTATGAGAAGGATGAAATCATAAGTTGCTGAAACGGACAAGATGAATTCATAAGTGAAGAGGGCAATAGCGACGAATTTTTAAGTCTCCCAATTAATACCTTTTGAATTGTGAGAAAAAGTGAGATAAGAGAAATAACAGTCATTTTTCACCAAATCTCACCATTTGTGGAGAAATAACAGTCATTTTTCACATTTTTGGTGAAATTGGGTGAGAGAGAGAAGTAGCCAATCAAAACATTTTATTTTTGTACTTTTCTCACTCTATTTGACTACATAACACAACCCTTTCTTTTCTTTTCGCATAAAATCACTCCATTTAAAGGAGGTTGTTTAGAAGGAAAAGATACAGAGTATTTATTTGCTTTTAGCATAGAGGAGAACTAATTAAACAATGAATAATGTCAAAATTCATTGAAACCCCAAAACCCATAATTGTCACTCCAATCAAAAAATGATTTGCTCCAATCCACAATCACCTTCTAAAAAATCTCCTAAAATCCTCTCTACTCAACTTTTGGTATGAAGATAAAATAAAATAAAAAAAACTTTTTGTATGTACCAGTATTTCAGTAGATTATTTATTGTTCGATCGCGCGAGAATCTTCACATCTCTTAAATATCGTGATGCAACGACGAGCAATGTACCGTAATGTTCGCAAAGAATTTGATCCCCGACCGCGGAAACAAAACTTCTAAAAACTCGATCTGATTTGGATTCCAATTAAATGATCAATCCTGTATCAGGACATTCAATCGCCGTAGCCAAATGGAGTGAACGATCATGTGAAAAATATCGAACCTCTTTGGAGTCCCATCAATCACAAAATGCCTCTGCACTTGCTTCACTCTCCTGTGCAATCTCAGGTACAGACTCTGGGATATCCCCATCAATATTGTCTTCAAATTCGGTATGTCTTGACCGCCACGCTCACCGAAAACGCCTTCCAATTCAAGACATCGCTCAACAGGGGGACGTACCCGTCCGAAATCAGCACGGGCACGCACTCTGCGTAGATTGCCTCGACTAGCCTCGGGCTGGCAACTTTGTACCCGCTCGGGCACAGGAAGAACCGGCTCTTTTTCAGCATCGACTCGTAGGGAACGCCGCTGGGAAGGCTGTTGTAGACCTGTACGTCCTGATCTTTTTCCTTCCACTGCTGTAAGAGGAGGTACCTTATGTGGCCGAGCAACCGGCCGGCGAAAAAGGCTAGAATGGGCCGTTTCGAAGGGGAGGGCCTGCGGATTGGGCCCGTGATTTCGCCGGACTTGAGGTTGATTTCGGGCAGGGAGGCGTCCTTGGAAGGGTTGAAGCCTTCGGAAGTGTTGGCATTGCACAGGACTCTGATGGAGTTTTTGAATAGATTTGGCACATAAGAAGTTGTGTGTGGCCCCTGACGAAACACAAACAAGGCAATTTCAAAAGATGTCAATTCTGGTCCAGAAGAAATTTACCTGTTCAAAAAAAAAAAAAACTCTTGTTGTCGAGAAGATCGGAAAATCTAAATGCTAGGAACACAGATGAATGTGCACAGATTCGGTCACAGATATCTCTACAATCATCCGTTGTCTGGGTTTCATGCATGATGTGGGCCATGTGCATTGGACAATTGCATATACATCTGTGTCCAAATCTGTGCACATTCATCTGTGTCTGTAGCATTGCTCTCAAGAAAGTGGAAGTAAGGGAAAGTTCCAAAACTTTAGGCCAGAAAAACATTGTTCTCCAACAAATCCAGAAGCATGACCAAAGTCCTAATTATTACTCAAATAAGGTTGAGTTCGACTTGCATTAGGCCTTATTCTAAGACAACTGTCTTTTGTATTTGTATTTTTTACTTTCTATTAGATTCGCGTTAAAGTTTTTTTTTTTTTATATCCATCGACTGTCAAACGAGAGAAATCTGTATCTAAAGATGAAGAAATTATGACCAAAAGCTAAAAACAATTTACTTATGCACAAAAAGTTCAAACAAGGTATAGCTTTACTGGCTTTTAGTTTGTGCTTTCCGAATTTTCTAAAATTTTGGTCTATATTTTTAGGCTTAAAGACTTATTTGGTCCTCACAAATAAGGCTCGGTTTCAATTTCATCCTCCTAATATTTTTAATTTCAATTTTACTCTCATAATTTTAACACAATTTCAATGTTACCCTTCCCATTAAATTTGGATGAAAAATGCTTATTTGGTAAACGGTTGGGTGATTTTGGGACATTCTTTTACACAGTCATCCTCCACCTATAAAAGAAAAAACCCTAAAAACCAAAATCCATTCATTGTCTCTTCGTTTCCCCCCAATTTTCATTCCCCCAGCAACTAAAAACCCTACACCTGAATCTCCCAAATCATTTCCTTCCAAACCCAGCAAACAAACACATCCCCTAAATGTTTTCGCCGAAAACCACCCCTTAACTCGACAATCTTGGCGAAATTAAGAGAAGATTAACGCGCAGTGGTCAACAACTCGAACAAGAGTGGTACATGCTAAAGCCAAGGTAAATCAATGTTATTAAGGTTTTTGGTTTGTCGGCTAAATCTATCTTAAATAATACTTGGGCAACAAATACTAGTATTATATATAGTAATTTTATTTTTAAACACCATCATTTTCTATTGTATTAGTTGAAAAAACAAAGGCCGCCCATGTGGTGAGACTGAGAGTGATTTGTGGAGAGAATTCCTGAGCCTTTTTTGTATTCGTTGAAAAAACAAATAAGATTTTGGCCTTTTTTATTACTTTATAAGTATCTTTTAGTAATGTTTCGATTTTTGTGGTCCCTAGCTAGTATGTTTCGAATTGTCAATCAATGCATCTGGCTTTCTATGCATTTTGTGGTCCCACATTGACTGACTTCTACTGATTATTTATTATTTTTTTTAATTTTTGTTTTTTTCATTGAAGAGATGACTGGTTTGTTTACAGTTGAGGTACATCATCTAGGTCGATTTGTTGAGAACCCAGTTCGTTATGTGGAGGGAGTTGTAAACCAAGTTGATGACTGTGATCCTAATTTATGGCCCAAGTTAGAGGTTGAGGACATTATAGAAAGGCTTGGTTACCCTAAGTACAAAATGTTGTGGTATAGAATTCCTGGGCTTGGGTTAGAGGAGCTAGGGACTCAGAGTTATAGGAACTGATAAAGATGCTATGCATATGGTAGACGTTGTCAAGGGCCATGAACAGATAGAAATCTATGTAGAACATGTCATTGATGAACTAGATGCAAATGCAAATGTCATGCCTTCCCTTGCCTTACCTCCTCCTGAAATGCCAGAAGGGGTTGAAATACATATTGATGAAGAGGTTGTTAATGGAGAAAATGTGTATTACAATAGTGATACAGATGAAAGTTTGTTAGACCTACACTATCCCCTTACTGATGATAGTTTGATATGATGACGCGTTGTTTGACAAGTACACTGAAAAAGAAGATGAATATACAGAAGAGCAAACCAAGACTAATGAGTAATTTGATAGCTAGTGACACTGAGATGGATACCAGGGCAAATACCAATGACCAAACAAAAACTAATGCTGTGCATGAGGAAGGATTGAGGTCTGACTATGAGAGTGAGGAGTTGATGAGTGGGGAAAGTTTAAATGAGTCAGAAGTTGTGGAAACAGCTGAGATGAATGAAACAATGAGGTTATCAAGATTTGAAACTTTTAAACCACCTGAAAGAGCTGAGAATTTGAGGTTTATTAAGGAGATGTTGCTTAGCTCGATCACTGCAACTATTCAAAACAGCAATGTCTGAATATGCTGTACATGGTGGATATGGCATCAAATTTAAGGAGAATGACAGGTCTTACAACACTGTCATCAACACTGGTTTCTCGCCGCACTTGCAAACCTGATCCCTTCGACTGCCTGCATTGTTGTTTGATGAAGAGGTAGCCGTTACTGAGGTTGACGATGCATTTGCTTTTGTGATGGTGAGGGTTTTTGGTAAGGCTCACGATGGTTTTTGGGGATCGCATTTAGTGGGAGATTTGAGAGAAGAGTTTTTGGGTGCAGCTTTAGGTTTAGGTTTTAGTTGCTAGAGGAAGGAGAATTGGGGTGAAACGAAGAGTAGGGAATGGATTTGGTTTTTAGGGTTTTTTTCTTTTACAGGTGGCGGATGACTATGTAAAAGAATGTCCCACAATCATCCAACGGTTTGCCACACAAGCATTTTCCATCCAAATTTAACGAGAAGGGTAACATTGAAATCGTGTTAAAACTATGAGAGTAAAATTGAAACAAAAAATTTTAGGAGGACGAAATTGAAACTGAGCCTTATTTGTAAGGACCAAATAAAATTTAAGCTAATTTTTTTATTGTTTTTGAATCCTTCTTGTCGAAATTATTGTGACCAAAAACTATAATATAAAAAAAAGGTTTATTAGTCAACAACAATACCCGCTGTATTCCTGAAAGAATTACTTGTTTTAGCCCAAATTACTTGTCTCTTTTGGAGAAGCTAAATATTAAGAGGACAACCAAGGATCGCACCAATTTCAAATTGTGAGGCATAACTTTAATACATTGCCCTTGTATTCTAGCTTTTCAACACAATGATGATTATTTTTTAGGTACAAATTTAGAAAACTAAAAGCTCTTTTAGTTTGACTTTTCATAGGAACTAACATTTTGGGACATCCAAAAAAGAAAAAAAGAACCAGCAATTTGGGGACAGAGGAGTAATTTATTCCGGTTCATTATCTAATTTTGAGGCGGAATGTGTGAATATATGTTTAGATTATAGATTTCCGAGTAATTTTTGGTGGAAGGTAAGAAATGAAAAAATAAAATTCAATAACCTTTACTACCATTTTATATTCCCTTGACCAATCCATGATCCAAACACTACCTAAAAGAGCGGAAAGTCTACGGCCACCGCACGCCGTATGCGACTCACTCAGAGCCCCGCAAAACATCAACTCAATCCAATATGTGTAGGTGCTCGAATCAAGCTTCTCATCTTTATGTACGCTAGAAAACCAATCTTTTCATTTTTTTCGATTTTTCAAAGATGAAAACCTTGATCCGAGTACCTATACATATCGTATCGAGCTGATGTTCCACAAAGCCCACATGATTTTTTTTTTAAATTATTGAACGGCTCGGATCATCCATGCAGGGCCCGGAGTGGGCCTCACACGGTATGCGGTGGCCAGCCACCACATTTTTGGTGCAGTGGCTATAGTGCTACTCAAGAGAGACTGGAAGGAGAATGGGGAATTGGGATTGCTCTGAATCGGAAAAATTTTCAGTGTTGGGTGGGTATCACGTGGTGCCCGTTCGGCGCATCCGAGCCGTCCATTGCGTTTTTGGATAGCTCGAATTTGAGAGAGTAATTAAAAGGAGAGAGAAAGTGTTGAGATGATAGGAGAGAGAGAATTTCAATCCGAGCCGTCTAAAAGTATATTGGACGGTCCGAATGTGCTGAGCGAGTACCATGTGGAACATACCCACCTGGCACCGAAAAATTTCTCACTGAGTCTAATTCGTACAGTACTATTTTTAACTCTCTTATCTCGATTCATATTACGTTTCATTATCTAATTTTGTGCGGTTGATCTGAACACTCGAGTATTATATAGTCAAATTTTTGGGGTTCTCGAGGCATAAAAGTAAGAATTTGTAAAACTCAATTTTCTGTCTCTTCAGTTTACTTTACTTTTTCATAAAATCCGTTAAAACCTGAAGATCCAAACGCATCCTATAAGTACACTGGCTTAGCCCTCTGTAACATTTTTCAATTCAAGCTTTTTGCACCTTTTTATATACTGTAGTATTTAGGTTTCGTTCCGCTAAAGCTTTTTTAAGTATTTAAAATATTTTTCGTTTTACGAAATATATATGTCATTCTCTCACAATACATAATTCAAAAATAAGTACTTATTTTTCTTTTAGTTACTTGCCCAATCATGGCACAAGAGCATGAAATCATCAACACCGAGGCTCTGATTCCAGAACGGATGCATCTGAGAAACCACATCTACGTAGTCTGCGACGGTATGCCCTATGGCATGGTACTCATGGGCACCGGGCACGTATAGCTACTGAACCATCATGACCACGCTAAACGGAAGAAAATACACCAGAGCTTCATCCGGGTCTTTTGTCCGATAAAATTTCCCCTTCTCCATTTCCATGATGGACCTTCCCTCGCTTGAGTATATACTCCGGCAGGGACCGGTGTGGAACATCGGGAGCTCTCCTTCCTCGTATACGTATATCTTGAACAGTTTCTCCATCTCGAGATAGCTCCTGCAACAATTCGTAACAATAAGCACATGTACGAATTTAGTCGAATTTTTTTGTTATAATGTGGAAGTTGTAGAATCGAGACTCTGTACCGATGAAACGCGTTGGCGTTTCTATATATAGGGCCTCGAGGTACGTAGTCGGGATCTTCATGGATTGAGGTCATGTTGTTGTTTTGAGAAGCTTGTCGAATCGAAGACCGGGCTTTCGCCAAAGCTGCTTCTAGCCTCTCTAATTTAGTGTATGCATGTCTTAATTACCCCTGCCGTGTCCATGGCAGGGCTTCTATTTAGAATTCTGCTCTTCCTATGATCAAAAAATTTATTACGAGGTGGAGTTTGAAATTGTGATGGAAGTATGAGAAAATGCACAGGAAACTACTTACAAATTTGTTATCCGATATGGAAGAAGCCAACGGAACTTCTGCTGTTCCAATACTACTAGAAGGCCTTTCGTGTTTCCGTCTCTAGAGAAGTTCCGCGAAAAACCAACTCTCCTCACCCACTGTGGAGAGTGGAACGAGATCCAAGATCTCTCGGGACCGAGTTTAAAATCGACTAGTGATGCGACAAACAGAAAGGTTAGAAGGAAAAGCACCAAAATCGAGATCGAGCAGGGGAGATTGGACGAAGCCGAACGCATGATCTCCACACTATTTTCCTAGCCAAAAATTACCAGAACCCCGTTGGTGATCGACAAGTATAAGACGTATCCATTGCTTCAGAGCTAGTTATTCTTTGCTGCGGACATGTACTATTCTCAATTCCAAAACCACGCAGAAAAAAACAGCATGTGATGTGTGGCTTTTTGAGGGGATTTTCCACACTGCAAGGTTTTCCTTGAGAAAGGAATTCCTTTTTGGGTACAGTTTGTGATCCAGTGGAAAGGCTTAAAAGTCATGTGGGATTTTCAAACACTTTCTGTGATGTGTTGCATGGGAGAGGGGAGGTATGGTAGGGAGTTGGAAGCAAGGAATTTTTGTATGACCCATTGAAAATCTTCATTTTGAAAGTCTTATTTTAGGTGTCCATGATCAAACTAAACAAAAATAAGGAATGAAAGTGAGAAGAAAGGAAAGAGGAAGTGAATCAGAATCTTTAACCCCATTTGGGTAGATTTTCCCTTCCCATATTCCAGCTCCTGTGCGGTCCTTCAAAAGGATTGGAGAGCACAATTTCGGCCCGGAATAGGTTTTTTTTTTCCGAGCCCACTTTGAAACGTGATCGGCTCCGTTTATTTTTTAGGTCACGATTCAAAGCCCACTTTGCTGATCAGCACCATTCGTTTTTTTAACTCATGGAGAGCATCGAGCATGGCTAAAATCAAGTTGATCGCGTATTGTTTAATATGATTTCGAAACACCTTTATATTACGTGAAAAATGTTGGGAGAATTTTGCATAAGTCCACTATAGCAATTTTCAAACCCATCTAGTCCACTTCTAAGTTTCATAACCCCTTAAGTCCACTAGCCTACAAAAATACCAATATATCCCAATATATGTAGCCCTAATCACTATATGTAGCCCTATATATATTCCACTATATGTAGTTTCTTTTCCATTTCCTTCAAACGGGCGGGGAGTGGGAGGAGGGAGAGCGAGAGAGAAAGAAACACCTTTATGTTATAATGAGACTTTTTTTTTCATTCATTCTACTCTGTAGGGACCAGGAGAGTGGGATGAGCCATTTGACTTAGCCAAAATGGCCTTTTAATCAAATTAATTGGCCTTTCATAAAAATAATTCTCTTCTATTTAGAATATTCTCATCCTTTACAAGTTATGGGCTACCTTAGACTTTATATGAACATTAAAGCCCAAAAGATTTAAGCCCATGACCGGATTAGATAAATATTATTTGGGCTTTATCTATATTTACATGGCCCAATAATTTTTATCCAATAAATCATCAATTCATGGCCGAATTTAATTAAATGTTTAACTAAATGACCCTCCAGCTAGCCTAGGGTTTGGTGTAAAAAATGAGTGTAAACACCATGGTATTCAACGCCAGGTACCGAAGAAGTGCATTACGTTCAACCTGAAGAATAGTACCCCGTCGAAGACCTTCCAAACCAGGAAGGAGAGTTCACAGAACCGCCGGTGAATTATTAGATAAAGCTCTGTACATTTTAAGTATGGGCAAACTTTTGTAATCGTCCCTGTAGTTTTACGATTGTCTCACTTTCGTCCCTCTAATTTCAATTGTCTCAATTTCATCCCTATAGTTTGTTTTACATTCCAAATTGGTAAAATCGTTAACACCGTTAACGAAACTAACGGAAAAATATGATTAAAAAAAATAAGTGTTCCAATTTTCAATCCGTTTGAACCGGTGCGAATATCTTATTTTTTTGATATCTTAAATAGTCATAATGAATTTTTGGCTCTAAGACTTTTCAATGAACACCCTAAGAGAGCCCTGAAACTAAATAAGGAGTATTTGGTTGCTTGTTGGAAGGCCTTAGAGCCAAAAATTCATTACGACCATCTAGGATAAAATGATCAAAAAAATAAGATCTTCGCACCGGTTCAACTAGATTGAAAATTAGAATACTTATTTTTTTTAATCATATTTTTCCGTTAGTTTCGTTAACGGTGTTAACGATTTTACCAATTTGGAACGTAAAACAAACTATATGGACAAAATGGAGACAATTGAAACTAGAGGGACGAAAGTGACACAACTGTAAAACTACAGGGACGACTACGAAAATTTGCCCTTTTAAGTAATGAATTTTCAAATTTGAAAAGTTCTAGCACAGTTGCCAAACTCCATTTTATTCGGAAATATGTATGACCTAATTATGTCAATTCCAATTATAATGTTTAAAGACTGTTAAACTCTGTTATTTATTAAACTAATTTTTAAAGTCGGTAATTTTTTTAAAAAGACTTAATTAACGATTACAGAATACGTTTCAATCTTATTTTTGCATGCCTTTTTACGACTTACTTCTTTTGCTTTCTCTTGCTATAGTGTTTGGCATTATTGTACTTCGATTTGTAGTCTCATTTCGGTATTGGTTTATGTTATTATGTGTACTACTATTAGATTATCTAATTATAGGGCAGGCAAATGGTTTGAGACTTTTATATCCAACTTTGCTAGAGGTACATACATCACGTACATAAGCATTTTTGACCCATCTCGGGTTCCAAAAAATTGATCTGAACCGCTCATTTTGTTTAAAATAAATTGTTTAGGGCCCCTGTAAAAAAATAAACTATATCTGAAATCGATAAAGACATATACAAAACATCAAACTTTTCTTCATAAACTAGGCCTCAAACTTTTCTTTCATCAATTTGACGAATTTCTTCCTAGTTAATTTTCATTAGCTTTTCCTGCTTGAAAACCATCATTATATAGGTATGTGTTCACTAAGCAGACTCCCTTAAGAAATCGGCTAGTGAGAATATAATAAGTACGCTAATTACAACTGTGAATATTTTATTGAACTTGACTATCCTTACTTATGAGAGGAGATTTCATGACCTTTCCTCCTTGACAATACACTACAAATTGATAATAAAAAAATAAAAATAAAAAGTCTACTAACATTTAATAGTCCAAAAGACAGTCGTACTCTAATAATATATGACAACAACTAGTAGAATGAGCAACTCTCAATAGATAGAGGTACAAAGTTGATTCATTGATCTTCAATTGGGATCTCTTGAGGAGTTAAGAAAGGCTTGGGAGGCATTTCAAGAGCTTCAACGTTTCCTTCAAGCATCTCTACAACTTTGTTCATCGAAGGACGATCAATAGGCCTCATTTGGATGCACCATAAAGCTGTTATAACCATCTTCCTCATCATCTCCCTTTCCTCCTCCGTGGCTTCTCCCACTTCGATTTCATTTCCTTCTTTGAATTGGTCATAAATCCATGAAGGGAAGTAAATTTGGCTTGTGTGATCGGCAAAAGGATTCAAGTTCCTCCTCCTTCCTGCCATTTCCATCAACAACATCCCATAACTGTAAACATCAGCTTTGTGTGAAACACGTCCAATATTTTTGTAGAACAACTCAGGAGTCATGTAGCCCATTGTTCCTCTTGCCGTTGTAAGAGACGCCATGCTATTATCGTTTGAATATAGTTTCGCAAGCCTGAAGTCCAAAACTTTTGGATTGAAATTTTCATCTAAAAGAATGTTGTGAGGCTTGATGTCGAAATGTAGAATTTGCATATCACAACCTCGATGCAAATATTCAATCCCGCGCGCTACTCCAACAAAAATGTCATACATTTGCTTGCAACTCAAGGTGATGTTCCCTTCTTGAGAAAATAAGTATTTCTCAAGAGAGCCATTAGGCATGAATTCGTAAACAAGAGCCCGTTTGGATCTCGTAGCACAAAATCCTATTAGTCGGACCACATTGACATGATGGATCCTTCCGATGGTTGCAACTTCATTCATAAATTCTTGGCCATTGGCTTTGTGCTTTCCTAAAATCTTTATCGCCGCGAGGTAACCACTTCGGAGCTTTCCTTTGTATACAGTATACAGAACCATAACCTCCTTCCCCCTACTTGTCCTTGAACCCTCTGCTCATCTTCTTTATTTGGTAGTACGAGTACCTAATCGGCATGAGGTTGTTTTGACTTTGTAGGAAACCTTCAACGTTATCAAACATTGATAAATGTCTTCTCCTAAACTTATAGAATAAAAACGCCCATAGGCATAACATCCCACATGAAGTCCTTGCTAGTAGGATCCATCCTGCTCATGGTATACAAAATATGATCAATTAATACAAAACAGAAAGAAAACAGAAAAGAAAAGAAAAACAGAACTCCTGGGTCTCTGCCATTATCACCAGCATCCTAGTATCATGGTTCAGTTTATTCGTACTTGTGTTGTGCGATCTTGTTCCTCGCATAGTCATCGTCCATTATTTATTTTCGAATCGCATGATCAAATGGAATGGACGATTTTAAAGAGTGCTGCACCTACCAAAATTTGGTGTGCAAATCCAAGTAAAATACGAACCACTCTTAGTCCTTATCCCTTCCCTTCCCAGCCCAAAGCAATGGAATATAAATTTAAAAAATAAAAAAATTTTGTCCCCCAATTTGAAATGCGAAAACTCCTTATGTCCCACCGAAGTAATCCCGAAAACGAATATGACCTGAATTTTTCCATATTTTCCTCATCCTTCATAATTTGAAAGTGATTTTCTCAATTTTTTGGGGCAGTAAAGAAGGAACGAGGATAGATCTTACCTGTGATTTTGAGCCCCCAGACATCCTTTGTTTTTTAGCTCTGCAACAAACATGCTCTATGATTCAGTCAACAGACCAAGGTAGTTCAATAGTAGTTAATAAGCAGTCCGGATCCAGGGATCTTGGGTTTTACCTAAAATGCGTATCATATTTCTTATAAGTAAGAAATTGTCCGCAGATCCGAACTATTAAAAACGCAATTCAACCGTTGAGATCATGGTCCTCACCAAAGCCAAAAATCCGGAATCCCTGACTGGATCCGGATTGAGTTAATGAGATTATGACGCAATCTAAGACTCATTTAGTACCAGCCTTCCACATGTACCAAAAGGAGTTAGAAGATAGAGCCACTAGAATTGCAACGAGACCAAAGCTTGATCTATGACAAAATGAAAGCAATTTACTCTAATCTAATCTTCACCTGAATTTGCCAGCTATCCACATCATTTTCATCAAATTGTTCCTTCGTATGAATAATTCAATTTTCCTCAAACAGAGATTTTATTTCCATTTTAGCTAGTACAGTATATCTTTATCGTCATTACTGGGGCCTTTTGAATAAATATGGGCCCTGCTATCGGGTTTTAGCAACATTTTAATAGTATATTGTCCGCTAAAAGGTTATAAAAAAGAACAGACAAAGAACACTTACGTACCGTTGTACGAAATCTCAGTTTTGAGGGAAAGAGTTACATACGTAAAAAGAATCTCGAAATTCAAGTAGTTTTGTTTTGCTAATCGTCAAATGTTTACTTAACAAATCCCAGATGACAGCGCAATACGATAGGTTTTGGATGTTGTTCACATTATGTTGCACCTACTTTGCCAGGGCCAGCCTTGGGCTAAAGCCTGAGATGAGGCCATTTTAAGCCACAAAATTTGGACAAAAATTAGGGCCTCATTTTCTATAGAAAAACATTCATATATGATATATAAAAATGTTCCTTGTTTCAATGCTGATAGGCATTCGGCACCTGTTGTGCGTGCACAGACTTTGAAGCAGGGGTCTCTAGTTCAAGTCCTGTGAAGGACCTCTCGTAATTTTTTTTTTTTGACTTATTATATTGTAGGATTACTTACGGTATCACTTTTACATAATATAAGTTTTTTAGAAATTTTTGTTATTTTCTTTTGTTTGTTTGTGGGTTTTTTTTTCCACTGTGTAAATCAGCATGTTGCATTCTAATGTATGATTCGTTCTCATTTTTTGTTTGCTATTATTTTCACATAACACAAGTATTCAGGTGTATAAAAAAATTAAGCAATGATGAAAAAATGAGCTCTTTTAATTACTGGGAAATTTTTTTATTTTTTTGATGGTCACAATTACAATTATAAAGTTTCAAGAGAATTTTGGAAGAGAAATATTTTGGGGAGATTTTAAAATTAATTTGGACCTATTTCAATTGTTTTTGGACTTAAAATAAAGGTGGGTCTACTTCAAGCCCAATCAAGTTCAAGAAGCCCAAAAGGCCCAATTTAACAATCCAATTTAGGCCCGGCCTAGCTAGCCACAACACATGGAAAGCGTTATTCCTAGAAACGCTTATAGGCCAAGCCCAAAAGGTTGGGATCTGTAATGGGTGTTGTTTATTTTGGGTTTTGGTTGTATTTCAGATTCTGGACAAAGAGGAATTCTTGAACCCAGGAGGGAGTGTGAAAGATAGGGGTCACAGTGAAAATTATTCGAGAGGTGGAATTTTTTTGGCTTAAAACTTTACCTTTGGATGGTGAGAAATGGTGAGATAAGAAAAAAGAGTACTTTCTCACCAAATCTCATCATTTTGAAAGAAAAAGAGAGAAATTTGAACTTCAAATTTTGTGTTTTGTTTTTTATGTTGTTGTTTTGCCAAACTTGAATCTCTTCAGCTAAGCCAAATGCTTCAAACGATTCTCATTTCATTTGTATCCTTGTAGAAGTGGTCTTCTTCTTCTTCTTTTTTTAACGGAAGAGAAATTTCGCTTTCTTTTTAGGTTTATTGCAGACATGGTGAACTGAAATGATGTAATAATAGGAAGGAGGAAGCTATGGTACACAGGGTATACCGTATGTCTAAATTATGACAATTTGTGATTTGCATTATGCTGATTTTTGATTTTCTAATGCATATTTATGATTCTAATTACGACTTGTACTTTAAAATTTACCTGTTTAACAGGTCATTAGCAGGTTACTCATAATTAAAAAATACTGTTGTTATGTAACCATAATTATTCGTACCGGAATCCATAATACTTGTACCCTAACCAAATATATGTGTACAATATCAAAAATTAAATAATGCTACCCACAAATGTTATAATAACACCATAAATTGGCATTATCTTACCACAATGAGTCGTACCAAAAATTTTTGACTCGTATGATATTCCGTAACAAAATCAAAATATGTTGTACGAGAATCAACAACTATTATACTCAAGCCAAAAATATTTGTAAAATGCCACAAATTTTATAAAATAACCACAATTGTTATGACAATACCTAAAATTGTCATTTTCTCAACACAACGTGTCGTAAATAAAGAAAGCATATTTAAATACCACAAATTATACAACGAATCACAATTGTTATGATAATATCATAAATTTACGTTTTCTCACCACAATGTGACGTACCAAAGGAAATTAATTAAAATATTCTGTAATAACACATGTCTAAAATACCACAAATTCAGTAATATAACCAAATTTGTTATGACAATACCATAAATTGACGTTTTCATACCCACAACGTGTCGTATAAAAAAATTCAATCGGATTGTTCAATTAACGATAATTATAATCAGCAAAATACCATACCACAATTCAGTAATATAGCCAAATTTTTTATGAGAACACCATAAATTGACGTTTTCATATCCACAGCGTGTCGTATAAAAAAAATTCAATCGAAATACTCAGTTAACGATAGTTATAATAAAAAAATACCACACCACAAATTTAGTAATCTAACCAAATTTGTTATGACAACACCATAAATAGGCGTTTTCAATCGAAATGCTCAGTAAACAATAGTTAAAATGAGCAAAATACCATACCACTAATTATTTTCAATTCCCGCCACATTATTTTTTCAAATTTTAAAATTTCCACCATATTATCTTAATTTTTGATTCCCTCCACACTATTTTTTCAAATTCTTATTTGTCCCTACACAATACCTCAATAATTTAAACTAAAAATTAAGTTCTCGCTCAAATTTTCATCCAAGAAATTTACCAAAAAAGTACTTCACTATACCCAAATTTTTTAATACAACTACAATTTCCTCTCAAAATATTAGTCTAAATTAAATTCTTTATCTACAAAATTTAATTCAAAAAATCAAAATTCCTTCAATTTTTAATGGAAAAATGAGAGATCACTAAAACAAATAATATTTACCCAAATGTCTCAAGATACGGATATTCAGAGTGATGCACTTAACAATTGGCACTATATATTTGACAGGTGGATCGGTGCCAAACTTCACCCTATGCATACAAATCCAAATTTAATGGTGGTCCTTGAAATTAGGTCGTGGAGGTATAATATAAATAATTTTGTAAATTTATTGCCACTATACTTTCTTTTAAAAAAAATTATTATAGTCGACATACTAATTTACACCAATGACATAGGCTAAAATATGATCTACAAGTGCAGGCCAAGCACTGAGACAGATGCATTTGAGGCTACTGCCTTCTCAAAATTTCAGCCTGGAAATAGGGCCCCTACGTACAAGAAAGTTTTATAAAATTAATAACTTTTGAAATTTCAAATTCTCAATTATGTACCACAGTGAAGAGGTGTTGGAGTTTGGACATATATCGAAAAGATCAGGGGTTCAAGTCTTGCACCCTTTATTCCTGGGTTCTTACTGGCCGCCCCTTTTTTGTCTCTGTGTGTCCGCCCAACCCCACACAATGTCAAACCCTACCCATGTAAGTCCTGTTTTAAGTGAGTTACCAAAAATACCCCAAAATCCTTGCCTCTCCCACGAACACGATGGGCCAAACCAAATTGGAGTTCAGATTCACTACCTCAAGTAGTAAACCAGATTCTCTCCTTCAACGCTCTCTCTTCTCGCATTTGTTGTTCAGATCCAAAGCAAAATAGAAGACAGACTCGGATCTGAATTCCATGACTTCGAGCACAGCGTCGACAGGGTCTTGGTTCTCTAACATGCTCTCCGGCCACCGGAAGAAGCAGTAGGCGACGGGGTTCGGTTGCGTCGGAACCGAGATCGGGCCTCTCTTTCTCTCCACTACCCTATTCCTCGTTGCCGTCCTTGTCTTCGGCCGGACTTGCCTACGGTTGTCGAATCTCCCGGCAAAAAGGTCAAAAACTGATTCAAAACCCGAGGTTCGGAATAGAAAGGAATTTTGGTAGAGTTTGAAGGAGTGGTTGGAACTAGGAAGTTCATTCAAGTTTTGTTTAATCACCTGTAAATTAGGCTGTAATGTAATCTGAGAGTGGAGGATGGGAAAGCTCAAGATCCACTCGGTGAAACCCTCCTGATGTTGGACTGTGAATCCGGATGAGATTGGAAGGGAATCGAGTCCTATGGAATCTGAGAGTGGAAGGGGAGGAATTAGGGGTGTGAATTGTGTAATTTGGGGGTTGTGAAAGAATTCATACCAAAAATTGTGCACATGAGATGTGTGAAAGAATTCACATCGAGAATTCACATCTTCCAAGAATTTTGGGAAAAATTCATACTATTTGTGTTGCTTCTCCGCCATGTTCAGGAACTCCTCTGGATTGTCGTTACCGTCGTCGAGACCTTGGCTTTGGTCTCCATTTTCTGCTATTTCTTCATGTCTCTGTGGCTGTAATGTCCAATTAGAGTGTAATTCCTTAATTTTTTTGATTTCCTCTCTGTCCCTATATCTGTGATGTGGATATATGTATATATGTATTTACATCCACGTATTTGTCTGTTTGAGAAAAGTTGAATAAATATTCCAAATCCATGGGGTAAGATTTTGAATTTGGGGGAATTTGGTGGTTTAGTGGTTTCATTTTCTTATTGCAGAGAGATTTGATGGTGTGAGACAATTAAACCATACAAAATGCAGAATTCACATGTTTAAAAGACAGAATTCACCCTTGATCCAAAGATGTGAATTTTGTAAAAGCGTGTTAATTCTTACAAACGGGTGCGAATTTTGGGGATGTGAATTTTGTGGGGTGTAAATTCTGTGAGGTGTGAATTTTGGGCAGTGTAAATTCTATGGGATGTGAATTCTTGGAGGTGTGAAAAGGGTGTGAATTTTGGGGGTGTGAATTTTGAGGGGTGTGAATTCTGGGCAGGGTGTGAATTCTGTGGGGTGTGAATTTTGGGCGGGGTGTGAATTCTGTGGGGTGTGAATTTTTGGAGGTGTGAATTATGAGAGGTGTGAATTCTTGGAGTATGAAAAGTGATAGGGGTAAAATAGTAAAAGCATCTTCAAAAAGGGTCTAAATGGGATAACATTTTAAAAAAGGGTTTGCATGGAACCCCATATAAAATTTGGGACCGGCCTGGAATTTCTCGTTTTTTTTTTTTAAATGTTGTTTTTTGGTTAAATTACATAGAGTCCTTGTAGTTTCGTACTTCGACAAATCTAGTTGTTCAATTTCAATACAACATTAAAATCTAATAATGCACACTTTGAGCCCCACGTAAGGTGTTTTTTTTTTTTTTTAAATCTAAATCGTCTATCTTTTATATAATATCAATTAGGTCATTCGTATCAAGAATGAAGTTGATGGCTTATAGCTAGACACTTAATTGGATGGAAAATATCATTCTATTATTCAATTTGCGTGCCGATGATGGAGCTTTCTAAACTTGATTGAGGCAAAAATTTACGTAGGTGAGTTAATCAACAAACATAAAAAACTTAACGGATTTAATTGTCGTTATTGTGTCACGGTAGCATGGCTACCGTATATTCAACGACAACAGAGGACTAGGTTTCATATCAAATATAAATTGAATGTACAATCTAAATGTCGTTAGTGAGTGTATTTTTAGAATGATCAATCAAGGCTGTTAGGATGTCAAGTTATACAATATTTAATTTGTGATATTTTAGACATGTATCTTACTTGAGTATAATAATTATTGATTGCGCTACAACATATTTTAGTCTTGTATCTAGTATCTTTTGATCGATTTTTTTGGGTATGACACATTGTGGTAAGTAAGTGTCAATTTTTTGTATTGTCATAACAATTGTGGTTATGTTACATAATTTGTAATATTTTACATATGATTATGTAACATTTTACATATGAGGGAGAGAGAGAAAAAGTCAAGGAGGAGAGAATAACTTGTTACCTGCTAAGCCATTTTTTTATTTTATTAATTGATTTAATTAATGGGTGATCCAGATTATTCACTTTGAAATCCAATGGTTTAAAATTATGGTGCGTACGGTACATCCCCTAATAAAGGGTGTGTACCATAGAACTACCCAGGGTAGTTTTTGAAAGAGAATATATAAAGGTTTTACTTTTGCTTGATTGAGCTTAGAAAATGAGATGACTATACATTTGGAAAGCTATAAAGGAGTACTTTATTTGCATTTAGCACAGAGGAGGACTAATTAAACAATGAATAACGTCAAAAATCATTGACACCCCAAAACCCATAATCGTCTCTCCAATCCAAAAAAAAATTTGATTTGCTCCAATCCACAACTACCTTCAAAAAAACATCTCCTAAAAATACTCTCTACTCAACTTTTTGTTATGTAACAGTATTTCAGTAGATTCTTTATTGTTCGATTGCGCGTGAATCTTCACATCTCTTAAAATTCACCCGATCCAATGACGAGCAGCGTACCGGAATTTTCTCAAAGAAATTTGATCCCTGACCGCAGAAACAAAACTTCTGAAAACTCGATCGGATTTGGATTCCAATTATATGATCAATCCTGTATCAGCACATTCAATCGCCGTAGCCAAATGGAGTGAACAATCATGTGAAAGATATCGAACCTCTTCGGAGTTCCATTGATCACAAAATGCCTCTGCACTTGCTTCACTCTCCTGTGCAATCTCAGGTACTGACTCTGGGATATCCCCATCAATATCGTCTTCAAATTCGGTATGTCCTTGACCGCCACGCTCACCGAAAAGGTCTTCCAATTCAAGACATCGCTCAACGGGGGGACGTACCCGTCCGAAATCAGCACGGGCACGCACTCCGCGTAGATTGCCTCGACTAGCCTCGGGCTGGCAACTTCGTACCCGCTCGGGCACAAGCAGAACCGGCTCTTTTTCAGCATCGATTCGTAGGGAACGCCGTTGGGAAGGGTGTCGTAGACTTGTACGTCCTGGTCTTTTTCCTTCCACTGCTGTAAAAGGAGGTACCTTATGTGGCCGTGCAACCGGCCTGCGAAAAAGGCTAGAATGGGCCGTTTCGAAGGGGAGGGCCCGCCGATTACGCCCGTGATTTCACCGGACTTGAGGTTGATTTCCGGCAGGGAAGCGTCCTTGGAAGGGTTGAAACCTTCGGAAGTGTTGGCGTTGCATAAGACTCTGATGGAGTTTTTGAATAGATTTGGTACATAAGAAGTTGTGTGTGGCCCCTGACAAAACACGAACAAGGCAATTTCAGAAGATGTACCATGTTCAAAAAAAAAAACCCCCTCTAGTCAAGGAGAATATCCAAAAATCGAAATGCTATAGACACAGATGGATGTGCACGGATTCAGTTACAGATGTCTCTATAATCATCCATTGTCTGGGTTTCATGCATTATGTGGGACATGTGCACTAGACGATTGGCGTATACATCTGTGTCCGAATCTGTGCACATTCATCTGTCTCTGTGGCATTGCTCTCAAGAAAATGAAAGTGAGGGAAAGTTCCAAAACTTTGGGCCACAAAAACATTGTTCAAGTCAAGAATTCGAGAAGCCTACCAAAGTTAAATACTCAAATAAAGGTTGAGTTCGATTTAAGTAAAGCCATCTGTCATTTTTATTTGTTTTTTAGAATTTCAATTAGATTCGTGGCAAAGTTTTTTGCATTAGTAATCATTTGCGTGACAAGAGAAATCCATATCTAAAGATGAAAAAGCTACCAAAAGCTAAAAACAATTCAGTAAAGATTAAAAAAAAACAAAACAAAACAAAACAAGGTTGTTTTACTTTTACTGGCTTTTTTTTATTTTTTTTCATATTTTTTTTAGTTTTGGTCTAAATTTTTATTTTTTCACACCCTTCTGGTCGAAACAAATTGTAAGTCTCAAATATTATATCGAAAATCCAAGAAAGAGTTTCTTAAACACCAACCCATTGGATCCTTTAATGGCTTATCTATCACTTTAGTCCTATAGTTATAGGTAGGTTTCAGTTTCATCCTCAAATTTTTAATTGAGTCAATTTAGTCCTCAAGAAATTACTCAAGTTTCAATTTAGTCCTCAAAAATTTATTTGAGTCTATTTAGCCCAGTTGGCATGCATCACCTTGTCCTCCTCATGTGGGAGGCCAGGGTTTTAGCCCCGTCATGGGCGTTTGGGATTCAGGATTATGAATAGTCTCTTAAATTCTTTATGGACTAATCTACTAATACTCCGCTAACCCCCACTAATGTACATAATACTAGGGATTGCCCGTGCCCAAAGGCACGAAGTAATGCGTTTGAGCACAAAAAGTTTTTTATCATAAAAAGTTTATGTTTTCGATCCCTCATTGCTATTTTTATTGTTAGTGTACGACACTACCAATGGTCAACAAAATCACATAAATTCGAGCCAATAAATTCAAACCCAAAACCATATTACATTCATAAGATCCTATGTTATTTTCTTTTCGTATATGACTGTAAGAAAATCAATCTAAAAGAAAATAAATTAAAAGCAAATATTGAATTGAAGTTAAGGAAATCAACTCTAGACATAAATCAATTATTGAGTTGATTTAAATTCAAAAAGATAATCAAGCTTGTTAAGGAAACAGCCTAAAAGCAATCAATTGAAAGAATTTATCAGTCATAAAGTTAGGGGCTAGGTTTATATTTGGAAGTACGCTCTTGATCGAATGATATGATCTATTAAAAATTTGATCCGATAGTTGTAGAGGGTGTTGGATTTGTATGGGTGGACAAAAATCGCTCTATCTTATTGTATAGATTGACAAAAACAAAAACAAAAAAAAGTACTCGACCGATGTCAATTCAATCCTTTGCAAAAATATTAATCAAATTACATAGTCATGGATGGTAAGAAATCAACAAAGAAAAGTCAAGAAGTAAACTTTATTTTAATATTCTGATCTTGGATTTACAGCGAATTCCGGAGGGAAAAACGTAAGGATTTGTAAAACTCATTTTTGTGGTCTCTTCGGTTCACTTTACTTTTTCATCTGGAGACCCGTCACAAAATTTAATCTCCAAACGCACCTAAAAGTACTATCCTTTTCTAACACTTTTCTTTTCTTTTTATCCGAAATCTTTCTAACATTTTTCAATCCAAGCTTTTTGCACCTATTTACGTACTTACCCAATCATGGCACGAGAGCATGAAATGATCAGCGCCGAGGCTTCGGTTCCAGAACGGATGCCGTTGAGAAACCACGCCTACATAGTCCGCGACGGTATGCCCTATGGCATGGTACTCATGGGCACCGGGCACGTACAGGTACTGAACCATCATGACCACGCTAAACGGAAGGAAATACACCAGAGCTTCATCCGGGTCTCTTGTCCGATAAAAATTCCCCTTCTCCATCTCCATGATGAACCTTCCCTCGCTTGAGTATATACTCCGGCAGGGACCGGTGTGGAACATCGGGAGCTCTCCTTCTTCGTACACGTATATCTTGAACAGTTTCTCCATCTCGAGATAGCTCCTACATTAATAATCGTAACGATAAGCACACGAACGAATTTAGTCAAATTTTGTTATCATGAGGAAGTTGTTGAATTGAGAGTTTGTACCGATGAAACGTGTTGGCGTTTCTGTATATAGGGCCTCGAGGGACGTAGTCGGGATCTTCTTGGATTGAGGTCATGTTGTTGTTTTTAGAAGCTTCGCGAATCGAAGACCGGGCTTTCGCCAAAGCTGCTTCTAGCCTCTCTAATTTAGTGTATGTGTTGATTACCCCTGCTGTGTCCGTGGCTGGGCTTTCAGTACTAGAATTCTGCTCTTCCTATGATCAGAATTTAGAGAGTATAAATTCATTACAAGTTGGAATTTGAAATTGTGATGAACTTCGTAGAGAAAATGCATAGGAAACTACTTACAAATTTGTTAATATTCAACATGGAAGGAGCCAACGGAGGTTCTGCTATGCCAATAACACTAGAAGGCCTTTCGAGTTCTTCGTTTCCGTCTCTAGAGAAAGGCCGCGAAAAACCAACTCTCCTAGCCCATGGTGGAGAGTGGAACGAGATCCAAGACCGCTCTGGACCGAGTGTAAAATCGACTAGCGACGTGACAAACAAAAAGGTCAAAAGAAAAAACACCAAAATCGAGATCGAGTAGGGGAGATTAGACGAAGCCGAACGGGGGTTATTCGTGGTAGAGCACATGATCTCCACACTAGCTATTTCCTCTGCCAAAAATTACCAAGACCCTGTTGTTGAACGAGTATAAGACGTATCCATTGCTTCAGAGCCAGTTATTCTTTGCTGCATACCGGTACTATTCTCCATTCCAAAAACCTTAGAAAAAACAGGCATGTGGTGTGTGGCTTCTGTGGGGATTTTCCACACTTGCAAGGTTTCCTTTGGAAAAGGAATTCCTTTCTGGGTACAGTTCGTGAACCAGTGGAAAGGCTAAAAGTCGTGTGGGATTTTTCAAACACTTTCTGTGATGTGTTGTTACATGAGAGAGGAGGTATCAGGTAGGGAGTTGGAAGCAAGGAATTTTTGAATGACCCATTGAATATTGTCATTTGGAAAGTCCTTTTTTAGGTGTCCATTGATCAAACTAAAACAATAAGGAATGAAGTGATCGAGGAGAAAGGAAAGAGAAGGTGAATCAGAATCTTTAACCCCATTTGGGTAGATTCTCCCTTCCCATATTTCAGCAACTCTACGGTCCCTTCAAATGGATTGGAGAGTATAATTTCGGCCCGGAAAAAAGGTTTTTTTTTAGCCTATTTTGATTTGTGATCGGCACCGTTCATTTTTTTAGGTCACGATTCTGAGCCCACTTTGCTGATCAGCGCCATATAAAATTACACTCTCCAATCCATTTTTTAGGTCGCATTCTGATTTTGAAATCTACTCAACAAGATCTATGAAACTTGCCCCATATCAATTGTGAAATTCTGTAACATAAAAATTATTTTTTATGTGTAGGTTCCTATTTTATTTTTGCAAACTTTAAAAATGCTATAACTTATATTATCCATGTCTATAACTTTATCAGTAATGCTAATTTTTAATTGCCTTTTAATTATTAATTAGCAATATTTTTAATCTCCAAAATCATAAAATTTTAATTTTAATTGTTAATTAGCAGTAATGTTAATTTCTAATTATTAATTATCACTGTTTTCAATCCCAAAATTCTAATTCTAAAAGCCCTAAATCCCAATTTTAACTGTTAATTAGATGTGTTTTTAATGCCAATCCTTAAATCCTAAACCCAAAAAACTCTAAACCATAAATCCCAAACCCTATGTGAGAACCTATCTTGTGGAAATAAGAGTCCCACCTTACGAAAAAAAAAATTGTTGACCTTTTTAATTGTTAATTAACAGTATTTCAATCTCCAATCTGTAACCTTAAATTTTAATTTTTAACTATTAATTAGCAATAATTTCAATTCCTAAAATTCTAAAAGCCCTAATTTTTAATTGTTAATTATCAGTGTTTTAACCTTAAAATCTAATTTTAACAAAATAAAACAAATAAAATTATAATTAACATAATTAATTGCAAATTTAGATTGTTAATTACAAATTTAAAAAAATCAAATATTGGAAAATAAAATTTTTAATTTTTCATAATTTTATATTCAATATTGATCTCAATAGATAGAGCTCTTCAAATAAATTTCAAAATATAAATTTTATAAAAACTAGATATGTAAAAAAAAAAGTTACAGACATTATAAGATTTAAATTGTAAAATATAAAAAGGAAATAGAGAAGAGAGGGAGAAAAATTTGGAAGAGAGAGAGAGAGAGAGAAGGGGGACCACGTGTGAGGGGGAGAGAGAGGAGAGAGAAAGAGAGGGAGAGAGGGGGACAATTTCTAAATGTGCATGCGCGTGTGAGGGAAAGCGGAAAGTCTACTATTCCCGACCCCAAAATTCCGATCGGAATCCCGATAATCCTCCAGGCAAACTCCGGTCATCGGACGGCTGATCCGAGCCATTCAAAAATTTAAAAAAGAAAAAATTGAGTGGGCTTACGCGAGAATCAACGGCATACAATATGTATAGGTGCTCGGTCAAATACTCCATGTTTATTTATATATATATATATATATATATATATATATGTCTCCATGTTTTTGTAACATATATATACAAAAACACGGAGTGTTTGGATCGAGCACCTACACATATCGGATGCCATTGACTTCCGCATTGGCCCACTCAGTTTTTTTTTTAGAATTTTTGGACTGCTCGGATCGGCCGTCCAGTGGCCGGAGTGTGCCCGGCGGAGCGTCAGGATCCGATCAGGATCCCTTTGGTCGGAATCTGTAGCACCACCGGAAAGGGAAAGAGAGAAAAGAGGGGGAGAGTCTCCCGCTGGGTGTGCGTGGGGTGGGGAAGGACTTGGTGGGAAAAGTAATTATGCGCATTTGTGCGTAAGGATCCTGTGGAGCAAAATCCACTCACACAGGACAGGCCGGGAAGAAGCCCATATACATAAGATATGTCCAAATCATGAATAATCATTAATCTTAGGTAATTGGATTGATCTATCCAAGCTGCTGCTTCTTTTTTTTTCCCTTAAGAAAACTTTAAAATTTTGAAAATTCAATGTCTAACCAAGTGGCACTCTCCGGGCTCTCCACATGAAAAGTAATTTTGTAACAGTAGCAGCTAGCAGTGAACCCGTGCAATGAGCGGATATGATAAAAATAAAATAGGCAAGAGAAGGTTTTTCCACATGATGAATCTTTCCATGTTTCAATTCGAATACGCACGGGAACTAAATGAAAATAAGAAACTTTTGACGAAGTATTGGTGTACCACAAAAGATCTACATATATCTTTGAAAAACAAAAACATTTGATTAACAATTAATATGCGCGGAATATTAATTAACTCTGAGTGATTTGTTTTGTGTTTTAATTGGTGTTGATTTGTGAAATAAGTGTGTTGCTTTCTACTATGATATAACTGTAAACTTAAATGGAATGAGGAAAAAATCAAGATTATATAATGGAGTTTTTAAATATCCATCCTCATACCTCATCCCATGTAAGTATTCATCTCGATCATTTTGAACGGTTATGTTTTCATCCTTTTCACTTGTGAAATACCTTATCTACCCTTATTTGGTGATACACATAAATATGCATAAATATTGTTGCCTAATTAGGTGGCATGTAATTAGGAACTATGTAAATATAGTTTCCTAATTAAGTGGAATTTGATTGGTGATTTGAAACGGAAGGAGATAAATTCAAATCTTTGTTATCTTTTTTTCAATGTAAATCATTCTCTCTTTAATTTCGTGATTTTTTCACCATGATTAAACAATTCAATCTAAACGATTACGTACGATTTAATGAATACACTTATGATTATGGTTAAATGAATACACCATGACTTATTTAAAAAAATACAAATCTGAACCATGATGTCATGAACTACGAATAAAAATAAACCATGAAATACATAAATAAACCATGAAATCGTAAACAAATAAACCATGAAATACACAAATAAAGCATGAAATCCATTAATAAACCATGAAATACATGAATAAAAATAATTCATGAATACACAAACCATGACTAAAAATAACCATGAAATACATAAATGAACCATGAAATTGTATACAAATAAATAATGAAATACACAAATAAACCATGAAATCCATAAATAAGCCATGAAATACAGTAATAAACCACGGTCCGTACATCTTCCGCCACCATCCTCCAACACCAATCCAACCGTTGGTTAGACTCTCCGGCTGCAGAACGCGCCGGGAATCCACCGCACTTCTGGCACTTGGAGGCGGCCACACACATCTAACGACGCGACGGGCACGAAGAATGAGATCCCAGCCATGTGGAATTCATGGCTGCACTACGGCAATGCTCGGATTTTGGACTTCGTCTCCGGCAACGAACTCCTTCAAGCAAATGGCGCAGTTGGAGAATATATCGGCGTGTTCAACGGCGTTCTACCTGAGCTTCGGGAGAGAATTGAGGATTTTCTTCTTGAGGCCTCTGTTCGCTAGCGGTAGCGGAGTAGGTGAGCGGCCGGCGGCTCTGTCGGAGATTATGGCGGACAAGAGGGCGGTGAGGATGTCGACGAAGTCTTGGTCCCGCCGGCACAAATTAATGGTTTTGGATTCCCGGCGAGGATGTCGATGCAGATTAATGGTTTTGGAAGGTTGGGTTGGGGGGTTTAAATAGTTTGGATGTTAGAGGAAAAATGGATATGGAAGTGCTGCCGGAAATTTCGGGATTGAGAGAAAATTAAGCACCGATTTTATCGCGGGGATGGGAGGATTAATTTTTGGTCCCCTTTTTTGGTTGCTATATATATATATATGGGGATAGTCTTGGTATTATGAAAATATGAGGATGAAATCATAAGTGCAAAAAAAACGCCGGATGAAAACTTACGGAGAGTGGCACCCGAGGACGATTCTTTAAGTCTCCCTTATATAATATTCTCTGGGGGTAGCAATCATATAAAATTACCTCGAGAAATCTCGTTTTAGGAAGAAAGATACTCCTACGATTAAGATACTTTTTTTTTTCAGTTTAGAAAATTAAAAAGATTAAAATCAGGGCCGTCTTTATTTGGGGGGAAATCTTCTTGTTATGGTCCTTTCCAAAACTTCTGTTTCTAAAACTGGCCATCTTGTTATAGCCTGATAGGGAAGGTCTCCAATAAGTCTAGTCCAGCTCCTCTCAAATCGATTGGAGAGTACAATTTCAACCCAAAAAAGTTTTTTTTCCGAGCCCACTCCAATGATCGGAACCGTTCATTTTGTTTAGCTCGTTGACTGCATCACGCATGCGGAATATCAAGTTGATTCGATATGATTTTCTTACACATTTATCTTGCAAAAAAAATAAGATTGCAACACCGGATCAAAATCCATTTCAAACATTTTTCTCGTAACATAAATGTGTTTTGAAATCATATTGAATGATACGCGATCAACTTGATTTTAGCCATGCTTGATGCTCTCCATGAGTTCAAAAACAAACGGTGCTGATCACCAGAGTGAGCTCAGAATCGTGACCTAAAAAAATGAACGGTGCCGATCACAAATCAAAGCGGGCTTAGAAAAAAACCCTTTTCCGGGCCGAAATTATACTCTCCAATCCATTTGGAGGGACAGTAGAGTTGCTGAAATATGGGAAGAGGGAGAATCTACCCAAATGGGGTTAAAGATTCTGATTCACCTTCTCTTTCCTTTCTCCTCACTTCATTCCTTATTGTTTTAGTTTGATCAGTGGACACCTAAAAAAGGACTTTCCAAATGACAATATTCAATGGGTCATTCAAAAATTCCTTGCTTCCAACTCCCTACCTGATACCTCCTCTCCCATGTAACAACACATCACAGAAAGTGTTTGAAAAATCCCACACGACTTTTAGAAAGGACCATAAGACCATAACAACAAGATTGCCTCCCACATAAAGACGGCCCTGATTTTACACTTTTTAATTTTTTGAATTTTCTAAACTGAAAAAAAAAAATTCTTAATCGTATCTTTCTTCCTTAAAAGAGATTTCTCGAGGTAATTTTATATGATTGCTACCCCAAGAGAATATTACATAAACTTGATTTTCTCCTCATTCCATTTAAGTTTACAGTTATCATATAAAGCAACACATTTATTTCACAAATCAACACCAATTAAAACCAAAAGACAAAATCACAGAGAATTAGTTAATCGTGCATATTGTTAATCAAATTTTTTTTGTGTGTGTTTTTCAAGATATATGCAGATATTTTATGATACACCAATTAGTACTTCCTCAAAAGTTTTTTATTTTTATTTTCATTTAGTTCCCGTGCGTATTTGAATTGAAACATACGCACTGAAACATAGAAAGATTCATCCTGTGCCAAAACCTTCTCTTACCTATTTTATTTTTGGGTAAATTGAGTAGGAGGACATAGTATAGGGGTTTATGCCACAATTAGTCCATTTACTTTTTTCTTTGTAGTCTCCAGGACAATTGTCACTCAGTCTCTCAAAAATACCCTCCGACGTATCTGTTCATTTTTTGTGTATCTGTTGAAATTTTAATTTTTTTATTTTGACCATTGACTAGCGTTGACCGGCGTCAACTTGTGTATCTGTTCATTTTTGTTGTATCTGTTGATCTTTTATTTTTACCTCTACCACCCAACCACCACTTCTACCACCACCGCCACCATGCCGCCACCTCCACCACCACCACCATGCCACTAAACCCTCAATTTCCACCACCACACCGCCACCACCTCCACCACTCAACCACCACCTCCACCACCACCACCACGACGCCACCACCACCGCCACCATGCCACCACAATCTCCACTTCCACCACCACTTCTTCCACGACACCATCACTACCACGCCACCACATCCACCTCCACCACCACCACTTTCACCACCACCACCATGCCACTACAACCTCCACTTGCACCACCACCTCTACCACCACTCCATTACCACCATGCCACCACTTCCACCACCACCACTATGACGCCACCACCATCATGCCACCACAACCTCCACTTCCACCACCACCTTCGCCACTCAATCACCACGACGCCGCCGCCGCCGCCACCTCCACTTCCACTTCTATCACCACCTCTACCGACACTCCATCACAACCACCACTCAACTACCACTTCCACCACCACCACCACCACCACCACCACCACCACCATGCCACCACCACCTCCACCTCCATCACCACCACCACTCAACCACCACTTCCATCACCACCACTACGACGCCGCCACCACCACCACCACCACGCCACCGCCACCACTCTATCACCACCACACCACCACTACCTTCACCACTCAACCACCACGACGTCGCCACCACCACCACCATGCCACCACAACCTCCACTTCCACCACCACATCTACCACCACTCCTCCACCACACCCCCCCCTCCCATCAGCACCTCCATAACCATTCCACCACAACCACCGCTCCACCATTACTGCCACCACAACACAACACAAAACAGATACAGATATACCAGAAACAGATACAGATACACCAAAACAGATACAATAGATATACCACAACAGATACACCAACACAAAATCTATATATATATATATATATATATACACACACACACACACACACACACACATATATATATATATATATATCAACAGCAAATGTACCCAAAAAAATATAAATATACCAACAATATCTGCTGGGGTTTGTTCCAGCTTCTCTCTTGCAAAATTGGAGAGAGAAATATATTTTTCGTTTATTTTGGACGGAGGTTGACGGTACGTAGGAGTTTAATTGATGAGTGTTTTTAATACGTCAAGTGTTTATATGATATTTCGTTAGGGTCAGGTGTTTATGTCTACTACCACCACGACCATGTCTACCACCACTCCACAACCACCGCAACTGCCACAACAAAGTCTTTTTTTTCTTAAAACAAAATAGATACAGATATACCTAATACAGATATACCAAAACAGATATAATAGATATATCGCAACAGATACACCAACACGCGGATAAAAAAAAAAACAGATACAGTTGTATCAATAGCAGATGTACCAAAATAGATATAAATATACCAAAATACATACTCCAACATAACACAAAACAGATATAGATATACCAATACGCGAAAACAGATACACTAACACAAAACAGATACAGATATATTAATATCAGATATACTAACACAGATCCACAACCTCTACTTCCACCACCACCACCACCACCACAACCACAATCTCCACTTAAAAATACAAATATTTCAACAACAAATACACCAAAAATGAACAGATATACCGGTCAATGTCAACATCGGTCAATGGCCAAAAAAATAAAAAAAAATGAACAGATACACTGGTCAACGTCAGTCAACGCCGGTCAACGGTCAAAAAAAACCAACAGATATACCAAAAGTGAACAGATATACCAGTCAACGTTGGTCAACGGTCAAAATAAAAAAAAATTTAAAAAAGACATTTTTGTGTTAGCCAAACAAGGCCATTGTCTCATTAAAGTCAATTTAAATGAAAAGACATTTTTTTGTGTTAGCCAAACAAGGCCCTTGTCTCATTAAAGGCAATTTGGTCTTTTCACGGACTTTAAACTTCAAAATATTTTCATTAATAGAATTTACACATCATTGAAACTTAAGTTGGACTAAATCTGCTTTGAGACTTCTTCTTTTGGACTTTAGACCAATTTGTTGTTTATTTTTATTCTATTTGCTCATTGCACAGGTTCACTGCTAGTTGCTACTATTACAAAACTACTTTTCTCCTTTTTTTCGTCTCCTTTTTTTCGTGGGAGTTAAAAGATGATGAGCCTTTTTTTTCATTCGTTCTGCTCTATCCTATGGGACTAGAAGAGTGGGATGAGTCATTTGACTTAGCCAAAATGGCCTTTTATTGGTAATAACTGCCCTCCACGTCCCCTGTACGTGATAAAAAGAAGATCATGGGCCATTTAATCAAATTAAATGGCCTTTCATAAAAATAATTCTCTTATTTTTAGAATATTCTCATCCTTTACAAGTTATGGGCTACCTTAGACTTTATCTGAACATAAAAGCCCACAAGATTTAAGCCCATGACCAGATTAGATAAAAATTAATTGGGCTTTATCTATATTTACATGGCCCAATAATTTTTATCCAATAAATCATCAATTCATTGCCGAATTTAATTAAATGTTTAACTAAATGACCCTCCAGCGTTGGCCTAGGGTTTGGTGTAAAAAATGAGTGTAAACACCATGGTATTCCACGCCAGGTACCGAAGAAGAGCATTACGTTCAACCTAAAGAATAGTACCCGTCGAAGACCGTCCAAACCAGGAAGGAGAGTTTGCAGAACTGCGGGTGAATTATTAGACGAAGCTCTTTACACTTTAAGTAACGAAATTTTAAATTCTAAAAGTTCTAGCACAATTGCCAAACTCTATTTTATTCGGAAATATGTATGACCTAATTATGTCAATTCCAATTTTAATGTTTAAAGACTTCCACTGTTAAACTCTATTATTTATTAAACTAATTTTTAAAGTCGTTAATTTTTTTAAAAAGACTTAATTAACGTTTACAGAATAACGTTTCAATCTTATTTTTGCATACCTTTTTACGACTTACTTCTTTTGCTTCCTCTTGCTATAGTGTTTGGCATTATTGTACTTCGATTTGTAGTCTCATTTCGGTATTGGTTATGTCATTAGTACTCCTTTTGGATTATCTAATTATAGGGCAGGCAAACGGTTTGAGACTTGTATAGCCAGCTTTGCTAGAGGTACATACATTGCGTACATAAGCATTTTTGACCCATCTCGAATTCCAAAAATTTGATCCGAGCCGCTTATTTTGTTCAAAATGAGTTGTTTAAGGCTCCTGTAAAAAAAATAAACTCTATCCGAAATCGGTAAAGACATATACAAAACATCGAACTTTTCTTCAGTAAACTAGGCCTCAAACTTTTCTTTCATCAACTTGACGAATTTCTTCCTAGTTAATTTTCATTAGCTTTTCCTGCTTGAAAACCATCATTATATAGGTATGTGTTCATACACACAACGACTTCTCGATCGTAAGACGAATATTTTATTGAACTTGACTATCCTTACTTATCAGAGGGGATATCATGACCTTTCCTCCTTGACAATACACTATAAATTGATAATAATAAAAAAGAAGTCAACTACCATGTAATGGTCCAAAAGACAGTACTCCAATAATATATGACAACAACTAGTAGAATGAGCAACTCTCAATAGATAAGAGGTACAAAGTTGATTCATTGATCTTCACTTGGGATCTCTTGAGGAGTTAAGAAAGGCTTGGGAGGCATTTCAAGAGCTTCAACATTTCCTTCAAGCATCTCTACAACTTTGTTCATCGAAGGACGATCGTTAGGCCTCATTTGGATGCACCATAGCGCTGTTATAACCATCTTCCTCACCATCTCCCTTTCCTCCTCCGTGGCTTCTCCCACTTCGATTTCATTTCCTTCTTTGAATTGGTCATAAATCCATGAAGGGAAGTAAATTTGGCTTGTGTGATCGGCAAAAGGATTCAAGTTCCTCCTCCTTCCTGCCATTTCCATCAACAACATCCCATAACTATAAACATCAGCTTTGTGTGAAACACGTCCAATGTTTTTGTAGAACAACTCAGGAGCCATGTAGCCCATTGTTCCTCTTGCCGCTGTAAGAGACGCCATGCTGTTATCGTTTGAATATAGTTTCGCAAGGCCGAAGTCCGAAACTTTTGGATTGAAATTCTCATCTAAAAGAATGTTGTGAGGCTTGATGTCGAAATGTAGAATTTGCATATCACAACCTCGATGCAAATATTCAATCCCACGCGCTACTCCAACAGAAATGTCATACATTTGCTTGCAACTCAAGGTGATGTTTTCTTCTTGAGAAAATAAGTATTTCTCAAGAGATCCATTAGGCATGAATTCGTAAACAAGAGCCCGTTTGGATCTCGTAGCACAGAATCCGATTAGTCGGACCACATTGACATGATGGATCCTTCCGATGGTTGCAACTTCATTCATAAATTCTTGGCCATTGGCTTTGTGCTTTCCTAAAATCTTTATCGCCGCGAGGTAACCACTTCGGAGCTTTCCTTTGTATACAGAACCATAGCCTCCTTCCCCCAACTTGTCCTTGAACCCTCTGCTCATCTTCTTTATTTGGGAGTACGAGTACCTAATTGGCATGATGTTGTTTTGAATTTGTAGGAAACCTTCAACGTTATCAAACATTGATAAATGTCTTCTCCTAAACTTATAGAATAAAAACGCCCATAGGCATAACATCCCACATGAAGTCCTTGCTAGTAGGATCCATCCTGCTCATGGTATACAAAATATGATCAATTAATACAAAACAGAAAGAAAACAGAAAATAAAAGAAAAACAGAACTCCTAGGTCTCTGCCATTATCACCAGCATCCTAGTATCACGGTTCAGTTTATTCGTACTTATGTTGTGCGATCTTGTTCATCGCATAGTCATCGACCATTATTTATTTTCGAATCGCATCAAATAGAATGGACGATTTTAAAGAGTGCTGCACTTACCAAATTTGGTGTGCAAACCCAAGTAAAATACGAACCACTCGTAGTCCTTATCCCTTCCCTTCCCAGCCCAAAGCAATGGAATATAAATTTAAAAAATAAAAAAATTTTGTCCCCCAATTTGAAATGCGAAAACTCCTTATGTACCACCGAAGAAATCCCGAAAACGAATATGACCTGAATTTTTCCATATTTTCCTCATCCTTCATAATTTGAAAGTGATTTTCTCAATTTTTTGGGGCAGTAAAGAAGGAACGAGGATAGATCTTACCTGTGAATTTGAGCCCCCAGACATCCTTTTTTTTTAGCTCTGCAACAAACATGCTCTATGATTCAGTCAACAGACCAAGGTAGTTAAATAGTAGTTAATGAGCAGTCCGGATCCAGAGATCCTGGATTTTACCTAAAATGCGTATCATATTTCTTATAAGTAAGAAATTGTCCGCAGATCCGAACCATTAAAAACACAATTCAACGGCTGAGATCATGATCCGCACCAAAGCCAAAAATCCGGAAACCCTGACTGGATCCGGACTAAGTTAATGAGATTATGACACAATCTAAGACTCATTTAGTAGCAGCCTTCCACATGTACCAAAAGGAGTTAGAAGACAGAGCCATTAGAATTGCAACGAGACCAAAGCTTGATCTATGACAAAATGAAAGCAATTTACTCTAATCTAATCTTCACCTGAATTTGCCAGCTATCCACATCATTTTCATCAAATTGTTCCTTCGTATGAATAATTCAATTTTTCTCAAACAGAGATTCTATTTCCATTTCACCTAGTATATCTTTATCGTCATTATTGGGGCCTTTTGAATAAATTTGGGCCCTGCTATCGGGTTATAGCAACATTTTAATAGTAGCATACTGTCCACTAAAAGGGCATAAAAAAGAAGAGACAGAGAACACTTACCGTTGTACAAAATCTCCACGTGACCTGCAGTTTTGAAGGAGAGAGTTACATACGTAAAAAAAAAATCTCGAAATTGATTGTGTTTGGTTGGGAGTTTAGTTTAGTTTAGTTTTGGTAGTGGGTGGAGAGAGAAATAGAGTAATTATTAAAAATAGGGGTAATGATTGGAGAGAGATAGAGAGAGATGAGAAAGTAATAATTGGAAATATAGGGTAATGATTGGAGAAAGAAGTAGGATAATGATTGGAAACAAAACTAAAACTAAAACTAAAAAAGGAACCGAACAAAGAACTATTGTTTTGCTAATCGTCAAATGTTTACTTAACAAATCTCGGATGACAGCGCAACACGGTAGGTGAAGGATTTTTGGACCTCAAATATTATTGTTTGTTTCATTCATTCATTCATTGCATTTTCAGTGGCACTGTTAACATAATATTTAGAAATATTATGTTACCATGTTTAGTAAGTTCTATTATTCATGTTTCCTAGTTAGGCTAATTTCTTTATAATGCATGTTTCCTATTTGGTTTAGATTTCTTAGTGACCAAGAATAATGTAGCCTATATAAAAGCATGCTAGGTTAATGTTTGAGAACACAATCAATAATACATCTTTCGCTTTTCTTCACAGGCACGATGCCCTGATGTATTCAAAAACACAATCTTGTGGCATGTTTGACTGGAAGTGTATAAAAACATTTGACGCACAGTGTTCAGATTAAGGTATATAGCCAATAGGAAATCTTACGCACATGGAAAGGAGTCTGAGAATCCATAGCAGTTTTTGTAGCAAGTGACATAGCTTGGATTGAGAGACTCAATGGAGCAATATTCGTGTGGTCCTTGGCATTGTTCACAGAGAAAGGACAGCCAGTAAAGCTCAAACCCATACTCCAATTTACTGTGGAAATCCGAGAAGGAAATGTTTACTTCACTTTTGTCAGCTGGCAAGCGCAACGTCATCATAACTATTTCGTCTAGTTTGCAATGATCCGCCACATCCGAAGCACTTAAGTTAGCCCCGAACAAAAAGTAGGAATAGGGCCTCTTTTCCCCTGAGGATATCGAAGGAGGAGGAGGAGATGGTTTCGCAATACAACTGTCCGTGTACAACGGATGTCTTTTCACTGGCTTCTCACAACTCAACCATAGTGCTTCGGCTATTTCATATGGAATCTTAATAGGACTGTAATAAAGATCATGAATTGCGACTTCATAATTATTATAATATAAAGAATATGTTTCCACTACAAGAAAAAATGGCTTTCCCGGCGTTTATAAAACCCCGGTAAAAGTGAAATAAACGCCGGGAAAAGCCTTCCCGGCGTTTTTCCCGGCGTTTTCGATAAACGCCGCGACTGCCGGGCTCGGGAATACTATACGGCGTTTAGTAAACGCCGGAAACGGACCCGGCGTTTTTCCTAAACGCCGGTAATAGTTTTCCGGTGACCGGAGCTGGTGATCACTTTTACCGGGATTTGTTAAAAACGCCGGAAAAAGTTTTCTGGCTACAACTCGGGCAAGGGAAATCCCAGCGTTTACTAAACGCCGGGAATAGTTTTTTTTTTTTTTTTTAAATACTGATACCATTTTTACCCATTTACTATTATTTTGACCCGTTCATAATTCATCACGATCAACATAACATATAAGTAACAAATACACACAAACAATCCATAATATCGCACAAATCTGCTTCTCATATTTCTGAATGAAAAATACATTGTCCACTATCAAACCGCATACAATGTCTTGTAATTATATCTTGAGAGTACACTACTCAACAAATAAAAAGATAGAGCTTTCCGAATTCTTCTTGTACCGACGAGGTCTTTCCGCTGGACTGACGAGGTCTTTCCGCTAGTGAACGTGTGCACCGTTCTCACGACGTTGTACATACAAGGACGTCGTACATACAAGAAAGCCAAGTCATGGACGGGCTTGGGGTTCAAGTGCCGCAATTTCTTTGACAACCTGAGTTTTGTCCGACTCGAATTGTTCATCCTCTGCATCACAACAAACTACTAATACTTAGAGATTCGGCCAAGAATCCTAATGAGAACAGTGGCCGCAAATGGAAATTTTCATAGTCATTCAAAACATTGGTCCCAATATTTCTGGACAAATGCACATTGAAGAAATTGAAATCACAGAGAGACAAGATGCATATTGAATTCTACTCACACAAAAAAAAAAACGATACATGTATAGATATTATGCAAGCGTAAGATTTGTTAGCAACTGGATTAAGAAAAACGATGCATGTATAGATACTCCAGAAATATAAACCCTTTAATGTCGTAATCAAAAGAACTCCAAAAAACACTGTAGACCTTACCCTCTTGGAGCAGATAATAGTACCTGAAAACTCTTCAAAACAATTGTCAAGATATTTGGTGCCTCGTGTTTGCCCAACAGCTTCCGTGCATATGCAGCACACCTGAAACCATTGTGTCCTGTATTCCAGCAACTTCTACTTTATAATAAGCAAATTTAAGGGAAGAATAAACTGCAGTTCTATTATTACGAACAATGGTTCACAAAACATACTGGACTCGTCTGTAATTTGTCCCTTCTTCTCCATTTCTGAACATAGCAGCCCTCTTGACACCTTCATCATTGATTTTGGTGATTTACATTTTGGTCCCACAAGGATGTCCTGCACTTTTGGCTTTATTGTTTTTCTTCATCAAATTCATGTCAGTAGAGTAGCTCAACTCTACTGTTTCACCTTGAGAAGTATACTAGGCCTTACATGAAAACCAAATCAAATAAAAGAAAACTTTAAGCTTTTATTCTAACTTAAAGAAACAAAACTTTCAAACCAAAGACCATTGGCATTTTGATATCAATGAAGCAAAAATGGACATTGGATGAGCATATGGAAACTAGAACAGTCAAAACTCCGAAAAGCAAGTATTTGGCCCCCCACAGAGTAAGTATTTTGTTCCCAATTTTAAAAGAATTAAATCAGCACAATAAGAAGTTAGAAAAAGCAACAAAAAATCATTACTGTTAACTAATAAGGCTAATAGAAAATTTCAAACGTAGCATGCTCCAATATACTATCACCGTCAACTTCCCTAAGGCAAATTCTATACTATAAGTACAAAGGAAGTAAAAAAGCATGCAATCATCTTGAACCTCAATTCGATCTATTCTACTGGAACCATTTTAATCTAAGTTTGGTACAAACAGTGCCCAACGCATGCAACCAACCAACCCAGCTCATTTGAAGTCTTGTCCACAATCAGAATAGATCAAGTATTAAGTAGGGAATGATTGTAGTTGAATAATAAAAAGGTAGGAGAGGAGAGAATGACTTGGGAACATTTGAGAATCATTCAAAGTGATAGTAACAGAATGTTGAATCTAGTATGAAACTTTTGTTACCTAAGGAGAAAATAAAATGATAGAGGCCATACTTACTACAGTAACAAGATACAGCTGACAAGTCAAGTCAAGCTAATTAAGTGTATAAAAGCACACACACGCACCATAGAGAGAGAGAGATACAAATCACCACAGTCATGTCTTAGTCACACGTAATTGGAAAGGGCAACTTACATCATACTCACCAACATAATACCTTTAATGTCGTAATGAAAAGAACTTCAGAAAACAATGTAGACCTAGAACAGATAATAGTACCTGAAAATTGAAATCTCTTCAAAACAATTGTCAAGATATTCGGCGCCTCGTGTATGCTCAACTGCTTCCGTGCTTTAACATATGTAGCGCACCTGAAAACATTGCATGTGTCCCGGTCCCCTTTTCCACCAACTTCTACATCATAATAAGCAAATTTATGGGAGGAACAAACAACAGTTCTATTAGGAGGGCAACTAGAAAATAACAACAGTAAATTTAATCTCTCATGCTTATCTTTCATGATGTTCCATGGAAGATAAATCACCGACATTTGAGAATTTGACATATCATATAGCCAAGTGTAATTAGCTTTGTCTTATCTAATAGCATAATAGTTTGGATGTCCAACAATAAGTTTAAAGGCCCTCATACTGCAAAAGTGGTTTCAATTTGTGGGTTAATCAACTCTCATACCAAGAGGAGAGGTCTTACAGAAATCCCAATTAACCTGGCCCATTGAATAAGAATATCATGTACCTTATGAGTTTCCAAATATGGTTCATATTCATAGATGGAGTGATACATTATCAAATAGAAGCATTGAACAAGAACAAAATTAGAATGAACCTTACTGAGTACAACTCAACATTCTGAAATGCGCAGTTTGAATCCCTTCTCCTTTCTTGTTTTGTGCCTACATAATGACCAAAATGTTAGCATGGAGTTGGATTTTCAGGAACTAGTATTCACAAACACAGAATTTATACAAGTAATTCCATAGCCAAAGTAAGGATTTTATAATTTCGTAACACCAAACCAAGCTTTTTGTGCCCTCGCCAAACCATCCTTCATCGTGACCCTAAGTAGATACCCATCCCTGACCAGTGAAACCAAGATCCACTGGACCGAAAAGAAAAAAAGAGAGGGAAACATCAAGAAACATACAGACAACTGCAGAGAAACAACAGCCGGAGCACCTCAAAACGCAACCAGGATACACACACAGAATTTGATGGACACAAAAACAAAACGAACTCACACAAACCACCTAAAAACGCAACCGACGCACACACACACACACACACACAAAGAATAAGCCTAAAAATCCAGAGCATCACAACAAACCTTCGAAGGCGAGCTGGAACCAATTGCCAAATCGGACTCTAAATCTCAATATCACAGCCATCCAGGCTTCGTAGCCCTAAATCTAGCCCTATTTAACTGAATCGAAGTTTTTCGCACCTAATTCGAACTGTATTCCAACGATTTGAGTACTCTCGGACACCATGTGGACCTTTTTGAACCCTAATCGCGCATCTCAGCCTTCGATTATGCTTGTTTCGAGCTCGAATCGGTCTATTACGAAGAAGGCATGAAGAATGATCGATTTTGGTGGTAATTGCTTCAAGAAGTCGAGCTCTAGAACCAAAAATTACATTTACAAAGATTATTTTAAGATTTATTACTTACCTGAGAAATCAATCCAATCCAGACTCTGGAGAGCACAAGATGATGGTCATCGCCGACGGAACGGCTCTCGTCCGATGAAGGAATCACTTCGTTCTCTCTTTGTTCCTCCTCGCTTCCATCTCCATCTATCGAGATCGAGAGAGAGAGAGAGAGAGAGAGAGAGAGGAGGCGAACAGGCGACGAGGAGGGAAGCCCTAGATCGGAAGAGCGCTTGTTCTTTTTGTTCTAGAGATAGAGGGGGTTAGTGTAATTATTGTGTGGTAGTCTCCGCTCCTCTACAGTTATTTTTGGACTTTTACCGGGGTTTTTTACAAATGCTGGAAATCAAGTGCTGGTTAAGCCCATTTTTCTTGTAGTGTTCGCCGTTCAAAAAGTTGTACTGATACGAATCATACGAAATAGAATAAAGAGGACGGGAGGAGCAATTTCCCCGTTGTAAGCCAACATCCACTACTCGGATTGTATAGTTGTCGTAGTTGATTGCGTGGACGTAGTATCTTGCTGAGTGAAACAAGTTCAGTACAAGACGATTGCGCTCGCATTCCAATTCGTATTTCTTGATTCCACAGTTTTCTGGGTCGGATTTCAGTCGAAATGGGTGTCGGATGGGGATATTTCCACAATAGGAGGAAGGTCGGACACAAATCGGACTTGTTTGAGCATTGCAATTGCCCAAAAACAGGGCAAGAGAAAGAAGAAGAAGAAGAAGAGTATGGGTTTTGTATACATCGGAGAGAAGCCTTTTACTACTAGACATAGGAAGAGAGAGAGAGAGAGAGAGAGAGAGAGAGAGAGTGAGAGAGAGTCCCGTAATTTACCCAAAAACAAGGCAAGAACAAGAAGAAGATTATGGGTTTTGTATACTTCGGAGAGAAGCCTTTTACTACTAGACATAGGAAGAAGAGCGAGAGAGAAGCCTTGTACTTCACATAAGAGAGAGAGAGAGAGAGAGAGAGAGAGAGAGAGAGAGAGAGAGCAATTTAACATGGCTTCCTCTTGACTATTTCAACACGGGAGAGAGAGAGAGCACAATTTAACATGGCTTCCTCTTGACTATTTCAACACGGGGAGCATCTCCAATCCTATTTTTTATTTTAGCTAGCAATATGGGTTTGAAGGCTACAATTGGATATAGTATTATAGATTAAAAGAAAATGAAAACTCTAGAAAATTAAGAATGTGAGTTTGAAGGCTTGAGAAGCACAAAAACATTGTATAGTGTCAATATATAAATTGATTGATTGATATGTAAATTATTCACCTAAAATATTTTAAGATATTCAGACATGGATAGAAGTTTAGATTATTTTTGAAAAAAAAAAAAGATCAATGTATGTGTTATCAATTGATTTGAACCAAACATTTGTCGGTAACATATGAAGTTGGGTGAGGCTTCGGGCCCGCGTCATGGGCTAGCTTCCCACATAGAGAAGTTTGGTTTTAGTGTGTGGGTGTGTTAAAATGGTTCTCTTGCCCTCATTAGTGAGCAATTGTCTAGTTGAGTGAGTTAAGTAAAATTACCATATACTTAAAAATTAAATGTTAATAACTTAATTACGAAGTCAACAAGTCGTCAAAATGAATTGTGAAAAATCCATGCTATATTGAGGTGTGCTTAACGAGACTAATTCTGGGAGACCAATTCTACTACCCACTAGGAAAAATTATTATGTCCCTCTTCTGCACACACATTGTTGTGGGGTCCTGAAAAGTGTATGAACATCACAGCAATGTGTGATGGAGAAAGGACCATGACCCCAAGTGACGGTGCTCCAAGGGGACTCAATAATCTCTCCAAAAATCAAAGCCTATGGTACAAACTTACAAAAAAAAAAATTTGTCGGTCATAAAATTTTGATTTTCAATATAAACAAACGAGTACTAAGAAATAACTACATATATGACTTACCTAATATCAAAACATCATTTCTCAACTCATTACCCCCAAAACATCATAGTGCTCAAACCAAACAATTAAAGTCTAGAGGTCCGTTGAGTTAAAAGAAGAAGGATATATGGAAGAACTCCAAATCGGTGGATCCTCAACAACTAAGAACAAAATGGTGATCTTCCTCTTCTGCTCATTCTTCTTCTTTCCCGCAGGGGTTGGAGCCGGAGCACACGATCACGACGATGCGTGCATGCCCAAGAGGTGCGCAGACGAGGGCCCAGAAATCCGCTTCCCGTTCTGGCTAAAGGATATTCAACCAGACCGTTGTGGCTATGGGCCTGACTTTGCTCTTACCTGCTCTCACAACAATGAAACCCTTCTTGATAACCCGTTTTATTCCAAGGTAGTGGTCCAAAACATCAATTACAGTGCTCAGCAGTTTGACTATGAGTTCACCGGTTGTGTTCCGCATCAGGAAAACTCCAGCTTAATATTCAACACATCCCTCTCCCTAACCGGTGGGTACAATTACGGCACTGATCTCTGTGAATACCACATATTCAGTTGTCCTTCCCCCTCAGAATATCCATATGACTCATATGACCCATATCGATATGCCCAAATCTATGGATGCGTTGGCAGCCCAAAGACGTATACCTTGGTGCTGGATTCCCAAGATTTGATCTGGGGACTGTTGGTGAATTGCACAAAGACGTATACCTTTCAATCAGTTCCATGTAACACGTTGCCATTCTTCCCATATCCTCAAGGCCGCCAGTACTGGTCCAGACCAAACTGTGGGGAATGTGAAACAGAAGGCAAGTATTGCAGATTGAGTAGTAGCAATAACGGCAAGCAGCATGAAACCGAATGCTTTGACATCCCTAACCAACCAACAGGTACTTCTCATCATCTCATCATTCAGAAGAAAAAGGAAGAATGTTTACTTCACTTTTCCTCGTGCTTTCATTTTATTTGCTGCTTTTTTCAATTAACTGAAGAGTTAAAGATTGACTTCGATCTTCATGTTGCATTTTTTATGCTTGTTTAAATTAAGCTGTATTAATTATATTTGTAAAATGACAAAAAGTAAACTACCATTTCTAACCGAAGAGAAACGGACTGTATGTACACGAGTATCAACCTCCCCACAAATTGGATATGAATTGCTGCAGTTGGGATCGGAGGAGGTAACGTATGCTTATCCCATAGTATATACCTCTGCCATTATTGACATTAGAGAGCTTGGGTCTTGGCAACTTCATGGAAAAAATTATACAAGGGTTGATTTTATTTTATGAATTCCAATAGAGTATGATAAATTGACTGGTGTTTTATATAATATGTTATACAGGTGAAACCAAAAGCCCACCTAACGTTACTACAGGTGAATTGTCTTTCTTTATACAAGGTTTGATTTTATTTTATGAATTCCAATAGAGTATGATAAATTGACTGGTGTTTTATATAATATCTTATACAGGTGAAACCAAAAGCCCACCTAACGTTACAGGTGAATTGTCTTTCTTTATACAAGGTTTGATTTTATTTTATGAATTTCAAATAGAGTATGATAAATTGACTAGTGTTTTATATAATATCTTATACGGGTGAAACCAAAAGCCCACTTAACGTTACAGGTGAATTGTCTTTCTTTATACAAGGTTTGATTTTATTTTATGAATTCCAATAGAGCATGATAAATTGACTGGTGTTTTATATGTTATCTTATACAGGTGAAATCAAAAATCCATTTGACGTTACAGGTGAATTGTCTTTCTTTATATTATCTTCTCCCATCTTTTTTCTCTATATTCCCTTTGTAATTTGGTTGTTTATACTTGCAGATCTGTACCCACCTGGGCTTTTTCTTCTTGTTGAACTTGTCATAGCTGCATACTTTGTCCACAGAGTAATCATTTTAAAGAAAGAGGATCTAAGGGTTGAAATATTTTTAGAGAATTACAGAGCTCTCAAGCCTACAAGGTACACATATGCTGAGATAAAGAAAATTACTCAGAATTTGAAGGATGAACTAGGGCAAGGAGGTTATGGAACGGTTTACAAGGGAAAGCTTTCCAATGATGTTCCTATCGCTGCCAAGATCCTCAACAACTTCACAGGAAATGGCGAAGACTTCATCAACGAAGTAGGAACAATAGGTATGATCCACCACGTCAATGTTGTTCGCTTGGTCGGATATTGTGCTGATGGGTATAAAAAAGCTCTTGTTTACGAGTACTTGCCGCATGATCTAGAGAAATTCATTTCATCTGAACATAAAAAAGCTTCACTTGGTTGGGAGAAACTCCAAGATATTGCTCTAGGCATATCCAAAGGAATTGAATATCTTCACCAAGGGTGTGATCAAAGAATCGTTCATTTCGATATTAAGCCTCATAACATCTTGTTAGACAAAAATTTCATTCCAAAAATCTCTGATTTTGGGCTAGCCAAGTTGTGCTCGAAAGAAAAAAGTGTTGTATCGATGACAGCTGCTAGGGGAACGGTGGGTTATATTGCTCCAGAGGTGTTCTCGAGGAACTTTGGCAATGTGTCACACAAGTCAGATGTCTATAGTTTTGGAATGTTGTTGCTTGAAATGGTTGGAGGGAGGAAGAAAAATTTTGATGTTCATGCGGAAGAAAATAGTGAGGAAGTTTACTTTCCTGAATGGATATATAATCGTTTAAATCGTGAAGAAGTAAACAACAATGAAATTGTGGAAGGCGGAGATGCCAAGATTGTTAAGAAGCTAACAGTTGTAGGACTTTGGTGCATCCAATGGTATCCAGGAGACCGGCCCTCAATGAAAGCTGTGGTTCAAATGCTTGAGGGAGATGGAGAGACTTTGGCCATGCCCCCGAACCCCTTTTCTACCACAAGTCGATCAATCACAAGGGGAAACATGGGCGGAAGGCATTTTAGTAGTATGTTAGAGATCATTTCTGAATCTGATTGAGAGTGTGTTGCTCAATTGGATGGAGTTATTACGAAATGCTAGGAGTCTCGATGGGTTGGGTACCGAGACAGGCACACAGGTTCACTCTGGATCCCGCACGGATGATTCGAGCCGTTCAATAATTTTTTTTAAAAATGGAGTGGACCCGTGAAAAAGCAGTTCAATCCGATATGTGTAGATGTTTGGGCCAATTTTGTATCTTTTCATTTAGATTTCAAGATCCCGTAATTTGAATGAAAAATGAAAAGATTGGATCGAGCACTTACACATATCGAATTGAGCTGTTTTTTCTAAGGCCCACTCGATCTTCTTTTTTTTAATTATTGAACGGTTCGGATCATCCGTGTGGGACCTCCTGCGGGGTAGGACTCAGAGTTATTAGGAGAGTCAAATGCACTATCCTTTTTTTTATTTTGATAAGTAGATGCACTATCGATCTTTTGTTTGTGAGTATCGTAATACAAGTCTGTACTCATCTACTATTGTACCCTTATTCCAATACAATTTACGAGAGAGAGAATAAACTCGAACTTGCTTTTTCGGAGTTTCTATGAGAGTGAAGCCATTCAATGGTGTGTGTACAGTTTTGCTTTGTTGGGTTATTTGTGAATTGCTTGGTTTTCGCTTCTTTCAATTTACTGTAATTAAGAGCTATGAGAAGGTTGAAACTGCAATTTACTGTTCTAGGCTGCATCCTTATGACTTAAGTTAAACTTAATTGAAATCTGAAAATTTTGTTCTTATTTGATTTTTTTTTTGCATTTGTTAGTTTTGCACCAAACTTTTTTGGGTTTGAGAATCGGAAAAGTAAAATTTTTTCACTTTTACCTCAATATGTTGGGAAATAACCACTTGTTAGCGTAAAGATTTCACCTTTTCATCGTAGAAGCTCAAAGATTGCACTTCTGTCATAAAAAGGTTTGGGTTGAATTGCTCAATTAATGCGACTGTCATGGAAGCGGCACTTTCAAAACTACAACCAATTTAATTTTGGAAATGAAATATGGACTTACTTTTGAAAACTAAAACCAATTTAATACTCCTGATCTTGGTAAGATGGTTTCAAAGGAGTGTGTTCAAAATTGAGATGGAATTAATACACTACCTGTAAATTTACGGAAAATTGAACGTACACACGAAATCTACATCTAATGGTAATGAAGACCGCATTATACTAGTATATATCAATATCCACACATACATACATACATACATACATATATATAAACTAATAAATCTAATACACCACTTGTAAATTTACGGAAAATTGAGTGCCTAAAATTATTGCAACCCGACGTTACCGAAAAGACTCGGCCATGTCACCTCCTTGGCATTTCAATGAACAATACATGACAAAGAAGGGAGCAACCACATCACACACTTCTTTTTGCATGATTGGTCATTTGTATTAATTTTACAGTAAATTTCCCTATTAATTTCATAGATTTTAGGTTCTTCAGAACATTGTGGGATTTTTATCAAATATTATTCCTCTCACGAAGTTATAGATCTTCAAGGTGATTTTTAGAATTTTAACATTTCCTCGATATTTTGGTTTTAGAGATTTTCTTGTGTCATCAACCAAAAGAAAGGAAATTAATGAATCGTTGGCAGTAATAATTGTAAAGATGAAAGGGGATTGATCAAGGGCACAAATGCATCATAACATGGAGCAAGCATCCAACGAGCTAGATTGGGACCATCGCCCCGATAATCATATGTCACTAAAAACCCAAAATGAAACACAACTGGAAAGGAACCAACCAAAATACAGTATATATTAGTCTACAATGTACAAAGACTTGGCAAAGTCACATGTCATTATCATAGAATTGATGAGAAGAATCTTTCCTCATCTTTCCGTGTTGGTTGCGTTTGAATAACAATGTGAGCTTGGGCTCGCTCAAAAATTCTTTCGATCATTCATGGTTATATTCCTTGAACTCCATAGAGCAGCAATGCTCTTAAGACTAGGAAAGACTTGGCAAAGTCAATTCATTGTCATTATCAAAGAATAAAACTCGTTGGAAAAATCTTGCAATCAAACTCCATAAAGGCAACATACACTTGGTAAAGTCAATTGTTAGGAAATTTCGTCTCCGTCTCCATCGATATTAATGAATAACGTGGAACTTGACACATTGAAAAATCTTGCAATGAGTAAATATTCACTTACATGGCACGTCAACACCTTAATACAATCATGTAAAGACTAAAAGGCCCTTCATCAAGAAATAAGGTCTACGCGGCCCAGAGGGGGGCTCTAGGGCTGCTCTCTAGAGATTTTTGCCACTCCTCGAGTGTTCTCCGGCAACTTTCCAGATGCGCTAACTCTAAAACACTCACCTGGCGTAGATCGAGCTGTTTTGTTTTCTTTTTTTCTAAACGGCCAAAAAAGCTATATAATCTTTGAAATTGTTACTATTAACTCTATCGAAAGCATGTAAATCACGTAGGACTTATATAATGAAGCACGTCGGAATAATATATTTCAAGCTTTCCAAGATCGACGAACCGAGATCCGCTCTACAAGCACCAACTGCGAACACAAACACCGTCTTCTATTCTCGACGAGTCCAGAAGACTATTAGAGTCTGCTCTTGATATCCACACCACACAAATCCTAGGATTCTTAGATGGAAATCCTAAAGAGTGAAGATATTTGACAAAAGAATATTTTCTAGAGAAGAAGGAGCTAGAGATAGAATTTTGTTTTTGGTTGTGTGAATCTCCGAATATTTGTAAGACTATATTTATAAAGAGTTCAAAGTCTCCTAATAGATAAAGATAATCTATTATCTTTGAACTCTCCTAACAGATAGAGATAAGGAGTCTATCTCATTCTTCAAACAAACCCAATCACTTAACCCATCATGTGAGTTGGATTCGGTCCAGCTGACCCATTTTACTAACATCTCCCACTCGTACGCATTGGGCTCTTAGACAAATATCTCATCCATGTCAATCTTATCAGTTCTCTCTGATTGCGTCCAGATTCGGTAGTCGTTGAAATTTACCAAACGGCCATCAAATTCAATTATTTATTAACCGGACTACAACTAAAGATTTGCATAGTATAGCGAGAAAGTCCGAGTCGATCCACAGGGAGCTCGAATATAGCTTGTTCGGATTGTAGATGTAAGGGTTTGAGGCGCTAAGGCGACCAACTTTAGTTTTCCTTTGAAAGTGAGAAATACTCTTATGAAAAAGACTTGAAAATGAGTTTTAACTAGATTAAACAAGCGGCAAGGCCTAGAAGCTTCTAACATCCGTAACTTAGGCCATCCAACCTTTCTCAACGAAAACACGATTGAATTGCACGGCTTAGGCTATCAATCGGAAGATTTAGCGGTGAAAATGGTTAGACTTGATATAGAGGTTGAATAACAAGCTAAACACAAGGCATGACATCGCTCTCGAAACCATGTGAGCGAGCACATGATCACCGGAGATTAACAACGCCAAGACTTGCATTCAAACTAAATATCAAGGTCAAGAACTAGAAGCATAGTTTGGAAAGCGAGCAAATTCTTTGGTTCTTTTGGCAAACACGAGGCGAGACATAGCTCACGGAACCATATGAGCGAGCATATGATCACCGGAGGTTAACATCGACAAGTTTTGTTACATAAAAGGCGAACCACGCACATTTCCAAACCAAACCCCAAGTCTTATGTTGAGAAAGACAAGATTAACCGAAGTCACAAGGTGTTATTCACCCCATGGCCGAGCCTAAAAGACTACTCAAACATAATGAAAAGACTAGAAAGCTTGCTTAAGGAAGAAAACATGTTTAACCGATAGAAATGGAAATAAACTTAATTTATATGAAGATCCAACTAGTAGCTACAACATTAATGAACGAGAAAACAACAAACTAGGAATTAAACTTACAAGTATTGAGGCTTGAATCTAAGAACAACAATGAAAATCTCTCCTAGAGAGAGAACTAAAACTAGGACATAAAGTAGATATTTGTAAAGTGAGAGAGAGGTGAGTATTTATACAACTCAGCCTTTTCTCCCCTCAAAATATCCCTGAACTTGCCAAAAGTGGCAAGTATTCCATAAATGGAAAGTCCAAAAAGCAGTAAAAATATCTGCTGGAGACCAATGTTATCGATACCATAAAGCAAAGGTATCGATAACATCCTTCAAATTCTTCCCCGGAGAAAAGAGTTATCGATAACTCCAAACAAAATGTTATCGATACCCTCAGGTCTGGACAACTTCTGGACCAAAATGGGACCAATGTTATCGATAACAATTGGAATGTTATCGATAACAATTGGAATGTTATCGATAACATCTTTAAAAAATTGCAGATTCAGGTTGAGGCTTCAGCTTCAGCAATGGCTCTCAGCAACTTCACAGTTTCTCAGCACTTATTTTCATTCTCTAAACTTAAGTAAAGGCTACATTTTAAACCTTTCTTTTACCTTTCCTTTACTTTAATTTATTTAATGAAAATAAGAAAGTACCCCCCATTTGGAAACAATGGCATTACCAGAATTTCAAGATTCCATTTAAATCAAAATGTCATCCCTCCACTTTTAGTACAAAATGGAAAACTGCACATTTTTCTCAAGAGAAAATGGCTCAAAACATGACCTTGCTCTTCGAATAAAACCTTGTAACTTTGTAGTTACTCTTAGAAAAATTCAAGGATCAATTACCGCCATTTTTAATCTCGAAAATCGAAACTTTTTCAGAAAGTCATTTTTCCATACTTAGACAGATTTTAGGGGGGCCGACAGGGTCTTCGGGTACTTAGAAGCTTCCGGAGCATTCTTTGGCCTTCAAACGCGCCTTATTTGCACATTTTACCTGAAACTACTAAAAGCACACCTTACATGCAACATTGCATTAAAATGACAATAAATATGTACAAACACAACATGCTAGAGGACTTAAGCACCAAGAATAAGCATAATTGGGTGCTTATCACTCTCCTCATACAGGAAATGAGGCGTGGGACCGACAAGAAAATCAAGCTAGGTAGGAGTATCATATTAAGCTTCCATCAAACTAGCATGGCACATCACTCCAAAAGGTCTCATCATTTCCCTTGACAAAACTAGCCACATTGGATCGAGCATCTCCAATCCCTCTTGAGTCCCGGCTTAAAGTTATGCTCAACCCCCTTGCATTGGTGTGCTTCCAATAACTTGTCCACATTTCTAGTTTGGGATGTCCCAAAATAAGTGTCCACTTTCTAAAAATAACCATCAAAATATGTCAAACTTCCATTGAAGTACTCAAGTGGTTGCTTTAAATTAATTAGCTAGCTGCTGCTGCTTCTGCATGTAATGATTTGGAAGAACAACACTACTGGCTCACGAAGTGCAAGGATTCACTATATATGTTTCACTACAAGGATTCATGGGATTTCTACAGAGGCTAATTATCTCAAACCTTGGGGTCACTACGAATTATATCCGATCGTTATCTTCAGGGCCGTGAAATTGTTTAGATGATCAGTCCAATGTTGAAACCATCAGCCTTCATTGTTTACGTGAAAAAATAGAAAGGAAAGAGCACATGCTAGTAACACCAAATTTCAAACATCGATCACACTCAAAATACCTGCAATATCAATCCGTTTGTATATTTATGGTGGCCTTAATACAAAGTCTATTCTTTAGAAGGAGCTAAAGTAAATGTTGGAATATCTCTGTTGATCCATTAATTATAGAGTTCCTTTTTAAATGATAAATTGATAATATCTCAATCGAAATATATTTTGTGCGTACTTCTTTTACACAAAGTTTCTTTCATATCAATAATTCTAGTTTTTCCTAGAGTATAATCAAGGATAACCTCTTCTAGTAAATCATAGAAATCGAGTTAATATTAAAAATATACCATGCATATAAATATATAAAATACCCTTCTGCTAAAATTAAAAAGGAGGTACATATACAAAAATGTAGGTGAAAGCATTTTTTTTTATAATCTATTTAACACAATACTTAATTCTATTATGAGATCCGGGTTCTTATTTTTATTGGGATGATAACTCTGAAAAAGACTCCCAATCTTTTCATTCATCTCGGAGGAAATACGATCAAAAGGAGCTAATTCAAAATCATCAAGTAAGAACAACCCCACATTCATGCTCCTTTTTTACCATAAAAAAGAACTTGTTTCAATTTGAACAATTGCTTCAAATACAGTATGAAGAATTATCGCTTGTGGAACCTCAATATCCACAGACTTACTAGCTAAATGGCAATTGGCACAAATAAGACTCTTAGTCACTTCTCATGGATTTTCAAAATGACATATACTTATTTACGGAGCTGCTATAACAGTATGTTTGCAGCACCAACCAATCGTAGCCATCCAAAAGTGTTCCGGATGGTCCGGATTTTAATAAAACTTTTCTGAGAAAAAATTTAACTCTTCCTTGGGAAAATTTCATTAACATCCCGACCGTTCAAAAGTATTTTGGACGGTCACGATTGAGTGCTGTAAACAAAGTGTTTACAGCACCACCATAAAAAAGATTTTCTCTTTCATAGTTGTGTGCAAAAGCGGGATATGCACTTGAAAAACTCAAACTATATAATGAGCTTTTAATTGCGTATGATTTTGTAGGCCTAATTAATTAAAACTAAACAAATAAGCATACATCAGCGGGGTTAGCGGAATGTTAGTATATTAATCAGTTCACAGGAGGTTGAGAGGCTGTGTATAGTCCTGAAACCAAACAACGTGCTCCTGTTGGTCTCAAACCTCCGCCTGTTGGGGAGGGTGAAAAAGCCAACTGCTTCTCAACTACATAAAAATTGGGGGTTGCAGTTTTAGAAATAATAGGGAGCCGAAAGCATTTAGTCTTGTTCACAATAATCACAATCATATTAGTGTAGGGACGAATTAATATTAGGATACAATAAGTTGGGGGTGGCAATTTCCGACATGACATGTAGTTAGCGGGTTAGAGTCAACTATTTTTGACACGGAATGGGAATACACGACACGATAACAAGAAGAGCAAAACAGGTTAGGTTAAGATTGAGAGAAATTTTAAAACGTACACGACACTACATGACATGATGCCTAACCCAGCCTGACTATAAGAGGGAAAAATAGGAAATAAGGACTGTTTTACAAATGAGGTCTTTTTTTTGGTCTGGGTGTTAATTCCAGAGGGGAAATAATTGATCTTTCGACAAGAATCATATAACAATCATGATTCTGGTGAGGGTAAACTCAGAATTTTTTATTTTTATTTTCTATCATAGTTAAAGCAGAACTTTACGCACCCCAAGAACATGATGCTGTGGATTCAAACTAGGAAATTGATTTTCGCACTTAACTTTCGTATGCAAGCGTTCTGCTTTGTATACAAAATTAACTTCACGTTACAAGTACGTGGCGAAGCGCTAAAATCAGCATCCTTCACACTACTAGCACATTTTGTGAAGGTTTCAAAAGGGCGGTCGATAGTTGTTGAAACTGAATTCTCCCTAGCCCCTCTCTCGCAGCTCTCCCCAATTAATTTCCCCTGTCCCAAGACATCCCCTCTATGGCTCTATATATTCACAAGAAGTCATCCCCTCACTGGCCTCACATCATTTCCTCTCTCTCTCTCTCTCTCTCTCTCTCTCTCTCTCTCTCTCTCTCTCCCCTAATTCGAACTTAAACATGGCCGTGTCCACACAGCAAAAGCTTGCTCTTCTCTTGCTACACATTTTCCTGATCAATGCTTCTGCAAAGGCTCAATCTATCAACGTGAAACTTGCACCTGCGCTCTATGTGTTCGGGGACTCCACCGTCGATGGTGGAAATCGGCTCCCTCCAAACCCTACATATGGAATGGACCTCAACTCATCGGTTCCCCCTCGCTGGAGCAACGGCCTCAACATCGCTGACTTTCTTGGTAATTAATTAAACTTAATACATTTCTTCTTCTTTTTCTTCTTCTTTCTAATTCTGACTTCTCTGTTTTTCCTTTTGTCTTTGATAGCAACTTTTTTGGGGTTGCCCCTTGTGCCCCCCTACAATAACATGCCAGTTGCGGGAGGCTCTACCACCGGAGTTAACTACGGATCAGCCGGCTGCGGAATCCTGCCGCAAACCGGCCAACCGATTAATGAGAACGGGGTAATACTAAATTACTTGTCTAATACATGTTCCATGTTATGTTTCTTATCCAGGACATTTATCCCCAGTACCTTGAACTTGCTTTTGTTTCTTTTTTTGATCTTCGTAGAGCTGTTGGTCCTTCGACAACCAGATTTTGTTTTTCAACCGAACTGTGTCGGATAACCTGACGACACTTTTCAGAAATGAAGATTTGGTACAACACCTTAAGAATTCTGTTTTCCTCTTATCCTTCGGGATAAATGATTATGTGTTCAATTATCTGAAACCCACGTACAACGGATCCCTAGCGGCCCTTGAGCCCGACGTTTTCGCAAAGTACCTTTTGAACGAATTGTCCTTCCGTTTAACGGTGAGTGTTTCACAACTTTTTTTTTTTTTGTGAAATTTATTTTCTGTTTGTAGAAAACGAGAGCACTGTAGTAACAGAGAAATGGTGGTTGAATTTGTGGCAGATTTTGCACGGGTTGGGAGGCAGAAAATTCGTGGTGAACAACATTTGGCCACTGGGTTGCACCCCGGGCTTTTCGACACGTCAACCAGATGGGGAAAACTGCTGCGACGAAAAAATCAACCAGGTGTTGATTCCTTACAACAACTCGTTGCCCCAGATGCTGATGAAACTGGAGGGGACGCTCCCGGGGTTCTTGTTCAGTAGCTGGGATGATTTCCAGTTCATCGCAGACTTGAAGATGAATGAGGCGCAATATGGTAATTAGCAGCTGAATTAAACCCTGCCTCTATTATTCTGACAAAAGAAAGTTTCAAAACCTTGATTCGTTCAATATTTATATCTGTAATACTAGTACGATGGAATGATTTCTTATGGCTCACATATATAATTACTCGTATAATGATTCACCGTGGTTAGGCTGAGTTTTGATTAATGGACATTTCCTCTTTATTTCTTATCTTTTATAACCAGGAGTCCGGGACGTCTTTCCCTTTTATTCATGGATCCATATATAAGCATGTTGGTTATTGTTTACGAAGTTTACTGCTAGAGTTCTACGATAGTACTGTACTATATATCAAGAAAGGAAAGAAAACAGCTAGTTTAGTATTTGGTGCAATTATTGGAATGATATTTTATGATCACTTATTTAATTATGATGATGTGCACCGTGGTGTATGCATGTGAGACCAGGCTGAGTTTTGAAATGGGCTGGAGTTCATGGGAACTTGCCTCAATTTTTTGGACCGGCCCGTACTTAATTTGCTCATAATTTTACGCCGGTTTTGATCTGCTTAATCAATTCTTTGAGATAGCTAGAGAAAGTTCAACTAATGGGAATGCTAATTACACCATGTTATTTATTATGTCTTGCAGGCATAACCCATGTTATGGGACGTTGTCTTTCAGACTCGTATTGGGGAACACCGTGCAGGGATCGGGACCAGTATGTGTACTTCGACGACACCCACACAACCCAGGCTGCGAATTTCATCTTTGCCCTGAATTGCTTTAACGGGACTCTGTGTAGTCCCAGAAATGTCTTCAAACTTGTTGGAATGTGATTCCATTTTGGAGTACCAGAGATTGCGAATATTACTACTTTTAAGTTTAATAGGTTATTTTCCTACTTATTAATCCATGTAACAGACATCAGAAGTGCACGTCATTAGCACTGCTAGCTTGCTGTAAAATTAATGCTTTGGTGAACTGTTATTTCGGTGGTAATTAACGCTTGTCAAATTTTCCGTTTTGTTACAGCGTAGCATGCACCATGAATTGGCTATTCAATTCTTATCTTGAACCGAAAAATAGACAGAGTTTAATTTCTTCAAGTTCAATACGGGGGTTTTCTACATTATAATATTCCGTTGGCTAGCTCCTTTCTTTAATCTGTGGGAAGTGATAAAGAAATTAATTGCAGAAATTTACCCAAACAATAAGATCATCTTCAATGCCTTTTTCATGTGCTATATAAGCACCTCGATCGTATTCGGAAACTCTTGTATTGTGTTTCAAAAGTACTAAATATACGCTACACACCATGTTAGTTCTCTTGTTCTATGTTTTCTTGTATTCTTGTGGTATGTTTTGGACGACATGCCAATCGCAAAGCGTCCCACAAATGTACGTATTTGGAGATTCAATTGTATATACTGGCCCCAACGGTTCTCATGCAACTGGCATGAAAACAGGATACATGCCTTATGGCATGGAGTGTCTTTTTATGGACAAATTCAGATTCACAAACGGGAAGACAATCCCAGGGTACATAGGTGAGCACCAATAACTTTTACTATATTTTTTTCGCTTTCGATTATCTTCCGTTCCTCTCAAAATCAATTCCGTGAAAGATATGAACGTTTTTAACTATCTTTGTGGATCTGCAACGTGCCCTACACGGGAAAAAACTGAACCAAATTCGAAAGATAGGTGACTGGAAAATCGTTAGTTTGAAAATGAGGGATGGACATACATACATGTAGAATGTATAGGACCCTCTGTCTTAATTTTAAACATCTAGGTCATGTTTGATAAGTGTATTAGGTCTTGGGATAGGATTAGCAATCCCATTGGCTTTCTAATTCTTTGTTTGGTTTTCAACCTAGGGATAGGATTGGGAGGAGGATGGGATTACTAATCCCACACTGTTCCCGGATTACTAATACCATGGGGTACTAGGTATTAGTAATCCTGTCCCAAGCTCCCCCATGCAAAATGACCACCTTGCCCATAGTTTTTTAACTCATTACCAATAATACCCTCCATTACTACTGCTCTGGTACTTTGTTGTTTCTGCTGTGGTATTTCTTCACCTATGGAAATCTGTTGTTGATTCTTATCTCTCCATGATCACTGGGGAAAAAAGAAAAAACCAACCACGACAATCATTGTGAATATGTAGTTAGCATTTGTTCATTTTGGTGGCATAAACATTATCAGATGGATTGGAGGAATTGGCTTTGAGAATACGGTCTGCAAAGGTGTAGCTGTAAAAGGGTGTTCCATTTTCTCCAAAAAAGTATTTTTTGAAAAAGAAGGTAATTTCAAGTTCAAAAATCATGTGTGTAAAGCAAATAATTTTTCTACCAATATGGATCTTGTTTGATAAATCTCATTGAGATCTTTTAAACAATATAAAAGAAATCTAATTTTTTTTTCATTTTCATTATATTTGAGTTTGAAATTACCTTCTTTTTGAAAAAGAAGATCTAGAAAGAAAGCGAAACGGGGTCTAAGTCCACGCTCTCCTCCTATTTCACACCTTTTATTTGCAAAATATCCAAAAATTGCAAATTCGTGAGCTAGTCTTCCATGCAATTCCATAGACCAGGTTTTCATCCATGGGTATAATTGGAAAATGTAATTTGTATCCTATCCCTTGGTGTTCCAATCAAACAAAGGATTGGGATTGGTAATCACAATCCTATGATTTAATCCTTACACAATCAAACACCCACTTGGGATTACACTCGGTATTACTAATCCCATCTCCTTACTAATCCCATCTTCTTACTAATCCCATCTAATCCAACACACTTATCAAACGGGGCCCTAATGGTTCATATTGCAATGTGGAGAGTACTGAAACAAGAAATCAAAATGCTCTCATGCGATGATTGATATATCTCATGTGACAAAAATTGAAAGTTGCCGTAATTCTTTCAATAATTTGAGTCGTTCATCTTATAATTCCCAACATATCTATGCTCTACGCAAAATAGGTCAATTAGATGCCAGTATCCATCTCAACATAAGTTGTCGAAAAAGAAATACGGAGTAAAAGCCAAACTCCTAACTTTTAATTCTCTTTATACAAATATGATTCAACCAATTTTTTTTTCTTTTTTGATATCTTATCGACCTACTTTTTACCATGGATGATTAATAATAAAGTGCTAGAAAATGAATGGCACATATCGTTGGACAAAAACCCCTGTGGATTCACCATTTTGTATGACATGAAAAAACACACAAGGAATCATCACATAGAGGGAATTTTGATATTTCTCAAGAATAACTTACATCATGTGTTTATTTACCCAAAAGGAAATTACATCATGTGTCCGTTTGAGCACGACATAAAGCTAATTTTTAGTAATTGATTAGTTGAACTATACAATGGGTACGTAATTTCATTCTCTAAAACAAAAATAGGAAGAATGAAGATAAAAGGCCATTTTCATATAACTTTTTCTGTTATTCATGAAATCTTCTGTGAGTGTGTGTACAGCTGCAGCGCTCAATGTATCCACTCCACTGTCAATGGACGATCTTTACAACATAGAGCAACTCGGAATTAATTATGCATCTCCATCATCTGGCATTCTTCCAGAGACAGGAACAGCATTGGTAAGTTAGCATTATTACCTGCATCCCAACATTAATAAAGTTAAATTGAACCAAAACTCCTGAATAGTTCGTATGCTTTTGGGGCAAGTAATTGGCTCAAGGACTTTGTGCAAAAAAATTAGCTCAAGGGGTTGAAACTATTAGCATCACAATATGACTAACCCAAGGCAACTAATTGTATCAAGTGGAGTTCCACTAAGCAACAAGGACTTTTTGAAAGTTTTTTGTCCTTATTAAAAAAAATTGTATTCGTTAGTTTTGCAACAAACTTTTGTGAATTATTGATTCGTCTCAACTAGAAGAATCGGAAAAATAAATTTTTTTTTACTTTTGCCCAAATATTTTGGAAAATAACCACTTTTCAGCTTTTTGGGTAAACGTAATTTTTTTTTTACATTTCTGATTCCTCTTGTCGAGACGAATCAATAATCACAAAAGTTTTGGCGCAAAACTAACGAACACTATTTCTTTTTGAATAAAGACAAAACCTTCAAAAAGTGCTAAAAGTTGAGCAAAACGAAACCTCAGTCGAGAATGCAAAAGATCACATCACTTTAGGAGAATGTTATCATCAATTGATGGCTTGTTATCATCTATTGGTGGCTTGCAGGACCTGGATTTCATCGCATATCTGTGCAGTAGCGACATTTTTCTGTAAACAGATAAAATTGAATTATATATGTCATCCACATCATGACCGATGTAGATATTATTTCTATTGAATAAAGGTGTTATTATTATTTAAAAAAAAAAATCGCACCTAGATTAGATTAATTGGCCACCTACAACTTTGAAAGGACTTACGAGTAAAATTAAAAGAAATAGTACTATTAAAGTTGCATCGTAAACCGATGGGTTAGGATCAATACACAGTTTCTTCACACTGTATGGGTGCCAAGGTGGAGAGTTCAATTTCAAGTTTGGTGATGCTACCAGCAGATAGCAGGACAGGCTGGGTCCCACTACAGGGACACTTTTTTGTTGCACAACATCGGCCGTGAAATTTCCAAACTAGATTTTTGCAGGGTACGAAGGCCGAGCGCAAAGAAGTTCATCGATCGCGCCCACTGCCTCCCGAAAACGGCGCTCATGTCTACTACTAGTATCACAGCTGTATGGGACATACCTCTTTTTGGTCTGGAGCGACCGCAGCTCTTCCTGATTTACCTTTATAGGTTTTGGATGTTGTTCACATTATGTTGCACCTACTTTGCAACTTTGCGTCAGTATTCCCTTGTAATTGTTTCCTATTATATATGCATTTCTAGCCAATAGTCCGCTAAAAAAAAAAAAAAAGTTTGGTTGCATGCACCATACACTACACTTGGGAGATTTCCTTGAGGAAAAAGCTATGGTACTACACCTACCATGGAAATGTTACGCTTATTTTTATTTTGTCTATGTTATGTACTTATTTGGTTATTCACGGAGGGATCGCCATTGAAAGTTTACGGTACCCATAATTTCAGAAGATGGTACGCATATTTCTTGTGTATCTCTAGTACGCATATTTTTGTTTAAGTAACGGATAGGGGTGGTACGGCAAACTCCTAATCAGTTGTGCTTGTTTTGGATGATTGCTCATTTTTTTCGTAGTAGTTACATACAGTTTTTTTTTTGAAGTTGGTTTCCCCTTTTTTTCGTGAACAAATTTTTTTTTTTTTTTTATAGTGCACCATAGGCTTCTCCATCTATCAAAACCGGGGCACCCCTGTATATTCCGCCACTGGGCTTTGCCCCTGTATACCCAAACATAAAAGATAAATATGTTGTTGTGGCGCCTTCCTCTTATCTCTAATTGCAAGATGCTCCTGACCCCGTAAATAGAATGTTCAAGTAACTCATAGTCTCAGGGAAACAAACTTCGTTACCGATTGTTTGGCATAAAAGGCGTTGGCGTTTGCATATGTTCCATTTTGTTTCACCTTCTGTTTCTCAATGCTTTCTTTTTTATGTTAGTGGAATGGCTACCTCACATTGTGTAGCCTACCGTCTCATCTCAATAAATAAACAGAAAGTCTACAGCCACCGCACGCCGTGTGGGGTCTATTTTGGGCCCCGCACAGATGATCCGAGTGGTTCAATAATTTTAAAAACAAAAACCCAGTGGACATCACCGAACATCAGCTCGATCCAATATGTGTAGGTGCTCAGATCAAGCTTCTCATCTTTCTGTACCCCCAGAAAACCATTCTTTCCATTTTTTCCAATTTTTCAAAGATGAGAAGCTTGATCCGAGCACCTACAATTATAGGATCGAGCTGATGTATTGGACGGCCCACTCGTTTTTTTTTTCTAAAATTATTGAATGGCTCGAATCATCTTTACAGGACCCGAAGTGAGCCTCATACGATGGCCACCGCATTTTTTGTATGGTGGTTGTAGCGCCGCTCATAAATAAACTTGCTCCTTTAGATTAAAAAAAAAAGATAAATAAAGTGAGAGAATACATCTGAAGTGACGGTGATATTACTTACTTTAGGGTCGATAGAGATTGTTATTACAAATAGAACTAAAAAAGATTTAAAAATGGAAAAAAAAGTCTACAATACACGTCTCTTAAAAATGTGTACTATATGCACCTATTTTATGGTTCATTCATAACATTTCAGTGTGTTTCGTAACTTTTGTTCTAGAATTCATAATCTTTCATCAGTACGATTCGTAACATTTTCATTATGATTCATAATATTTTGGTGTATCTCGTAACCTTTATACGATTTGTAACTTTTTAGCATCACGATTCGTAACATTTTCTCTATAATTCATAATATTTTGGGGGTTACATATAATATACACCCAAATAAGAGGTGTGTATTGCAATATTTTCCAAAAAATGGTTTACAAATATGATAGCACCCGTCAGTTGTGTCCAAGCTAGGGCATACATACTGCGTCACATTTTTAAGACTTCTAAACGAACCAAACAGCTCAAAATTTTGTCTTGTTCAAACTTTGTTTATAAAAAATAGAAGCCAAGCTTAATCACTTTTTTTCGTTTGTTTATGAATTGAACCAAGTTTGAGCATACGGGTGTTTGGCTCGATAAACTCGTGAACAAAGAGATCATTCTGTAAATAATAAATGTATAGGGGTTTGATAATAAATATTCCAAAATATGATATATAAGTTACGTTCAATATAGATATTTCTAGCTATGGTTTTCTCGGCAAAGATTAGAGAGGTAATTAAATGGTAACATATGGTAACATAGTATGTACTTCATCTTCCCTTCCCATTTAAACTCTATGTAGCTGGCTTTTTCAAGTAAATATTGTTCTTCCTGAAAGCTCGAAACTTCATGAGTCTAAGTTCATACTTGGAATTTCGAGATTGGCTTGCATATTTCACAACTCAAGCCAAGTTTCTCACGAACACAAAACTTCAAACGCAAGCCAAGCTTAAACAATTAATCCCAAAAAGTTCTCAAACTCAAGCCAAGCTTAAATACTAGTAACAAAGAGTCAAGCCAAGCCCGAACAAAATTGTGTTTGGCTCAATTAGCACCCCTACACATTTCACAATTTTCTTCCATTTTGGCCCCTTAATTTTTGTCTTTGGTTTTCTTGGTAAATCGACAATACTTTTTCTATAACTTAGATATTAGGTCAGTTTACACACACTTTGATTAATTTTGAAAAAATTAATACCACCATTAACTAATAGGCAGGGGCTATTAAAATTGGGGCAAAGTCCCGTATAGTCTGGCTCCAAAAGAATTGCTAGTTAAGATCCAAGACTTTAAGAAAGAACAAACCTCAAAATCTATTAAGGCTTGACCTCGAGACTAACCCTTTGAAGTTGATAAAGCAACCGAACTTGTATGAGAGAGAGAGAGAGAGAGAGAGAGAGAGAGAGATAAGTGATCATTCGATCGGAATTGCCAATTTGAGTTAGGCAGCCTAATCACGACTAGCTTGCGTCCCAAAATGTTGTTCTGGCCATAGGGGGGATAGCGTTAAAACAATTGGTTGCGATTTTCATTGTCTTGTCAAATATTTTCTTCCTTTCGATGAGCCAAAAGACTTTTGCTAAGTTGGGAAAAAAATTATTACATGAAAATGAGAACAATTTAGGCTCAAAAATCGTCAAAGATCCAACCAAGCCAATTAGTATATGTCGTAAGTGAAAACCCAAAATTAAAAATTAAAATCCAATTTGTGTTAATGAAGACAACTAGTATTAAGGGCACGGCTTCTCTGCCGTTTGAGTGGGACCTACACTGTGCAGTCCAGAAAACTCTAACCCTGTTTTGGGTTCATTTTGAAGATCGGTTTCACTCACATTGCACAGCTCGTTGAGCACTACAGTCATGTAAATAACAATTGGATACAAAATAATATATAATCAGAACATGTTTCTATAGAAACAAAATAAGTAGGGCGCACTGGATTTTAACTTGAAGAGCATATTGGTTTCCATTTAAATGTGTTCTGATCAGATATTATTTGGTGTCATATTGCCTTGATTTTTTGCATGACCATAGTACTCAACAACCTCTGTAATGTGACGAAACCAAGCACAGAATTAAGGCGAAACAAACCTTAGACATTAGAAATAAGCAAATCCCTAAGTCTCAGGCTAAGACCGCCAAACCAACTCCTTGGGATTAGGTACATATGTATTGTATTGAAAGTTGAAACCCATTTACGCACGTTAAAAACATTTCTGATTCTTTGTCCCCATATTTATCTTTAAACATAAATTTATTTCAAAAACACTACATCAATTGATATGTGACGGACATATTTTCTAATATTACTAATGTTCTTGACGAGTTTTAAAACATAAAAGGTTTCTAATCATTGAACTGGGCTCGAGTAGAATCCACCAAGAGTTCAACGTACAAGATCGTCCATCCCAAAAATCGACCGGAAAGGAGCTGGTTCCTAAGTATAGTAAATCTCGGCTGGGAAAATTACACGAAATCGCTGGAATTACAGATTTGTCACCTTGAACGAACCCAGTAATCAAACATATTCTTGACTCTTGACTCAGTACAACGAAGGAAGATGCAACGAAACAACTACTCCCTCCGTCCCTTGTTAAAAGTCCAGTATTTCATTTTGGGCTGTCCCTTAATAAGTGTCCATTTTGTAAAGTTAGTGGATAAAAATTAATACATTTTCCATTTTACCCTAAAAGTAGATTTCATTTTGTATAGTTAATGAGTAAAAGTATAATGATAATGTCTCCAGAGAGAGTAAGTAGGGAAAGTAGAGGTAAAAGTTGATGTGAAAAATGTAATGACGATATTTTCTTAATAAATTAGAATTAAGAAACGGAACTCTAAAAAAGGGACGGAAGAAGTACTATTTTGAGAGTGATGGACCCATTGCCTAGACGCGGTTTAAGCGCAGTTCAGCCGAGGACCTTGACTTGCTTTTCTCTTAGCCCTGGCCCCTGAGCAGGGGCGGAGGCACATGAGAATCAAACATAGTCTTGACTCTTGACTCAGTGCAAGGAAGGAAGATGCAACGAAACTACTACTATTTTGAGAGTGATGGACCCGTTGCCTGGACGCGGTTTCCTTGACTTGCTTTTCTTTGAGCCCTGACCCCTAAGCAAGAGTCGGAGGCATATAATTATGGGCAGAAGGGAGGGCGACCTATCTCACTGGCTGTCAAATTTTCATAAGGATATGTATAATTTTTATCTTATTTTTGCTAATTTGAACCCAAATTTTCATAGGAATAGGTATAATTTAACTATTTTGATCCCACAAAAAATATCTAAATTGCCCCAACTTGTTTTAAGTGCATAAAAATTTCAAACTTTCTCTTCTTTTCTAGAGTTGATAGTGTTAAGAATGAGACTACCATGTATTATTTTTCAAATATAACAAATCTTTTGGGGTCAATTATGAGGCAAAAAATGAATTATTAGTGCATATTAATCTTATAATTAACTTTTTAATTTAGTTATTTTTGGACTTGCGCGTAGGAAAATTATATTGCATATGAATCTAATTTTTAATCCCACTAACCAAAATTTTTTGCTCCGTCCCTCCCTCTAAGGGCTACTATTCTTCTATGTTTTTTTCCCTTCAAATTGGGTCCATACAATCCATTAATCGAAAAGAATCACTTTTAATATTTCTCCCACGTGTAGTTACGTTAATGCGTTCTGAGTCGTTTGTTACAAATAGTTGTAAATTACTAAGCAACTTCCAGCCTACTGGATTCTCACTTTTCTAGTTCATCTGTGCACGACTGATTATAATATTTCTATAGTAAAAACTGTGTAGATTTTTATTTGTGATCAAAAAATTGTTAGATGTTTCCGCTAGTGGATAAGTTTTTGATGAATATATGAGTGAAAAAATGAAGTGTAGAAATCATTTGTCAATTCTAAAATGCTATCAGTATATAATTTTGTTGATATAAATCACCCTTTGTGGGTTTTTTTTTTCCCACCGTGTAAATCAGCACGTTGCATTCTAATGTATAATTCTTTCTATTTTTTGTTTGCTATTATTTTCACATAACACAAGTATTCAGGTGTATCAAAAAATTAGGCAATGATGAAAAAATGAGTTCTTTTAATTACTGGGAAAATTTTTGATTTTTTTGATGGTCACAATTACAATTATAAAGTTTCCCGAGAGTTTTGGAAGACAAATATATTTTGGGGAGATTTTTAAATTAATTTGGACCTATTTCAATTGTTTTTGGACTTAAAATAAAGGTGGGTCTACTTCAAGCCCAATCAAGTCCAAGAAGTCAACAGGCCCAATTTAACAATCCAATTACAGGCCCGGCCGAGCCACGACAAATGAAAAGCGTTATTCCTAGTAACGCTTTTATTTAACTGTCAACGATTGCAGCCATCTGCAACTAAGCTCTGGCCGGAACAAATAAAAAGCGTTAGTTGTAGCCATGCTAATATGCTATGAAATAGGTCCAAATTAATTTTAAAATCTCCCCAAAATATTTCTCTTCCAAAAGTCTCTTGAAACTTTAAAATTGTAATTGTGACCATCAAAAAGATCAAATTTTTTCCCAGTAATTAAAAGAGCTCATTTTTTTCAATTGTAACTAGCTCTTATCCCTAAAATTGAATCTCCTGAGTCTGCGAAAATGTTTAGGTCCATAAGTCTTTGTAACGTGATCTATAAAACTATTTCTAAAATTTTGGTGGCTAGTTAGACTTCGTCCTTTCTTAACTCAGTTGATCAATGTCAATCAGAGTAGTTTGATTCCTAGGCGTTCTACTAATGATAATATCATTATCACCCAAGAGATTCTTCACACTCTCAAAAAAGAAACAAAGAGGGTATGATTCTAAATATTGATCTCGAAAAAGCTTTTGATAATGTTTCTTGGGATTTCCTCAATGACACTTTGAAGCAAAGTCCACTTTCACCCCCTGTGGTTATCGTCATGTGCGGATACCCCCCTCATGGTTCAAAACTAAACATATAACCTACCTGTGGTTTTGAAAATGTGCGGATAGATCCCCTGCCGTCATGTTTTCCATCCATATTAACGGACAAAGCATTAAAAGACCGATATACCCTCATCATGTCCCTTGATTCATCTTTTTTTTTTTTTTTTAAATCTAATCACACCATCCCTTATATCAAAAATTAAATCCATACCGTTGATATTGTAAATTATGACGAGTACTACATCCATGCCAAAATTCAAGTCAATCAAAAATAAAAAGCCCATGATCGAATCGATTTTGTTATGAAATTAAAATTTCAAATTTGAATTTACTAAAAATTAGATCACTGGGTTATTGATGCCTGATCGAGATGATTTTTTACGGAGATACTTTATTCTTTATTTAATACATTATGAACGACTTAGATTACATTATAGAGGCGTGTGAGATACACATCCGTTAATATGGATGGAAAGCATGACAACAGGAGGTCTATCTACACATTTTCAAAACCACATGTAGGTTATGTGCTCAGTTTTGAACCATGAGGGGGGTATCCCACATGCCGATAACCACAGGGGGTGAAAGTAGACTTTGCTCCTTTGAAGTTTTTTAATTCTAGTATGGAGTGGATAGATATCATCATGAGTTGTGTTACTAGTGTTAATACTTCTGTCTTATGGAACAGGGAAGCCTTGAAAGAGTTTTCTCTTGGGGGAGGACTTAGGTAAGGAGACCCACTCTCCCCATATCTATTGGTACTGTGTATGGAACATCTCTCGATTCTTATCAATAGAGAGGCTGTTGGAACAGATGGAAAGGTATCAAAATCTCTCAGAATGCTCCTCTTTTAACTCATCTCCTCTTTGCTGATGATTTGATCCTCTTTGGGGAAGATAATTTCAAGAATTGCCATGCCATGTCTGATATGCTTACCAAGTTCAGTAAGATATCTAGTCAGAGCATAAATTTTAGTAAATCTAAAATGTTTTTGTCTCCCAATGTTCTGAGATGAAGGGCTAATAGGCCGGCTACTATTATTCGGATTGATCGTACCCTTGACTTGGGTAAGTATCTTGGAATTCCCCTCCTTCAAAGTAGAGTTAGCAATGCCCATTTTAATGATCTTATCTAGAAGGTTCAATGTAGACTCACTGGTTGGAGCAATCATACCCTGAATGATGCTGGTCATGCTACTCTGATACAGTCTATCTCCTCCACTATACCTAGCTATACCATGCAAACTATGGAAATCCCCATCTCTGTGTGTGAGAAACTTGATAAGATTAACTGTAACTTTCTCAGGGGATACTGACAAGAAAAAAAAAATACATCTTTTAAACTGGAGTAGGGTCTGTAAGAGTAAGGATAGTGGAGGACTGGGTATTAGAAAGGCTAGACACCAAAACCTGGCGCTTTTGGCCAAGTTAGAGTGGAAAATCACTACAAAAGAAAATTAAATATGGTTTCCATTCTCAGGGATAAATACCTTCATAATAACTCCTTACTCTCTCGGCCTAGTAAGAAATATGCTTCCTTTGTGTGGAGAAGTATCACTAAAGCGAATTTTATTATCAAGAAAGGAGTCAAGTGGAAAATTGGGGACGGAAATACGATTGATCTATGGCTTGATTGGTGGATTGGTGAAGGGCCTCTGATTGATAAATTCCTTGGTAACCAATTAACCATGGTAGTCATAATGTGAAACTCAATAGCATTTTTAATACCAGTAACGGCTGGGATCTTTCATCTGTTATTCAGGTGGTTAATATTCAGACTGTGGTAGAGAATCTTGTTAATTTTATGCCCTGAAAACCAATTGTTTTTCTTTTGGTTAAGTTAATTGTTTGGCACTTTTGTTTTTATTCATAGATATGTGCTTATTGGGTAACAACTTTTATTATTCGCTACTACATGAGATGTGAACATAAAGTCCAACGGGCGACATTGTAGAAAAATCATGTTATGGTTAATGACTAAATAGCAGGGAGTTATGATTTTTTGGTACCTTGTAAACCCCAAAACAGTTCTAGGTCATGAGTGTGATTGGGCATCACACTACGAAGGCCTACGCTTATTGTGCTACTATATGATAGAATGTTTTGACTCCGTCATTGAGGTAGTGACCTTAAGCAAATAAGTGGATATAATGTGATTGTCACATGTATTGAACAGGATCTAGACAATGAACACCCTATGTATATGATAACCGTAATTTTAGAAGGGTAGTTCTACTATGGTTTATTTGCATGTTGCCCTGAGACCTAAGAGGCTAGTATAATATTAATTGCTTATTCGTGTAACTTTGATATTGTCAATCGGTGATGCTGATGTAAAAGGCTATGTACTGACATGTTGGGTTATATGGTTTCAATTATATTATATTAGTGCTCAACATGGAATACATTATTCTCTATTTAAGAGAAAGTGTATTCGAGCAATTTTTCACAATAACATTGGACCAAAATAAAACCGGCCGGTGACATTTTCTTCTAAAATGTTTGTTTATTATTATAGAAGTATAATATACTAAAAGTTTTTTCTAAAACTTTTGGGGTCCAATTGGAAAGTGAAAATTAAGAATTTCATATACATGAATGAAATTATTCTACGGTTGTGATTGATGTGGAATATAGTATCATAGAAGGATATAAATAAATTCGTAGGAAAGGGCCTCACTGATAATTCTCTATAGTTAGAATGTAATTACAATACATCGATGGACATAATTGTAATATTTGGATGTGATAATATCTGTATAACGAATAGATCAGGAAGAGGGAAAAGTGGTTTGGCCATCAAAACTATTTGAATATTTGAGAGACAGTTATAATGGAGAGAGCAAGGTGAAATACCCAAGGAGGCAATACGCTTTAGTGGATTGATTAGTGAGAGTCATTCATCCGTGGTGATATTCACGGAGTTTTTCATTCTATCCGTGAAGTCGTTCGCGGAGTATTCATCCGTAGGTTTATTCACAGAGTTTTATCCGTATCATCTATGAAGTATTTGCTAAGAGGTGGGTATTCGTTGAGTTGAATCAAACAGAGTCTGGAATCAAGTGGTGATCAAGGAGGTATGTATCGATTTCATAAAAGATTCCTACAAATCTTTCGGTTAATTAACATTCCTAATAACTATGGGATTGGTGACCATCCCAACTGGGTGGCTACCCCCAATGGTACCTTCTCTTTTGCTGCTCCTTTTAACATTGTTAACCCTAGAGATTCTAATTCTGCTGATTGGAAATTAATGGATATGGAAGTTGAATATCCCTGCTAAACTCCAATTCTTTTTGTGGCTGATCTTTCATGATTTTCATGATGTGTCACCCACCAACTCTCTAAGAGCTCATAGAGGCATGATAGCCATGAGCTTCTGCGCCCGTCGTGATAAGACTCCCAAGGATACCAATCACCTTTTTCTTGGTTGCTCTGAATCTAAAGATATCTGATCCAAATTTCGTGGTACCCACTAGCTAAGTTTGATGCTAAACAAGCCTCTTTGGGAATGGATCAAAGTCAATTCCAAAGCCAAATATCCTTTCCATTTGGACAAGAACCAATCTTGGGGCACAGTTTTTGTGTTATCTCTTTGACAAATCTGGAAAAAACGTAACCTAAAATGTTTCCAAAACTCGGTTTTCTCCCCATCTGTGTGCACCAAGACTGTTCTAAATTATGTTAAGAATATCTCGTTTGCTTGTCAGTCTCAAACTAGCAATGAGACTTATTCTTTGCGTTTAATTTTTTGGAGTTTTCCCTCTACAGGTGGTGTCAAGCTAAACACAGATAGTTGCTTCTACAAGTCCAACAACAAGGCGGGGATTGGAGGGACTTTTAGAAACCACAAGGGCAGCTGGATCTTTGATTTCTTTGGGAAAGCCAACTATTCTTCCAGTTTGGAGGTGAAAATTTGGGCAATCTACAGAAGCCTTTCCATCATGCTAGAGAAAGGGTTGTTGAATGTTATTATTGAGTTGGACTCAATTGTTGCTGTGAAATTATGTAACAAAGGCGCCCCTTTGGACCTTGCGCATCGCTATATAGTTGAGGAAGCAAGGAAAATTGCGGGCAGGACTAATACTACCATTTCTCATATTTTCCAACAAACTAACCAGGTTACGAATTACCTTGCTCATTTAAGGTCACAAGAAGAAGATGAAGATTTGTTTGTCAAAAAGACTATTCCGTTTGCGGCGAGGGAATTTGTCTTTGTGGATGCCATGGGAGTTGGTCATCTTAAAACCTAGTTGGTTCTTGCTTATCTTATTTAGGATGGTTTGTAATATGTTACTTGTACTGTGACTCGGTTTCGCTAGTGTTTTATAATTTTTTTTTTCACAAAAAAAAAATGCTATGCCCTCCTCTCCTACTTTCTCTGCACCAACTATCGATCCAAATCCTCGTCAACAAAGAAGAAATCAAAATCAAGAATTGGACTCGTACGTACGTTGAAGCCATTGGCAACACCCCTTCGATCAGAATCAACAGCCTCTCCGACGCCACTGGCTGTGAAGTAGTAACTTCCCGCCCTTCTCTCTCTCTCTCTCTCTCTCTCTCTCTCTCTCTCTCTCTCTCTCTGATTATTCTTCACCTGGGTTAATGCCTTCTATGTTGGCATTTGTAATGGGTGTTGTTTATGTTGGGTTTCGGTTGTATTTCAGATTCTGGGTAAAGCGGAATTCTTGAACGCAGGAGGGAGTGTGAAAGACAGGGTCGCAGTGAAAATTATTCAAGAGGTGGGTTTTTTGGGCTTTAGAATACTTTTGGATGGTGAGAAAGGGTAAGTTAAGAAAGAAGAGTAATTTCTCATCAAATCTCACCAGTTTGATGAGATTGAGAAAATAGTAAGATTGTGTAAGAGAGGAATGAGCCAATCAAAACATTTTATTTTTGTATTTTTCTTTTATTTCTCACAAAATATTCAATCCAAATAAGTTACTATTTAGTTAGAAAACATGACCATTTCTTTTCATTTCGAATGGAATCACTCCATCCAAAAGATGTTTAAAAGAAAAAGATACAGAGTATGGAGTAATTATTTGCTTTTAGCATAGAAAGGATGAATCAGAAAAACAACCAAATTTTGATACGGAGTAGAGTAGTTATTTGCTTTTAGCATAGAGGAGCTCAGGAGGACTAATTAAACAATGAACAATGTCAAAAATCATTGAAACCCAAAAACCCATATTCGTCACTCCAATCAAAAAATGATTTGCTCCAATCCGCAACCACCTTCTAAAAAATCTCCTAAAAGTCCTCTCTACTCAACTTCTTGTATATAACAACAGTATGTCAGCAGATTCTTTATTGTTCGATCGCGTGTAAATCTTCGCATCTCCTAAATTTCACACGATCCAATGACAATGTACCGGAATGTTCCCAAAAGATTTAATCCCTGACCGCAGAAGCAAAACATCTAAAAACTCGATCAGATTTGGAATATGAACTCAATCCTGTATCAGGACATTCAATCGCCGTAGCCAAATGGAGTGAACGATCATGTGAAAGATATCGAACCTCTTCGGAGTTCCGTTGATCACAAAATGCCTCTGCACTTGCTTCACTCTCCCGTGCAATCTTAGGTACTGACTCTGGGATATCCCCATCAATATCGTCTTCAAATTCGGTATGTCCTTGACCGCCACGCTCACCGAAAAGGCCTTCCAATTCAAGACATCGCTCAACGGGGGGACGTACCCATCCGAAATCAGCACGGGCACGCACTCCGCGTAGATTGCCTCGACTAGCCTCGGGCTGGCAACTTCGTACCCGCTCGGGCACAAGCAGAACCGGCTCTTTTTCAGCATCGATTCGTAGGGAACGCCGTTGGGAAGGGTGTCGTAGACTTGTACGTCCTGGTCTTTTTCCTTCCACTGCTGTAAAAGGAGGTACCTTATGTGGCCGTGCAACCGGCCTGCGAAAAAGGCTAGAATGGGCCGTTTCGAAGGGGAGGGCCCGCCGATTAGGCCCGTGATTTCGCCGGACTTGAGGTTGATTTCCGGCAGGGAAGCGTCCTTGGAAGGGTTGAAACCTTCGGATGTGTTGGCGTTGCATAAGACTCTGATGGAGTTTTTGAATAGATTTGGCACATAAGAAGTTGTGTGTGGCCCCTAACACACGAACAAGGCAATTTCAGAAGATGTACCATGTTCCAAAAAAAAAAACCTTTAGTCAAGGAGAATATCGAAAAATCGAAATGCTATGGACGAGATGTGCACAGATTCAGTTACAGATGTCTCTATAATCATCCATTGTCTAGATTTCATGCATTATGTGGGACATGTGCACTAGACGATTGGAGTATACATCTGTGTCCGAATCTGTGCACATTCATCTGTGTCTGTGGCATTGCTCTCAAGAAAATGGAAGTGAGGGAAAGTTCCAAAACTTTGGGCCACAAAATCATTGTTCAAGTCAACAATTCGAGAAGCCTACCAAAGTTAAATACTCAAATAAAGGTTGAGTTCGATTTAAGTAAAGCCATCTGTCTTTTTTATTTGTTTTTAAGAATTTCAGTTAGATTCGTGTCAAAGTTTTTTGCATTAGTAATCATTTGCGTGACAAGAGAAATCCATATCTAAAGATGAAAAAGCTACTGTATAACCAAAAGCTAAAAACAATTCAGTAAAGGTAATAAATAAATAAAAACAAGGTAGTTTTACTTTTACTGGCTTTTTTTTTTATTTTTTTCATATTTTTTTTAGTTTTGGTCTAAATTTTTATTTTTTCACACCCTTCTGGTCGAAACAAATTGTAAGTCTCAAATATTATATCTAGGGGTCGGCTATTCGCAGCCACGTATTTTCTCCCATAGCCCACTATATTTCGGTAAGTAGTTGTTGAAAATCATAAATAGCATTTCGGTAAATAGCTGTTGAAAATAATATTATATTTCGGTAACTACATGTTGAAAATATATTCAATTTTCGGTAGACAACTGTTAAACATGCATTTTCGGTAAATAGCTGTTGAAAAAAAATATCATATTTCGGTAATTGCATGCTGAAAATGTATCTCAATTTCGGTAACTAACTGCCGAGTCTAATTGAAAATTTTTAACGGGCTGTGGGAGAAAATACGTGACTGCGAATAGACGCGCCCTATATCTAAAATCCAAGAGAGTTTCTTAAACACCAACCCATTGGATCCTTCAATGGCTTATCTATCACTTTAGTCCTATAGTTATAGGTAGGTTTCAGTTTCATCCTCAAATTTTTAATTGAGTCAATTTAGTCCTCAAAAAATTACTCAAGTTTCAATTTAGTCCTCAAAAATTTATTTGAGTCTATTTAGCCCAGTTGGCATCACCTTGTTCTCCTCATGTGGGAGGCCATGGTTTTAGCCCCGTCATGGGCGTTTGAGATTCAAGATTATGAATAGTATCTGAAATTCTTTATGGAATAATTTACTAATACTCCGCTAACCCCCACTGATGTATATAATACTAGGGATTGCTCGTGCCCAAAGGCACGAAGTAATGTGTTTTGAGCAAAAAAAAAAAAATTATCATAAAAAGTTTATGTTTTCGATCCCTCATTGCTATTTTCATGATCAACAAAATCACATAAATTTGAGCCAATAAATTCAAACCCAATACCATATTGCATTCATAAGATCCTATGTTATTTTCTTTTCGTATATGACTGTAAGAAAATCAACCTAAAAGAAAATAAATTAAAAGCAAATATTGAATTGAAGGTAAAGAAATCAACTCTAGACATAAATCAATTATTGAGTTGATTTAAATTCAAAAAGATAATCAAGCTTGTTAAGGAAACAACCTAAAAGCAATCAATTGAAAGAATTTATCAGTCATAAAGTTTGGGGCTAGGTTTATATTAGGAAGTATGCTCTTGATCGAACAATATGATCTATTAAAAATTCAATCCGATGCTTGTAGAGAGTGTTGGATTTGTTCGAAATCGCTCTGTCTTATTGTATAGATTGACAAAAACAAAAAACAAAAAAAGTACTCGACCGATGTCAATTCAATCCTTTGCAAAAATATTAATCAAATTACGTAGTCATAGATGGTAAGAAATCAACAAAGAAAAGTCAAGAAGTCAACTTTATTTTAATATTTTTGGTCTTGGATTTACAGCGAATTCCGGAGGGAAAAACGTAAGGATTTGTAAAACTCATTTTTGTGGTCTCTTCGGTTCACTTTACTTTTTCATCTGGAAACCCGTTACAAAATTTAATCTCCAAACGCATCCTTAAAGTAATCTCCAAACGCATCCTAAATGTACTATCCTTTTCTAAGACTTATCTTTTCTTTTTCTTTTTCTTTTCTTTTTATCCGAAATCTTTCTAACATTTTTCAAATCAAGCTTTTTGCACCTATTTACGTACTTACCCAATCATGGCACGAGAGCATGAAATGATCAGCGCCGAGGCTTCGGTTCCAGAACGGATGCCGTTGAGAAACCACGCCTACATAGTCCGCGACGGTATGCCCTATGGCATGGTACTCATGGGCACCGGGCACGTACAGGTACTGAACCATCATGACCACGCTAAACGGAAGGAAATACACCAGAGCTTCATCCGGGTCTCTTGTCCGATAAAAATTCCCCTTCTCCATCTCCATGATGAACCTTCCCTCGCTTGAGTATATACTCCGGCAGGGACCGGTGTGGAACATCGGGAGCTCTCCTTCTTCGTACACGTATATCTTGAACAGTTTCTCCATCTCGAGATAGCTCCTACATTAATAATCGTAACGATAAGCACACGAACGAATTTAGTCAAATTTTGTTATCATGAGGAAGTTGTTGAATTGAGAGTTTGTACCGATGAAACGTGTTGGCGTTTCTGTATATAGGGCCTCGAGGGACGTAGTCGGGATCTTCTTGGATTGAGGTCATGTTGTTGTTTTTAGAAGCTTCGCGAATCGAAGACCGGGCTTTCGCCAAAGCTGCTTCTAGCCTCTCTAATTTAGTGTATGTGTTGATTACCCCTGCTGTGTCCGTGGCTGGGCTTTCAGTACTAGAATTCTGCTCTTCCTATGATCAGAATTTAGAGAGTATAAATTCATTACAAGTTGGAATTTGAAATTGTGATGAACTTCGTAGAGAAAATGCATAGGAAACTACTTACAAATTTGTTAATATTCAACATGGAAGGAGCCAACGGAGGTTCTGCTATTCCAATAACACTAGAAGGCCTTTCGAGTTCTTCGTTTCCGTCTCTAGAGAAAGGCCGCGAAAAACCAACTCTCCTAGCCCATGGTGGAGAGTGGAACGAGATCCAAGACCGCTCTGGACCGAGTGTAAAATCGACTAGCGATGTGACAAACAAGAAGGTCAAGAGAAAAAACACCAAAATCGAGATCGAGTAGGGGAGATTAGACGAAGCTGGACGGGGGTTATTCGTGGTAGAGCACATGATCTCCACACTAGCTATTTCCTCTGCCAAAAATTACCAAGACCCTGTTGCTGAACGAGTATAAGACGTATCCATTGCTTCAGAGCCAGTTATTCTTTGCTGCATACCGGTACTATTCTCCATTCCAAAACCTTAGAAAAAACAGGCATGTGGTGTGTGGCTTCTGTGGGGATTTTCCACACTTGCAAGGTTTCCTTTGGAAAAGGAATTCCTTTCTGGGTACAGTTCGTGAACCAGTGGAGAGGCTAAAAGTCGTGTGGGATTTTTCAAACACTTTCTGTGATGTGTTGTTACATGAGAGAGGAGGTATCAGGTAGGGAGTTGGAAGCAAGGAATTTTTGAATGACCCATTGAATATTGTCATTTGGAAAGTCCTTTTTTAGGTGTCCATTGATCAAACTAAAACAATTAGGAATGAAGTGAGGAGAAAGGAAAGAGAAGGTGAATCAGATCTTTAACCCCATTTGGGTAGATTCTCCCTCTTCCCATATTTCAGCAACTCTACGGTCCCTTCAATTGGATTGGAGAGTATAATTTCGGTCCGGAAAAGGGGTTTTTTCCGAGCCCAATTTGATTTGTGATCAGCACCGTTCATTTTTTTAGGTCATGATTCTGAGCCCACTCTGGTGATCAGCACCGTTCATTTTTTGAACTCGTGGGAGAGCATCGAGCATAGCTAAAATCAAGTTGATCGCGTATCGTTCGATATGATTTCAAAACACATTTATGTTACGAATGTTTGAAATGAATTTTGATCCGGTGTTTGCAATCTTATTTTTTTTCAAGATAAATGTGTAAGAAAATCATATCAGATCAACTTGATATTCCGCATGCGTGATGCAATCAACGAGCTAAACAAAATGAACGGTTCTGATCATTAAAGTGGGCTCGGGAAAAAAACTTTTCGGGTTGAAATTGTACTCTCCAATCGATTTGAGAGGAGCTGGACTCGACTTATTGGAGACCTTTCCTATCAGGCTATAAGTTTATAACAAGATGGCCAGTTTTAGAAACTGAAGTTTTGGAAAGGACCATAACAAGAAGATTTCCTCCCACGTAAAGACGGCCCTGATTTTACACTTTTTAAATTTTTTAATTTTCTAAACTGAAAAAAAAAAAATGTATCTTAATCTAGGAGTATCTCTCTTCCTAAAAAAGAGATTTCTCGAGGTAATTTTATATGATTGCTACCCCAGAGAATATTATATAATCTTTATTTTTTCCTCATTCCATTTAAGTTTACAGTTATATCATCTACTTCATAAAACACAAAAGTGTGAAGACCACACAAACACACGTGAGTTAAGATTCATTTGATGCAAGGGTTGATGTGTGTTCTCTAACTCTCTTAAAAAAATACCAACACTCTTACAAATATATTACAAATATGTCATCGATTCTTTTTACCCAAATCAGATTCTGTCGGAAGCATAAAAAAAAAAACCCTGCTTCTGTTGGCGCTTGGGTCTCTCTCTCTCTCTCTCTCTCTCTCTCTCTCTCTCTCTCTCTCTCTCTCTCTCTCTCTCTCTCTCTCTCTCTCTCTACCCAAATCAGATTCTGTCGAAAGCATAAAAAAAAACACCCCTGCTTCTGTTGGCGCTTGGGTCTCTCTCTCTCTCGACACTGCTTTTTCAAATCTCCGGCGAAATCTTTCAAATCTAGGCCAACACGCTCTCTCTTGATCGACACCACTCTTTTTAATCTCCGGCGAACTCTTTCAAATCTAGGCCAACAAAGCTGCGTGGAATGTTTCTTTCCCTGCGAAATCTTTCAAATCTGTCGAGTTTCGTGGATGGTGGGAGCTAGGCCAAGAAAGCTTCGTGAAAACAAATGTATTTGGAATTTTTTGAAGTTTATTGGGATTTTTTTTTAATTCTTTGTCTTTGTTTTTTTTAAGTTTTGGTGTCAGCAAAAGGGGTCTAACAAAGAAACCATGCCCATTTGGAAGAAAGCCTACAAGTTGCGTGGACAACAGGCAAAGAAAACTCCCTGGAAGTCAAGGTATTTGAAAATTTTTGGAGTTTATTGGGATTGGGATTTTTTTGGATTTTTTGTCTCTGTTTTTTTTTGGAGTTTTGGTTTCTAAAAGTAAAGGCAATACTCTATTGGGATCATCGTTGACAGTTTTTGGTGTTAGAAATGTTCTTTGTAGCTAGCCTAAAAATTTATTTGAAGGAGTGCCATAAGCAAGGGTAATTCTCTTTCGTGCCACTAAGAAGAGGATCACATACTACACGCTATTGAATTGATTTAGTATTTGAGCTACTAGTTAGCAAGTGCCGTAGGCATGGGCAATTCCAACCAAAAATATGTAGTGCCGTAGGTACGGACAAACACTAGTACGGTAGAAAGCAACACACTTATTTCACAAATCAACACCAATTAAAACGCAAAACAAATCACTCAGAATTAATTAATCCGCGCATATTAATTGTTAATCAAATGTTTTTTGTTTTTCAAAGATATACGTAGATCTTTTGTGATACACCAATACTTCGTCAAAAGTTTCTTATTTTCATTTACTTCCCGTGCGTATTCGAATTGAAACATCAGAAGATTCATCATGCGGAAAAACCTTCTCTTGCCTATTTTATTTTTATCATATCCGCTCATTGCACGGGTTCACTGCTATTTGTTACTGTTACAAAATTACTTTTAATGTGGAGAGCCCGAAGGGTGCCACTGCGTTAGACGTTGAATTTTCAGAATTTTAAAGTTTTCTTAAAGGACAAAAAAAAACTTGGATAGGTCAATTCAATCACCTAAAATTATTCATGATTTGGACATATAGGAAGACTGCTACAGGTACAGCACTTGCTGCACAGCAGCGGTGCACAGATCAGTTTTGCACCCGTTTCAAGTTTCGTAGAGATGATCGGAGCGGCTCATTTTGTTCAAAATACTTCGTTTAGGGTTTCTGTAAAAAATCACCTCAATCCGATACCGGAAAAGGTGTTTATGAATCATCCAACTTTGCTTCAAAATATAGGCTAAATTTTGAAGCAAAGTTGGATAATTCATAAATACCTTTTCCGGTATCGGATTGAGGTGATTTTTTACAGAAACCCTAAACGAAGTATTTTGAACAAAATGAGCGGTTCCGATCATCTTTGCGAGACCCGAGACGGATGCAAAACTGATCTGTGCACCGCTGCTGTGCAGCAAGTGCTGTACCTGTAGCTTTTTGGTATCTTATGTATATGCAGAAAAGCTTTGTGCACAGCAAGCTGTGCACAGAGCCAGTTTTCTTCCGTCTCGGGTCGCAAAAAGATGATCGGACGGCCTAAATTCTGAAGTGATTTTGGGTGTTTTGTTAACGCCTCTAACGATATCGAACGAAGCTTATTTTTTACAGAGACCTTAAACGACGCATTTTGAACAAAATGAGCGGCTCCGATCATTTTTTTGTGACCCGAGGCGGAAGAAAAGGCCTGCTGTGCACAGCCGCTGTGCACAGCTTGCTGTACACGTAGCACAGCTGATGTATATGGGCTTCTTCCCGGCCTCTCCTCTGTGAGTGGATTGTGCTCCACCGGATCCTTACGCACAAATGTGCATAATTACTTTTCCCACCGAGTCCTTACCCACGCACGCCCGGCTGGAGACTCTCCCCTCTTCTCTCTTTCCCTCACGCGCGCATGCACATTTGCCGTTCCACTTTTAAAAAAAAAATGGGTTTTTAAAAACAAAAATTCTAACTCCACACCCACTCACACACCCAATTACACACCCCCACACACAATAGAGGTGGGGCTCACATACACTGGGTGTGTAGTGTGTGCGGGCTCCACCCCTATTGTGAGTGAGGGTGTGTAAATGGGTGTGTGTTTGGGTGTGGAGGTAGAATGATTGTTTTAAAAAAGATGGTAAATTTCAATATTAAAAATTATGTGTTTATACAAATAATTTTTCTACCAATATGGATCTTGTTTGATAGATCTCGTTGAGATTTTTTAAATGGTGCAAAAAAAATTGAAAAATTATTTTTCATTTTCGTTATATTTAAGTATGAAATTACCTTCCTTTTGAAAAAAAAAAGATTTTTAGAAAAAGCGGAACGAGGCTAGATCTCTCACCCTCACACGTGGTCCCCCCTCTCTCTCTCTCTCTCATCCAAATTTTTCTCCCTGTCTTCTCTATTTTCTTTGAGAAATAATAATACCAAAACTGTTTTTATTAGTACCAAAATTTCAATGCATAAAAATTTTGTACATTGCAAATAGTATAAGCCTTTTGTGCACTACAGTTTTTACACCAACAAAAACGATTTTGGCACCAACAAAAATAGTTTTGGCATTATCATTTCCCCTTTTTTTTATATATTTTACAATTTAAATCTTATAATGTCTATAACTTTTTTTTTAAATATCTAGTTTTTATAAAATTTATATTTTTGAAATTTATTTGTAGAGCTCTATCTATTGAGATCAATATTGAATTTAAAATTATGAAAAATTAAAAATTTTATTTTCCAACATTTGATTTTTTTTTTTAAATTTGTAATTAACAATCTAAATTTGCAATTAATAGTGTTAAAAATAATAATTAATAGTTTAAATGCACAATTACTTATGTTAATTATAATTTTATTTGTTTTATTTTGTTCAAATTAGATTTTAAGGTTAAGATACTGATAATTAACAATTAAAATTAGGGCTTTTAGAGTTTCAGGAATTGAAATTGCTGCTAATTAATAGTTAAAAATTAGAATTTAAGGTTACAGTTTGGGGATTGAAAATACTGTTAATTAACAATTAAAAAGGTCAACAATTTTTTTTCCTAAGGTGGGACTCTTATTTCCATAAGGTGGGTTCTCACATAGGGTTTGGGGTTTATGGTTTAGAGTTTTTTGGGTTTAGGATTTAAGATTTGGCATTAAAAACACATCAATTAACAGTTAAAATTGTGATTCAGGATTTTTAGAATTAGAATTTTGGGATTGAAAACACTGCTAATTAACAATTAGAAATTAACATTACTGCTAATTAACAATTAAAATTATAATTGTATGATTTTAGAGATAAAAAATACTGCTAATTAATAATTAAAAGGCAATTAAAAATTAGCATTGTTGATAAAGTTATAGACATGGATAATATAAGTTATAGCATTTTTAAATTTTACAAAAATAAAAAATAGGAACCTACAAATAAAAAATAATTTTTATGTTACAGAATTTCACAATTGATATGGGGCTTGTTTCATAGATATTGTTGAGTAGATTTTTTTAAAAAATTGGATAAGCAAAATTAAAATTATGACTATTTAAAAATTTTGAGATTTAAAGAGGAGAGATAGAGGGAGGGGGGAGGGGGATCAGGATTCCGGGAATCAACTGGTAGCACTTTTTTTTTGTTGACTTTTTATTTCTCTATGGATCAGTGGGAAGGTTTTTTTGAGAGGAATATGACTCTCCATACATAAGATCCAAATCCTATTCCTATGTATCTCTCCAACGATCTTCCGGAAGTTTTAACAACGAAATGACAACACATTAATAAATGAATCCAACGATTGAGAGAAAACTAAAAAATTTTGTTTCCAAACCTGGAACAATACCACGCCGTTTCTTCCACATGGCCCAAACGGCAACCTAACTGTGGATCTGGTTTTTTCGTTTCTAGTTCTCAATACTTCCCCAAACCCTCTCTCTCTCTCTCTCTCTCTCTCCATTGCAGTGCAAAATATCGATCTGGTACATTTTCTCAGGAAGTGTTTTTATTAAAAAAAAAATTTGAATTTTTTCAGGAAGTGATAGCTATTGTGATTGAATGTAGTTTCTCCATCCAACTTATAGATGTATTGACAAATTTTTGTGTTTCATGAAGGATTCTGAACTCTACGTGGTTAATTGATCAGTGATTGATGATCAAGGCATGATGATTCAGCAATTAGTATATTGAAATGGGTTTTTAAATCAGGAAAATTCCGAGTGCTTAGGCTCCGTTTGTTTCGATATAAAATATTTTACGATGTAAAATGTTTTTCATGTAAAATAATTTTGCGTAAGATGTTTGTTTTTACTTGTGTTTTCCGTTGTTTGATTGGAGTTAAAAATATTTGTAAATGATTTTGACTAATCGCAATTGCCGAGAGAGAAGTATAGAGTTTGTAGGTATAACTTTGTAGAGAGACACATAAATTGATATGGAGACGTAGAGAGAGAGAGATTCCTCCTGTTGGTAAACTATTGGGGTTCAATTTCGGAAAGGGAAACAGCTAGCTACTGGACACTTCCGAAACTTCATGTCGAGACAAAGGAAAAACAACTTACCGTCATTCCTAGGTAAGTCATTTTACGCCGGATGGTGGAAAATAATTTACATCGGAAAATATCTTCCTTGTTCTTTGTCCACCAAACACAGGAAAATAGGTAAAAAAAATTGCGAAAAATATTTTACATTGAAACAAACGGAGCCTTAGTGTTCATAGGAATTGAAAATGAAAACAAAACCTACATTCAATGGAGATCGAGATAGAGAGAAATGGAGTAGTGCAAAGAGAGGAGAGGAACAAATTAATCATCGAAGAATGAAGAGTATCCAGAAGTCCAGATGAGAAGTGGGTTTCCTTCTATGGTGGGTAGGGCTGTAAATGAGCCAAGCTGCTCGCGAGCAGCTCGAGGCTCGGCTCGCTAATTGCTCGGATCAGCTCGGTTCGTCACCTTAACGAGCGAGCTCGAGCTAGAAAAATAAACTCGTTACATTAACGAGCCGAGCTTGAGTTTTCTAATACTCGGCTCGAATCAACTCGTGAGCTCGATAAACATATATATTTGTATGTGTTTTATATATATATATATATATTACATATACATGCACATGCACATGCACATGCACATACATGAACACACATATACTAGCAACCATCTGGAAGGCAGGAGGCTTTATAGGCAAAGGGATGGGAGGTGAAGTGTATTTTTGCCGATGTGGGACAACTTTATTCTCAAAGGAACTCACTCCTCCCTCCTCTTGCAATCCCACATCGGTTATCCAAAGAAAAGGAACAAGGCAGAGTGCCTTTATAACTTGAGGGCTCCTCCACTTTTTGCTGGTGCTCTGCTCCAAGAACACAGCTTGAGATTTTCGAGCCGGGCGGGTCGAGCTCGAGCCTCGCATATAACTTGCGAGCTGAGCTCGAGCCTAATTTTTCAAGCTCGTCCGAGCTCAAGCTGAGCTCGAGCCTTTTAATTTTCTGACGAGCCGAGCTCGAGTAGCATGATACTCGGCTCGACTCGGTTCGTTTACACCCCTAATGGTGGGGGTGGGGAATCTTTGATCAGATATGTAAAAGCATTAATTCCAAGAGAAACGGGGGACGTGCAGCCGTTTGGGACATGTTGGGCACAACGGCATCGTATTGTTCCAGGTTTGGGAAAAAATTTTGCTAGCTTTCTCTCAGCCGTTGGATGCATTCATTAATGTGCTGTCACTTCCTTGTTAAAACCTCTAAAAGATCGTTGGAGAGAGACGTGGGGAGAGGATTTGGATCCCCATATATATGTATAGAGACTAGAGAGAGGGGAGCGTGGAAATGCTGAGACCAGTTGGGCATTAAATGCTGGGCACATGCATAGAGAGATAGAGAGGCGCGTGGATAATTTGTAGACAGTACCTAGTGGGAAAATGCACTTATGCAGAAAGGACCTGCTGAAATATCATTTTTAAAAGTAGGACTGACCCATCATTTTCTCTTTTTATCTATGTATTATATCACCTTCACTGTAAGGCCCTATATTATGTAAACTACTGGCCCAATAACTTATTGGAGTCTAATGAAACAACCCAAAAGGCTTACAGCCCAATTTAGTTATAGTAATATCTTTACGTGCTTTCTTATATACTACTTAGGATCACTCATATAGACTTCTGAGATAGGACGGAGTTTTAGACTCATCGTAATCTTTTTCTAAAAATCAATCCATATGCCACATTTTAAAACAATAATGCTACCCACACGACAAACGGCCATAAGGCTAGATCGACCAAGTCATTTAAGCTGTCAACAAAACACTTTCAGTACATGGACTACGTCGCTGACAGACCAACCACATTTGACTCAATACGACCGTGCTAATTTTTAATATACTAATTTAATATAACTGTTGAGAGAGGGAGTGGTTCTAGAAACCCTAAGCGAATCTAGATGTCGGAATACATATCACGGAACCGTATGTAACGATTCAAACTCATTTAGGTCCCAAAGCATTTCTCTCTATGGAATAACTTTAAACTAAATCGAGATGGTGATTTTGATCATGTAAATTGGTCCTAATGTAGCATGACCAACTATACATAAACAGCAACATTCAATCTTCTCAGCCAAATCGAGTGAATTATCATATGAAACACATCAAATCTCTTAGGAGGATCATTCACCAAAAAATGCCTTTGCACCTGCCTCACTCCCTCCTGCAATCTTAGATACTGATACTCCGGTATTCCCACCAGAATTTTCTTCAAATTCGGTATCTCACTCACTGAAACCTGAACCGAGAACGAGTCCCAATTCAAAACATCGCTAAACGGGAGCACATAGTTCTGGGAAATCAATACCGGCACGCACTCTGCATAAATCGCCTCCACGATCCTTGGGCTCGCGACTTCCCACCCACTCGGGCAAATGCAGTACTTGCTCTTCTTCATCATGTCAGGGTAGGAAATTCCCTCCGGAAGATTTTTGTAAACTCGTACGTCTTCATCTTTTTCCATCCAGTGTTTCAGAAGAGCAAGCCGAATGTTACCATGCGCACCCCCTGCAAAGAACGCTAGGACGGTGCGGTTAGAGATGGGCAAGCCACCGGTGAGCCCTTCGATTTTGCCTGTTTTTAAGTTGATTTCTGGTAATGATGCATCTTTCTTCGGATTGAAACGCTCGGATGTGTTTGCGTTGCATAGCACCCGAATTGAAGTGGTGTATAATTGCGGAACATACCGAGTTGCACGGGGGCCCTGGAACATGAAAAAATTTTATCTGAAAATTTCAGCATATATTCCTCAGAGTCTACCGAGAATCAGATTCACAGTCTTACCCAATCATGGCAAGAGAGCATGAAATGATCGGCTCCGAGGCTTTTGTTCCAATACGGGTACTTCGTAGAAATGAGACGAATATAACTACGGATTACCCATTTCAGGACGGATTTGCTTCGGGTGACCGGGTCCAAGAGGGTTTCGAGGATCATCACCACACTAAACGGAAGGTAGTAAACATGAGCTCGATCAGGATCACGGGTGCGAAATCGAGTGTTTGTTTCGATCAAGTTGATGAAAATTCCTTCCATGGAGTATATGTCCTTGGAAGGACCAGTGTGAAATAGTGGTGGCTCTCCCTCTTCATAGATGTAGATCCTAAACATCCTTTCCATTAATTGGTAACTTCTGCACAATTCAAGAAAATCATACGAAGCGAAGTAAAAGAAAATGAAAAAATATTTTCTTTCTGACCATAGGATTCTTTTTTTTGAGCAAAGAGGTTACTAGGAAAAGAGGAAATCTCGTAATAGGTCTTATTATCCGGCTGACTACAAAAGATTATACTCGACCTCTGAATTTGTTACTCCAAACTGCAATCGCACTACAAGAGGCAATCCACCAATTTGAGGATGAGGAATTATCAAAAAATATATATATATTTAATTACCTGCGGAAAGCATGAGCATTCAGATAAATGTCCCCTTGTGGAATATAATCTGAATCTCCATCAAGAGGCGATGAACGGTTCTGATTGATCACGGCATCTCTGATCAGAGCTCTGGCTCTAGCAAGTCCTGCTTCAATCCTCCCTAGTTTGTCATCTCTCTTCTTCTTACTTATTCTGAAACCAGATTTGATACTGGCACCCCCTTGCCTTGTGTCATCCTGTACCATATAGGAATGGCAACCCATTAGTGCATGCATTTTCAAAACGCTTGGCCCAACGAAAAACAAAATTTGATAAAACTCCTTTTAATATTTCCCGGATGATAGATTTTGTTGGCAAAAATGATTTTCATTTTTCAATTAAAGGTGGAAAACATTTTCCAAACACAACGAAACAGATCAATTAAAATCCGACAAATGCCACCAACAACCATCCTACAGCCAACACCTCAATCGACGCTATCATTAATTTGGCATAAATATTCATTGGAAAATGGTTTTTGAAAATGTAATGTATTGTCGAGGGGCCTTTGGCCCAACAACCTTAAGAGTGCAACTTTAGTACTTGGAGAAACAAACAGAGCTAGCATACTAGCTAATACAGAAATTACGGTGGAAATAGAGGAATTACGGTAAAGGAGAAGTTGGAAAAGGAAGATGAAGATGAAGAAAGGGAGGAAATGCCACCAGTCCGTGACAATTTTGAAGATGGAAGAAAGAACAAAGATAATCCTTTGGAAGTATTTGTTATTGCAACCAGAATAACAATGGCAAATGAAGTCACCAAGAAGAAGATGCTCATACGTAGGCTTGTTCCTTGTAACTGCCTCATCTCTCTCTCTCTCTCTCTCTCTCTCTCTCTCTCTCTCTCTCTCTCTCTCTCTCTCTCTCTCATGGTGTGAAGAACTGAAATCACCATAAACAAGACATCCAAAAAAATCTTACATGAGTAGTAACACTATATTTTTACCCTCATATTATTCTCCTTCGAAGTCTCTACCGTCTTCTCGCGCTTCGACAAATGTCATTTCGTGAGCCCACTTTGTATGACTATTTAACATCTTCTTGCACTTCGACAAATATCTTTTTGTGGGCCCATTTTGTATTATCGTTTAACGTGGTTTTTTATGACCTTATGAACTTATTCCTTATTTTTTAAAAACCTACACCCAAGAAGACCTACACGTCACCCAAAGAGTAATCATTCCGTAAGCCCACTTTGAGTGATCTCTTTCGGACTTGCAGTTTGTACTTGTTTCAAATTGTTTTTGTGAGACTAGCACCAACTCGCTGGAAAGGAGCCGATTCGATCCTTAGTAAATCCCAGCTGGTAAAATTTCACCAACTCACTGGGATTACAGATTTTGTCACTGTTAAACCCAGCAATCAAACATAGTCTTACTGACTCAATCACGTTACGAAAGGAAGACGCAACGAAAGTATTTTGAGAGCGACGGACCCATTGCATGGACACGGTTAATTCAGCCGAGGCCGACCTTGACTTGCTTTTCTCTGAGGTCTACTATATATACTACAAGCACTCAGCAATCAGCACACACTGATTGCTTACAAAGGGACACAAATTAGAAAGGGAGAGAGCGACCCAATTTAGAAAGGGAGAGAGAGATAGTTCACTATCATTCAGTGGTGCCAAAGTTGACCTCTTTTTTTATGGTCTTTGTTTGTCATTATGCTTACAAGCGACTCAGCAATCAGCACACACTGATGTTCAAGATTTCTAAAAAAGAAACTTATTCATGGCTCCGTGCAATTTCAATTGTCTGTTTGAGTAATCAATGGTCCGGATTTTTAAAAAAAATGAATTATAAAATTCAAGTGCATCAAACGAATCAAAACGCAAATGTGTCTAAATCTTTATCCAAATATCTATGGCAAAGTCTTTGTTTGTTCAACATAGTAGAACTTTCTCACTTTTTTCTGCATGACTCATTAAAACTGGGGTAAATTCATTATAAATGTGATCCCAGAATGGTGAGGTTATTGAAAAGTTAAATTGAACCAAACTTGCCAGACCAAAATGCAGAAATAACCCATATTAGATGTTTGCACTTGGCATAGAGGAGGACAAATTAAACAATCAATAAACCCCAAAACCCATCATCATTTACTCCCAAGTCTTGAAATAATGATTTGCCCCAATCCGTATACCACATTCTAAAACAATAACGCTATGCACACGAACAAACGGCCCCTAACACCAGCAATACCATAAGTATGGACTGAGTCATTTAAGCTGACAACCAAATATTATCTGTACATGGACTAAGGTACTGATAGACCAACCAAACTTGACTCAATACAACTATGCTGAGAGGGGGTGATTCTAGAACCATAGCGAGTCTAGTTGTCTGAATACAGATCACGGAGCCATATGTAACGATTCGAACTCATTTGGGTCCCAAAGCGTTTGTCTTCATGGAATAACTTTAACTAATTATCGAGATAGCAATTTTGATCTTGTAAATTGGTCCTAATGTTACATGATGCAACCTGCCTTCAAATTGATCAACTATTTATAAACAGCAACATTCAATCTTCTCAGCCAAATGGAGTGAATTATCATATGAAACACATCAAATCTCTTCGGAGGATCATTCACCAAAAAATGGCTTTGCACCTGCCTCACTCCCTCCTGCAATCTTGGATACTGATCCTCCGGTATTCCCACCAGAATTTTCTTCAAATTCGGTATCTCACCCACGGAAACCTGAACCGAAAACAAGTTCCAATTCAAAACATCGCTAAACGGGAGCACATAGTTCTGTGAAATCAATACCGGCACGCACTCTGCATTAATCGCCTCAACGATTCTTGGGCTCGTGACTTCCCACCCACTTGGGCAAATGCAGTACCTGCTCTTCTTCATCATGTCAGGGTAGGAAATTCCCTCCCGAAGATTTTTGTAAATTCGTATGTCTTCGTCTTTTTCCATCCAATGTTTTAGAAAAGCGGGCCGAATTTTACCGTGTGCACTCCCTGCAAAGAACGCTAGGACCGTGAGGTTAGAGGCGGGCAGGCCACCGGTGAGTCCTTCAATTTCGCCTATTTTTAAGTTGATTTCGGGGAATGATGCATCCTTTTTTGGATTGAAGTGCTCTAATGTGTTGGCGTTGCATAGTACTCGAATCGAAGTGAAATATAACTGGTGAACATTCCAAGTCGCACGCGGGCCCTGCAATACGAAGAATTTATCATAAAAATCATTTTAAGATAAAGAATTGTTACACAGGAAATTGCAGACACATGAATTACTTGGCTCCGATAGATTTTCAATGAACAATATTAGCCACATTTAAAATGGAATTCGACCACACAGTGAGTGCACTTTATGTGCTCTTTCCATTCTCACGATTTTGCATAGATAGTAATTTTGTGTAAAGTTTTTCACACGTGACGTGAACTCTATTGAAATTGAAGTATTTTTTCAGAATTACATGCAGTAATCTGTGGTGGCAAACAAGAAATGTCGGACCAGCTAAAAGGGGCCCCTCTAGTAGACGGATCGATAGAGAGTCCCTCTAGTAACCGGACCAGTAAAGGGCCCCTCTGTTAACCCGACCAGTAGGTGCCATTGCTCATACAGGTCGCATGTAAGGATTCCAACTAGCTCTTGATTGCGATTCATACATTTTAAGGGCGCTTCAAAATTTTCTCAGCTATATGTTGTAACAACATTCTTGTTGCATATAGCGGTCATAGGATAAGCCGAATGAATAAGAGAGATAAACATGATAAGAATTACAAGTTTACGACTATTCAGTGCACGAGAGATCTCCACAACCGTGGAGTACTCAGGGGAAAATCAGAGTTACACAAACGTACCCAATCATGGCACGAAAGCATGAAATGATCGGCTCCGAGGCTTCTATTCCAATACGCGTACTTAGAAGAAATGAGATCGAAGGACGTAGCCACCGATTATCCGTTCTAGGACGGCTTTGTCGTGGATGATCGGATCCAAGGGCGGAATCACGAATTAAATTTATCATGGGCTAATCCAATTTTTTTTTTTTATTGAATAGAAATCATCTATTAACGAATCTGAGTTGATGTCTTGGACAAGATCGCTTTTGATGTACATAATCATAGAATCAGTGCGTTGTTGTTTCATATTTCCATGAAGTTTGCTTTCCCGACCCCAACCGAGTATTCAGTGCGTTGCTTCCATGAAGTCTGCTTTCGACATCACATCTCTATTATAAAACAGAAGGGTGTGAGGACAAGTTGTTAGAACGGCTTAGATTCATTTGATCAAAAAGTTGTAGTGCATCCTCCCACTTTCCAGTTAAGTGCCTATGATTTTCACCTAAATCACACAACTGTCATCCTTTCTCAATAAGGATGCGTAGTGCCGTAGGCACGGGCTAGTACTAGTATTTCTATATTTCAGTGCGTTGTTTGTTTTTATCTCGCAATTAGTCTGGGCTGTAAAAAATGGGTTGGGCTAAATGGGTTAGAAGTTGTATCGGCTGTGTTTTTCACTTTTTTTTTTTTTTTCAAAATCCACCTGGGCTACAGCATTCACAGTACTGCCGTTGATCGGATCGAAGGGGGTGTCGAGGATCATCACCAAACTGAACGGAAGGTAGTAAACATGAGCTCGATCGGGATCACGGGTTCGAAACCGGGCGTTTGTTTCCATCAAGTTGATGAAAATTCCTTCAATGGAGTATATGTCCTTGCAAGGCCCAGTGTGAAATAGTGGTGGCTCTCCCTCTTCGTAGATATAGATCCTAAACATCCGTTCCATTAACTGGTAACTTCTGCACAAATTCAAGAAAATGGATAAAGCAGTGAGGCACAAGGCAGCATTGGCCGGAAAAACAGGGCGGGGGCGGAGGCGGAGGCGGAGGCTAGAGTCCTTCCAAGATCGATCAAATATTCAAAATAGCTCTTGGCCACTTTGAATGGTTAATTATTGCACTTAATCTCTTCAGAAATTTATCATCCTCCAAAATCCAATATATTTCCCACAAACTGCATGTCCCTTTTAGCGCTTCGTTCACTTGTCAAGAAATTAGTATACTCGAGAAAATTATAACAACGTGAAGTAAAGGAAAATTAAAAACATTTTGTTTTCTGCATTCATTTAACATAATAAATTTAAGGAAAAGTCGAAAAGCAGTTGTTTAATTATTTTTAACTATGTAGAACCTGGTGTAGGAGCTTTTTTTCTTACAATTAGATTCCTGCAAAATCTTGTATTTTTCCTGGGACATGTTTTAAGGAAACGATAATCCTAGTAGAAATGTTAAAGACGTGAGTCCTATAACTTTTCTGCTGACCGACCGAAAACATTTTCGTGAAAGTTACTCCACTATATGTTGGGAGTAATGTACATGTGCTGGGTCAGACCAGGTCATTACTAACCCAACTCGAAGGACACAGAGGACTAGAATAAGCCCATGAGTTCACTTGTGGGATTGAGTTATGTTTAATCCCCCATCAATATAGCTTTAGACATTTTTTGGGAGTGATATACATGGGACCAATTTTTTTTGGGTGCATAAAATTTTATTTTGATCTTCCAAGTAAAGTCTCATTTACAGTCAAAATTTTATTTTGATCTTCCAAACGGATGTCCATACCTAAAGGCACCTCAAAAGGTAATAGGAATGCTCGTAAACTACTTGCTTTACCCGATTGCTCTACACAACAAATGTAATCTACACATAGCGTCGGTTACCATTTTGAGATTTTTTTTTATCATAAAATGCAACATTTAAATAGAAATACATTGTCTAAAAAGTAAGGAAAGAGAGTGGTAGATTTATTAGAAGAATATTCTCTTTAATTTTTTAAAAAGAATGATCTAACGGCTACAACTTAACATGAAAATATGATCCAATGGCCATGGATATTACTTTGTTTGTATGTATAGACATTTTTGTGAAAGTCAACTCTGATTTATAATATAGATAAAAAAAAATATCGCAAAATAGTTAAACTAATAAGATTCAGCCTTTGAGCATTTACTTGTAATTTCAAAAATAAAATTATTTACCTGCGAAAACCATAAGCATTCCTGTATTAATGTCCCCTTCTGGAACATAATCTGAAGCTCCGTCAAGAGGCGATGAACTGTTCTGATTGATCATGGCATCTCTGATTAGAGCTCTGGCTCTGGCAAGTCCTGATTCAACCCTCCCTAGTTTTTCATCTCTCTTCTTCTTATTTCTTCTCTCAAGCCAGATTTGTTACTTGCAACATCGTGCTCTTGTCATCCTGGGGCATGCAGGAACGTTAACCGATTAGTGCGTACATTTTCCAACGTTTGGCACGTCGAAAAACAAAAATCAATGGTGCTTGTTTCCAATATTCCACGTGCAATAAATTTTTCTCCCCAAAACTGATTTACATTTATTGATTAAAGGTTAAAAATATTTTTCGAAGTTCAGGGAATAGATCAAAATCCGACAAATGCCGCCAATGCCATCCTCGGTATCACCACTACTCGCTTTGGCTAGTGGCTACCACCGCTGAGATCAAACCACCACCACCCCTGCCACGGATCACTAACACAAGTATTTCTTGGAAAACAGTTTTTGAAAAGGTGACGTTGTCCTAAAATTTTTTTTTTTTTTTGTTCGAAACAAACAGAGTGCACGTGACACGAAAGTTAGGGGTACTGGAAACGGAGGAATTACGGTAAATGAGAAGTTGGAAAAGGAAGGAGAAGAAAGGGAGAAAGTGCGGTTCAAGAAGAGGGACTATCCAGGGTACCAAAACGTTCGAGGGGGTGATATCAACTGCGACTAGCCATTCCCTCTCAATTCACACTGCTTTACTTATAAATTTGGTGTCGATGAAAAGTATGATGATCAGCCGCAAAGGAACAATCACGATGATGCAGATGTGATGGCTTTCCGTCACCAGGTGATGCAGAGGCTTCAGAACTCGGACACGCATGGCTTGCAGGAGTTTGCAAAGAATAAAAAAGCAAGGAATAAGAAGCGAAGAGCAGTGGAATTTGAAGTTGGGGATTTCGTGCTGGCTGTTCTGACTAGGGATCGATTTCCAATAGGAGAGGACAACAAGTTGGCTGGGCGAACGATTGGGCCGTATGAGATTGTTGACAAGACTGTATGTTTCATTCTTATCGGTTGAAGCTTCCAAGTCATATTCGTACTTCTGACATGTTTATGGGAAAAGATCTTATGCCTTACCGCGGGGATAGGTGGTACGAAGAACCTGTGAAATTGGGGGTAAATTCTCTCCAACGTGGAGAGGATGATGCAGATTTGATAGGTTGTCGTTACATGGACTGGTTTGAACATCAAGTAGCAAAGTACAAGCTGAGGCGCGACCGATATTGGTGCATGAATTAGAACTTGATCATGAGAAGCCAAGGTTCAATGGGTATATCTTTTTGATTGGAAATTTATGTTCTTGCATATCTTGTTGGAATGATTGACGCGTTGGAAATTCTCAGTTGGAGCCTGATTATACCTTCTCTCCGTTATTTTACAATGGCGCGAACTGTATGCAGATTGAAAGAAAGATCACTTTCACCTGTTTTTTGTTGCCAAAAATGAAAATTGATCGATTTTTACTGTTGTGTTTTTAGTGATTAAACCACGGGTACTTATGCGACATACATTTTGAAAATCATAACAAGTCATAATGCCGCGCAATATTGTTCGTTTCTGTTCATAACATTTTTGAAAATATAACGAGACACACAATACGCGGCGTGGTATTGTTTTTGTTCTTACAGAGATTTTGTATAAAGCATAATGTAGTAGCAGTTTTATAGGGGTCGTACGTGTACAATACATTGACCATTTCCCGGGGGTAAAGAGAGCTACAACTGGAAGCTACCTGATTCTCTGCCGACCACCTAGGATTTAGAAGCTTCACTGAAATTTGCAACCACAAAAAATCAGAGAGAGAGAGAGAGAGAGAGAGAGAGAGAGAGAGATGAGGCAGTTACAAGGAACAAGCCTATGTATGAGCATTTTCTTCCTGGTGACTTCATTTGCTGCAAGATTTCCTAATCCCCATGTGCTGTAAGGATAGTCTTCCCTGTGGGAGACATGGACCTCACCACCTTGGTTTAGCATCCCTCTGGCATTTAGGAAGAAAGCTCTCAACAGCTCCTTGTGCATTCTGTGTCAATATGTCACCCAAATAATTAGTATCATAGTATTTTTGGATCAAAAAGTGAATTTTTTTCTTTTGATAAGTGAGTTATGTTTTAAAGTCATGTGTCCTTAGCCTTGCTCGTTTAAGATAGGCGGGTGCAAGGAAAAATGACGGTCCAAAAGGTGTTTTAATAATTAATATCCGCTAAGGACAAGCTAAAAACATTTGTTAATACTGAAAGCGTCATTGGCGGATATTAATTATCAAAACACATTATTAACAGTCATTTTTCCAAAAAGCAACCAAAGGTATGGTAAAGTCACGAAGCCCAGCTCATACACTATTTGGGCTCGAGCCGGGCTAAAGCCCTAGTGGGCCGAGCAAGCTTTGTGCGGGTTAAATGAGCACCTGAAAATTTTCCAGATGGTGCCGCATTAGATGAATGATATTCATGTACAAAAAAGGCATGGCCCCCCTCAACTTTTTCACAATTTTTATTGGACCCCTACATTTTTTGTTCATCTTTTTAATGGACATGAAATGACCTCCAAAACTAATCTATCTTTTGTCAATAGTTAATCGATTTCTTCAGAACTCTCATCTCCTACATGTAGATATATAACAGACAACTACTCCAAATTAAATTTCTAGCTTTGTCCCTGATTAAGATAAGCATTAAACGATGAGAAGTCAGGACGACGACGGAGCAAAAAAAAAGTTCAACATATTTTCAAAAACATACATACATATATATGGGAAAATTTTAAAATGGCACCTGAACTTTCACTCTAATGTTACCGAAACACCTAAACTTCACTTTATTTCAATTAAACACCTGGACTTTCAAAATCCCCAAATTGAGGCACCTGCCGTTAGCCTCCATCCATTTTCTTCACAAATCGGCTGATGTAGCTCATTTCTGGCATTAAAGGGTCCCACTAGAGATGTTAGAAAGTGAACGCAATGTATACAATCACAATCCAAAAGTGAAGTAGGGTTGCTGTGGGCAGGGACGGAACCAGGATTTTGTAAACTCGGGGGCCGAATTATGAACAACAAGATTTTGAAATTTTACGATTCCTGAATCTAATAGTTTGGTTTATTTTGAGAGAAATTTTTTCGATAATGAGTTAAGAGAGATAGAAAGATAAAGGAGATTTAATAATTAAAGGAAAAACTTATTGAGACCGTGTGCAAAGAGAGAAATTGGATTTTGGGACAAAAAACAAACACATTTGTACAACATTTAAATGTCTAAATAACGCCCAATGCAAAATACAATGTGTAGGCGTTCTTAACGAACAAAAAAAAAAAACTAATACTAAATTAAAATTGAAAAAAAAAAAAAACCATGGCGACGCGGGGATATGACCACAAATGCATCCGTCTCTGGGCGTGGGTTGTGATTGTGTGCATTGAGTTCACTTTTTAACATCTCTAGTGGGGCTCTTAACGCCATAAATGAGCCACATCAGACGATTTATGAGGAAAATGAATGGAAGCTAATGGCAGGTGCTTCAATATGGAAATTTTGAAAGTCCAGGTGTTTAATTGAAATAAAGTAAAGTTCAAGTGTTTCGATGACATTGAAGTGAAAGTTCAGGTGCCATTTTGAAATTTTCTCTATATATTCTAAATGAATAAACATATCTTACTGGATAAGCTCTTCATCTGTTTCAGTGTAGCCATGAAAATGGCCAGCATGAGGGAAGTTGTACACCACAACGTCGAATTTCATTTGCTTTAATATGGGATGGTTTCTCATCTCTTTCACATCAACTTCATGCAACACTAGGCATCCTAATCTCTCCAAGTTGTCCACGTTTGCTTCGCTGCTCCAGTACTTCGCCTTCAGCAACTCTGCGTTAAATCAATACCATATATAAAAGGGCAAATTTCACTAACCTCCCCTGAGGTTTCTGACACGAACAGAAACCTTCCCAAAGGTTTCTGAAATGACACTGGCCTCCCCTCCTTTACCTGACAATACCAATGGATCCCCCCTCCGTTACCTGCACGTTAGAAATGGATGGAAAATGTGATTTCGGTCCGTAATTTAGTTTTGTTTTTGTTTTGTTTTCCAATCATTACCCTACTTCTTTCACCAAGAAATTATTCGTTGCCCCAAGGACAATACGTGAACTTAGCTAGGTGGTGCCTCCCACCAATAAATATTCGCCCCACTGACACACTATTCTTCTCTCTCTGGACACAGCTTTCTCTAAAAAATCAAGTGTTCCAAATTACAATCCGTTTGAATGAGTGAGAAGATTTTATTTTATTTATCATTTAATTTTAAAGGGTCATAATTAAATTTTGACTATAGGGCTCTCATTGATTAGCCCTAAGAAAATCGTAGAATCAAATATCTTTTAGGACTAACCAACAAGAGCCCTAAAGTCAAAATTTAATTATGACCCTTTAGAATAAAATGATCAGAAAAATAAAATCTTCTCACCCATTCAAACGGATTGAAATTTGGAGTACTTAATTTTTCAACCTGTAGTTTATATATTACAGTAAAAAATATGGTTGAAAAACTAAATGTTCCAAATTTCAATCCTTTTGAACCGATAGAAAGATTTTAGTTTTCTGATCATTTTATCTTAAATGGTCATAATTAAATTTTGACTATAAGGCTCTAGTTGATTAATCCTCAGAAAATCTAAGAAAATCGTAGAATCAAATATATCTTAGGACTAACCAACGAGAGTCCTAGAGTCAAAATTTAATTATGACCATTTAGAACTAAATGATAAAAAAAAAAATCTTCTCACCCATTCAAACGGATTGTAATTTGGAACACTTGATTTTTTAGCGAAAGCTGTTTCCGGAGAGAGAAGAATCGTGTGTCAGTGGGGCGAATTTTTATTGGTGGGAGGCACTACCTGGCTAAGTCCACGTGTTGCCCTTGGGCAACGAATAATTTCTCGGTGAAAAAAGTAGGGTAATGATTAGAAAACAAAACTAAATTAGGGACCGAAATCACCTTTTCCATCCGTTTCTAACGTGCAGGTAACGGAGGGGGGATCCATTGGTATTGTCAAGTAAAGGAGGGGAGGCCAGTGTCATTTCAGAAACCTCAAGGGAAGTTTCTGTTTGTGTCAGAAACCTCAGGGGAGGTCAGTGAAATTTGCCCTATATAAAACAATTTAAGTGCTATTTTACATTATTCCTACCGCATAAGAAAATAATTAATTTAGTCCAAATTCCACCTAGATCTATAAATAATGCATGCATGCATAGATACATAAAACATGAAATCAGACCCTAGGGGAGCCACAAAATCAGTTTAAGAGGGGTCAAGTACCCTTAAACAGGATTAATTAAACCCAAAAAAGAAAGAAAGAAGTAATCGCAATGACATCTAAATTCACAAGTGGGGGGACCACTACCATAGTTTTACAAACATTGTGGAAATAGAGAGAGAAATGATGAGAGATGAAAAATTGGTTCGTCAGCGCAATAAATTTTATGTAACCGAAAGGAGAAAATTGCATGTCTTAAAACCAATCCCAGCCATTGGGCTAGGTCTGTGGTAAAAGGACCCATTGACCCTTTCTCTCTTTTAAGAGGTGAAGTGTGAAGTTTGAATCTCCAAATTCGCAAAATTTGTACACAAATCATTTTGGGAGTGTACACATTACTTTTTGGAAAAGATATTGATTAGAAGTCATTTTTTCCAATATGGATGTACGAACAGCTTTTGATTAACGTGATTTTTACTGTATTAATAGCTAAAGTAGGTCCAAAAAAGGTCTCATGCACAAATTAGTCGGCCGGACATGAACGTTTGGTCTCTCGAAGAGAAGAACCAATTCCTAAAAGTAGATTGGAAAGGGGAAATAATACGGCAAAAACATTTAGTATAAATTTTTAATTTTCTCTTCTTGGTTTGGCTACGAACACACAAAGAAAGTGGATACATTTTCTGCTTAATTATTTAAGATAATATAAAAAATACGTACAATATTCCCTTTCATTTTTTTTCGTTCATCAACCAAAAGAAATTTAGTTAAAACAAATATATACCCGGGAAGAAATTAAGTACCGGAAGAGTACTCACCTTGGGAATGAAGGGAAGTGGAAACCATATTAAGTCCAGAGCCAAAAGCTCTGGCCAAACAAGCCGAAAATGACAAGTCCCCTTCCCCCACCAAAAGTATCTTCTGCTCACTGTTGTAGTGCGTTATCCATCGCACATTCTTCTTCTTCTTCTGCTTCTTCTCACTCATCTCTCTCTCTCTCTCTCTCTCTCTCTCTCTCTCTCTCTCTCTCTCTCTCTCTCTCTCTCCTGGATGTATTGTATTTATGTATCTCCTATTTTAAGCCATTAAAATAATGTGCGTTAAGCCATTATGTATGGTGCATTGTATTAATGTATCTCCTATTTCCGATATAGAAGGTAGAGGGCCGAACGTTCAAATTCGAGGGGCATGCACAAGGGCTCGTTTGGAAGATGGACTTGGTGTTTGGAGCAATGTTCTAAATACCATATAGGTCAGGGTACCGGTTTTCCTACTGGTACGGCACGTACCAGTACCGGTCAAATACCGGGTACCGTTTCGGATTGATCGCTATTAGTGTTATTTTCCTACTTAAAAAGAATTTATAGTATAATATACACTTTTTTTAAATAAAAAAATCCGGTATTTGTCCGGTACCGTCCGGTATTGACCGGTATTGTCCGATACTTGAAGAAAAAAATAAATTTAAAAGTAGTTCGGTACTGTCCGGTATTTGTCCGGTACCGACCAGTATGTCCGGTACCGTCCGATATGTCCGGTACCGTCCGGTATTTGAGCTGGAACGGAATTAGAGGTGTAGGGTACCGGATTTTGTAAAAAATGGTATGTACCGGCCGGTACGGAACGGTATTAATAACATTGGTTTGGAGATTATACTTTAGAATGGGATAGGTCCATAAGGGTCATCATTTAGCCCGAAGGCCTGCGACCCGCCCAAAACCCGCCCGGCCCGCCGGACTTTTACCCGGTCCGTGAGTTTAATCGGCGGGCTCGGGCCTATAAATTTTTATTCGGCCCGCCCGTGAGCCCATGTTACCCGTCCAAAAGCCCGCCAACGGGCCCGCCTATTAGCCCAAAATCCCACAAAACCCTTTCTTTTTTCCCTTGGTTTAGTTTTGCCCAAGGAAATTTAAGCCCACCCGGCTTTTGGCCCGCCAGCCCGCCAATTGGACTAGCCCGTGGGCCGGGCTTGGGCTTCAATTTACGGTAGGTGGCCCGGCCCGCCAAAAAGAAAAAGCCCAGTCGGCCCGGCCTGTGGGCGGGCTTGGGCAGCGACTTGGCGGGCTGGACCGGCCCTGCCCGATGATGACCCTTACGGATAGGAGAAGGATACGGACCATAATTATTTTTTTGGTAACGCAGAGTGCCCCGGGCCAATTTGCACGCATTACAAAACTAAATTTCTAGGGCCCCCACCAGCCTTTGCTAACCCCAAAGGGTTTTTACTCATGGATTTCGACATTTCGCAGTGCAGAGGAGTTGAACCTAGGACCTTGAGATGGTTGGCCCCTCCGTCCTGAAATCCGAACCGTTGATTGCCGAGATGAACGATCAAATTGGCCGCTCTACACCGCTCTATAGTCTCCCATTCCGATAACATAAGCCTCAGTCTGGTTGGTATTTTGTATGGGTGCGTATGAGGGGTTTGATGATGAAAAAAGGCCAGATGACAAACTGTTCAGTTGGTCCTTGTAATGCCCAAGTTGTTTTGGGCGATGAGGCAGGGTATTGGTTGGGGAAAGGGAGACTGATTGGTAGTAGGGTATACCTATTGACAATTTGTAGGCTTAAAAAAATTTGAACATACATTAAGGGGCAAAAAAACTTATGTACGCCCCAAACTTTATGGCAACAAGTAATTCAAAATTTTAAACACATAGGACTGATAAAAATTCTTTTACAATCATGTTTTCAATTGAACTATATATATTTCGCTTGTTCGAAGTTTCCTATTATTTCATAGTTTGACAAGTTTAAAAAGTATGGTTATATGAATCATCTAAGAGACAGATGAATGTGATTTTTTTCGATAAACTAGGAAACAAGAGATAGTTATAATGGAGAGAGCAAGGTGAAATACCCATGGAGGCAAGACACTTTCGTGAATTGCTAAATGAGAGCCATTCGTTTGTAAGCCGTGGTGTTATTCACGGAGCTATTCGTTTGTTGGAATCTATATGGAATAGATACATAACTCCAAGTCACTCTTGATTGCAAATTTTGTCTAATTCAACAAATACCCACTTTTTTCCGAATACCTCCACAGAAGAAACGGAAAAACCTCACGAATAAATCCACGGATGAAGACTCCGCGAATGACTTCACGGATAGAACGAAAATCTCCGTGAATAACACCACGGATTACAAATGAATAGCTCTCACTTAGCAATCCACAAAAGCGTCTTGCCTCCACGGATATTTCACCTTGCTCTCTCCATTATAACTATCTCTCAAATATTCAAATAGTTCTTATGGCCAACTATGAATATCCTAGCCATACACACACACACACACACATATATATATATATGAAGAGAGAGCATTGGTGGGATCCCTTAGGGTACTCATTCATTTAGCCTCCGTTCAGTTGTCAAGAAAGTTGTGTGGGAAATTGATTTCCAGAAAAAGTGAAGTGAGGTGAAATAAAAGAAAAAGAAAATTATTTTCTTGTGAGTGTTCATTTGACAAAAGAATTTTGCAAGAAAAATTAAGGTTTAGTTGTTCATTTGTCAGCAAAAAGAAACTTTCGGGAAAATTTTGTGAGTGTTCACTCATTTTCCTTTTCCCGCGACGCAAAATCCTGTGTTTTTTGCAGGATCACTTTTGCAGGAAAGTAATTCCTGCAGGAAAACTTAAATTGGTAAGTCCTAGAATTTTCCTGCCAACTGAACATTAGGAAAGTTATGGGAAAATTGATTTTCCTATCCTTTCCTGTACTTTCCTGGCAACTGAACGGGGCTTTAGTTAGTTGTGGGAAAAACCCATGACTTATCATGGACCACTTTCTCAGGGAACTGACTTTCCCCTCTTCCTGATCAATCTGTTGTACAGATATTTATCATATCCACATATTACAATCATGTCCATCAACATATTGTAATTACATTATAACTATAGAGAATTATCAGTGAGGCCCTTTCCTACGATATTTATGGAAAATGACGGCTAAGGACATGTTTTGAAAATTAATACCCACCAAGGACATTTTATTCGTTAACAAATATTCTTAGCATGTCCTTTAAAGGTATTAATTATCAAAACACGTCCTGAGCCTTCATTTTCCCTTTTATTTATATCCTTCCATCATACTATATTCCACATGAATCATAACCGTAGAATAATTTCATTCATGTATCTGAAATTCTTAATTTTCACTTTCTAATTGGACCCCAAAAGTTTTTAGGAAAACTTTTAGTATATTATAAATAAACACTTTAAATGAAAATGTCACCAACCGGTTTTATTTTGGTCCAATGTACGTTATTGTGAAAATTGCTCAAATATACTTTTTCTTAAATAGAAAATGACGTCTTTCATGTTGAGCACTAATATAATATAATTGTCACCATATAACCCAACATGTCCGTATATAACCTTTTACATCGGCATCACCGATTGACAATATCAAAGTTACACGAATAAGCAATTAATATAATACAAGCCTCTCAGGTCTAAGGACAATAAATAAATCGAAGTAGAACTACCCTTCTAAATTTACGGTTACCATATACATAGGGTGTTCATTATCTAGATCTTGTTCAATTCGTGCATGTGACAATCACATTATATCCACTTATTTGCTTAAGGTCACTACCTCAATGACGGAGTCAAACATTCTATCATATAAAAGTATAATAAGCATAGGCCTTCGTAGTGTGATACCCAAACACAATCATGACCTATAACTATTTTGGGGTTTACAAGGTACCAAAAAATTATAACTCCCTACTATTGATTCATTAACCATAACATGATTTTTCTACAATGTTGCCCGTTAGACTTTATGTTCACATCTCATGCAGCAGTGAATAATAAAAGTTGTAACCCAATAAACACATATCTATGAATGAAAACAAAAGAATCGAACAATTAACTTAACCAAAAGCGGATCAAAAAAAATTAACTTAACCAAAAGAAAAACAAGTTTAACAATTGGTTTTCAGGGCATAAAATTAACAAGTTTGGTTGGCATTTTCTATTTTGTATGGGTGCGTACGAGGGGTTTGATGATGAAAAAAGGCCAGGTGACAAACTACCCAGTTGGTCCTTGTAATGCCCAAGTTGTTTGGGGGGATGAGGCAGGGTATTGGTTGGGGAAAGGGAGACTGAGGCTGCGTTCTCTTGAACTTAACTTAAACTCAATTTAAATCTGCGAGTTTGAACATACATGTAAGGGCAAAAAAATTTATGTATACCCCAAACTTTATGGCAACAAGTAATTCAAAATTTCAAACATATAGGACGGATAAAAATTCTTTTACAATCATGTTTTCAATTGAACTATATATATTTTGCTTCTTCAAAGTTCCCTATTATTTTATAGTTTGACAAGTTTAAAAAGTATGGTTATCTGAATCATATAAGAGACAGATAGAATATGTGATTTTTCTCGATAGACTAGGAAACAAAAAAATGTTATTGGCTATTCCTAGAAAAATTCTAGAGCTACCATTGTCCAAAAAAGTATAGTCACGAGGACAAAATATAGTAGTATGTAGTGGAATCGTGCTTTCTAAAGAAGCTCATGTGTTCAGAATTTGACTCTAGCAAGCGCTTGAATAGAAAAGGAAATTGATTTGATCTCATGATTTCAACCAAATGGTTTGGGGCTAACAATTCTACAAATGAGTCATTGCATTAGTTCAAGGTCATGCTCCTTATTCTATTGCAGCTGATCTCGAGTACGTTTTCCGTTTGGAGAGAGAATTTGAAAGTAAAGCACTCAGACTTGAGAGGGAACGTCTTGTTGCAGTTGATATCACCTCCTCTCTTGTGATGGTAACCTGGATAATCTCTCTTCTCAAACCTCACTCTCTCTTTCAGACAGAAACCTGATTCAGCTCCAAGCGCTTCCAATTCCCATTTGTTGTAAGGATAGTCATCCCTGTGGGTGACATGGACTTCGCCGCCTTCCTCCACCAGCATCCCTCTGGCACTCTTGAAGAATCCCCTCAACAGATCCTTGTGCAGCCTGTGTCATTGTTTGATCACCTCAATAGAATCATTAATACGGAGTATCATAGTGTGTCTGGATCGAACAGAATGCTGCAATAAACACTATCATATCGAGGTTTTGAATCCCGTACCTCTAGCCGGTACGGTATTCAGAACCTTGCTTCACATTTGAATTTACGGTATGCACCCCTTAAAATTGTATGAAACTTATAAATTGTAGTATATGCTTACTCAATTAGCTCTTCATTTTTTTCGGTGTAGCCAGAAACATGGCCAGCATGAGGGAAGTTAAAAACTACAACGTCGAATTCCATGGGTTTTAATTTGTGATGGAAGCTCATCTTATGAACATTAACTTTATGCAGCACTAGACATCCCAAGCTCTCCAGTTCCTCCAAGTGTTCTTTACTGCTCCAGTGCTTCTCTGCTAGCAAACCTGATAAAACACATAAAAGATACGTAACACAAAATGAATACAGATCCTTGCGGAGCCAGAAAAGAAAAGAGGTACGATATTCAATTTTGTGTACTATTCCTTTCGATTTTACGCGAACCTTAACAAACTCAAACACTGTTCCTCCAGAATTAATCGGACTACACGCAAACTGGTCCGGAGTTTGGATAACTCAAACATAGCCTAGTCATAACTCGTGAGTGGATATAACTCACGTTTGGAATGAAGGCATGTGGCAACCATATTTCGTCCAGAGCCAAAAGCTCTGGCTAAACATGCTGAAAATGAGAAATCCCCTTCCCCCACCAAAAGTATCTTCTGGGCACTGTTGTAGTGTTTTATCCATCTCACTTTCTTCTTCTTCTTCCCTCCCATCTCTCTCGTCTATCTTTCAATGTATTATAGAAATGTATTTGAAGCCGACAAACTTTAAAAGAGAGAGCGAGAGAGAGAAATGTCGGAAAGTGGGGGAGAGAGAGAAAAGGGGAACGTGGGAGGGGGAGAGAAAGAGACTCTTGACGGTGGAGAAAAAATTATTCTATGCACCTGAAATACCATCACGTGGTACTCCAAAACAATTTTTCACATACATGTGTCTTTCAACGCATAGAATGAGGCCAATGCTAGCGTGACAAACAAAAAAGGTCAAAAGAAAAAATAGCAAAATCGAGATAGAGTAGGGGAGATTAGACGAAGCCGGATGGGGCTTATTCGTTGTAGAGCACATGATCTCCACACTAGCTATTTCCTCTGCCAAAAATTACCAAGACCCTGTTGTTGGACGAGTACAAGACGAATCCATTGCTTCAGAGCCAGTTATTCTTTGCTGCAGACCGGTACTATTCTCAATTCCAAAACCACGCAGAAACCACTGTTGTTGACGGTACAAGATGATTATACCATATGCCTCATTCATTGAGTCACAATATCAAAACAACACATTTATTTCACAAATCAACACCAATTAAAACACCAAAAAAAATCACTCAGAATTAGTTAATCCGCGCAATTTGATATATAGCTATATGGAATATTATTGTCCAAGTGTTTTGGGACTGTCTATGACGATAATAATGAGTCTTCGATCTGTGCCTTTCTTTTGTTCTGTACGTAGTTTCTCCATTGGACCTTTAATGGGGTCCCTATTTCTTTGCACATGTAATGTTGATTCCTTTATTAATGAGAGAAGACAGAGATCAGTCGGAAAATGAGACGGATGGACCCCGCTAGTGGGATATTAATAAAGCAAGGCAATGTTGATTCCTTTCTTTGCACAACAGCATAATCTTGATTCCTTTATTAGTATTAATGGTGTGAAGACAGAGCACGGTTCTATCGTAAGCTAAAGCAAAAGAGAAAGTTAGTGGAAACCAAAGCAAAAGAGAAAGTCAGTGGAAATTAAAAGCAAAATAAGAATGGACCTCTTTGTTTGTCATTATGATTACAAGCGACTCAGCAGTTAGCTCACACTGATGTTCAAGATTTCTAAAAGAGAAATTTATTTACGGTTCCGTTCAATTTTAGCTGTCTGTTTCGACAATTAATGGTCCGAATTTTAAAAAAATTATTCGTGCGAAGAACTCTTCATGCGAATAGTTTTTTCAAAATCCGAACCGTCCAAAATACATTTGAACGCACGTGATTGAGCACTGTAAATTATTTTCACGGCTCTGCCGTAAAAAAAAAAAAAAAATTTATCGATTTCTAATCCTTGAATGAAGATTCTGTGTTTTTTCCCTTCAAGTTGGGTCCATATATTCCATTTAATTGAAAAGAATCACGTAGGAAAGTTTTTGTAATATCAATATTAATGTGTTTCGAGGAACGTGAGTCCCATGAATGGATTATAAAATCCCAGGGCATCAAACGAATCAGAAGGCAGATGTGTCTAAATCTTTATCTGAATATCTGTGACAAAGTCTTTGTCTGTTCAACATAGTAGAACTTTCTCACTTTTTTGTGCATGACTCATTAAAATTGGGATAAACTCATTATAAATGTGATCTCAGAATAGTGAGGTTATTGAAAAGTTAAATTGAACCAAACTTGCCAGACCAAAATGCGGAAATAACCCAAATTTGATGTTTGCACTTGGCATAGAGGAGGACTAATTAAACCCCAAAACCGATCATCATTTACTCTAAGTCTTGAAAAAATGATTTGCTCCAATCCGCATACCACATTCTAAAACATTAACTCTACGCACACGACAAACGGTCCCTAACACCAGCAATACCATAAGTATGGACGAGTCATTTAAGCTCACAACCAAACACCATATGTACATAGACTAAGTCACTGACAGACCAATCAAATTTGACTCAATATGACTGTGCTAAGAGAGGGAGTGGTTCTAGAAACCATAGCAAGTCTAGTTGTCTGAATACAGATCACGGAGCCATATGTAACGATTCGAACTCATTTGGGTCCCAAAGCGTTTGTCTTCATGGAATAACTTATAACTAATTATCGAGATGGCAATTTTGATCTTGTAAATTGGTCCTAATGTTACATGATGCAACAAAATAATTTCCTGCTTTCAAATTGATCAACTATTTATAAACAGCAACATTCAATCTTCTCAGCCAAATGGAGTGAATTATCATATGAAACACATCAAATCTCTTCGGAGGATCATTCACCAAAAAATGCCTTTGCACCTGCCTCACTCCCTCCTGCAATCTTAGATACCGATCCTCCGGTATCCCCGCCAAAATTTTCTTCAAATTCGGTATCTCACTCACCGAAACCTGAACCGAAAACGAGTTCCAATTCAAAACATCGCTAAACGGGAGCACATAGTTTTGTGAAATCAATACCGGCACGCACTCTGCATAAATTGCCTCCACGATTCTTGGGCTCGCGACTTCCCACCCACTTGGGCAAATGCAGTACCTGCTCTTCTTCATCATATCAGGGTAGGAAATTCCCTCCGGAAGATTTTTGTAAACTCGTACGTCTTCATCTTTTTCCATCCAATGTTTAAGAAAAGCGGGCCGAATTTTACCGTGTGCACTCCCTGCAAAGAACGCTAGGACCGTGCGGTTAGAGGCGGGCAGGCCACCGGTGAGTCCTTCGATTTCGCCCGTTTTTAAGTTTATTTCGGGGAATGATGCATCCTTCTTCGGATTGAAGTGCTCTGATGTGTTGGCGTTGCATAGTACTCGGATTGAAGTGAAATATAACTGGTGAACATACCAAGTTGCACGCGGGCCCTGCAATATGAAGAATTTATCATAAAAATCCCTAAGATAGAGAATTGTTACACAGGAAAGTGTACACACATGAACTACTTCCCTTAGGTTTTTAATGAACAATATTAGCCATATTTAAAATGGAATTCGACCCTGCTGTGAGTGCAGTTTATGTGCTCTTTCCATTCTCAAGATTTTGTGTAGATAGTAATTTTGTGTAAAATTTTTCAATTGTGATGTGAATTCTATCGAAATTGGAGTACTTTTTCAGAATTAACGTAACATGTAGTGGCAAGAAAGGTCGGACAAGCTAAAAGGGACCCCTCTAGTAGACGGATCGATAGAGAGCCCTCTAGTAACCCGACCAGTAGAGGGCCCCTCTGGTAACCCGTCCATTAGGTGCCATTTGGTCATACCGATCGCACGTAAAGAGTCCAACTAGCTCGTGATTGCAATTCATAAATTTTAAGGGCGCTTCAAAAATTTCTCAGCTATATGTTGTAGCAACATTGTTGTTGCATAAGGCAGTTGTAGGATAAGCAGAATGAATAAGAGAGATAGGAAAGATATATCGTGAGAGAGTATAGCAAGTGTCGTAATTTGTAATGCGTACGCTAGATTGTTTTTCCTCTCTCAGGAACATAATCAGTGTCACGCAAACTTACCCAATCATGGCACGAAAGCATGAAATGATCAGCACCGAGGCTTCTGTTCCAATACGGGTACTTGGAAGAAACGAGACGGACGTAGCCACCGATTACCCGTTCCAGGACGGCTTTGTCGCGAATGACCGGATCGAAGAGGGTGTCGACGATCATCACCACACTGAACGGAAGGTAGTAAACATGAGCTCGATCGGGATCCCGGGTTCGAAACCGGACGTTTGTTTCCATCAAGTTGATGAAAATTCCTTCCGTGGAGTATATGTCCTTGCAAGGACCAGTGTGAAATAGTGGTGGCTCTCCCTCTTCGTAGATATAGATCCTAAACATGCGTTCCATTAACTGGTAACTTCTGCACAAATTCAACAAAATGGATAAAGCAGGGAGGCACAAGGCAGCACTGGCCAGAAAACGCGGCGGGGCGCAGGGACGGCTCATAAGGGAGACGAGAGAAGTAATCGCTTCCGGCTCCCGAATTTTGGTTCAAAATTGAGGCAACACTGTAATATAACTTACATATTAATATTAGAATGTTTCCAAATAAAAACACAATTGTATCTTATTTTCTTCAAAAACTCTTGCAATCATATATTTTTACATTTATATTGTCATAATTGTATCTTTTTAGTTTGATTTATTTGGTATTTTTGTACTTTTATCATTTTTTTAAAAATTCATGAATATATAAAGAGTTCAATATATGGAATTCGCTTCGGGCCTCCAAAATATATGAGCCGACCCTGACGGGGCAGAGGCTACGGTCCATGCAAATCAATCAAATATTTATTCAATCGAGTGTATTTTTTGGTATTTACAGACAAAATAGCACTTGACCACTTAGAATAGTTAATTCTTGTAGTTAAATCCCTTCAGAAATCTATTAGCCTCCAAAATCCAATATTCATAAAATGTTTTCTTTTATGAATTCATTTAACATAAGAAACTTAAGGAAAAGTTCAAAAGCAGTTGTTTAATTACGTAGAACGGTCCTAACGTAGGAACCTTTTTTTCTTACAATTAGATTCCTGCAAAATCTAGTATTTTTTCCAAGAAAATTTTATTTTAGAATTTAATAAACAGAAGAGTTCATAATTTACAAATCATAAGTGTGAGGAGAATTAAATTTCATATTGATTAGTCCGAAATAGTACATAGGTAATGGAAATTTTGAATTTTCTACTCGAAAAGTTCAACTTTTTGAGTAAAGTCGATGCAGATTATTACATGTTTTAAAAGGAAAGAAAAGATAATCCTAATAGAAAATGTTAAAGATGTGAGTTCTACCACCGTTCCATGAGCTGGGTCAGACCAGGTCATTACTAACCCAACTCGAAGCATTCAGAAACACAGAGGACTAGAACAAGCCCATTTATATAAACAAACACAGCCCATGAGTTCCGTTTAAGCCCAGCCCATCAATATAACATTAGACATTTTGATCTTCCAAGGATGAGTGATAACTGTGATATACATGACTAATTTCATGTAAAAAAAAAATTAAAAATTTGACCAATTTTTTTTGGTGCATATATAAAATTTATTTTGGACTTCCAAGTAAGGTCTCATTTATGACCATAATTTTATTTTGATCTTCCAAGTGGATGACCATGTCTAAAGGTACATCGAAACGTAATAAGAATGCTTATGGCTACGTTACCCGCTCTACCTTATTGCTCTGCGCAACAAAAGCAATCTACACATAGCGTCGCTTATGATTTTGAGATATTTTTCTATTTGATCATAAATGCAAGATTTAAATAGAGAGACATTACTAAAAAAGTAAGGAGAGAGTGTGTAGATTTATTAGGAGAATGTTCTCTATATCTTTTAAAAAAGAATGATCTAACGAGTACAACTTAACAGGAAAATTTGATCCAACGGCCATGAATATTACTTTGTTTGTATGTACAGACATTTTTATGAAAAGCCACTTTGTTTTATAAAATACATAAGAAAATATCTCAAAATGGTTAAACTAAGAAGATTCGGCATTTGAGCATTTACCTGTAATTTAAAAAATAAAATGATTTACCTGCGAAAAGCATAAGCATTCCTGTAAATGTCTCCTTCTGGAACATAATCTGAATCTCCATCAAGAGGCGATGAACTGTTCTGATTGATCATGGCATCTCTGATTAGAGCTCTGGCTCTAGCAAGTCCTGCTTCAACCCTCCCTAGTTTTTCATATCTCTTCTTCTTACTTCTTCCCAAACCAGATTTGTTACTGGCACCATCTTGACCCTTGTCATCCTGTGCCATGCAAGAACAGTAACCGATTAATGCATGCATTTTACATTTATCGATTGAAGGTTAAAAATGTTTTTCGAAGTTCAGGAAATAGATCAAAATTAATTCGACGAAGGCCGCCAACATCGTCAGCGTCACCACTGCCCACTTTGGCTGGTGGCTACCACCATTGAGATAAAACCGCCACCACCACCATTGCCACGATCGCTGGCATGAGTTTTTCTTCGAAAATGGTTTTAGAAAAGGTAACGTCAACCTAATAATTTGATCTTTGGTTCGAAACAAACAGAGTCATACGTAACACAAAATTAGGGTGGAAACGGAGGAATTACGGTGAAGGAGGAGTTGGAAAAGGAAGAAGAGGAAAGTGAGGCAACGCCACCAGTACTCCATGACCATGTCGAAGATGGAAGAGAGAACAAAGACAATCCTTTGGAAGCATTTGCTATCACAACCACAATCACAATGGCAAATGAAGTCACCAGGAAGAAGATGCTCATACATAGGCTTGTTCCTTGTAACTGCCTCATCTCTCTCTCTCTCTCTCTCTCTCTCTCTCTCTCTCTCTCTCTCTCTCTCTCTCTCTCTCTCTCATGACTATTTGTGGTTGCAAATTTCAGTGAAGCTTCTAAACCCTAGCTGGTCGGCAGAGAATCAGGTAGCTTCCAACTGTAGCTCTCTTTCTCCCCGGGGAAATGGTCAATGTATTGTACACGTAGGACCCCTATAAAACTGCTACCACATTATGCTTTATACAAAATTTCCGTCATCAGAACAAACAATACCACGCGGGGTATTGTGTCTCGTTATGGTTTCGAAAATGTTATGAACAAAAACGAACAATGTCGCGCGGCATTGTGACTCGTTATGATTTTGAAAATGCATGTCACATAACCCATGCTTTAAATCACTAACAGCACAACCATAAAATCAAAACAATCTCGGTCGATTCTCTTTTTGGGCAACAAAAAAGTGATTTTTCTTTCCAGGCGCCGCATACAGTTCACGCCATTTTGAGGTAACGGAAAAAAGGTATAATCAGGCTCCAATTGATGATTAAAACGCGTCAATCATTCCAACAAGATGTGCAAGAACATAAATGTCGAATAAAAAAGATATACCAATCAAACATAGGCTTCTGATCAAGTTCCAATCCATGCACCAATATCGGTCGCGCCTGTGCTTGTACTTTGCTGCTTGATGTTCAAACCAGTCCATGTAACAACAACCTATCAAATCTGCATCATCTTCTCCACGTTGGAGAGAATTTACCCCCAATTTCACTGGTTCTTCATACCACCTATCCCCACGATAAGGCATGAGATGTTTTCCCATAAACACGTCAGAAGTACGAATATGACTTGGAAGCTTCAACGGAAACGAATATATTGAAACATACAGTCTTGTCAACAATCTCATTCAGCCCAATCGTTCGCCCAGCCAACTTCTTGTCCTCTCCATTTGGAAGTCGATCCCTAGTCAGAACAGCCAACACGAAATCCCCAACTTCAAATTCCAATGCTCTTCGCTTCTTATTCCTAGCTTTTTATTCTTTGCAAACTCCTGCAAGCCATGCGTGTCCGAGTGCTGAAGCCTCTGCATCACCCAGTGACGGAAAGCCATCAGATCTGTTGGGTTTTGCCCATGTGGTGGTGGGTTTTGAAAAAAGAAAAGGAAAATAGTTGTTTGGCTAGTTATGTATTTATTGGCTTAAGTTACTGTGGTTAAGCTATGCATGGAGTGTTGTGGTAATTGGTTCCAAGAAGTCTTAGTTGTACTGCATCCATCCAGATTTTTCTCGGTAGATGAAGAGTTTATTGGCTTAAGTTATTTAGTAGTATATTATAGGGACATCTTGTGCCGTGTATGAAAAAAAAAGGGGAGAGGCAGAGGGCATATAGTGAGAAAGAGCAAAAATTGTGTGAGCATGTTGGTGAGTCTGCGAGAGATAAAAATACCGAGAGCTTGAGAGTTAGAGTAGGGTATTTTGTATCTCATTGTACTCATTCAATATTAGTGGAAGTTGTTCTCTCCGTGGACGTACCCGAGTTTGGGGAACCACGTAATATTGTGTCTCCTTCGTGTGTGTTTATTTTTCATTACGCTTTCGCTATGAGGGTGATCGGGTATTTTTACCGAACAAGATCTGCATCACCGTTATCTTTCCTTTGAGGCGGATCATCATGGTTTTCATCTTGACGGAATTTCTAAGTAAAGAAGTGAGAATTGAGAGGGAAGGGCTTGTCGCAGTTGATATCACCCCCTCGAACGTTTTGGTACCCTGGAGAGTCCAACTTCTTGAACCGCACTCTCACCTCTAAATTGAAACCTGATTTTGCCGCAAGATTTTCTAATCCCCATGTGATGTAAAGATAGTCTTCCCCGTGGGAAACATGGACCTTACCACCTTGGTTTAGCATCCCTCTGGCACTTAGGAAGAAAGCTCTCAACAGCTCCTTGTGCACTCTGTGTAAATATGTCACCCCAATCATTAGTATCATAGTATTTTTGATCAAAAAGTCTAGGAATACAACTTCCGAAAATAATTGTGTTTGAAGCCGTCCGATTTATATATGTGGGCTCATGTGCATCGAACGGCTCTGGATATAGTTGTGTCCAGAGTTGTGTATTAAATTTTTGTTCTTTTGATAAGTGAGTTGTGTTTTAAACTTGTGTCCTTAGCATTGCTCGTTTAAGTTAGGCAGGTGTACCAGACCCTATTAAAAAAAAAAACAACCAAATATTCAAAAAAACAACCAAAGGGATGTTAGGTCACCAAGCCCGGCCCATACACTATTCGGGCTCGGCTAGCCGTCAGCTTGAGGGGCTAAAGCCCTATTGGGCCAAACAGGCTTTGTGCGGGTTAAATGAGCACCTGATAATTTTTTCCAGATGGTGCCGCATTAGATAGATAAATGATACTTGTAGTATTCATCATGTACAAAAAAGGCATGCCCCCTCAACTTTTTCACAATTTTTATTGGACCCCTCATTTTTTGTGCATCTTTTTATTGTACTTGAAATGACCTCCAAAACTAATCCATCTTTTGTCAATAGTTACTCGATTTCTTCACAACTCCTATCTCCTACATGTAGATATATAACAAACAACTACTCCCATCCCCTTTCCCTTTCCCCTCGATGTACCCTTATCGAGTTAATAAAATTTTATTTGCTGATAAATAATAAAAAAAAAACTACTCGCATAGTACATTATCTCATCAATTGTGTTCTTTCCATTTTTTTTATGCATGCAATATATATGTGGATGTTTTTGGTTTATGTGTGTATTAAATTTACAATCCTGGGACCTTGAGATGGTAAGCCCCTCCGTTCTGGGATCCGAACCGTCGATTACCGAGATGAACGGACAAATCAACCGCTCTACAACCTCCCATTCCGATAACATAAGCCTTAGTTTGGTTGGTATTTTGTATGGGTGCATATGAGGGGTTTGATGATAAAAAAGGGCCAGGTGACAAACTACTCAATTGGTCCTTGTAATGCCCAAGTTGTTTTGGGGGATGAGGCAGGGTATTGGTTGGGGAAAGGGAGACTGATCGGTAGTAGGGTATATATATTGACAATTTGCAGGCTTAAAAAAATTTGAACATACGTTAAGGGGCAAAATAAACTTATGTACACCCCAAACTTTATGGCAACAAGTAATTCAAAATTTCAAACACAGAGCCAATAACAATTCTTTTACAATCATGTTTCAATTGAACTATATATATTTTGCATCTTCGAAGCACCCTATTATTTTGTAGTTTGACAAGTTTAAAAAGTATGGTTATCTAAATCATATAAGAGACAGATGAATGTGATTTTTCTCAATAAACTAGGAAACAAAAAAATGTTGTTGGCTATTCTTACAAAAAAAAAAATTCTAGAGCCGCCGTTGTCCACAAGAGTACAGTCACGAGGACAAAAAAGAGTAGTACGTAGTGGAATCGTGCTTTCTCGGGAAGCTCAAGTGTCCAGAATTTGGCTCTAGCAAGCGCTTGAATAGAAAAGGAAATTGATTTGATCTCATAATTTCAACCAAATGGTTTGGGGACAACAATTCTACAAATGAGTCATTACATTAGTTCAATTTCATGCTCCTCATTCTATTGCAGCTGATCTCGAGTACGTTTTCCATTTGGAGAGAGAATTTGAAAGTAAAGCACTCAGACTTGAGAGGGAACGTCTTGTTGCAGTTGATAGCACCTCCTCTCTTGTTATGGTAACCTGGATAATCTCCCTTCTCAAACCTCACTTTCTCTTTCAGACTGAAACCTGATTCAGCTCCAAGAACTTCCAATTCCCATTTGTTGTAAGGATAGTCATCCCTGTGGGTGACATGGACTTCGCCGCCTTCCTCCACCAGCATCCCTCTGGCACTCTTGAAGAACCCCCTCAACAGATCCTTGTGCATCCTGTGTCATCGTGTGATCACCTCAATAGAATGACTAACATCATAGTGTCTGTGGAGTGAAAAACACTGCAATAAACACCTCATATCAAGGATTTGAATCCCATACCTCCAGCCGGTACAGTATTCAGAACCTTGTTTCACATTTGAATTTACTGTAGACACCTCTTAAATTGTATGAAGCTTATAAATTGTAGTATATGCTTACTCAATTAGCTCTTCATCTTTTTCGGAATAGCCAGAAACATGGCCAGCATGAGGGAAGTTGAAAACTACAACATCGAATTCCATGTGTTTTAATGTGTGATGGAAGCTCATCTTATGAACATTAACTTTATGCAGCACTAGACATCCCAAGCTCTCCAATTCCTCCAAGTGTTCTTCACTGCTCCAGTGCTTCTCGGCTAGCAGACCTGATAAAAATACATGAAAGATACATAACACAAAATGAAAACAGATCCTTGTGGAGCCAGAAAATCGATCGATGACTACAGAAATGATGGTTTAAATTTGAAACGAGTGATTATGAGAGACAAAGAATGACAAATCTATGAATTTGATGGGCCATGCATGTGACCCCATCAAATTTCGAAAAACACCTGCTAATGTATTATATTCATAAATTTTGAAGGAAACTCTCCATCTGAGCTTATTAAACTAAGTAAAAGAGGTGAAAATTCCTAAAGAAACTTAAGTTAGGAACCAATTCTCTTTAAAATCGAGAGCATTACGATAAGTCGGAAAAATATCTACGACGTCGTAGAATTTCATCTACTCGTGGCCGGTTTAACTTTTCTCAGCTTGTGAAAAAAGAATAGTTGTGCCATTAGATGTAGAGTCGCCATTGAGGATCAAAGACTTCAATTTTTCTTTAAATGAAAAGAGAAAAGAGGTACGATATTCAATTTGTGTACTATTCCTTTCGATTTTACGCGAACCTTAACAAACTCAAACATTGTCCCTCCGGTCAGAATTAGTCAAGGTACACGCAAACTTATTCGGAATTTGGATAACTCAAACATAGCCTAGTCATAACTCGTGAGTGGATATAACTCACGTTTGGAATGAAGGGAAGTGGCAACCATATTTCGTCCAGAGCCAAAAGCTCTGGCTAAACATGCTGAAAATGAGAAGTCCCCTTCCCCCACCAAAAGTATCTTCTGGGCACTGTTGTAGTGTTTTATCCATCTCACTTTCTTCTTCTTCTTCCCTCCCATCTCTCTGTCTCTCTCCCTCCCTCCCTCTCCAGGTTTACCTTCAAGGGATATCTATCTATCAATATATTATAGAAATGTAGTTGAAGCCTCCAAACTTTAAATGGAGAGAGAGAGAGAGAAATGTGGGGAAGTGGGGGAGAGAGAGAGAGAGTGGAGGAACGTGGGAAAGGAGAGACTCTTGGGGTTGAATATGGAGAAAAAATTATTCTATACTCCTGGAATACCATCACGTGGTACTCCAAAGTTACTTTTCACACACATGTGTCTTTCAATGCATAGAATGAGGTCAATGCTAGTGTGCATCATACACGGGACCGAATAAAATATGAAACTATTTTTTTTATCAACTAGCATTGTGTCCGTTCGATGCACGGAGACCAAAAACCACCAATGTGATTTTTTTAATCTCGTGCATTAAACGGGCGCAACGCTAGTATTATATGCAAAGATGTTTTGCTTTCAAAAGCATCCATATCCTCGATCCTAATTTTCTAGATTTTTTATTTTTTGTAATGAAGAGACTTGGGGGTTGAATATGAAGAAAAAATCATTTTTTGTTTCTGGGGTACCATCACGTGGTATCCCAAATTCATTTTCCACCACACATATTTTAATGCATAGAATGAGAACAATGCTAGTGTGTATCGAATTCGGGATCGGAAAAAAATGTTAAAATATCTTTTTAGGAACTAGTGTTATGCCCGTTCGATACACTGGGCTGAAAAAACCAATGTGATTTTTTTTTCCCGGCCCGGGTATCAAACGGGCACATACGCATACGCTAGTAACTGATTTATCCACCAGTTTACTGGATTCAGTGGTAGTACTACTAGTATTAATTAAGACATTATGTGAAGTGCATGGAACAGAGGATAGAAGATAGAGAGGCAGCCGTTCAAATTTCCAAGGTTCAAGTTTTCAAGGTCGTTACTTGACTAGAAACTCCAAAAGAGGGGATATTAATTAATGTGGTGGTGGTGAACAGTGAAAATTGAAGTTTTAATGGTCGTGTAGTGGATATTAATTTTTATCGGTATCCGATTTACCCGATTTACTATGTAAGTCCTTAAAAAGTGTTTTAAACGAATTTTTTACGTAGATCCTTAAAAATTACTCCAAAATGTTTAAAACGAATAGAGCAGCTTTAATTATTTGTGTGGGACCTGAGGTGGGTTCCACAAAGTGCAATGTACATTTGATGTACACCACCACCACCACCATTGTAAAGATCGATCACTAGCACAAGCATTTCTTGAAAAATGGTACCCAAATTTATTGTCACAACCACAATAACATAATGGCAAATGAAGTCCCAGTAGAAGAGGATCATTTCGATTTGTTTGGTCGAGTTTTGAGGGAGATTTTGGAGGTAATAAGTTAAAAGAGATAGAGAGAAATGAGAAATAATAATTTGAGAAAAAATTTATTAAGAACCGTGCGCGAAGAAATTGGTTTGTTTTTAAGGCCCAAATCAAACGCAGATGGAGGACAAATCGTATGTTGTAAACCGAAAAGAGCAAGCCAAATTGATTTTTGTTAAAGATCAGGTACAGAATGAATGCTATTCGTAAAAACACAAATGTGTTTTCACAATTCCATCATTTAGACAATTTCAGAAGATAAGTACGAGACACTTTCACTTCCCAGTTTTAGTACACCATAGGAAGAGCTAAATTTTAGATTCATCGATTTATGGATGAATTCTATTAGGTCTTTTGCATCATCCGAATTTTCGCTCTTAATCCTTCACAAAAATATTTAGTCTAAATATATACATGCGAAATGCATAAGAATCTGTGCCATGAGTAGAGATGTGTCTAGAGACTCTAGAGTCATCGCGATAAACATGAAATCCACACACGTCAATTAGGTGGCTACGGACATGTTTAGAAGTTAGAATATATATCCAAACATATGTATCTCAACTATTTTCCACATATACGTGGTACAAGCATAATTACGACAAACATGCAGATCCCAACTGTAGCCATTATACCTCCAAGTCCGACGTGACCAGTTGCACATACATCTATCTTATGGTCATGCTCGTTATTCTTTTGCAGTTGATCACCAGTGTTTTTAATATCGATTTTATCTCTCAATCCCACATCACCAATAGCACATTCATTTATTTCATTGCCATGCTCGTTATTCTTTTGCAGCTGATCACCAGTGTTTTCCATGTCGATTTTACCTCCCAATCCCACATCATTATTCTTTTCCAGCTGATCACCAATGTTTTCCATGTGAATTCCCAATCCCATGTCACCACTAGCACATTCATTGATTTCCTGCTCATGCTCATTAATCTTTTGCCGCGGATCATCAGCGTTGTCCTTGTGGATTACACCTCCCAATCCCATGTCGCCACTAGCACATTCATGAATTATTTCACGATCATGCTCCTTGTTCTTTTGCGGCTAATCACCAGTGTTTTCCATGTGAAGTGAGAACTTGGATGTAAAGCACTCAAACCCAAGAGGGAACGTCTTGTTGCAGTCGATATCACCTCCTCTCTTGTTGTGGTAACCTGGATAATCTCCCTTCTCAAACCTCACTTTCCCTTTCAGACTGAAACCTGATTCAGCTCCAAGTTTCTCCAATTCCCATGTGTTGTAAGGATAGTCATCCCTGTGGGTGACATGGACTTCACCACCCTCCTTCACCAGCATCTCTCTGGCATTCTTGAAGAAACCCCTCAACAGCTCCTTGTGCATCCTGCATGCGTAAATTTTCAATCACCCCAATTGAACCATTATAGCATCATAGTGTTTGCGGATCGAAATGCTACAATAACAAACTTTTCATATTTCAATTTACGGTATAATTGTATGGAAACTTAAAACATTGTACCGTAAATTGTATGGAAACTTATACATTGTAGTACTTACTCGATTAGCTCTTCATCTTTTTCACAGTAGCCGTAAAAATGTCCAGCATGAGGGAAGTTAAAAACTACGACATCGAATTTCATGTGTTTTAGTGTGTGATGGCAGCTCATATTATGGACATCAACTTTATGCAACACTAGACATCCCAATCTCTCCAATTTCTCCAAGTGCTCTTCACTGCTCCAGTGCTTCTCTACTAGCAAACCTGAGAATATATAATTACATGAAAGATATTTATAGTATACAATACATGCATGCTTACAAAATGGAATCAGAACATTCGAATAAGTCTTGTTTGGGGAACTGTCATTCCAATGATCCAAGACGTGTATAACGTAGAGACTGTCAAATAATTTGTCCACACAAAAAATCAAGTTGATCGGGCACTGATAACAACTTGATAAGAACATTTCATTTATGCAAAAAAATGGTTAGACCGTGTATTTTTTATGAGTACGAGTATTTCAATCGAATTGTTTCAATTTAAAGCCTAATCGACATAAATTTTTTAATGGACAATTTATATGACGAGTCCTATCATATGAACGGTTCAGATTGACGGGAATCTAAATCCTTTTACTAAGTTAAGAAAGAAAAACAAGTACTTAAGAAGAACATACATAAAAACAAAATTTTAGAAAACGTATTTCGCCGCTTCACCCCTCAAATTAAAAAAAAAAAATCTAGCAAAGAAAACATATGTGTGCATATGCTTAAAAACTTTAGGAATGATGTATAATTGTAGTTGATGGTGAACTTCTCTAAGGTTATGAATGATTATGTGCCCCCACTATAAATAATTTCTGGATCCACCACTGCATACAGTAGTAACTAGTAAGTGGATCATCCATTATTCCGAACTACCGGGAAAAAAAAAAAAGGATAAGAAAGGTAAGTGGATCACACACGTTCGGATTGAAGGGAAGTGGCAACCATATTACGACCAGAGCCAAAAGCTTTGGCTAAACATGCTGAAAATGAAAAGTCCCCTTCCCCCACTAAAAGTATCTTCTGGGCACTGTTGTAGTGTTTTATCCTTCTCACTTTCTTCTCATTGCTAGTGCTCATCTCTCTCTCTCTCTCTCTCTCTCTCTCTCTCTATGATTTACCCTTATGACTGATTTATATAGGAGTGAACTGGAATAAGAGGTAGTACTTTTAGTAGTACTAATAATTAATTAAGACACTATCTGAAGTGCATGGAACAGAGGATAGAAGATAGAGAGGCAGCCGTTCAAATTTCCAAGGTTCAAGTTTTCAAGGTCGTCACTTGACTTGATACTCCAAAAGAGGGGATATTAATGTGGTGGTGTTGAACAATATGTATGGTGGAAATTGAAGTTTTAATGGTTGTGTCATGGATTTTCATTTTTCATTTTTTTTTATTACGCCGAACCAATCTCACAAATTGCGACTTTAGATAGCGTGGTCACACCGTAACCAAGGCCCTTTTGGCAGAGATATTTGAATTTTCACACAAATTTTATGAACAACAATGTGGTACTACTTAAAGAATCTCTGGGTTTGGATTAAAAATTTAAAATAACTTTTCTTTTGTCTTTATTTTAAAAAATTCGTATTTGTTAATTTTGCGTCAAATTTCTAAAATTTATTGATTCGTCTCGTTAAAAGGAATCGGAAAAGTAAAAAAAATTGATCAAAGCTCATAATTTTTTTAGAAAAATAAAAATAAGTCAAAAAGACTTTTTGACTTATTTTTATCTTTATTCAGAAGATTATGAATTTCGATCATAATTTTTTACTTTTTCAATTCTTCTATGTGAAATAAATCAATAAGTTACAAAAGTTTACTCAAAACAAATAAATGCAAAAAAAAAAAAAATTAAATAAAGATAACTAAAAAAAATCACTTTAGACTTTTTGCAAATTGCTAATTCCCCCCCCCCCCCCCCCCCCCCCCCCCCCCCCCCCCCCCCCCCCCCCCCCCCCCCGGCCCCACCTCCATTTCCGGTACTACCCCCCCCCCCCCCCCCCCCCCCCCCCCCCCCTTCTCTCTCTCTCCCTCCCTCTCCCTTTTCTTTCTTTATTTTTTTACGGTCTACTTTTTTTTTTTTTTTCCTTTTCTTTCTGGTTTGGGCTTTTTTTTTCATTTTATTTCCTTTTCTTTCTTTCCAATTTGAATTTTTTCTCTCTCTAATAATAGGTTCAAGTCTAGTTCTAGGCTTTGTAAAGTAATTGAGAGAAAAAAAGTGTTTCAATTGATCATGTTTATTCGACTGCTTTATTTTTCTTTTTTTTGTCCTTTATAGATTAAAAAATATAGTTATGCAAAAAAGTGTTTCAATTTTCAATCCGTTTGAACCAGTGCAAAGATGTATTTTTTGATCATTTCATCCTAAATGGTCGTAGTAAATTTTTGGCTCCAAGGCCTTTCAATGAACACCCTAAGAGAGTCCTGAAACTAAATAATGAGTCTTAAAGTGCTCGTTGAAAGGCCGTAAAACAAAAAATTCATTAAGATTACAATTAGTGTTCAGGAACTAATTATGAAATGTATTTTGCAAACGACATACTAATCCAGAATACAAATGTTATATTTAGGATTACTTTTTTTTAACTATAGTACAATTTAATATATTTGTTAACCATTATTTAGCATAGATCCTCTTAACTGATTCAGTAGTATGTTGCTTCAAATCACGTTTCTACTCCATAGGATTGCAAATGGCTGGTTTCTATTTTTTTTTAAACTAAAACGGAAACGTGGGCTTCGTAGGGGCTACTGTGCCAATGGGGCAGCAGAGCCCTTGGGTCCCCCTACTTTTTAATTTATTTTTTATTTAATTACTTATATCTTATTTATTTAATTCCTATAAATACACCCTTTGTATATTTAAAAATATAATTCAAGAATTAAGTGCTTTAATTTGCAATTCAGTTAAATCAGAGCAAATATCGTTTTTTTTATTATTTTATTTTAAATGGTCATAATGAATTTTTTGGTTTAAGGTCTTTCAACAAACACCCTAAAACTCATTATTTAGTTTCAAGACTCTCTTAGGGTGTCCATTGAAAGGTCTTGAAGCCAAAAATTTATTACGACCATTTAGGATGAAATGATCAGAAAAATAACATCTTTGTACTGGTTCAAACGGATTAAAAATTGAAACACTTATTTTCGTAACTATATTTTTTAATCTATAAAGGACAAAAAAAGAAAAATAAAACAGTCAGATAAACATGATCAATTGAAACATTTTTTTTCTCTCAATTACTTTACAAAGCCTAGAATTAGACTTGAACCTTTTATTAAAGAGAAAAAAAATTCAAACCGAAAAAAAAAATGAAAATGAAAAAAAATGAAAAAAAAACGAAACTGGAAAAAAAAAATAAAAGAAGAAACAAACTGTTGTAAAAAAAAGAAAGAAAAGGTAGAGAGAGTGAGAAGAAAGAAAGAAAGAAAAAGGAGAGAGGGAGAGAGAGAGAGAGGGTAGTGTTGGAAATGGGTGGTGGGACCGGCGAGGGGTGTGTGTCAGGGGAGAGGGGAGTAGCAGCTCTCGACTTTTTAATCTAAATCCACCCACCTACTTCGCGCCTATAATGGCTTGCACGAGTCAAATATAGTAATGCTACTATGAAAGAAAAAGAGAAAAAGAAGAAGAGAGAGATAGCCCCAAGGACGTTAGATTCGTTATTGGTAGTTTGCCTTCCATGTAATTGATTACGGTTTAATTTTTGGGGTTAGGTCATAAGATAAGAAGGTAGTAATTTGTCGGGAATTTTCTAGTCGGGCTATCCTTTATCCGGACCGAAAAAGAAATTAGTTAAGATGCGCGTAAATTGGCTCGAACAATTATCGAAACAAGAGAGAGAGTGTGTGTGGTGTCACTATCCATCCCGATGCTGTACCCCTCCATGAATCGACACGCGGCGGGTCCACCACCAACTGGCGCCACGTGTTCATCACGAGGGACTCCCCCTCCCCACCCCTTCTCTGTGCCTTTTTTTTTTTTCCCACTACCACTTTCACCTTCAATCGCAACACCAGAATCAGATCGATATTTATAATGCCCTCTATGTATATACTACTAGACATAAACCCAAAACAGAGATCCAAGATTTCCACAACGGAGTATTACTTCACCTTTTTACTTCCTCTTCCTCCGCCTCCGGCTGTAGTTTAACTAAAACCATTTATTTACCCCGAAGAAAGGAGGGGACTGGGAGGATATATACAATGGAGGTTCCAACAGGGTTCATAGCCACGCTCTGGAGCTTCCTCTCCTTTCTTCCTTTCTTCTTCTTGCTCCTCCTCCTCGGCCTTCTCAAAGGTACTAATAGTTCTCTCTCTCGCTCTCTCGCTCTATATATATATATATGCACTTATGTATAATACAAATTTGACCCACTCTTTTCTGACTTTGTCATTTCATTGTGTTTATGTGCGTACCCTTCAGCTTTATATCGTCTTTCCATTTGGGTATATAATGACACTTTAACGGACTCTTTTAAAAATGTTAGGATCTTTGTTACGAATAGACATAAATTTAGGTGAAAGGCCGGTTAGGGGTCATTCCACTAGTTCTGAAAATCATTTCTACAAGCCAAACATTGCATAAAGCCAAAGGGAAAGAAGTGGGTAGCAGAACTTGTATAGGTGGAAAGCTGAGTCCTTTGGAAGCTTAACCCATCAATGGAAAGTCAAATAAGAACTTGGGTTTTTCCGAGAACAATGGGAAGTCAAAATGTTACTCCAGTACAGTGGGTTTGTGGGTTTGTGAACTTTTGCAGATTGCATCAAAAAACTTGATTTCTTTGTGTTAATTAACTGAAGCGTTTATAAACACCCATTATGTGTGTGCGTGTGTGTGTCCATTTGAGGTGGGGATGTATGTTGGAAATCTTTTATACATCAGAATTGGTGATTTGGGTTGTGTTTTGCTGGAAAAGGGGTGATCATGGCTCCAGTGGTGGGAAGCATTATTGGGTTTGGAAATTCAGCAGTGATTATTGGGCTGTGGCCAGCACACTTCATCTGGACTTGCTACTGTGTGGCAAAGTACGCTTCCAACCCCTATGCCCATTTGTACATAGCTCTTAACATATAATACTATAGTCAAGTACTGTTCTGTTTTGTGCTCTGTGTTTCTCACTCTCTCCTCTCCCATTTTTCCCCTTTGTGCACAAAATGTATTTCAGAACCAAAAGGCTTGGACTGATCTTGAAGATTTTGTCACTGTTGTTGCTGCCAGTGCCTTTAGTCCTTTGGCCGATCGTTGGAATAGTTTGTAGCTTTTTGGGTGGCATTGCATATGGGTTCTTTGCTCCTCTACTTGCAACTTTTGAGGCTGTTGGAGAGAGTGTCACCGATAAGTTCTTCCATTGCTTTGTTGTGAGTCACTCTCCTTTCACTACTTTGTCTTAACTTTCTTCTTGAGTTTTGTTCTGTTTGATACCTTGAAGTAAATTTCTGCTTAACGCCCTAGTTTCAAGACATTGCTGAACGCGCATCATTACCTTGTTTGAATTGTTTAATGGACGTAGAATTGAGGATAACCAGCTCTAGTATCTTCTTCCCTCAGAGATTATTTTTCCTCTTTCTCGGCGAAAGTCAGTGTTGTTAATTTAAGTTAGTGAGGTTTGAACCCAGTCAAATCCATGGAAGTACATGGTGCGTACCACTCCACTTGCTCCCTCCTCAATATAATTGCACCTTTTTGTATTCTAAGGTGGAGTTCCAGATCAACAGTAAAAAGCAATTTTAGAAAAGGAAGGTTTTTCAAGTTCAAAAATTATGTGTTTACGCAAATATTTTTTCTATCAATATGGATCTTGTTTGATAGATCTCATCGAGATCTTTTAAACGGTGCAAAAAAAATTAAAAATTTATTTTTTATTTTCATTATATTTGAGCTTGAAAAACCTTCTTTTTGTAAAAGTTCTTTTTACTGCGTATCCGGAACACCCCCTAAGATTCACTGTTTCTACTTTTTGTCTGCACTAATAGTTTTTCCTGATAAATCCTTATGTTCAAATAATCCGAAGGTTGTTGGCCTGATACTACTTACTATTACCAAACTTTTGCCACCAATATCCAAATTTCTAATTCTGTATTCAATTTATTTCCTAGCTCGGATGGTTTCAAAACCCCATAATTATGACTACTCCGTGCTAATCTGTCATCCAACAGATGTGACATGGACTCGGCTACTGGTGTTGGGTGTACATATGTAATATTGATTTCAGTTTTATGGAGATGTCAACGTGCCATAAATATAATATTGATTTGGTCATATCTCCTTCTATTTTTCAAGATAAATGGGTTTTACAAGGTGCCTTATGGCATTAGTTAATAGCCAATGGTAGTTCATGGTAAATTCAAAGTAGAAAATATGCCTAATGGGGGATTTCCATTTAAACATGTTAGACATGAATCCCATACCCTGTTTTTTATCTGCTGGAAAAAAAAAAAAGGATCACCCTCACTTCACCAAATGTAAACACCCTTAATTATCTCTTCTAAATGTATCGAGGCAAGGAGTACCCTCCACACTTGGATAATGGGATGTTTGACTTGTGTAGACTAGTGATAGATATAAACACTGTTGAACATTTGAAAATAAATGAATTGTTTTGGAAACTATGAATAGTTTACCATGTTCCAGTTCCCTCGAATGTGTAAGTAGATGAGTCTGACATTTAGGCGCATCCCCGAACCTAATGCTTCTTGTACCTTGGCCTTTAATTACCCCCATGGGCTCTTTCCATCCAACTTTTAGACCAACCCAAGTAACTTGCTGTTGGTATTCTCTGTTTCTAACTCGTTTATTGCATAAAGTACAGGATGGAATTTGGTCAACAATCGAGTCATGCCTCACGGTGGTACGGGATTTTACCGATTTCTGTTTCCACTCATATTTCTCCTTCATGGATGAGCTGAGTGAGGAGATGCCTGCGGACCAGAATCCTATCAACATAAAGTAAAGGTTTCCATTCAATGTTTCAGACACAATGACAAATGGTTGTAGATATGGACTTAATTTATTTCTTGTTTTGTTTCGTTAGGCTATTAAAAGTGCCGAACTGTTTGTTGGTTATCCTTCTTGGCATCCTAGTGGATGTGCCTTTGATTACGGCTGTTGCTATTTGGAAAAGCCCTTGCATGCTGTTTAAAGGGTGGAAGAGAATGTTTGAAGACTTAATTGGAAGAGAAGGTCCGTTTCTGGAGACAGTATGCGTCCCATTTGCTGCTCTTGCAATAATCTTATGGCCACTGGCTGTAGTGGGAGCTGTGATAAGTGCTTTCTTTGCCAGCTTCTTTCTTGTTCTATACAGTGCAGTGGTTGTCCATCAGGTCTGCGTTTCTGACTTCTTTGCAACTAACCTTTATGAGTTTCGAGGTAGTAGCTAAAGTCTGATATAAATTTTCCAGGAAGACTCATTTCTGATGGGACTTGCATACGTCATGGCTGTAATTTCTCTTTTTGACGAATATACAAATGATTTACTGTACTTGAGAGAGGGGTCCTGCTTTCCCAGGTACAATGTAGGATTATGGATTCTATGCTGTATAACTTGGGCATAATATGTGGTCTTTGAAACCTAAGCTATTTGCTGTATATTATTCCATTGTTTAAGCCAGGTCAATAACCTGTGTTACATGGATGACTTGCGAATGTCATGTATGCATGTGGGAGTGTAGGATTCTTCTAATTTCCATCTCAAGGGCACAGACATGCCACCTTGTTATATTTCCTTTTTGTTATCTAGGATAATACAAGGTTCCTTGGGGATTTCATCATAATGTAGGAGTTCTATGCTAATTTCAAATGACAATATGCTCTCTAGGCTAATGACTGTTGACAGTCTGACCGGCCGAAAGGGGTCCTTTGTACAGTTCAAAGAGCCCTTCTAACGTAGTTATGAACAAGTATTTATTTTGTATTCGACGATTTTGATTTGGAGAAAACATTTCGGCAGTCAGGCCAAGATACCGTAGGCACATGAGCCGTGGCGGCGGCATTGACAGAAAAGAGTCAATTGACAGTGTTAGAAATGGTCAGCAGAATTGGAGAGAAGGATCATACAATTCAAAGCTGGTTTCAGAACGATCATGGACATTAAAGTGGGCCATGCAACAGACCACCCCTATACAGGTTTGGGATACATTTTATGTTATTGCTAACAAAAACTGTTTTATGGATTGTGGGATCATTGTTACAAGTGGCAGATATGGGATTGGCTGTTCAAATCATGCGAGGTGAATGGGAGGATGCTACTCCGTGAGGGTCTAATTGATGTCAAAGACTTGGAGGAATGCGTTCTACAGGGAAATTATAAGAAGTTAGGTATTAAACTGCCTGCATTGTCCATTCTACAGTGCCTTTTGGCTTCAGCGAAGTCAGATTCGTCAGGGTTGGTGATCTGTACGTTCCTGTTCAGGCTCATTATTTTGATGATGTATCTTAAATAGACCTCAAGATTATATTTTCCTCTTGGATTTTTTAGCTGATGACGTTGAGTTGACGAGAAGTAACCGGCCAAACGACAGAGTGTTTGAGTGGTTCATTGGGCCACTCTTGATAATGAAAGAGCAAATAAAGGGACTTCAATTACATGAAAATGAGGAGATCTGCCTGAAGAACCTTGTTATGCAGTGCAAGAATGATAAACCAGAAGAGTGGGATGACACTGGTTTTCCATCCAGTGACAATGTCAGAAGAGCTCAGTTGCAAGCAATTATTAGGAGGTGAGTAAATTTCTAATATTTACTGGAAACACAAAATAATGACGCTTAGAACCGAGAAAGATAGATCCTTAATGAGCAAATTCGGGTGAAGGAGATTATATATTTAGCGTTAGGCTTGTTTACATCCTTATATCGCTTACCAAAGGGAAGGACATAGAACATGTCAGCCATGAAGTAGATTATACGTGAATATCCACTAGATATAAATTTGCAGTTCTTAAAGTTATTGAAACGTAATATTTATAGTGTCTGTGATAGGCTGCAGGGAATTGTTGGTTCCATGTCCCGGATGCCAACCTTCAGACGACGGTTCCAGAATTTGGTGAAGGTGTTGTGCATAGAAGCTATTCAGACAGGTGTTTTAGCAAATGATATGGGAGAGAGACTGAAAACCAGATGTGGTGGCAAAAGCTTCCCTGGAGGTGGCAATGGGAAAAGTAAGGACGCAACAGCAGAGATAAGCGAGCATTATGCGGATGATGGGAATATTGTCTGATGATGGTGTGACTGTGTGAGAGGAATTTTCCATGATATGTAATTGAGCCTTTCGGTGAACTGTTTTTGAATCCCCTTTTGCATTCTAAATCAAAAGATACCCATCATCGACCAGTCAGTCATTTGGGGAACATTTCTATAAATGAGTGCAATATATTCTTGTAACAGACGGAACATTGTGATATACGTTTGCTGTGGCCTGTGGGATACCAGTGCTCAAAAAGGCCGCCTTGGGTGATTATTTTGCATAGTGATAAGTGCAATCATTTGTAGAACCGGCTTTACCTTCGCTTGAATTATTTAACCCCGTGTCTGCTGTTGGAGAAAAAGACTGCATTTTAATTGCATTTCTGGAAGAATGGAGTTTTCCCAGTGCAATGACTCAGTAGCCTTTGTTTCAACATGCATTATGGTTGTGTGAGTTGGTTATGTTAATCGAAATGCAAATATTGTATTGTTACCAGCAATATGATTGTCCGCAGTTCAGTCATCCCATTCTTTGGTTGCGGCGCACTCAAACTCAAGTATGCAGTGATTTTCTGTGTACAAGAATCTGTCTACTGCAAGAGTTGGAAGAGATGGTACATCGGCTCCCACCTTGTAAAGTGGTAAATTTTCTCGAATCAAACCCGCGCTCGCATGTTTGGCAGGTTGCCACCTTACCAGTAAAGTGGTAGATTTTTGCGATTCAAAATCGTGCTCAAATGGTAGGCGGGTTAGCTGTCTAATTCCCTGAAAATCTGTGTGCGAGGTAGGTATCCTCCAGTGCTCCACTCCATGGCTACGAAGTTGAAAAACAGACCCATTGACTAGTAAAATGTGGAATGGCTTGAAAAACTATAATGATTTGAGGACAAACTTCATGTCCATGCAGTGGCTTAGCCACCCTAGGTCCACTAGGAGCACGAGTACCACTGCAATTTTTTTTTTTTTTTTTGTTCAGTTTTTTATTTTTTGGTAGTTTAACTTTAAGTTTTACTTTAATCAGACAATATTGTTTTTATACGGCTGAGCCAACTAACTAATACAATTACATGCATATCAAGAAATTTTGTCAATAACTGAAAATGAGGTGAACATTATATATTTTATATAGAGTCGCACTTCAATAATCAAAGGCAATTGTTGATGGTTTTAGACAACCCTATCTGCACGAAAACTAAATAGAATAAAAAACACCCTCTGTTCTAGTCCAGATTTTGCTCCTTTACTTTTTCTGTTCAAAGCCCTAGAATTGCCTATGCAATTTTCACATTGAAAGCAATATACCAATCCAACCTCTGAGCTACTCCCTCCGTCCCAATTTAATTGTCCTTTTTGGGAGTTTGTGCCTCTTTTCAATTGATTATATCTTGTAATTTATACTAATGTTTTAAGTGATTTCGAAAATATTGTATTATAGAACTAATCGAGATCTATCAAACAAGATCCATATTCGATATGAAATTCATTACGAATTTAAAAATATAACTAGTTTTTAACCGATTAGAATAGAATGAGAGACAATTAAATTGAGACGGAGGGAGTACTAGACTAGAAGGCTGAAAACGGTTGGGCATAAGGAACCACCTCAATCAAAGAGAGTATATAGTTAGAAGAGGAAAATCGAAAACCTGTTGAATTCTTTCCTATCTTAAGCCCTTCTTTTTAGGGAATCTGATGCCCACAGCCTCAAGGTGGAGATTTTTCCTCAACAGAAACAAAAGGAAAATAATGTTAGAATCTCTTTCTTTTCCCTAGACTAAATTTCTGAACCATCTTTCTCTGGTGAATTCCACAACCCTTTCAATCATTCTCTGGTGAATCCACAACCCTTTCAAATCATTTTCCCCACGAAATCACCACTTTTCTACCTTCAAAAGAATACCCCAACATCGCCGTCGATGCAGTATTGTGGCTCCAGATCTTGACATCAGAACCATTTTCTCCCCTACTAGCTTTGATTTCAAGGTAATTTGCATCTTATCAAATGCTCAATGAAGAATGCATATCAGTACCCTAAATATGTAAGAAACACAAAACATTGCAACGATGGCTTATCGACTCTCGTCCTCGAAAGCCCAATCATTCTCCTACTCCGAACAACCTTCAGCAGAAAGATTAATAGACGATCCAGTAACACACAAAACAGCACAAAGCACGGTCATCTGCGGCTACCGGGCCCACATCGGAGGTTACTGGCGCAACGTGACAGTTTTATGGTGCAAGAACCTTATGAATCATTCCATCACAATTTCTTTTGATAGCGTAGACAGTGAACACAATCAATCTTGCAAGATTGACTTCAAGCCTTGGCACTTTTGGAGTAAAAAAGGGTTCAAGCCCTTTGATGTCGATGGAAACCAAGTTGATATTTATTGGGACTTGCGATCAGCAAAATTCTCAAGTGGGCCTGAGCCATGCTCGGATTTCTACGTTGCCCTTGTTTCCGAGGAAGAGGTGGTGTTACTTTTAGGGGATTACAAGAAGAAGGCTTATAAGAGAACCAAGTCAAGACCAGCCCTAGTTGAAGCCCTAATGTTTTACAAGAAGGAACATGTGTTCAACAAGAAAAGTTTCTCCACACGTGCCAAGTTTGACCAGAGGAAAGAGGATCACGATGTAGTTGTGGAGAGCTCGACGGCAGGGGCCAGAGACCCAGAAATGTGGATTAGCATAGATGGTATCGTGGTGATCCACATTCGGAACTTGCAATGGAAATTCAGGGGAAATCAAACGATCTTGGTAAATAAATCACCGGTTCAAGTTTTCTGGGATGTGCACGCTTGGCTATTTTGCACACCTGGCTCAGGCCATGGTTTGTTCATTTTCAAGCCGGGTGCACCAGAATCAGATAGCGACAAAGAGGATGAAAGCAGCTGTGGTGTTGGTGGTGATGGAGAGAGTGACGATTGTAGTAGTAGCAATAGCAGGTATTACTCGACTCTAAGTCATTCGAAAGCATCTGAGTTTTGCCTTTTTTTGTATGCATGGAAGCTTGAATGATTCTGTCTCCTCATCTGAAAAATGGTTAAAAAGATATTGCAAGAAGTTGCATCAATATGTCATTGGGCTCGGTGTGGAACAAACAGTTGGGACAGCAGAACAATGTGGGGTGACTGGGTCCATTTTGATCTGGTTCAAACCCAGGAATGTTGAGTGCATTATTCCAATCAGGATAGAAGAACTGAGGAAACAACATGGATGATTTACCAGTGTAGAGATCAACATTTTGAGATACTGTACCATGTTCATTGTGTAATCAAAAAAAGTGTTGCAGTCCAATCCTATAGAACCACCAAATAGAAATCCAACCAGCCTTCATTTTTTATTTTTTATTTTTGATAAGTACTTCCTCCTCTCCTTTTTTTTGGTGCACAACCTAGAATTCAGCGTTGAGCTAAAGAAATTGGAAAAAACTTTTTGCAGCATAATAGTCATGGTTCATACAGGGCCAAAGGAATAATCAGACATCTAAAGCATGTATGGATTGATAATGTAAAACTGCCAAGAAATAGTAATTCCAGATGCCATTAACCACTCACTTTTAAAACAAGCCAGTTCAAACAAGGCATTCACATAGATCAAGGAAGTGACCCAAAAACAAGGAGGGCAAAATATAGGACAAGCCAGAAGTCGACGTCACCTCCCAAAACATCTTAGTATTGAAGATGAAAGGGTTGAGGAAAGAAACTTCAATCCAACCGATCCTCCAGGGAAGTAGGAAATTGCATAGTATGACAGGGCAAGGACCTATCAAGATAGAGTGGCAACAATTTAAACAAAGCAATGTCACAGAAAATACAATTAAGATGTTTAAAAAGATAAAGAAGAATCAGCACATTTGAGAATGCATCATCATAGCTTTTCAACTGGAAAAAGAGGGCATGAACTATGAACCATCATAGAAATAACCATTTTGCATATCTTTTCCAACCCCTGGGGTTTAACTCCCACCCATGTGCTATTAGTTCTTGTCTTGGGCCAATCCATAGAGGGCTTTGGCCTGGCTTTCATTGGGACCGGTATTAGTGGACGGTGGAATTGGTCCAATGGACTAGTCGGTCCATTGATCTGGATAACGTGTTATCAAAAACAAAATATGTGTATCTTTACCAAAGTGTTCTAAGATTAGAGCTAGCCTATGCCCATACAGCCTTACAATCCGCTTTACTTACAGCATCACTGAATCCTCGTTTCTTCACCTTAAAAGAACAGTAGGGAACTTTTCAACAGAGTGTGGATACTATTTGTGCTTTGCATGTTCAATGAACATTTGAAGAATCTAACTTCTGACAAGACCAAATGCAACGCAACTAATTAAAAGGAATACGAAGAAGTGATTAAGAGAATGCTAATTAACATCAATGACAAGATCATATCCAAAAATTACCATGTCTTCAAGGTTTGTGTTCATTAATTTCAAACCTGACTTCAAATTCTCATGGCACCACTGAGAAAAAATGGAAACTGACAAGCTATATTGCTACAGTGTTTGAGAACAATTGCTTGCATAATTAGTTTTGTGCGAATAATTCCACTAAAATTATTTGATGTAGTTGTGTCTAACACATGTTGTCTAGAAGGAGGCACGTTATTTGCAAGAGCCCATAAGGTTTTGGTCAGGTTCGGAAGTATCAACTTAGCCAAGCCTCAGGCTTTTAGACACGCTGAAAAACCCATCTGGTACAAGATCAGGTTGGTATCTATCCAGATTTCTTTAAGACATTCTACAGATTATGAAACAAAGTGCTGGTAGAGACCAGAGACAAGTAATGCGTACTGTAAAAGAGGGATTGGTACCTGTAGCACAGAGAAGAGCACGGAAAGAATATAGCTGTGAAGCACCATGGAAACATAAATTGTACCCACCATTGTGCCAATGAATCCCAATGTAAAAGGAAGCCTCTGGAGATGGAGAAAGAAAGAAACATAAAATGAGTGAAAAGCAAGAAAATGATAGATTGTCTAAACGCGAAAGAAAAAAAAGGGATGCATTAAATATCTCAAAACAGCAGAACCAACAATATAAGGTTAGTCATTTCTGTACGAAATAAGCATACTACTGAACAAGCAAAATGTAGAGCATGGCTGTGATACCTCCGTGGATGACATGTGTTGAAGCTGATTCTTAGGACCTTTGAGTGCAAAGAATGAGCCAATAATCAAGGTGCAACCAATAGTAAAGCAGATTGCGAATTTCTGAGGCATTAGCACCATGACAGGGAGGAACATCGTGAAGGCTATGAAGATAAAGAACACTCCAGTGGCAAGGAGTAAACCGAAGTACATCAGAGATTTTCCAGATGGGACATTGCTGGTGGCAGACTGAAAACTCCCTGGTAGATCCCTCACTCCTTTTGAAACCCTATAGACAAAGTCCAATGAGCTGTATTTACTGATTTCCTATTTATGACGTTAGAAAAACAATTTATTGTCAGTACATGAACACTCGCCTGCGAATTAGCAAAATAAAATATAGCCAAAACGGACCTCACAAATTCATCACAATACCGAGCTTATGGATGAAAACATGATTTTCCAAACCAAGCCTTAACTCCTTCTCAATTAGGGTCAGCTACGTCAATCCGTTTTCTCCATCGAGCTCCGTCAAGGGCATTGTATTCCGTAGTATCAAAGAACCTAGTTCTTTTCGATCTACCACCTCCAAGGCCAATTTTGATCTACACCTCACCTAAGACTTAGTGCTGCCAAGTACCATCTACCATCACCACATCACTCCTCTTGATTACCGCATTGACCGATCTACAATCATGTCTAAACCACCTTAACCTATCTTCTTTCATTTCACCTTCTTTTATCGGTGCTACCCCCACCATTCTGCAAAGGTTTTCGTTTCTAATTCTATCTCGCGAAATCTTAACACACATCCATCTCAAGCGGTCAACATTCTCATGATTTTCCTACAAATATTCATTTTCCACGTCTTTGAAACTCTCAATATTTACCCGTACTTCCCTGAAAGAGCCCACAACATAGAATTGTCATCAGCAGAAAAGTTTCATTGTGCATCAGATCATCAAAACATTACCCGTTAGCTATTCAACGCCATTCAGCTACTTTACAACTTCCTAACGAACTAACAGCCATTTTTTCTCATACAAGCTCAAATCTCCATAATCACCCCTAGGCCCTATGCAGAATATAAGCTTTCAATAATTTCTAAATACAATCTCGGATCTCCACACATTCACATACATAAACAGCGAAATTGAGACCCAAATTTTGTAAATTCGATGGCAATTTCAATATATGAGCAAGGGTGACAAACAGGGTTAAATGGGCCCACTAGTGGATGGTGGGATTGGTCCCCGGGACTTAAATAATACATTTTTCCAAGAAAAATTTGATCTTTTCTCATGAATTTAAAAGAACTTATTGATATCTAGTAAATAGTTGAAAACTTGAATATTTCTTCAAAAAATTGTCATTTTAATTTCTCATTTGCAGACTGGACAAACATTTTGGGACGGAGGGAGTATCTAAAAAACCTCAATTCCTTTTGAACTACCGCCTTTAGGGCCAATTTTCGTTTACCTTCTCCTGTTACTACCATATAATTCATCATACGAACCCATATCACTCCTCTTGACTACCGCATCAACAAATCTATGATAGAAATGCCCAAACCACCTCAATCCATCTTGTCCCTATCTTATCCTCTATCGGTGCTACTCCGGCCATTTCACAAAAGTTTTCATTAGTAATTCTATCTCAACAATCATTTGATGTTCCTACTTCAAATATTCAGTTTCCACATCATAGAAACCATCAACATTTACAGCATAGGGAATGGGTATCAGCATAAACGTTTCATTCTGCATATCAGATCAGCAAAACTTTTGCCAAAAGCTATTCACAAAAAAAAAAAAAAAAAAAATGATTCCAATACTACACAACGTTCTAACAAAATAACAGCCAAATTTCCTCCTACAAGCCCATAACTCTCCATAGCCATCCACAAGTAGAATATGCTATCCATAAACCCTAAATACAATCTCCTCACATCCACATACAGAAATCAGAAACAGTAAAACTGAGAGCTAATTTCACCAAATTCAATGGCAATTTCAATAACTGAGCAAGGGTGACAACAGGGCTAAATGGGCCCTGCTAGTGGATGGAGGTATTGGTCCCGGATCACCCATTTCTATCTTTTCTTTGTCACTTTTTTGCCTTTGCTTTTTTCGTTCTTCTCAATAGCCCTTTTCATGTCATGGCTTCCCGAAACGAAACTCTATGTTTCAATTGTGCAGATATATAATGTGCAAAAACAATAGAGTTTCCTAAGGTTTCGCAATTACTCAAAGCGCGCGTCTGGTCACGAACGAATACAAAAACTAAAAAAAGAAAAGAAAAGGGGGGTTGAAAAACGGGGTTTGTGCTCACACGTTGAAAGTGCCGGAGACCTTATCGCTGGCGGTAGTGACGGCGGCCTCAAGATCGAAGCCTAGGGCTAATTCTGATTCTTGCGACTCTTTCGACGCGGCGTAAGCGTTCCAATCGGCGAGCAAAGACGGCGACGTTTTCTGCAGATCGTTGCTGCTGCTACTGGGGCCGCCGGCGAACCATGCTTGGGCGGTTTTCTGCATGGTTTTACAGGGTTTTGGACAGAGAGAGATGAGAGATGAGCGTGAGGAGTGAGAAAGGGAGAGTATACAGGAAGGTTTGGATTTGTCAGCAGCCGAATCTCAGACTCATCTCCCTCTCTGTAAAGAAACGAGGAAGAAAGTTCGTTTTGATTGGAGATCTGATGCGTCTTTTTTGATGGGTTGTATGGAATTTGTTTTGTAGAAAAATGAGGGAAGAGAAAATATAGTTGATGGAAGAAAATGAAAAGAAAATTTTATTCTTTACAAAAAGAAATACAGTACGTATTGGTACCCAGGGTATACCGTATGTCTAAATTATGACAATTTGTGATTTGCATTATGCCGATTTTTGGTTTTCTAATGCATATTTATGATTCTAGTTACGACTTGTACTTTAAAATTTACCTGTTGAACAGGTCATTAGCGGGTTACTCATAATTAAAAAATATTGTTGTTATGTAACCATAATTATTCGTACCGGAATCCATAATACTTGTACCCTAACCAAATATATGCGTACAATATCAAAAATTAAATAATGCTATCCACAAATGTTATAATAACACCATAAATTGGCATTATCTTACCACAATGAGTCGTACCAAAAAAAATTGACTCGTATGATATTCCGTAACAAAATCAAAATATGTCATACCAGAATCAACAATTGTTATACTCAAGCCAAAAATATTTGTAAAATGCCACAAATTTTATAAAATAACCACAATTGTTATGACAACTCCTAAAACTGTCATTTTCTCAACACAACGTGTCGTAACAAAAGAAAACATATTTAAATACCACAAATTATACAACAAATCACAATTGTTATGATTATATCATAAATTTACGTTTTCTTACTACAATGTGACGTACCAAAGGAAATTAATTAAAATATTCCGTAATAACACATGTCTAAAATACCACAAATTCAGTAATATAACCAAATTTGTTATGACAACACCATAAATTGACGTTTTCATACCCACAACGTGTCGTATAAAAAAATTCAATTGGAATGTTCAATTAACGATAATTATAATCCGCAAAATACCATACCACAATTTCAGTAATATAGCCAAATTTGTTATGACAACACCATAAATTGACGTTTTCATATCAACAGCGTGTCGTATAAAAAAAATTCAATCGAAATGTTCAGTTAACGATAGTTATAATAAAAAAAAATACCATACCACAAATTTAGTAATATAACCAAATTTGTTATGACAACACCATAAATAGGCATTTTCAATCGGAATGCTCAGTAAACGATAGTTAAAATGAGCAAAATACCGTACCACTAATTATTTTCAATTCCCGCCACATTATTTTTTCAAATTTTAAAATTTCCACCATATTATCTTAATTTTTGATTCCCTCCACACTATTTTTTCAAATTCTTATTTGTCACTACACAATACCTCAATAATTTAAACTAAAAATTAAGTTCTCGCTCAAAATTTTCATCCAAGAAATTCACCAAAAAAGTACTATACCCAAATTTTTTAATACAACTACAATTTCCTCTCAAAATATTAGTCTAAATTAAATTCTTTATCTACAAAATTTAATTCAAAAAATCAAAATTCCTTCAATTTTTTATGAAAAAATGAGAGGTCACTAAAACAAATAATATTTACCCAAATGTCACAAGATATAGATATTGAGAATGATGCACTTAACAATTGGCACTATATATTTGACAGGGGGATCGGTGCCAAACCTTCACCCTATGCATACAAATCCAAATTTAATGGTGGTCCTTGAAATTAGGTCGTGGAAGTACAATATAAATAATTTTGTAAATTTATTGTCATTGTACTTTCTTTTTAAAAAATTATTATAGTCGACATACTAATTTACACCAATGACATAGGCTAAAATATGATCTACAAGTGCAGGCTAAGCAATAAGACAGATGCATTTGAGGCTATTGTCTTCTCAAATTTTCAGCCTGGAAATAGGGCCCCTACGTACAATAAAGTATTATAAAATTAATAGCTTTTAGAATTTCAAATTATCAATTATGTACCACAGTGAAAATGTGTTGAAGTTTGAACATTTATCTAAATGATCAGGGGTTCAAGTCTTGCACCCTTCATTCCCTTTTTTTTTTTTTTTTTAAGAATGCTATTTTTTGGTTAAATTACATAGAGTTCTTGTGGTTTCATACTTCGACAAATCTAGTTGTTCAATTTCAATACAACATTAAAATCTAATAATGCACAATCTAAACCCCACGTAAGATTTTTTTTTTTTTTAAATCTAAATTGTCTATCTTTTATATAATATCAATTAAGTCATTCGTACCAAGAATGAAGTTGATGGCTTATAGCTAGACACTTAATTGGATGGAAAATATCATTCTATTATTCAATTTGCATGCCGATGATGGAGGTTTTCTAAACTTGATTGAGGTAAAAATTTATGTAGGTGAGTTAATCAACAAACATAAAAAACTCAACGGATTTAATTGTCGTTATTGTGTCACGGTAGCATGGCTACCGTATATTCAACGACAACAGAGGACTAGGTTTCAAATCAAATATAAATTGAATGTACAATCTAAATGTCATTAGTGAGTGTATTTTTAGAATGATCGATCAGGGCTGTGAAGATGTCAAGTTATACGATATTTAATTTGTGATATTTTAGACATGTATCTTGCTTGAGTATAATAATTATTGATTGCGCTACGACATATTTTAGTCTTGTATCTAGTATCTTCTGATCGATTTTTTTGGATACGACACATTGTGGTAAGTAAGTGTCAATTTTTTATATTGTCATAACAATTGTGGTTATGTTATATAATTTGTAATATTTTACATATGAGGGAGAGAGAGAGAAAGTCAAGGAGGAGAGAACAACTTGTTACCTGCTAAGCCCTTATTTTATTTTATTAATTGATTTAATCAATGGGTGGTCTAGATTATTCACTTTGAAATCCAAAGGTTTAAAATCATGGTGCGTACGGTACACCCCCTAATAAGGGGTGTGTACCATAGGACTACCCTTTGTAAAATTTTCCTCCTTTTCTTTTCAAATCATACCCGGAAGAGCCGATCACAACCAAAAAAAAAAAAAAAACACTTGGAAAAGAGGATTTTCGTAAATTTTTCCATCCCTATCTTTCCCTCCACTTCCAAGTAAACTCTAAGCACTAGGGTTTCGTAAATTTTTACATCTTTTAATCTGCCAAATTGAGATGAGTATGTTATCAAATACGAAACTATCAACTAATTATTTAATCCGACCAATTAGGAAGTGTCGTTCGACAAGTAGAATTTAGCCAATTGTATCGTTCAACCAAATTTAATTACATCCTCCAACCAATAGAAACTTTTTTTGTTTTTACTGATAAAGGTCAATCAATATTTATTATGTAACTAACCTAAATATTTATTAAACAAACTGATTATTTTAAACAATTAAAAATACTATAATATATTTCTAAAATTGTACTCTGAAATAGGAGTAACAAAGAGTCAATAAATACATAAAATTATAGATAAATAAAAAAATGGTGTGTGAACTTCAAAGTTCTTAACTAAAACAGTGCATTAATATTAGAGTTACAAAATATATGTAACAATTTTTGTGATAAGGTTTTATTAAAAAAAGAAAGAAATAGTATTCCTATAACAAAATAAATACTAGTACTCCCTCCGCCCTCAATTGCTAGTCCATTTTCACTATTTCGGATCTCCCCAAAAAATTGTCTATATTCTTTAAATATGATCTTTTTTATAAGTAATATCAATTATGTTTAATAAATTTTAATTATAAATTTTTTAAGTAAATAAAAAATTATTAGATTATGAATTATTAGTAATTTTTAAAGTGGCACGACTACCTTAAAGCAAACCTCCGAAAAGAAAATTAAAGAGCTAATCTCTTCATTATTCCATTTGTTTTTTGAACCTACGAAAAAGAAAATTAAAAAATTAAAAAAAAAATATTTCATTACGTATTTGGTTTGGAGAGAAAGTTAAAGAAAAAGTAGCAAATTCAAGTCCAGTGCGTAGTAGTAAAAAATTTCCTCCATTCGAACCCAAACACAGAAAGAGGAAGAAATTGAAGATAATTTCCAGAGACAGCGTTTCAGAGAGGCCTGAAGCAGCAACGAAGATGAAGGTAGCTCCGAAGCTCATTTTCCTTTTCAACGACGCCGACGGGTTCGGCAGCGCCATATCGGACGCTCTTCAACCAAACCCTAGCTCAACTCTTCGTAGATTGTAAGTCTTTCCTTCCAACGTCTATTCTGTTCCAAAAACATCTTAATCTTTCTGTTCATGTTCTTAACAGCAATTTAATCTAGCTGGAAGAACTTGTAATTTTCAGGGAAGACTCGTTCGAATTGTCTCTGGAGGGGTACGGGATCAAAGATCGTAAAGTTACCGGCAAAATCGCTCACTTTGTAGACCATGACGGCCATTATCAGGTAGGGTTTTTATGTTACACCCTCTATAATTCGACATCAATTTATATTTTGGTGATATTAATCATTTTTGGGGCAAGCTATGTATCTGCATTAACCCCAAGGGGTTGGCCTAGTGGTCAAGTCCTGGAAGTTAGGTTTGCTCCCTCCTAAGTTCTCTGGTTCGAAACCTCATAGATGCTATCAATTCCTATTGGGCTCCCTGCAAGTGGGCAGTGAGATTGGGTGCCCAGGATTGCGTGTGAACTGGCCTGGACACCTGAGTTATAAAAAAAAGAAGAAGATATTATCTGCATTGAGCGCCTTTTCCTTTCCTCGTTTTTGAATTCAGAGATTACTAATACTGCGTTGTAGCGATGTGTGTCAGATGATTGAGATAAGTTGATCAGTTAGGACCAGTTTGCATCTTTACGTGATCACGGTAGACCCAGCTTGTGAAACCTACAATTCTCGAGATCTCTGACAGTGTAATGGTGTAACTTGTGGAGTTTTGGTTGCCCGGTCTTCCTACCCTGAGTCCATGTTTGATGACCAATATAGGTTTCGGGGAGTTTGACCAGATACTTGGTACTACGAGATTGTGGGAGGGATTAGTAGCTCAGGCTATTGGAAGGGAGTGGCGAGACTTGGGGTTACCTTTACTACATTTGCTTCAGGTGATGATATAACATGGTAGCGAAAACAGAGGATAAATTTGGACCTTTCAATGGGATGATGTGTCTAATCCCACGGGGTAGGTTTATCAATACCAACATTTTTGGTTTTACCCATACCGTTGGATTACTGATGCCAATACGAGCACTCCCATTGCCAAACCACACGCAGCCCACGATATTACCAATGCTGGTCCTTGATCCCATCCCACCTGCAAGAGGGTTATCTAACATGCCTAAAGAGTAACCTTCTACTACAACCACCCATTAGTGAATTCAACATAATTCCTGTGAAGTGATGTTCAATTGGATCTCCTCTTCCAGATCTCTCGAGTTGGATCTGGACTAAGATCCTTATTCCCAACCTAACTCATGCAAGACAGATAACCACATTAGTGCCTAGCCGGCCGGAGTCAACCGGTAGGCACTCCAATGGCTAAGTAAGTCTCAGTTCAAGGAGGGAAGTACAGATCTAGAGCGAGTAAGAATGGCATACTTCTCTAGGATATTGTTCCCTACCTTTTATAGGGAGCAACTTGCCTTGGCCTCCAAGCCAGCTTGTGCCTCTCATGCGTCACGAATGACCATTTCCGGTTCTGATGTCATGCATGAAGATTGTTGAGTGCCGTGCTGGCAATGGCACGTGACTGAGCCACATGGCACATTCATCACCCGCTGCCACGTGGGCGAACTGATCTATGTGGCACAGAAATGGACTCGTTTTAGAATACACAGCGCCCCACCAGCCGACCTAGCGCCTCGACCCTCCCGTGACCGTGATGACACAGTCCAAACAACCCGTTCAGTCGTTTGGGGGCATTGGTTGCTGGGCCTTCCCCAGGTTGGGCATGTTCGGAGGGTCTGCGTACAGGACCCGCCATCCGGACTCCTACAATTCCCTAGTTTATCCGGGCACCTTAACAAGGAAAAAGAATTGATTAGACTTTTTAGGTTACTACCAAACACTGTAAAAAAATCTAAGGAAATAACTTTATTTTCCGACAAAACATGCAGATCCCAAGTGTGTGAGTTGAGTGGAAATCCATGAATTCATGACGTTATTGTCGTTCATGGCATTGTTTGAAATTGGGAACATGATAATTGATAAAAGACATAATGTATAACAAGGGGACAAGGTTATATAAAGCTAAACTTTTGTTTCTGCTCTGTTCATTGTTCCCAACATTCCATGCTTGAACTTTGAATGTCAACCACATATTAAACTTTCAGTTTGATTTACACCCTGGAATACTTGATATGCTTTTCAGGTGACTCTGTTACTCATGCAAGATTATGAGCCTCCAGTTTTGGCATGTGCTGTCAATGAAGTTCTGGCATCAATGAAAGAAGAAAGTTTTTCAATTGTACTCCCAATTGTTGTAGCAGCACCAAAGCTTAAGCTGGAAAGAAAATTCTCCACAACTAGTGACAAAGTTTCACTTTATGGTGTGCAAATAGGTCCAGAGACAGATATAACTCAAACCATGGTCGCGAAAACCCAAAAGCCACCATTGTCAATGCAGATTCATCATGAACCTTTGGCTTGCTTTATTCAGTTGGTCCGTGTCTTGAACCTGCCAACATGTGTTCTCATTGGGCGGAGTAGTGATCAATTTCAAAAGACATCTGGAGAGGAACTGGAGGTACTTTTTTTTCCTTTAGTTTTCATCAAGTAAAATAACTCTTTTTCCCTGAACTTTTTCAACAATGGTTGGAAATATGGAAGTTGCAATTGATGATTTTTAGACTATTACCTGACCTTGTGCATGAATCCTACACTTAGTTGATGCTGATATGTATAGGTGTGTTCTACTTCCCGAAAATCCAATAAAAGAAAGACATAAAATTCCAGTTGTTCTACTTCAGCAATGAATGGGAAAGCAAAATTTTCTTGTAGTAATTATGATTCTAAGCTCAGTGTTGTTTTGCTTGTCTATGTTCTGCCATGCCAACAACGATTTGTGATCATCAACTCTCTAGCCTTTTCTACGACTTCGTATTAGCACTATAACAGTTTCTGTTGCACTGGTTACTCCATGTGCATGACTTACAATGTGGGAAACGACATTAATATGATTGTCGGATATTCTATAAGAGGAGGTTTACTTCTTCAATCTCTCAGTTTTCTGTATTAGTACATCATATTGACTTGGTCACCAATCATATTATCATTTGGAGCTTCACAATTCAACTGGACTGGTGTTTTATTTCCCAAGTTAGATAGAGATAAGTGCAGGGATAACTCTGTGTTACAAGTATACTCGGGTATTGTTACTTTGGGACCACCTTTAATGGGATGGTAACATCACCTCAAGCACACAAAGGCCCTAATTTGAGAATTGAGCAGCTCACAGTGCATTTGCTGCTTTTTGTCATGCGGCGTGCAGTGAGGAAAGGTCAATCAAATGGGTCAATAGGATTTTGGTTGTAGTCATATCCAGTTTTCTCTGTAGAATTCTTTTTTAGCTCTCTTCTTACGGCTGGTCTATAGCTTTATGTGTGATCTCAATCTTCGTACTTTTGTTCACAGGTGATCAATGAGATGGCAGAGCTTTTGACAAGCATGTCTTCCTTGTGCTTTTTGAGGGAGAGGATGACATGGAATCCAACCAAGACGTCAAAGGATGACAAGGAACCATGGCGCGCACTCTATGGTTGAACCTCAGTTGCTTTGGGGGCGCTTATGCGACCAATCAGTCGATGCATTGACTTGTTTTTCGTTCTCGTCTTGGGGTTAATAGAATAGCCCAAAAACACAATTCTTGTAACGCAGATCCCTTTTTTGATAGTGATAGTCATTGTCTAACACGAGGAAAACCGCTTCTATTGTGAATCCGTTCAGATACTTTGTATCTCTCATTTTGGTGTTCTTTTACTCTAGTAGATACATTTCTGGAAGCTCTTCCATGATATCACCTTATTATAGCAAGCAGACTGGTTTTGAGCTCCCGAGGATGCAACCTGCACCTTTGCCATGGATGTGCTCTATTTGTGCTTCTTATACCTGTAGTGCAATCATATATGTTAGTATTACATCATGCGACCCCTTGCCTCTCTCGGGGCCAAATCTTCCCCAGGGCCGTTTGCCTCCTGCCCTTTTTCTTTGCCAAAGGTAGGGTATTAAAGGATTAATAAAGTAAATACTAAATAGATCAATGATAATGTTTTATTATTTTACCCGAGTCTAAATTTCATTCTAAAAAATGATGCTACACAATCATTGGACTACCTGGCCTAATCTCTCCCCTACCTCTTTGAAATTCGTAACTCATAAAACATCTCTTCCTCTCCAAGACTCCAAAAGTAAACATCATCTTTGGTGGTGATGGATGGAATGGACACGGGGGGAAAATGAAATGTGAGGGATCAGAGAGGAGGGTGGGTGAAGAGAAACAATTTCTTTGCTCTTTTCTCATCCCACTAGTTTTCGAGATTTTAGAGTACCCAATGGTACTAAGGTACCTACTAGGGTACCATAAAACCCTGGCATACCTTAAAATTCTAGAGTGACGCTTTCCATTAATAGTGAATGTATTTTTGTAAAAGTGAACCTAGTGAAAATTAAGTATTGGGGAAATTACATTAAGCCCCTCCAACTATACTTTGGTAACGAGTTACCCCCTTCATCGTTTAACTCGGACACTTAACCCCCTTCATCTTTTATCTCGCGCAAAATGGAAGATGTCGTTAACGGAATTGCTGAAATTACCAATTTACCCTCTTTCAGCCTTGAATAAGATGATGCCTTGATGACAAACCGATCAACCACCCGGTCGTCCACCCGGTCGACCACTCTGTCAACCGGCCAGTGTAAAATGACCTCCAACAGCTAGTTCCCACTATAGTTCCTACCAACAAATTTCATACTAGAGTTCAACCCATTCTATACACGGGCAAAACTAACTCGTTCTAGCATTATGTTCGTTCGATGCACGAGACAATTAAAAAAAATAAGTTGTCTTTTTGGGTAACAACTACCATATCCAGTGCTTTGTTTCTGAGTTGTAATCTTTATTGGAATGCACTACATTAATCAACCAATACTCATTCATATTGTACCTAAGCCAAAGCAGGGTACTTTTCAATCTCCATTTTTCTTTTATACATGTGGGATAAAAAAAAAAAAAAGAGAGAACAATTAAAAGGAAACCTATTTTCTTCCACCACGGTTCCATCTTCAAACATAAGACTTCCTTCTGCATATGCCCAATTTTTTTCCTGCATTTGTTGAACTTCTTTATGCATTTGTTCTTTCATTGCTTCCAACACTTCCACTCTACCTTCCAATTCATCAATCTTTCTCTGGAACTCTGACTTGCGGGTCTGTAAATTCTTGGTGCTCTCAATTTTTGGTGGGTTGACCCAGATGAAAAGTCCACAATCGAATTTTATTTGCAACCACAAATACAATGAGACCCAGTACTACAATTTTGGTACTAAAAAAAACTGTTTTGCCATTAGCATCACCGGTAAATCTCAAAACGAGTGGTTGTAAGAGCATCTCCTATGCACCCTCCATTCCTCTATTTCTCCATTTGAGAGGATCATTTTTGGAGGAAATATCATTCCAACCCATCCTCTATTTTCTCCTCTATTTGAGAGGATCAAGTTTGGTACTCCAAATATGGAGGATGGAGAAAAAAATGGAGGATCTCCTCCATTTCACTATTCACCCTCACCAAATCCCATTTTGTTCATCAAATTAGTTTTGATACACTAATCCTTTATAAAATTGGTACCAATCAAAAGATACGTAGAATATCTTCAAAATAAGACCCATATTGAGTATTTTTTTTAATGAAGTTAGAAAAATGAAAATTTGAGTTTTGGAGGGAAAGTGGAGAAGTTTGAGATTTGGGATGAGTTTTTAAAGAAATAGAAGTTGAAATAAAGTATTGGGTTGGAGTTAGGTGGTGTTCCGGTTTTGGGGAAAAAAACTTTTTGAAAAAGAAGCTAATTTCAAGCTCAAAAATCATGTGTTTACGCAAATAATTTTTCTACCAATATGGATCTTGTTTGATAGATCTCATTAAGATCTTTTAAACGAAGCAAAAAAAATTGAATTTTTTTTTTCATTTTCATTATATTTGAGTTTGAAATTACCTCCGTTTGAAAAAAGTTAAACTTTTTAAAAAACGGAACACCCCCTTAGATTTCCTCCAAAATCACTTTTGCAATAAAATATATTATTTTGATACTCTCAAATGAAGAAATGAAGGCAAAAATGGAGTATTGGATTGGAGATGCTCTAAGGAGGAGAGTGCGAAGAAGACAAAAGTGGGTGCATTTATAAAGTCCCTTTAAACAGCATTTGGTTTCCCGGCTTCCCGCACAAAACCCAATCTCTCTCTCTCTCTCTCTACCCTGCTCTCCCTCTCTCTCTGCAATCCCCAATTCAGAAACCCTAGGTCCCAAACACCCCACAATTCCACCAATCCAAAACCAAGGTAAACACCTCCTTCAGTACTAACTACTCTCTACTCTCCTCGACCAAAATGTCTGCAAAGGCGGCAGCCGACGATCCCTGCAACACCGAGACCGAGGAAGGCACGGTCGCTCTCCAGAAGAAGCGGTCGCGGCGCGTGAGCTTCGCCGAGATCACGTCCGTCCACGTGTTCGATCGGGACGACGAGTACGAGACCCCTCCCGAGCCCAGACCTAGCTCCGAAAACGTCCCCGAATCGAACGAGGACGAGTTGGGGTTTCTCCGGTTCCTGGCCGACGGTGAGGAGTCGTCGCAAAATGAGGAGAAGCTGGAAGGAAACGAAGAAGACGACGAGCTCGAGGATGGACGGAGGCCGTTCTTCCGGCCGTTTGAGTCGCCATCTCCTGGAAGCACCATTGGGTCCGCTATCTCTAATGATGGCAAGTTCCTTACTACTTAAAATGTTTAAATATTTATTATTTGTCTGCGTTTGGAGCGAATTGTCTCTTTCGACACGTTTTGGTTGCTTAATCTTGCTCTATAGGTAAAAAACGGTCACTTTTTTTTTTTTTCCACAAATCTCCGGTGCTTACTCTTTTAACTGACTTTGTGATACCCGTCCCACATGAAGTCTACATTTGTGATCCTGGATATATAAGGAACCATGTAAGCTGCTACTACTACCTTGGACTTAAGCATTTTGGGTCATGTGGTGTGGCTTGTAGATCAAAATCAGCGTACTAGGCCAGTGATTTGCTTGAGATGTTACAAATGGTATCAGAGCAACCCGGGACCTGGGTACACGACCGAGTGGGTTCGGGCCAGGGAAAAGACCATGAAATATCATGGTGACTGTAGGTGGGGCGTACGTGGCCACCAAGAAAAAGACTTGTGAAATATTCTGGTGGCTCTAGTCACTAGAGAAAAGACTTGTGTTTTACCTTGTGACTCTAGTGCTCAACCCCTACTCAAACTCTTACTCATCATCGTAGACTCACTCCAATGATGGCAAGTTCCGTATGATTATAACGTGAATTTTTGTAATTGGTTTGCGTTTGGTGTGAATTGTCTCTTTCGATGCGATTTGGCTGCTTAATTTTGGTTTATGGGTTGCCAATGATCACTTTAATCAAGTTCAGAAATGAGCTTGTGAATTTTGTGGCAAAAAAATTTGGTCACAGGGGCTTGAAAGGGGGAAATGCTACTGTGTATCCTCTAAAAAGGGCTCTTCGGTAAGTACACAAAATTATTCGAAACTAATGCCAAGATAATGCATAACAAACACAATATGGGGCAATAACTGTCACACGGTCTTGGGTAGGACTCAACCCTAAAAGTTAGCTATTTAAATGAGGGTGCCCTCACGCTTGTATTCTTCATATTACTTTGATATCCAAGCGATGTGAGACTTCGCTTCACACCCTCCCTCACGCCCAACGTGTTCACTCAGCAGCACCTGCCACGTGCAGGCCAAGGACACGCACCCTACCCATCCTTGGCATTTACACGGTCTTGGGTAGAACTCAACCCCAAAAGGCCAAGGATGGGTAGGGTGCGTGTCCCTTGCATGCACGCGGTAGGTGTTGCCAAGTGAGCACGTTGGGCGTGAGGGAGGGTGTGAAGCGAAGTTCCACATCGCTTGGGTACCAAAGTAATATGAAGAATACAAGCGTGAGGGCACCCTCATTTCAATAGCTAGATTTTGGGGTTGAGTTCTACTCAAGATCGTGTAACTTGGTATTAGAGCCAGGTATGCCAAGTATGAGTAGGGTGCGTGTCTCTAGCCTACATGCGATAGGTGCTGCTGATTGAGCACGTTGGCGTGAGAGAGGGTGTAAAGCGAAGTCCCACATCTACCAAAGTAATATAAACGTGAGGGCACTCACACTTCAATAGCTAGCTTTTGGGGTTGAGTTCTACCCAAGACCGTGTAACAATAACCTAGTTCAAAGGGACTCACACTGTCTGAAGCCTGCCAATATAGATTACTATAAATTACTCCTATGTTTTGTAAAAGTACATTAGAACATGAACATTTGGTTTCTTAATTGTGTTAATAGGGTAATAATGGTTACTTCAACTACATTCAGAAATGAACTTATGAATTGTGTAGACAAAAATTAGGCAGCTGGGGATTGAAAAGGGGTAAATGCTAATTCAACCCACTAGAAAGGGTTCCTTTGTTAGCAGTTGGCACGCATAATGGTTGGTAATGAACGCAGAAAAAGAGCGTAACAAACACTTAAATGACAGTCACTGTCTGGAGCCTGATTATATTGTTTAACCCTTAAATTAGTAGATGTTCTGTTCCCATATTTTTGAGGGTACACGAGTATGTGGACATTATGTTGATTTTGGGGCCAATATATTGACAATTGAGTGAAATACTTCTGAACTATTAATCTTTATTTTTTCCAAAGCGGGGTGGCGGGTATGATGAACGCTGGAAGGGGTGGCTGAAGGGGTGAATAGATGAATTCCTGTTTTTGTTTCTTCACTCTTTTAATGAGTAGTTTTGGGGACATTTAGTCATGTTATAATGCAGAAGACAATTTTGCAGAGGACAATTTTTTCGGCCCTGTATCAGCGAGTTTTATCCGACATGGAAGGTTGTCAGACTCCGCAGCTTCAGATGAAAACCATGATATTACATTGGATTCAACGGCTTTCTCAATGCATTTTCGTAGTCTTGCAAGATCAGACTCAGGAGGGGATTTGAAAACTCCAACGGGTGTTCATCTTTCTTTTGAAGAGAAAACTCCTACACAGAACACTGTCCCTGGTAATGTAGGAAGCTCCATGGTTCTGACTGAAGCTAAGCTGATATCGGAGTCTTCTACATCTGTTGATAAGTTAAGTGGCAGTAGATATTCGAATGATATGAGTCTTGTTGGAGAAAGCCCACAGAGGTATGACTATGGGAGATTATCTCCCAGACTGGATGCACTATTGGCTGAAGGAAGTAAGGACTTGCATGCTGTTTCAGTTTCGGATAATATTCCTTTTTCCGAGTCATTACTAAAACTAAAAAGTATGTCTTCGCCATCTAAGAAGCAAAGTGGCCCGATAGAGCCTGCTGACGGTAGAGAGAAAGACGGTAGAGAGAAAGAAATGGGCACCATTGATTCTGCTGAGTTGGATGACGCAAATGGTGGTTGTAATGTCTCCCCCTGTGGTAAGATCACATCCGGTTTCTCTGATATGCCCAATGCTCCAGCTTCTGATGTCTCTGTTGATAAGCAGTGCTGGTCTCCTAATCAGTTGGCTGAAGTAAGAACCTTACTCCGTACCTACCAAAATTCTTGTTATCTTCGTGCTTTAGAGTGGGTTTTATTTTTGTGGTGAGTCAATTGACTCCAGGTTTGTTACATGAATGATGCTAATACATGTTACGATAACTTGGATTCTCTTCTTGTTCAGTTTCTGCGGCTTTCTTATCTTTTTTTTTTTCCCCATATGCTTTGGTTAAGGGTCATTTTAATCTTCTAAGTGAATCAATTACTCTGGGTTTTGTAGCGTAATCATTCTTCTTTGTGTTGGTTATGTGAGTCCCATTGTTGCTAGCTATTCAGTTGTATCATTTGTGATACTACTAAGTGGTAGGCTTTACACAAATTTATTTATCTTTTGTTGCAAGTTTCTGTGTATTGAGTCCATGTTGTTCTATATTTAACACTGCAAGGAATTTCAAATTGGAATTGCAGCAAAGATCGTATGATAATTTGAACTATTGTGCTGGATATGTGAACGTTTTTCTGTCTCATTTGCAGGGGTTGACTTCTGCTAAGACTAAGGATTCAGATGCTTTGGAAATAAAGAGGTCGAATTCAGACTGTGATGCTGCTATTTGTGAAAGCCAATCATATATTGATAACAAAGCTCAACGAACGGATGTTTTTGCTTCAAGTGGATATGAAACCCCACCACCACTGGCATTGTCTTCTTTATCTGCTAAACAAAGGCTAATAGTTTTGAATAATGATATTCCATTGCAAAACCTCCTGATTACAACTCCTTTCGAGAATCAACCAAGTTCATTTGTAAGAGATTTAACAAGGAAACAAAGTGAAATTGCATCGTCCATTCAGAAAAGCATTTCAAAACTTAAAATGCTCAATGCCTCTCCCTTTTCCTCTTCTCTGAAATTTAATAATGGTTCAACACTCATACCACTGGACATTTTCAAGAGTACTGTGTACAATACTGTACTAGATAGAGACAGAGAAGATGTTCAAATGGAATGTGTGGACACTGCAGTTGCTTCTTCGGAAGATACGGAAAATGGAGAACTGAAGTCTTCAATCGACATGGATGCCAGTGACATTGAAACTGCAGAGAACAAGGTAGATGTAAGTCATGCTAAAAGCTCCTTAGGTGTTGCAGAGGATGGAATTTCTCCAGGGCATATCTCTTCAGGTTTCTTTCCTAAACTTAAGGAAGAAGAGGGTTTACTCTCTCAGATCACTTGGTCTGGAAACAAGATGCAGAAGAATCTATTGACATCTGGAGACCCAATCAAAGGAATGGTTTTTAACTCTGCAGGGGACTCCTCGTTTATGGAGATCATGCTTGACCCGTCCAATAATAAGAAAACAACTGGTACTCCTCATAGAACTCTGCCTTCTTCAGAAAAAATCGTGGAAAAGTCATCAATAGCATCGGAAAAATATAGGGGCAGTTTCTCTCGAGATAGAAGACCATTTGATCAGGTTAGCAAAAGTGCAAACGTGAATCCAGGACGTGATGCAGATTCAAGGGACAATGTTAGAAATGCAAGCCCTTTTACTACCAATAAATTGGATTCTTTGTTCTTGGATACAGCACTGTCTAGCTCACCCATCATGGAGATCAACCATCCAAAAGAATCCATCAGATTAGAAAGTTTCGATGACATTGGGAACTTCCAAACACCTTTGAGTGACACGGACACAAAAGAAATTCACTCTATGATTGTGAATGGGAACCTCGATGTTGACAAACCAGTGAGATTGAAGGAACTTACAATGGGAGGGGTAAAAGCTTCTTCTCTCGGTTCTGCTTCTCCATTTGTCCATAGGGGCGGCATTGAGCTACAAAGTCAGAAGGTAATTTTACGTTCATGGATGCATAGCTTAATTGTATTATTCACCTTGCGCTTGAGCTAAGGTAGTGTATGCCCATCCATGGAGATTTTGAGCCCCACAGAACCATATAATAGGACTCTCTCTTCTTTCTTTCACTGTTTCTTGATCAGTACAGCTGTCATTTGCTTAGACACCAATAATAGTAGTTGTGGGGTCAGTAGAAGTCGTAGTTACATGCACATGCACAATCTCCTTACTGCAGTTCTTGTGCTGATTGCGGTTTGGCAGTCTTTTGATGCTTACACAGTTCAATTTGCAGCAAGTGGTGAAATTGGTCGCTCAAAGTCCGTCAAGGAAAGAGAACCATAATGCTGCACATAATGACAAACTGCATTCAGTTATGGTGGAAGGCATACTGTCTCCCAACTCCAATTACTTGACAGATTCATTTGGGAACTTTCATGCACGAAAAAGAAGAAGGGAAGACACGATACCTGGGAATAGTGACCTTGTGGATGAAATTTCCAGGATCCGTAAGAGCCCTAAACATCATAGAAGCGAGGTTGTTTCAGAATCCTTTTCAGAACAACCTAGTGAAAGTAGCACTGAAACATCTACAGTAGGACGTGACAGTGAAGGAAGAGTGCAGCATTGGGCTGATGTATGTATCTTTGCCTTTTTCATGTTTTTAATTTCTTTTTTCTTTGCCAGATGGTTCTGACTTTGAGCTATTAACTTTTCTCCTCCTCATTCTGGCCAAGTTTAACTGAAGGTTCTGCGCTACAGGTCTTTTCAAAGTTCTTAGCAGATTCAAAACAATTGTTTTCACCATCAACTGATAAGCTTAATTTGCCGGCGGTATTGTCCCCTCTCACCATCTTTTTTATTTGTCTTTTTCACCTGGCCCTGTTTATAAACTGGTTTTGGGCGGGGTCTAAAATTGTTGATTGCATTTGGTGGAGCTGTATTTTCCGCATTTCTAGTTGTCTATCAGAAAGAATAACAGTAGTTTCTATGATGTGTTTATTTACCACTAGGTGTTATCATTTTCTGAGGAGCTACCGGGACGTTTGTGTGTATACCGATGCTCTGGACTATCAGTGAAGGAAGCATGGTAATGTGCACATAAATTGATTTGGGTCTCTAAGCCTGCCCTCTCTGATGCCATTTGGTTTTGATTTGGGGGCATGGTTCTACAACAAACGTCCCGGTAGCTCCTCGGTTCTTGGAGGTTTAGGGGGCCACTGTTTCAGTAGTATTCTGAGAGTAGCCACTTTGTGCATATATTGCCAAAGGTTAGGTCTGTCTCCAATCATCCCCTGCCCATACCCCCAATGATTGGGGACTAGATGGGATATGTTATGTTATTGTATTTAGCAGCATGGCTTTTTCTCCCTTTTCCAATGCGTCTTTTTGTTTGGCAGATTGCCGTGCTAGAAGATGTTTTGGTTAACCTGCGGAGGGTGCAAATATATGAGATGCTGTGCTCTGAAGTCCGGTCTCAGGTCTGCTTGCTCACAGGGTTGTTGAGTTATTGAATTAGGCATATCCTTGTGTTATGGATTGATACTTCTGTAGACATAAATTAGGAGCAAGTAATAGTTGTTGACCTGCTAAGACACACTTCATGGACTTCCTTTCTACCTTTTCCGCAGAAATTATCCCATAATTTCAGCAATCCTCAATATAAAAGGTGATTTCTCTTTTATTTGCTTTGTAGGTATGAATACTACTTGTTTATGTAGGGTTGGGAAAAGATTTGTGTAGCTCAATATGCTTGTATCTCTTATGTTTGTCTCACTCATTTCCCTGGAATTTGTTATCATATTTTTGCAGAATAGCTGAAACGAAACTGTTGCTGCATAGATTTGTGCATGAACAGGCAAAATTGCAGTTGATGAAAAAGAAGCGTGAGAGATTAATGGTACTATTCATTTATATTTGTATTTTAGTTTTGAAATGTGGATTGCATGTGACATTCTAATTATCTTGCCCATGCAGAAAAAACTACAGCTATTGAGCTCTGGAATTCAGGAGTCTCAAATGTTAAAGTTGAAGTTTCTTCCACGCCTGTCTGTACCATGTACAAGAGATGCTTGTGTTGAGTCTGTTGACAATAATCATCGCCGGTCAGTTAATTTTGAGGGCACACAGGAGGAAGAGGTATTCCCATCAGAATTAACATACGTTATAGATGCCCTTAGCCCAAGGATATTGCTATACCAAGTACAGAATTGTTCTCTTTTTGTTATATGCATTACAATTTTGTTTTGGCTCCAATTATCGGGTGGAAGTACCATCTTTGCTGGTATCATGAAAGCTTATTGCCATCATGACCGGTCATGAAATCCCATAGTTAGACATTTTGTCTCTCTTAATTATAAAGAATGAGTTCCTTGATTGTCTGATGATTACTCAATCTCTTTGCTTAAGTAATATTATGTGAATAGCCAGGAGGTTTCAAGTAATTTTATTTATTCTAATTCTGTGGTGAGAAATCTCTTTTCTCGTTCGCGTGAATTTCTGAAGTTTGGGTTGGTTGTGTCCTTGATGGGAAGTCTAATCTTAAATTGTAGGGTAAATATCTCTGGCAGCCCCGAGGTTTCCCTTAAGTACAAATGCCCCCTCCACACTTGGGAAATTATTTTCAACCCCTGACGTTTGGTGCTGCATTTCAATTACACCACAACAGTTAGTTAACAGTTATGTCAACTGGTAAAACTTTTAAAATGCACATTTTAACTATACACTGAATTGTGTGGGACCTACTTCAGAGTCCCAGAGCCATCCAATCTGTTTAAAACATGTTTTTAGGAGTCCTAATACAAAATCAGCTCAGTAGGATATCGGTTAGGACTTGGCTTGATCAAGTCATTCAAGTTTTGGTCCCTTTCAATTTGTTGGTAGGGACCAAAACTTGAATGACTTGATCGAGCCTTTACCAATATCCAACTGAGCTGATTTTTTATGAGAGCCCTTAAAAATTGTTTTAAACAAATTTAAAGGTTCCGGTCATTTGTGTGTGACATTGAAGTGGGTCCCACACACACTATCCATTGTTCATTTTGTGTATACCAAATGGTGTACCCAGAGTTATTTGTAGTTAAAACGGGCATTTCAAAAGTTTTAACAGTTGACATAAGTATTGAACTAACTGTTGACTAACGGTTGGGGTGTAATTGAAATGCAACACCAAACCTCAGGGGGTCGAAAAACAATTCCCAACTGTGGAGGGGGCATCTGTGTGCAGCGAAGTCCCACATCACTTGGGTACCAAAGCAATATGAAGAATATAAGCGTGAGGGCAAACTCACTTCAATAGCTAGCTTTTAGGGTTGAGTTCTATCCAAAACCGTGTAGCATGGTATCAGAGCTGGGTATGCCAAGGATGGGTAGGGTGTGTGTCCTTGGCCTGCACGCGACAGGTGTTGCCGAGTGAGCACGCTGGGTGTGAGGGAGGATGTAAAGCGAAGTCCCACATCACTTGGGTACCAAAGTAATAAGAAGAATATAAGCGTGAGGAGACCCTCACTTCAATAGCTAGCTTTTGAGATTGAGTTATACCCAAGACCGTATAATAATCTATACTTAAGGGAAGCCTCAAGGGGTGTCAGTGATATTTACCCTAAATCGTATTGTATTTGATTAGCCCTGTATTTTGCACTCCTATCGTATATGCTAAACAAGAAGAATCACTATTACTTCACAGCTTAAACTTGCTGTGTTTTTTTTTTTGGCCCGTTGGCAAGCAGAGAAGTACATTTTTCTAAATTGTCATTTAATACCATTTTTTCTGCAGTTTGATGTCTGTTGTAGACAAACTTCGTAATATAAAGGAGTAGCAGTAATGGAACTCCCTTCGTGATTAGAGAATGAAAATCCCTAGTGGTTATGTGCCTTTGTCCTTCTTCTAAGGACTTGTAGTGATTTGATTTCTTCGTTAACTCTACATCCTCTCTCGAATCGGTTGGGACAGGACGCAATAGGTTAGGTAAAAATATATATGTATATATATTCATCTATGTATAAAAAATGACACTCTGGTTGTTGGCTGATTTCCTATCGATTCTCCATCATAAGATTTATTTTGCGTCAACTTATTTCTTCTTTTTGGGTTTTTTGTGCTTCTTGTTGATAATATATGGTGGCTGCTGCTTGTTTTACAATGTCAGGTTGCTGGCGACAAAGTAACTGCTCTGAGGCAGGTACTTGATGACTCAGAAAGAAAAGTTACGAGCTTATGCAAATCTTTTCTCGATTCTTCTAAGAAGCACGGACAAACAAACAGTGCAGACACTATTTTATTTGTTAGTGATCAATTGAAGAAGAAAGCTTGTTGCAGGTTTATACGCTTGGATATGCAGGTCTCTCCTTTTTCTGTGCTTATTCTCTCAGCATTCAATACCAATGTGTTCTGTTGCTGAGACATGTCCTGTACCTTATTTGGTCAGTTGTGGGATGTTGATAAGCTGGACAGTGCAAATGATCATCATAACATTGTTCTCAATTACCTTGGATTCATCATTCAAAGGTCGGTTCTTGCTCTAATTTCTCCTTATTTTTCTTCTCTTTGTGGCTCAATTTGCAAGAGCCAATTTTTGCTTATGTTCATCTCATCAAATATTAATGGTGTTGTGAATTATAGGTTCACAATAAATGTTGGTCCGGTTTCAAGGATAGTCATTTCAAATGAGCAGAATGATGTGAGCATCTTGAAGGTAATACTGTTTTATGTCTGAAGCAGTGGCTTATTTTGCTGTTTGTTCTGTTCGATTGTATAATTCAGTGCTTGTTTGCTCAGTAGAGTTTCCCAAACATGGATGTTTTCACTGCTTTTGCATTTGTGTTAAATGCAAGCAGTATGCGGAAGTATGTTGGTTCTATAAGTTTGACTCAAGAAACACAAGTGAGTTTCTGTACCTCTTGCATTTTCGCACATCTTTTTCTGGTTCACACCTTTTATTAAACTATGATAATTTCTCCAATTCGTTTACAGATTTTCTATATACCATCCCTTGTTTCATGGCTTATTGGCCTCAGATTCCACTTGTGTTAAACATTCTGTGAGCGATAGATTTTTCAGGAAACCTCAACCTCGTGTATTTCTCTATACTCACATTCATATTGGAATACTTTTTTGCAGATTACCAGTTCAGTTTTAGGTAATTTGCTAGATGTTGTTCAAGAAGTACAAGCAGCAAGTGTTGAGCTACAGAATCTGACATATAAAAGTTTTCGTTCTACATCTGGTAACTTATGCTGCATCCTCTTTCACCTTTTTGTTACGTAAATGTCAGTTCCAAACGTATTTCAGGATTTATTCTTTTGTCGGGGAAAAATTAAAACCATCTGCATACAGAAAGTGATGCGGTCAAACATTTCCATGCCATGAAATCATGGATATAAAAGCACATTTCTTTTCAAGGCAGACATTTCATATTGCTTTTATATTTGAACCTTGCTCGTGTCTGAGTTTTGACCTGGGTTACTGTTCAGGTCATCAGCAGTTGAGATTATTTTCCATAGGAAGTCAAACTGATTGAACATTATATTTCCTAGTTCTTGTCCTGTTCCCGGCTTCAGTAGATTAACAAATCTCAGCTCATCTCTGGGAAAGATGGTGCTCGAGTTTCAACTATTAATTGCAATAGGAGTATAGGACTCATCAAGGTGTATGCCCTACCAAGTAGCGCAGTTGCCTCAGTCTTTCAGCTTCAATCCATCTCAGGACGTGTTTACATAGACTTTATACATGGAGTTGTTACCTCCATCTCCCTTTTTGGAACTTGAAACAACATTTTTTGTTTTTCAAAATGTTGATTCGCGCTTATGACCTTGTCTGCCTCTCGCTATGAACTTTGTTGTATCCGTTAAAACAAAGTGCCAAAAGATGGAAAATGTAAAAGTAAAAAGACAGACAAGAGGCTGTACTGTTTATACGTGAAAACATTTCTCTGAACTGGTTTAAGGTGGATCAACATTACCTGAGAACCAGCATTACAAAAAGGTTAAATAATTAACAGTGGTCACTTCCTTTCTATAAAAAATCCTCTTATTGTGTTCTTCTCAAACGGCCGACATCAAAACCATAGGTACCAACAAGCAAGCAAAGCAAGTATTCCTCTTCTTCCTCACTCTAGCTCCACTCCAAGAGCAATGAAGGTATACGCCAATGAAGAAGGTCCTCCACCTAATCTTATGGGGAAAACCCTCGCCGAGTCAAGGATCCAGAACCACAACTCCTTCATCACCTCTCAGTCAATAAAATGCCTAATAAGTTCCTCCCTATCAAATCACCACTTGCAGTGGAAGGGCTGCTTCTCATTTGGTACCTTGCCTGGAACAAGCCAATCAACCGGGCACAGGAAAGAATTTCAGGGGGAGCTCACCTGTCTTGTTCTCTACTCGTTGCTGTTGCACATAGAAAAATACCACCTTAGGAGAGCATTTCCCCACGCCCTTTCCGAAGAAGAAATGACTACATTTCCTTTACCACTTATTTTGGTGTGTGACTCTGGGTGTATGTGATCATGTAGTAACTACCTTATTGTCTTTGGCATGAAGGATAAAGAAGAGGAAACATTACACATTACATTCTTGAGTGGTTCAATTTCATTCATACTTTGATGGAAAGTGGGCTCAGGATTTAGCACCATTATAATTTCTCTCTCAGTATTATACTGTTATTGTATGCTGCATTCATTTGCAGATATTCATATGGTTGCTCAGAATTGAATTGCACTCTATTTCTTCCTGCAGTGGAACAGCTTGAGCTACATCTTCATTTCATCAATTTTAACAGCGGTAGAAAGGCGGCGTTGGCTATTGACATGTCATGTTTAAAATGGTATGATCCCTTGATCTTAATTCTTGTGTTCGAATTGATGTCTTGCATATATGTGTACATCTACTCCCTTCGTCGCGGTGTTGGCTATTGACATGTCATGTTTAAAATGGTATGATCCCGTGATCTTAATTCTCGTGTTCGAATTGATGTCTTGCATATATGTGTACATCTACTCCCTTCGTCCCATATTCTTTGTCATGTATGAGGACTTCAACTTTTTAGGGAGACATGCAGTCATTTGGTTCGAATTTGATTTCTTTGTCATGTATGAGGACTTGGAACTTTTTAAGGAGACATGCAGTCATTTGGTTTGAATTTGAATTAAGAAATCGAAATCAAAAAAGAAATGGCAATCGAAAAGGTAGAAGAAAAAGTAAGAGTACGTTGGATTAACTTACACATGTTTCTTTTTGAAGCTGGGATTGTTTTTTTAAGCGAAAACCTTAATTGGAAAAAAGGTAAAATTATATTAGGTCTTATTACTTATCTAGCGATATTACATCCTATCGTAGAGTTGCATTTGTTTCTAAACAACTGCGTTTCTGGGTGCCTACGAACAGCTGTTACAATGCACGATGCAATTCAACAGCTGCCAAGACCCGGACACACAGTAGGATGTGGAATGACTGTTTCAGTGGGATCGGATAGTATCATTCGCTAAATTGCCCCAGCTACTTGTAGCTATTCTTATAGCTGTTGATAAGGATATCTTTTTGAAAAACTACACTTTTTCCGTTGACTTTTCAAAATAGACAATGTTTTTGGTATATCCAAAAGGAATACAGGACCTGGATTATGGGTTAGATGGAAGATATAGTATAGTTATATATGTAGTGATTCCGTATGTGAACTGCCTTGCTTTGGTTGGATCTTGTCTAGCTATTCGGCATTGCTTTCTTGCATCGCATTGCATTGATTTACCTTTTGCTAGGCCACCTGATGGTAATGATTTGTGACACCCTTCGGCCATGGGAGTCAGCAATTTAAGCTTCACTTGTTGGCATGACCTCGACATTCCAATTAGTGAAGAGAGTTTGTTAGGAATCTTATCATATGATTATTTCTCCAGCGTTCTACCATACCTACAGCATTTGTATCTGCAAATTGACAATTAGAGTTGGATTAATACATTCATATCCATATGCTACAAGCACGTTTATATATATATATATATATATCTCTGCAAATTGAGTTTTCTGTACGATCCTAGAAAATCCCGATAATATATTTGAAACCTCCTTAGTCAAAGGGCATCCGTATCTGCTCTTTTATTTTAACTCCATCAACCCTTAAAATACTCTTTATCCAGCCACTTCGTCTTTGAATCATGCAACTTGCCTTTGCCCTGTAAAATCCAAATAAGCTCTTAGTTATTTACTGAAAAATCAAAGGAAAATCTCCAACTCATGGAAGAGTTGGCTACTAGAGATAATGGATCCTTTAATTTCGAAAATGGCAGCTCTTCAGGTTTAACTTAGCTGCAATTACTTTTCCCCCATAAATTGTGGTCCCGTCCTCTATTGGTCCTTTGGCAGTTTCTGTTTTTTTTTTTTTTGGATTGGTTCCTCTTGTAGAATGGTAGTTGAGTTTCATACTCATGCAATTTAATTCATCTGCTCGGCGGTTATTTTCCCTTTTGAATAGGTCCTGCCACCAATATAAATGTGCTAGCTAAGTGTTGGTATATATGTATGTGAGCTGTCCCATTGAACATATAAAAGTATAATATTCTGCTAAGTAAACGATGAAAGAGAGGGCAACCGACTATAGCAACCTTCCTTGAGCATGACTCTAGGGACTTCTGATTGGCGAAGGATTACTTGAAGGACTAATCACCCATAGGTTCCGACCACCTCTCCGAGAGTTAGTGGGTCAAAGTTGGGCCAGTATGACTGCAAGGTACAAGGGACGTTGTCCAGAACTTGCAACCTCTGGAACCCAAACCTTGTGGACATGAGTTGTTTACCATTAGGCTACCATCCCGGTGGTCCATAAATTTATAATCATACTCTTATGTATGTATGTGTCATTATTGTGTCCTAAAAATGTGTCTCGACTTGTCTGATGTCTTGGTTGTCAAACAGGGGGATATATCCTTCTGATGCAGTATCGGCTGTACCACCTCAGTTGGAGGGTCCACCTGATGTGTCACGGAAATTGCTACCAGAACCCCAGTTAGCTGAAATTAGAGCTGCAGTTCAAAGTCTTCGAGTTGGATATTCGAGGATTATACGCCTTTGTCGGTGTGTTTCCGAACTGGTTCAATCTTGGAGCGGGTGAACGGTAATTGGTACAAACCTCCAACGAAAGTGAAGCCGCCAACAATTTGTTGGTTTGCCTTGCAATTCAGGTGCCGAACTCTTTTGACCGTGTAAAACATACAAGAGGTGATCTCATACGGGTTTCTATAAGTACGGATCTATTTGGTGTATTTTTCTCTGTTGTGTTCCAAGAAACTACCAGTGTGCTTATGCAATGGAAATGTTTGGATAAAGGAATGTGCTATACAATTCACCGCAGCTAGGTTGTCCTGATGAATGGGACTTGGATCTCTTTGACTTATCTAGTGAGAGCTGGCAGAGAGGCTGGATGTTTGGAAAGCTGAACTATTTGCAACAGTAATGCTACACAAACCAAAAATGCATAGATTTATTGTGGAGCCCACGATGGGTCTCATAAAAATGATCCGAGTCGTTCATTAAATGTAAAATATTTTTTCAAGTCTCTCCGCAAAAAATCAGCTCAATCCGATACCTATAGATGTTCGATTTAATTATCTAACTTTTCATTTGGATTTCAGGATAATAAAAAGTTAGATGATTGAGTCGAATACCTATCGGTATTGGATTGAGCTGATTTTTCGTAATAGCTCTTGAAAAAGTATTTTACATTTATGAACGGCTAAGATCGTTTGCATGGGACCTGTAATGGGCCCCACACGAATCTGTGCGCAATTTGTGTGAGAAAAGTATGTGTGCAGACTTACTGAACTACTATTTGGTCGGTTTCTATGGGTTGACCATTTGGTGCACAAATGTACACAAGTTTGCATGTGATTCATTTTGGAATCCCACACTAAGGTGTAAGCTGTTTAATTTGTTCATGACATTGTTTCAAGGGTTCTTGCTAAAAATCATTTCATTCGGATATCTCTTAGGGTTTGATTAATTCATTCAATTTTTGTCCTTGCGAATTCAGTGACAAAAATTGATCAAGCTCTTACCGATATTTGAAAGAGCTGATTTTTGACATGGACTCTTCAAAACATGTTTTAAACAAACTAAGCGGCTCAAGGACTCCGTGGTGAGTCCAACATAATCCGGTGTAAATTCGGTGCATGCTGAATGTTGTACCCATAAGTTTTTTTTATTAAGAAAACAATTCTCACTGCATTAGCTGAAATCCCTTGTCCCAACGGCCAACATAACCCATTGAAGAAGGCGTATTAGTGCGAGAAGGGTTAATGTGCGCAGCATCACCCGACCATAGTGGGATAGCTTTATTGGCTACTGCCCTTGAACCAGGCTAAAACCCTTTTCGTTCAACCAGGCTAAAAAAGGTGTGGTGGACGGGAACTGGAGACTGAAATTGTTCCGACAGAGAAAAAGGACTTTTCTGTTTGGACTTGTAGCAAGACAATTAAGAACAAAAACCCGTTTGTGGAATTAATCTTTTATTCGGGTGAATTCTCTGCAAATTATAGTAGTACGATTTTAGTATTTAGACACGTTTTTCATTCATTTTAATCTGGAAAAGAAAAGTCTTGTATGTAGTTCATGATTTTGATGTTTAAACGCTTCCAATGTGATAGTCTGAGAAAAAGAGAAAAACACTTTAAATGCTTAAAAAAAAAGCGGCTGAAAATGGATTACTTGTTTATGCAACTACCACAAGATGAAAACTGCACGTCTTTTCATAGTAGACGATCTTTGTGGGATGGATGGAATATATATATATATATATAATTATGTAGATTGTCGATATATCACGTTATCATGTTTGAAGACCACTTGTTGCCGTCCACGGGACTAGCATTGATTGATGATGGACCGTTGATTGTGTACTTTGAATTCTGATGATTAAAAAAAAAAAAAGACCACTTATTAATTACTCATTTCATGGTGAGATAGCATTCGTTATCCTTGGGGCGTTGCCTCGCACATATTGTCGCTTGAAACCTCTCCACCACAACCCATTGTTGTGGGTATGGCTGCAAAATAATCGAATTGCTCGTGGTTTGGCTCATTTAGTAATCGATTCGAGCTTGAGTTTTAGTCTCCTTCAGTGAACAAGCCGAGCTCAAAATTCAAAAGCTCGGCTCGATAATTTGTACATTCTCGTTAAATAAATTAACTAGACTCGGCTCGTTTTGCACCCCTTAATTGTGGAATTCATACACTTAGATGTAGGTCCCACATTTGGAGTACTATGGATGGTGTTTCAGGAGCGATGGAAATAAAAAAAAAATCCATCCATCATAGAGGGTTTAGATCTCGTAAGTCTTTATCACTATCTCGCCAAAGTGGGTGATTGCTCGTTACAACAAGTGGTAGTCGTGGTGCCTTATCTAAATATGCATGCTGCCATTTGTCCTCTCCTCTACTCTCTTGAGTTTCAAATTAACCTCTCCTTCTTAGACGTACTCTTAAATAATAAATATAACCATCCAAAAATAAAGGAAATACTGCAATTAAAAAAACTTGCTCGGCATAGAGAAGGTATGTGGGGCTTCTTCTTCTTTTTTTAAATCAAGAATGTTGGTATTTGTTTTGACTCGGCTTCTCTGCAGTTCAATTGCAAATTAGGAGATTTTTGCCGTTGCATTTCAACCATTCATGTTCGTATTCAATAATTTAGATTTTTAATTTAGGAGACTTTTTCCGAAGAGTAGTTCTAGGACCACACCCATTTGCACACCCAAATGCACACCCACACATACAAGTGTGTGGACTCTACACACACTAGAGTGTCTAGTGTGTGTGGACACTCTAGTGTGTGTGGAGTCCACACACTTGTATGTGTGGGTGTGCATTTGGGTGTGCAAAATGGGTGTAGTTGTAGAATTATTGTTTTCGAAAGAGTCATTTTAAAAAGACTGCAAAGAAGCTCCAGGTTCTTGATTTTCTGTGTGTGGGATTCCACATTTGTGGATGATTTTGTACTAGTGTTAAACCTCAGTATGATTATCATTTACTAGCTCCAGGTCCTTACACAAACCCACGATGTGTTGATTGCTGTCAGATATGATAATCATTTACTAATGAGCCCTGCTACACGCACAAACAATCTGTGCACAGATTGTGCACAGATTTCGTTGTAGGGCCCACCACGGGTTCCACACAAATCATTCGAGCCGTTCATTAAATTTAAAACAGTTTTTCAAGGGTCCCTATAAAAAATAAAGTCAATCTGATACATATAGATGCTTCATTCAACCATATAGCTTTTCATTCAGATTTTTGGATAATGAAAAGTTATATGGTTGGATCGAGCACCTATAGGTATTGGATTGAGCTTATTTTTTACGAAGACCCTTGAAAAAATGTTTTACATTTAATGAACGGTTCGAATGATTTGTGTGGGACCCGTGGTGGACCTCACAACGAAATTTGTGCACAGATTGTATGTGTGTGTAGACTTTCTGTTTACTAATATATTCAAGCTAATTAAATACCTCCGTCCCTATTTGTCAATGAAAGAGCCATTGGAATGGAGTTGTGCAGTGGTGTACGCAACACCGCGCTGCTCACCTCAGATTGTGCATCCGACTGCTCGGATCTCATCTCAGCAAATAACGGCTTTCGAACGTTGGTTGCTGAGATAAGATCCGAGCCATTGGATGCACGATCTTACAGCTCCAAGGTGCGCAACACGATACTCTGCATCTCAATACATAACACCAACCCGAAGTCTATGAAAGAGTAACACCTCGGTTTAACAGTTTTTCCAACTTTCCAAAAGTTGGATGGTGTTTAATTTCTTCGATAAGCATTACCAAATTGTTTGACAATATTATGCTTTTAGGGGACCATTATCGTGGAGATCTAGAACTGTTAATCATAGGAAATTTTGTCTTTCAAACGATCTTCCGTTAGATTAGTTTATTATATTAATTAGGTAGGAGTATTAATATAATGAAAGTATTACTATAATAGGTATCTGGGTGTCTCGCACATATAAAGAGCATTGCACGTGTGCATACACATTATAGGATAAAATTATTATGAAATTGAGTTGCCCTTCCATTTTTCAACACGACTTAACTGGATGTCCGGTCAGTTTGTCCGCACCACGACTAATTCCGGAACTTAATTTAACAACCGAGCAAATGCTCGAGTGGCTCTAATATTTGTAATGCTTGACTTTCGTGAGATTCGAACATGTGATCTCAAAAATTATTTGTTTCTCACGCGCACTTAGATCAAACTCCTTATGGTACACTTCCTAACTCATATCTTCCTCTGTAAGAAGCATAAAAGAAATCTTAGGGAGAGATTATATGAATGCGGAACCGATGCTTTTACCATTAGGCCAAGGGGTTGACCGATTAAGCATTAGGCTCCGTCTCGTAGTCGGACATGTTGTGTGAGAAATTAGTTTCCAAAAAAATTGAACTGAACTGTAATGGAAAAATAAAATTTATTTTCCTGTATGTATTCTTTTGACAAGAAATCTTGCAGAGGAAAATGAAAATTAGACCTATTTTGTATGAAAGTATTTTCCAATGAGAAAGTTGAAGCTGTGAATCTTACAACTTTTCTGATAACTGAACACACATAAAATTACATAAAAGTTGATTTTTCCGTCATTTCTGTGTAACTGAACGGGGCCTCAGGATCCGTTTGATTTCCATTTTCCACTATTTATTTACCTCTTTGATTTTAAAATTGAGCAAAAATCTTATGGCTCGCGTATTTGGTTATTCTGTTTTTTTTTCTGGATAATCTTTTAATAAGCAATTCGCGCGTCCTACTCCCAGCAAACAAATGACTATATTCCTTCAGTATATCATATTACCACAAAATGAACCGATAAGCAAGCCAACAAATTGCAGTAAAGATTCTCTCCTATGACATTCAATCATGTAATCTAAAATAAAGACTAGCTGTAGTTTTATTTGACGATCCGATCCGATCATTTTGTGCGTCTCGATGCATTCACCGTCATCGTATGTGTGTATATATATATACACACAGTCAAACTAGGTATCCATAAGCGCTTGGTTGAGTATCCTTTGTTTGAAGAACAAATTAACAAGAAGATTGGTCTGGCGGTCTCTATTACTCCCGAGGCAAATAATATTTGTCCATTTGACATCAATGTCATGTCAAATTGATCCCCTTCTTTTTCAGCAATGATGACATATACATATTAACAAGCAAAACCAACAGTTCAATTTACTACCTTGCGTTTTGTAAACTTGTAAGTCTGAAACTTTTTTCAGTATTTTTTTAAATTTTTTTTGTAACTTTTAGTTTAACTTTTCGTCGTAATTATTGGAATTAATCGTTCGTTTCGACAAGACGAATAGAAAAAGTATAAAAATATGGACCGATGTTGAAAAATTCAAATAAGACAGCACTTAAAACAAAAAATACAGTTGTTTGATATTTTTTTTGTCTCTAGTATTTTTTTTTCTTTTGCATTCGTTCATAATTTTTTACTTTTTAGATTTCTCTCGTCGAGTCGAGGAGGATGATTAATCCAAAAAATATCAGTTGAATCTAACAAAAATTCAAAAAAAAAAACAAACAAAACGCATAAAACGAAGAAAATAATTAAGTTTGCAAGAACGCGCCCTAATCCAAATCGGGTTGGACCGATTAGTGCCAACTCGTGAGACCGAGCTGTGCCGGCCCGCACCGGTTTTTTTTGTCATAAAGTCTCCAGTCTCCACCCACATAAAGCAAAAATATGATGATGAAAATTGAAAAATAAGGCCACAAAAAAAAAAGGTGAATGAGATAAGGAAAAAGCTTATGACGTGTCATCGCATGTGCCAATTACTCCTAGTACCTGCACTTGGAAATGTACACAGTACTACTACAATCTTTTGTTTTCAATGGAACATGGTATTTGAGCTAATTTACGCGCATTTCGACTAATCTACTTTATGATACGACTGAAGACAGGTCATTCACTCCACAACTAAGGTATGACTCAAGTATCGAAACTTGATCACATTTGCGGAAAGCAAATCTACCAACTAATCGTACTTAATAGTTTGGGCTACAATACTACTACTACCAACGGACCAACCTATGCATTTATGTTTGGGGTAAAATAGGACACCAGTACGTTTTGGAGAGAGAAAATATTTTGAAAGCAGTGATTCATTCAGTCCAGTTCACTTGCAAGTGAGAACTGGGATTTGGGCTGCTGCTTTTGGGAAACGACGAGGATCCTCTCCCATCTTGTTACGGTACATTTCGACTTCTTTTTATGGTTAAAATTACTTCTTATCTCTAGTTCAAGAATTTTAAACTAGATTTGGCTGCTTTTGTGTGTGCACATTTTTTGATGCGAAGCTGATGGGTGGGGATACTGGAGGGGTATTTATTACGGGTGGGCATATAGGTATTTTGTGTCATTTTCGTGTTACGTCTCTAAAATCTTATTTATGAATTCCCATCCCATTTTCTCAACTCACCTAATCTTTCGTGTCTTTGTTCGTGTCGTGTTCGTGTCAAGTCGTGTCATGCTAAAAAAATTCCTTTTTTTAGCTAAATTTTTATTGTTATTTATTAACAGTTCACCATATTAATGTCTAATGAATAAAGATAGTGTTCCAGTTTTGTAAAAAATGAAGTTTTAGAAAATGAAGGTAATTTCAAACTCAAAAATCATGTGTTTATGCAAATAATTTTTCAAGCAATATGGATCTTGTTTGATAGATCTCATTGAGATCTTTTAAACGGTGCAAAAAAAATTAAAAAAATATTTTTCTTTTTCATTATATTAGAGCTTGAAATTACATTCTTTTTGAAAAAGAATGTTTAAAAAGAAAGCAAAACAACCCCAAAGTTACTCATTAAAATATTTACTTTTAACTCAGTTATATAGAATTATTTTATTTTTCGTGTCAGGCATGCCCACCTCTAGTATTTATATGGTAGGTGGTTTTAAATTGATACTAATAACTATTTTTGCTCATAATAATTATTTAAATAGTCCTAACTGCTTACTTTATAGAAGGACAATTATAAAAATCACTTTCCTAAGAGGCTTAAAAAATGAGAGACACCAAATTGATTTTCTCATTTATATATAAGAATAGATTGTTCATTTAAGAATGTGTCACCATTTTTTGGATATATTTTGTATCATTACTTGATAATATGACGGAATCTCATTGTTCTCGTATCTGGTGAGTGAAATAGTAAGAAAAAAAAAAGTTACTATAATAGAAATAAATTGTATTTGAAAATATTAATTTAGGCTAGAATAGTACTCCCCCCTGTCAATTTTCTGTCAATTTTAATAGTACCTTACGAAAAAAGGTGCAATTATTGAATAAAATTATATAAGTATTTCTGGTCATGAATTTTCAAATTTTTTTGCATCAGATTAATTAATCAAAATTTTTAATTTGATGCGAAGAAACTCGAAAAGTTATATGCAAAAATACTTTATTTCTCGATCCGAAAATTACACGTCTTTTCCTAAAGAATTGTCATTTCGGAACGGACTCTGTTTGGTTTGGAATCTGGGAAAGATTTTGAAAATAATGAGTAAAGATTAATAGAAAGAGAAGTTAAAATAATAATTTAAAAAATATTAAAAATCGTACGCAAAAGAAGGGCTTGAGTTTTGAGACGTAAAACGAACACAATGATTTTCCGGTGCCAAAATCTAAATTACGTAATAACACAAATATCTATCCGTACAATTATTATCAGGAAAAGTGAACATGCCTTTTCGGTGCGGACAGAGGCCAAGAAGCAAAAAAAACACTGGTTACTCGGTGACAGATTTCTGTGCCAAAAATTATTGTGCCTTTGTGTCCAAGAATTTTTGGTCCGTTGGATTTTAAAATATATTAAAATAGTTACATAATTCAATGATCGAAAAAATCTCTCATCGTAAAAACATAAAAATTTTCAGGACAAGAGAGATCGAACCAACGATTGAAAAGTCCTTCACCACAAAGGCACAAAAAAAATTGGATGCTGATTTTGCCACCCCATTTTTTGTTAACGGCACTCCCCTGCAAGTGTATTTTTGGTGCAAAAATAAACTTCCAGGGGAGTGCCGTTAACAAAAAAAAAAAATGGGATGGCAAAATCATTTCCCAAAAAATTTCAGTACAGAAGAAATTGGACCAGAGAGGAGAGGGGACTAACTTTACCTCTCGTGACAGGGACATGGTCCCACCCCCAGTATCCCCCCACACTCTCTCTCTCCACCCCCACTTTTCTCTCTCTTTATCTGCACTTTTTATCTGTTTATTTGTATTACACCCACCAAAAGTCTTGCAATACCAAAGAACTCTCAGAGTCAGAGAAGATATTTTGGAGAGAGAGAGAGAGATATTTTGGGGAGAGAGAGAGGGGGAGAGAGAGAAGAGAGAGAGTCAAATTTTTTTATTGGTTTTTCCAAGATTTGAAGTACTGTGCTTTGCGGGCTGTTTTCGGCTAAAAACAGGTATTTATATTTGTGAATCGTCTGAATTTTTTCCATTTTCTTTTATATCTGAAACAAATAAGTTAGATTTTTGCTATAACTTCTTTTTGTTTGAAGATCTGTTCTTCTATTGAGAGAAAATTGAATTTTGGAGTTTTCCAGCTGATTACTCTGTCTGTGTCTGTTTGTGCTGTTTTCCGGATAGCTCTTCTGATTTTTCTAGAAAATTCAACAGTTAAAAATTAGAATAATATGTGAAATTCATCTGGAATTCTGAACCCTCTGGTGTTAGATTTTTATTTTTCTACTATCACAAGAAATCAAAATCTGATCTTCAGCTGAGTTTAAGCTTAGTCTTGGTAATTTAGTGCACAGATAAATTCCGACTAGTTTTTATTTAATTTTCAAGGAATTTTGGTTCACAGATAAAATTGTTAGTTTTTTTATTTTGGTAAAATTGATAGTTGTTTTTGGGAGTTAGTGAACTCATGTAATAGTTTTTATTTTATTGTGATTGGAAATAAAAGCACAAGTTCTTTGATTCTTGTAATTCTTTTCTCTACAGAGTTGGATTCTAGATGCTCAATAAGTTGGGTTTCCTTTATCTATCTTTTCTGGGTATATATGTCTCCTTTACTGTTGTGCTTTTGGAATCCCTTATCATTTTCACATCCACTGTGTGAAGCGTACTTTATTTGTCAAGTATGTTCTCAAATTCCTCACAATCTTTTCAGCAACACAAACTTGTTGCACTCATAACGATGGTAAATTCATTTACCCTGTCCTCTTATCCAATCAAAAGGAAGAAAATTTTATGCATCAAAGGGTGTTAGATTCCCATTTAAGGGCGTACCCAGTGCACCAAGCTCCTGCTTATGCAGGGTATGGGGAAGGGTTTATCTACGCAGCCTTACCCTGCAAGCAGAGAGGCTGTTTCCGAGAATCAAACCCGTAACCTTCATGCTGTGCAATGGGTCAGCTTCATCCACTATTATCGGAATAGTAGGCGCAGATAGTGAGCAGGCATATTTCGTCGAACCACATTAAGTTCAGTGTGTTCTCATGGTTATGGTTCTTGGCTCCCATATATTTCCTGCTAATATCCACCAACAAAGGGTAACTGTGCAATTCAGTGGTTGAATAGCCAGATCTTCATTAACCCTGTATTTGTTTATGGTAATTAATCATTCATTAACTTACATGTTGGCTTGCTTAATGCAGATCACATACAAGTAACAAGAAGGAAACAAAGGAACATGGGTTACACTTGTGATTTCTGTGGGGAGCAAAGATCAATGGTGTATTGCCGGTCTGATGCCGCTTGCTTATGCCTCTCCTGTGACCGCAACGTGCATTCAGCAAATGCACTTTCGCGTCGTCACTCGAGGACCCTTGTGTGTGAAAGATGCAATTTGCAACCTGCATTCATCAGGTGTGTTGAAGAGAAGATCTCTCTTTGTCAGAATTGTGATTGGTTGGGGCATCCTAATTCTACCTCAGGTTCAAATCATAAGAGGCAAACAGTAAACTGTTATTCCGGTTGTCCTTCGTCTGCAGAGCTCTCTACAATCTGGTCATTTGTTTTAGATATTCCTTCCGTGATTGATTCCACTTGTGAGAAGGGACTGAGTACAATGACCATTACTGATAGCAGTCCGACAAAATGTGAGGGCCCTTCACAAAATAAGGATGGGCAAGATGTGTCTGTTCCAGTTGAAGTAAATGATGTGAAGATTGTCGATAAGTCAAGTGTTTGGACAGGGTCTTCTGCCATGCCTCAATGGAATCGACCCGCAGAATTGACAAATTCAACATCATCCAAGGTAATTTATGAGGCCTTGTCTTGAAAGAAGACAGATATTTCCCCTTGTCGCATGAACTGGCACCTTCTATTATGTGGAGTTATCATACACATACTTGTGGATATCTGATTTCTTCATCTTTTCCAAATTACTCCATGGCCCCTCTTTATGCATCCAAGCATTGCTGTATTTGTGTCTAACTGGTTCAAATTAACTGGAGGCTATTTGTTCGAATCTGGGCGCAACCACTTTGTTGTTCCCAATCCACCCACTTAGGAAAGATGGTATCCAATCCTAGGTCTCTAATTTATTTGGAGACTTGATCACCTTGGTAGTGGTTTCAATAGAAATCTAAAGTGAAGGCCTTCTGATTGTCTTAAGTTCCTTCTCCAATTACCTATGAACGAAAAATGTTTGATAAGCAGTAGTTCCTGCAGCACCTCTTTTCCCAAGTACAATTACCAAGAAGTTTTCCATCTATTTCTCAAAACCTTTTTATTATTAGAAGCATAAGTGTTGTTGTAGTCAACCAAACGGTGTTCATTGCCAGACTCTCCTGCTTCAACTCATCAAAGTCCTACCGTTGCAGCTCTTTAGCTTTGATTTTTGGGCCTTTTGTGGCAAAATGGGCCTTTGTTCTTGCAATGTAATTCATCATATTACCAAGGCTAGTCATTCAGCAACCAAATTAGGCGGAGTTGCATGCAGTGATAATTTGTTGACTGTCAATTTGGACTAACCAAGAGCAAAGTAGATCTGGCGGTTAGCTTTGACTACGTAATATTATGATTCTGGTTGTAGTTTTTTTTTTTTGTTTCCTCTGTTGCTTGAAATTAATCTGCATTTCTTAATTTATATCAGATGTGCAGTCCTGAAACAAAAGCACCTGATCTATGTGAGGATGATGGATTCTACGAGGACCTCAATATGGATGACGTTGATTTGGACCTTGAAAACTATGAACAACTATTCGGCGTAGCTTTTAATGATCCCGAACACCTTTTCGGGAATGATGGGATTGGCAGCTTGTTTGGTGTGAAGGGCATATCTGCAGCTGAGGTCCGCTAGCCTTATCTCATCTTTATTGTTCTTATATGCTGTAAAGGTCGTGTTTGTTGGTTGATTACTTGATTTGGTTCTTATATCTCTTTCTTGTGATTGTGCTGGGAGAAATGGAACTTCACCGATAAAGTTTGCCCCATTTCCTGTCTACAAAATTTTAATGGACTGTTGTAGGTGGATATCTCTTAGCAATGACACCCTCCCACACCTCCCAAAAAAAAACCTCCCTGGTTTTGTTATTTCTTAGCCACGTGGAAACACTGACGAAAATAATCGTCCCGACAATATTTTATGCCTTCCTGGGAAAATTTCCATGTCCTTTTTAGGCCCTAGTAACAGGAATCTCCTACTGGGTTTGATGATTCCCCTCTTGAACCTAAATTCTGCTACGCAGGGTAAGAAAGTAGTTGTAACCTTGCTCTCATACTGAAAGGACCGCATTCCCAACTGGGATGGACGCTCCCAAACACTGAATCCAAAGCAACACAATGGGAAAAAAAATTACAAAGCAAGAAAAAAATCTGTGGTATCCATCAGCTCAACAGTTAATATAGTTCATGATTGACGTTAATCTCCAGTATATTTGTGTCTACAAATAACACGTAGATGGTCCCATAGATACTTCCAAGTGCCAACCTGAAACTCTTCAATGTGCCCTTGCTTCGCTACACTGGTTTCTGCTTCGTGCAACTATCGTCTTCCAGTTCTTGTAAGAAATCATTTTTTCTTGTATAGAGAGGCTCCTGGACCCTTGGGAGGCTTTTAAATGTTGCTTGGCGAAACTCCAATACTTGATGGTAAGTGCAACTTTGCCTGCACAGGAGTTTTAGTAGCAGTTTTACATAAATGTACCTTCCAGAAAGTGTGATGTCAAGTTGATATTTGCTTTTATGCAAACATTCCTTAGGAACCTCCATGGAAGGACTTCCAGCATAGCTTACTACACCTCACAATTCTTGAAATTTCAATCAGCGCCTTTGGTACTCCAATTACAGCTCCTTGCTCTCCGGGTTTTGGGTTACATGGAAATTCCTAAGTGAGCCTGGACAGCTAAAGTGGAGTTCCAGTGGTGCTGCCTTTATTTTAAAACAGAAATGGACGAGTGGAGAGAAAGAACTTGTTGGGTAATGATGCATGTATTTAGGTAAGTCCAAAGATTCATATATGGGGATGCCAATTGGAGTAGGCAATAACATGTACTTTTGTTGGCCTTGGCTCTGCACCCTGACACCTAGTTATGTCTTTAATTTGTTTTCTCCCATGGCTCTTGATACACACAATCTATTCTTCAGTAGATTCTGATATGTTCTTGCAGGTTTTCACACATTTTGTTTGTGCTGAAAACCTTTTCCTACACCCTAGTTTTGAAAATTTCTAATTTTTATGCACTTAGTTTAGATGTTAGTTGTTTTTTCAGGAGTCATCAATGGGAAAGGTTAATGCAATGCAGCCAGCTTGCAGCAATGGGGCATCTGCTGATTCCTTCATGAGCTCTAAAACTGAGCCAAACCTTGGTTTTGCAAAGCAGGCACATTCCACTCTCTCATTTTCTGGGAGTACTGGTGGAGATCATCAAGAGATTCAAGACTGTGGTGCTTCTTCAATGCTTCTCCTGGGTGAACCTCCATGGTGCCCTCCATGTCCTGATAATTCGTTGCCTTCAACTATTAGGAGTAGTGCTGTTTTGCGTTACAAAGAAAAGAAGAAGACACGCCAGTAAGACTTCTCTTTTGTTTGAATAAACCATTCAGGTTTACTGCTACTGTTTATTATGCTCATGTGTGCAGTCCCAAGGAAGAAGAGGGAAAATACGCAAGGAAAAAGACCAAAGTAGGCTATTTTATGTTGGAAATATAAAAAATGTCAGAATGAGAGTTGAAATTGGATAAATAACGAAAATATGTCTTGTTGTGCTGACCGACTCAATTTTTGTGCTCCTATGAGATGACCCTGCATCTTTCTGCTCTGGATATAGTTAACTTTAACTTCCCATGTATCTGTTGTTGCTATTGTCGTCTGATTCCGAAAAGATGGTTTGGTTTCTCATAATTGACTATCATTATGTTGATTGTGTCATTAGATTTGAGAAGAAGGTAAGATATGCCTCTCGCAAGGCAAGGGCTGATGTAAGAAAGCGTGTCAAGGGGCGCTTTGTCAAGGCTGGTGAAGCTTATGATTATGACCCGTTGAGCAAAACAATGAGCTTCTGTAAGTACAGGTTCAATTTGTCATCCTTTTCACGAAATAATGATCAAAGTGGGAAAGAAACTGACTTTTTTTGGGGGGGTGATTGTATAACAGGAGCTACGTTGTCTTAAGTGCATAAAGGTGGAAGTAGAATGCTCTCTCTTTGAAGCACGAATGAAATTCAAGATGAGTAACAGTTTCTCCATCAGCTGAAAGGATGAACGGATCGTGACATGATCCGATGATAAATGTATATTGACAACCTAAACACCGTGCTTTATCCGATGAAAGCAAGTTTGCATGCCCAATCTTCTGTACCAGGGAAGAAAAAAGGAACTCTGATCGGTTTTCTCAGCTGGAGCCGTGATGAGTATTCATTATCTAAACTGTCTGACATTTTTTGTTCGTGAATCTGTCACATCTGTAAACCGTGAATCCCTTGATGTATGATCGGTTGCCAAATTCAGTGGCCAGGTCTGATTTGTAAGTTTCTTGTTATAATTAATACCTCTTTTATTGACATGTATAGTAGATCATGGCTTGGGTAGGTAGGAAGGCAAGAAGCTTGCAATTATGTAGTTTTTGCTTTGTTACTCGGCCGGCATGTACATCTTATATCCTTTTGCTGGAGTTTGGATTGGAGACACTATCTGGGAAATCTTGTAGCAGTTCAACATTGAACTTTTTTGTTCCTGTGACTTCCTTGAAAAGCAGCTTGATTGTAAATATACTTGTATTTATGTTAACTTGGTATTACTTACAGACTGAAGGCTGGCATTGCTGTTTGTATTCTTGTGTAGGAAAGATCAGTACCAATCCACCGGTGGAACAAAAACATTTCCAATTTTTACATCTTCCATTTCCAAAACCCGGCTCTAGTAATAACCTTGAGCACGGAGTCAAAATTTGGGTACAATTTCACGTTTCTAGTCCTATCAAAATATCAGGACGGGTTTGTAGGACCTGATAATGGAGGTTCAGATGTACTGCATTTCTTTGTGCTTCTGAGATGTTTTTAAACCTCAAAACAGTTCCACGATCGCAAATATATGATTCAATCCGTGCATCATCCTTGCAGAAACTTGTATGTGCCCTAATTTCCTTCTTGATTTTTCTTGCGTTGGACTTGGATGCATTAAATTGAGTAAGCTGCTCAGTGTGAACCCTAAAATCCAGTGATCCGACCTTGTAGAGAGAAACTCTACGACCAGGGAAAAAAATTGGAGCCAAACTATTTATTAAAATAATTGCTATATAGATCTGGTAAGTCACGAATGGAATGCGCCAGGAGGTGGACAGTGATCCGACCACGAAGACAGAAATTCTAGGCCAGGGAAAAAATTTGGAGCCAAACTATTGATTAAATTACTTGAAAAATCTATCCAGTATGACAAAGTACTCGTTACAAAACTTTGGCATCAAGGAGAGAGTAACGAACAACAAAGCACCCAGCTCTTGTTGGTGTTCCACACGTCAGTCATCATCGGATGAACTATCTGATGACATCCTTCCAACATCATCTTCCACCGTTGTATCCTGGTTGCACATTGCGCATAGAGTTTATTAGGGTGAAAATTTAACCTCAGCCAATGATGAGAGAGAGAGAGAGAGAGTAGCAAATAGCGAGAATGTGTAAACGCGAATGGCAAATTTAAACCTGCATCTTATCCCAATCCTTTAACTTGGGATTTGTTAGCATGTAACCATCACCCAGGGGAGCCCAGGCAGGACCTTCACCGTCAACCGTGCCTCTGGATGTACCAGCCTGCACATCATTAAAAAATCAACTTATTGGAACATATTGGAATCAACAAGACACTAGCAAAAGGAGAAGTGAACCCCACGATCCCAGCTCCCAGTGGTTAATTGCAACATTTTATTCATAATTCCTCGGAAAAAAAAGAAACCATAAAGGGGTCCAGCAGAGTGGTACACAGAGAGAGAGAGAGAGAGAGAGAGAGAGAGAGAGAGAGAGAGAGAGAATCAACGGTAGCGAGGGTTACAGCTGTTTGTGATGGTGTCTTGCCCAACTCTGAAAAGAAGGCTTCTTTCCTCCGCGTTCTTATTGCTGGCAAGTCCAAGACAAGTAAGAGTCACAGAAAGAACTAAGTCATGGCAGAAACTCAAGGGGGGATCATTTAAACAATGGAAAACAGAGTGAACAATAAATCTCAGTGATAATGTCAATCAAGGGTTGATATCAATTCATGACAGATTCAATTTATTTTTTGTTTTCTTTATCTAGAGGATGGACCAAGAAGCATAGCAACTGGCTTAGTATCAGCAATGATAAGGAAGATTAATCTTCTAAGCATAGGCCAATCCTAGTGCAAGGGATGCAAATGGGTCTAGATTGGGTTTTGGGCCAACTTCAGAAATTACAGTTACCAATGGTATTCTTCTCCAAGAGGCAGCTACATGTTCACAAAGAATCAGGTACTACCAAATACCTAAGTATCAGTAAGTAGTTACATTTCCTAGGCAGAGCAAAACACAGATTATAGCTATCAAGTTTTAGATTCTCAGCTTCCATACCAATTATAGTCCACATGCTCATACAATTCAAAGGACACATTTTGGGAAAGTAAGATAACACATGAGGACTAGCGGATTACATAGATATGCAGTGGTAAGCTCTATTGGTTTTTGACGACCGGAGGAGGAGAGAGAGTGATACCTGATCGTCTCCGGGAGCTGTTCAATGAAAAAAAAGTTGGGGATTTTGGCAAAGTTGTGAAATCCGTTCCGTACCGACCGGTACATACCCGTACTGGTACTTAAACGGAACACTAAGACTCAAGATTTGTTCCGGTTGAAATACCGGCCTATTTCGGCCAATACTGAATGTAGTGGACGATACCGGTCTGTTTAAGACATTTTGCGGTGTTTCGGACAATATAAAATTACCTTCTCTCTCTCTCTCTCTCTCTCTCTCTCTCTCTCTCTCTCTCTTTTTTAATGACACAAGTTGTGGGCTCTAAACTAATTAAAAGAAACTTATGGGCTTATATATGATTTTCTTCAATTAAGATCATGATGGAATCCTGATCTGTTTCATAACTTTGTTTTGAGTCTTTTTTGGATAATTTTTTGCTACTATTTATTTCACGGAAATGGTCTTGCAACCTGGTAGATATATAAAATATTAATTGCGGTAAATTCGGAACGGTACTGAGATATAGCCCGATACCGGTACGTACCATTCCAATAGTGAAAACGGTACACTGATCGGTACGGAATTGACAATTTGGATTTTGGGGGTGGTTGTGATTCTCATCGATTACTAAGGGCTGACGCATACTTTTACGAAGGGATGAGAAAAAATCAAAGGTAGAAAGATTGCCATGGGTTGACCTCGGTGATTGAAGCTTGGCCCGCCCAAAAGCCCACCCCGCAAGCCTAACCGATTATCCGGTCTGCCAACCTGCTATCTAGCCCGCAAAATTACATAATAAATGTCCATACTTTTTAACTTTCCAATGTTTTCATTTGGCAAATATTCTTCTTTTTGGAATTATTCCGTACCTCACGATAACAGGCCGATTCGATGCCGGAATGAGTTTTGGGTTGATTATTCACCCAGCTACCTTTCCTCACATCAAATCGGACCGTAAGATTAAAGGGAGGGGAAAAAGAAAAAAAAGTGATTGTGAATAGCATAGACTAACCTATTTTACAGAATATCACTTTTTTGGGAAAATGAGGGATCCCTTACGGCTTTATGGTGCGAGACTCTCCTTTTCCGATGGAATTGCGACGATCTGAGCCACTCAAAGTGTGCAGAACGTGATTTTAAGGGTACTTTAGAGAAATCAGCAAAAAAAATGATCAGGAAGGGCTTAATCCGAGCAGTTTTTTACTGAACCGTTCAATAAAAAACTGTTTAGATGAAGCTCTTTCCAATCATTTTTTTGCTGATTTCTTAGTAATACCCTTAAAATCATGTTCTGATCACTTTGAATGGCTCGGATCGTTGCAATTCAATCGGGAAAGGAGAGTCCCGCACGGTAGCACCTTACGCGATCCCTCATTGGATCCGGACTATATATGTATGTATATATATATATATATATATCGGGACAGTTCCGCGGACAACTATTTAAACACCTAAGATAACACATGAGGACTAGCGGATTACATAGATATGCAGTGGTAAGCTCTATTGGTTTTTGACGACCGGAGGAGGAGAGAGAGTGATACCTGATCGTCTCCGGGAGCTGTTCAATGAAAAAAAAGTTGGGGATTTTGGCAAAGTTGTGAAATCCGTTCCGTACCGACCGGTACGTACCCGTACTGGTACTTAAACGGAACACAAAGACTCAAGATTTGTTCCGGTTGAAATACCAGCCTATTCCGGCCAATACTGAATGTACTAGACGATACCGGTTTGTTTCAGACATTTGCGATGTTCCAGACAGTATAAAATTACCTTCTCTCTCTTTTTTTTTTAATGACATAAGTTGTGGGCTCTAAACTAATTAAAAGAAACTTATGGGCTTATATATGATTTTCTTCGATTAAGATCACGATGGAATCCTGATTTGTTTCATAACTTTGTTTTGAGTCTTTTTTGGATAATTTTTTGCTGCTGTTTGTTTCACGGAAATGGTCTTGCAACCTGGTAGATATATTAAATATATATAAAAAATTAATTACGGTAAATCTGGAACGGTACTGAGATACAGCCCGGTACCGGTACCTATCATTTCAGTAGTGAAAACGGTACGCTGACCGGTACAGAATTGACCATTTGGATTTTGGGGGTGGTTGTGATTCTCATCGATTACTAAGGGCTGACGCGTACTTTTACAAAGGGATGAGAAAAAATCAAGGTAGAAAGATTGCTATGGGTTGGGCTTAGACTGCTTAGTGATTGAAGCTTGGCCCGCCCAAAAGCCCACCCCGCAAGCCCAACCGATTATCTGGTCCGCCAACCTATTCCCGCAAATTAATAAAATCAAGTTTTATTTCCAGGTTTCTTGAAATTCTTCTTTTTGGAATTATTCCTTACCTCACAATAAGAGCCCGATTCGATGCCGGAATGAGTTTTGGGTTGATTATTCACTCAGCTACCTTTCCTCGCATCCAATCGGACCGTAAGATTAAAGGGAGGGAAAAAAAAAAAAAGTGATTGTGAATAGCATAGACTAACCCATTTTACAAAATATCATTTTTTGGGAAAATGAGGGATCCCTTACTGCCTTATGGTGCGAGACTCCTCTTTTCCGATTGAATTGCGACGATCCGAGCCACTCAAAGTGTGCAGAGCGTGATTTTAAGGGTACCCGCGAGAAATCAGCAAAAAAAAAATGATCGGGAAGGGCTTAATCCGAGCAGTTTTTTACTGAACCGTTCAATAAAAAACTATTCAGATGAAGCCCTTCCTGATTATTTTTTTTGCTGATTTCTTGCAAGTATTCTTAAAATCATGTTCTGATCACTTTGAGTGGCTCGGATCGTCGCAATTCAATTGGGAAAGGGGAGTCCCGCACGGTAGCACCTTGCGGGATCCCTCATTGGATCCGGACTATATATATATGTATGTATATATGAATGTTTGTCTGTTTTTTCCTCAACCTTTGTTTTTTACTTAGTTGGAATGCGTACACCAATAGTTGTATGTGATAAAAACAAATTAAGCTGACAGTTTCAACAAACCTATAAATGTGGCTTTTGTGTTAATTAATTAATGACGTTTGTCTTTACTTAAAAATGCATTACGAAAGTTATATGCAAATTAATTAACAACGTACAAATGACAGTTTCCACCAACCCACAAGTTTTAATTTAGTTGGATAATGTTAAATTAATCACAGTGAAAGAATCAGACATGCCTTTAGTGGTGTTATGATCAGTTTGACAGTACGTAGTTCTACTTTTAGAGGGTGCATATCTGTGACAGTATGTATATATATTTTAAAAGTATGAGGTTGGGTATCTCATGCAAATGCATCTTCAGTTGAAAAAAAGCACAGTTCAAGAGCCACCCAAAAAAATACTTCATAATTCCCGATCAAATTTTGATGATTCGAGCCGCTCAATGTGATCAGAACGTGATTTTAAGGATACCAGTGAGAAATCAGCAAAAAAAAATACCGGGAAGGGCTTGATCTGAACAGTTTTTAGCTTAGATTTAATAAACGGTTCAGTTAAAAACTGCTCAAAATAAGCACTTCCCGGTCTCTTTTTTTGCTTATTTCTCATGATCACCCTTAAAATTATATTCTGCACACATTGAACGGTTCAGATCATAAAAACTTGATTGGGAACTATGAAATTGAGATTTTGGGGTTTTTTTGGGTGTTCAGGTGTGTGTGTGTGTGTATGTATATACATACATACATACACACACAGAGAGACTATATCAGTTACTTTTTTCAAAAGAAAAAATCAACAAAATATATAATTTTGATATAATTAAAACTATTAAGTGAGACACAAGGTGAACGACTATACTAATTGAAATCTAATTATTTTTTTTATCAAGATGAAAAAGTAAGTATGATAAAGCCTAGATAAGAATAAACACGGTAAATTACATTATTGAAATTAGAATGGAGGAAAATTAGTATATATCAACGAACAACTCTAGCAAAATAAGAAGATTCGTGTAGGATAAAAATGGCATAAAAAATGAAAAATAATCAGAGTGATGAGTATATCATTATATGAGATGTTTGGCACGTGAAATGCACATGCTCAAAATGGCTAGTCTCTAAGAAAATGACATATATATTGCATATTTACCTAACTTATCCAATGCGATTATGCGTAAGTGAAATCAATATGAGAAATAAAGAGATCTTGTGAAGCTTTTAATCTAAAGGCAACATCTCATAAATAAAGAGATCTTGCGGCTAAAAATATGACATCATGGCAATGCAGCAAGACCCTATTTAACCAAATGCTACGATGTTGTTTTAAAAGTGAATAGCGTAATACTAGTAAAAACAATTTTGCACACCTTTGGGTTTCTAGGCGCACACCTTTGCGTTTCGTTCCCCTGTGGGTTTGGAGCTTTATGGTCACGCCAATGAGCAGGTCACCACGCCTCGTTGTCCATGCACTCTGGCCTTGTCGTGTAGCGAAAAAAACAAAACAAAAAAGAAGAGTAATGTGTTTGGAACGTGAAGTGCACGTGCTCAAAGCAGCTAGTCTTGCCATAAGCTAGCTCTTAACCAACCCTCTCCATTCACAACTTCGATTTGATTGCATGTGATCGGAAAGTGACAAAAACTTAGGTCATTGTTTGGGCTGACATGATGATAAGCACACATTTATCACAGGGAATGACTTCGGTGTCCCCGGTCATTTTAAAGACGCCGTAACTTTTGGCATAACAAAACCATTATAAGTATAACCAAATTCATTACAAGCATAACCAAAACCATTATAAGCATAACCAAAACCATAACAAGGCATAACTTGGTTGGTTATGCCTTGGTTGGTTTTTGGTTATGCCTTGATTGGTTTTTGGTTATGCCTTGGTTATGTCATGTTATGGTTCTATTATACTTCTAATGATTTTTGTTATGCTTGTAAGGGTTTTGTTATGCCAAAAATTACGGTGTCCCTAAAATGACCGGGGACATCATAGCATCAGACCGAGGACACCATAGCATCATCCGTTTGTTTATTATAGAATTTTTTATGTAATATCACGCGTAATGTATGTTTTTGTTGATATCAGGTAATTTAGGATAAAATGTGTCTTTTGACATCCAATTTGGTCCAATCACTTGAGCGCACAAAAATGATGCCGAAGATTTTGACTGTATCTGTCAGCCGTTAGAAAATCAGTCGAGAGCATCGCGGAACAAAGCAGGGCACGGTTGCAAGCCATTGGGGTGTCGGCAGGCATGGCTATCGAAGACTCCACTTACCCGTGAAGGACAGAAATGAAAATATCTACATGCCATAATTAGATAGCTATAATTAATGTACAGAGTAGATATTTTTGTTCTCTTGACCTATCTCTATTATAAAACAGAAGGGTATGGGGACAAGTTGTTAGAACGGCTCAGATTCATTTGATCCAAAGGCTGTAGTGCATCCTCCCACTTTCCGGTTAAGTGCCCATGATTTTCACCTAAATTACGCAATTGTCATCTCCTTCCAACAAGAATGCGTAGTGCCGTAGGCACGGGCTAGCACTAGTATATATATAAAAGACAAACCAAGATGGTCAGAGGGGAAAAACTCGGCAGAAGGGGCCAGGGGGGAAGGAAAAGAAAGAGCTGAGCGCCAAGGCAGGAGCAGAGGCTTTGCCTCTCTTCCGAAAAATCTGTAACTATGCTCTTCTAGCTGTTTTATTCCTGGATTATAGATGAAATCCTGGCCAAGTAATTTTAATTATTGTATTTTATTTTTGGTTTCTTTCCGTTTGCTCAATTAATTGTACGGCTATGCTAAATGATTTTCTTGAGTATCTAAGATCGGGTGTTTGTTGTTTTGACGAACTCGAACACTACGCCGTACAATAATTTTTCTTAGAATGTATAGTTGAGAAATGATATAGTCTATACTTGAGAGGACGGGTCGTGCTTGGGCAATTTTAGTGTAGTGTAGAATTGAAGGCGATTATTGACAGATCGTTCTTAGATTACGCAGCAAATAGTGGAGGCCGATTAGTGACAGGTTGTGCTTAGATTATTTCGAGTCTTTGACGATTCGTGCCTTTCTTGATATGCTATGTCGATGACAAATTACATTTATCCTCTTGACAATTTTAGTGGGGTTAATCGCTACCACGGATCACAGTTGAATGGATGGATTAAGACCTTAAACTAATACAATACTAATGGATGGATTAAGACCTTAAACTAATACATGAAGACCTTAACTAATACAATATTAATGGATGGATTAAGACCTTAAATTAACTAATACAATACTAATGGATGGATTAAGACCTTAAACTAATACATGAAGACCTTAACTAATACAATACTAATGGATGGATTAAGACCTTAAAATAATACAATACTAATGTTACAAATCCAGGGTGGAACTGAGATTCCAAGACCCTTTTCTATTTCTTATCTTTATCCTCCATTTTATTTTTTATTATTTTAATTTATGCATTTCATATTTTAAAAATCCAAAATCATCTATCTTTTGCTCGGACTAAAGTAGAAATTAATTTTGGCGATTGACACACTTATTTCCTTGTGGATCAACTCGCACTTCCTTGCCATACTATGCAAATCTTTAGTTGTAGTCCGGTTAATGAAAATAAATAATTGAATTTGACAGCCGTTCGGTAAACTTCAACGACTACCGAATGGGCGCATCACATGAATTTTGTATGTGCGCAACGCAAATCGAGTAACTAGATTTTGAATTTCGTGAGCCCACACGCCAAGCTAAAAAAATTGAGAAGATAATGTCATGCGGGATAAAAGATTGAGAAGATATTTTGAGAGAGATATTTTAGACATAAATGAAAGAAAAGCAATGGGGGTTATTAAAGGGGAGAGGAAGAGATGATATAAAGCAAGCATGGTTAGGAAAGTGGTAAACCAACCAAGCTTAAGTTTAGCCGATAACATCTTTGTGGGAGAGATTATGCAGTATCCATGGGTAGTATGTGGCCTCTCTGACCACACATCGGCGCAAGATTCATAAACTTAGGCTTAAAGGCCCCGCACCAATATACGGTAGTGCAAGAGCTGGAGCACCACATGGTGGTGCGACAAAAGGACTGAATATGTTTCCCTTCATGGGGCCAAGGGCTAAGCTCCTAATCTACCCACTTCATTCACCACTTTGATTGCATGTGATTGGAGAGTGACAAACTTAAGTCGTCGTTTGGGTTGACACGAATTTTGTACTTGCACAGTGCGTTTTGAGTGAATTTTGTGAGCTGACACGCCAAGCTAAAAACTTGAGAAGATTTGACACGATGAGAAAAAAAAATTGAGAAGTTAGAGCGTGTGTGAGAGAGAGGGGATCCAAAACGATAAATTAAACATAAATGAAAGAAAATTAATGGGGGTATGTTATTGAAGGGGAGGAGGAGAGATGATATAAAGCAACCCTAGTGAAGAAATCCACCCTCAAGTTAGCCAGTAACATCTTTGTGGGAGAGAGTATTCAGTGCCCCTAGGGCACTATATGAGACCCTGCCAAATGGTGTCCCCGAAACCTCCTTCACCACAAGTTGATGTGAGGTTCATAAACTTAGTCTTAAGGCCCTGCACCAAAATGTGGTAGTGCAAGAGCTGAGCACCACCTGCGACAAGGGGACTGAATAAGTTTCCCTTTGTGGGGCCAAGGGCTAAGCTCCTAACCTACCCTCTTCATTCACCACTTTGATTTGATTGCATGTGATTGGAGAGTGACAAAAACTTAAGTCGTCGATCGGGCTGACACAAATTTTGTACGTACACAGTGCATATTAAGTGAATTTTGTAAGCTGACACGCCAAGCTAAAAACTTGAAAAGATTTGACACAATAGGAAAAAAGATTGAGAATTCAATGTGTGGGTGAGAAAGGGGGGATCCAAAACAATAAATTAAACATAAATGAAAGAAAAGCAATGGGGATACGTTATTGAAGGGGGATGAGGAGAGATATAAAGCAACCATAGTCAGGAAATTAGTAACCTAACCATGCTCAAGTTAGCCGATAACATCTTTGTGGGAGAGAGTATTGTATTCAGTGCCTCTAGGGCACTACATGGGACTCTGCCAAATGGTGTCCCGGAAACCTTTCTCACCACACGTTGATGTGAGATTCATAAACTTTGTCTTAAGGTCCCGGACCAATATGTGGTCATTAAAAGTCGTGCACCAAACCAAATTTCGATTTACCCAAAAAAAAGAAGAAGAAGAAGTTGGATCACCACATGGTGGCGCGGCAGAAGGACTGAATAATTTTCCCTTTGGGGGGCCAGGGCTGTGTATAAATACGCAAGTTGGGTGGTAAAGAAAGGCCATCACAATCACCATTGTCTTCTTCCTTAAACAAGACTCTGCTCTAAAATCTTACCCATTTTAGGATTAAGCCAATACTTATATACCAAATCTATATATATATTTCCATATAGCTCAAACTTCGAAGCTCCACCCTGTAAGTTTCTATCCCATTTAAGTATCATTTTGTTGATTTCAATAAGTTTTCAGTGGTTCAAATTTGTGGTCCATTTTTTAAGTAGGGTTCTTTTTTTCAGGTGACAAAAAAATGTTATATTCCATTATGCGCTTTGTTTTCTTTTATTGCTTATGGTCATAATCTATATATAATTTATTTGGTCTCCCATGTTTAGTGGGCTTATTGAATCTTAGATCTCTTCATGTCATTTTATTTTTCCGTTTGATGTGATGTAATGAAATTTGGGTAATTGGATCTCATGTGTGAGAGTTATGCGATATCCAATTAATTACTATTATGCATATCTTCGTGTACTGCCAATATTTCTCTTTAATTAATTACTTAATTTTTCTCCCCATATATACAGCTAATTTATGGAGTAAACTCTTTTTGGATCAAATTAAAAGTTAATGTGGAGGAGTTAGAGCAAATCCAATTGGGGATGGATATATAGTTATTTTCCATTCCTAGATGCAGAAAACAATGCTCCAATGGGGATGGAAAATGGCAAAGATGGAAAAGGGATTTGTATATTTTCATCCCCAAATAAATATAGCTATCCTTGTCATCTCACCCAAATCCAACTACCATCTACCAGAAAGTTCGTTAAAGTTACCTGATAGTCGCTGAAAAATTGCCGGAAAGTTTGAAACCTGTCGGAAATATGAAACACAGGTCCCAAACTTGCACCGCTCAACCTTGCTGGAGCATACCGATGGTGAGAATGAGGAACGAGAGAGGGATCGCTGTCGGAACGTTCAATTTAGAAAATTAGGGTTTCGCATGATTTGGGAGAGGGTTTCACACGGTGTGTGTGTGTGTGTGTGTGTGAGTGAGAGAGAGAGAGAGAGAGAGAGAGAGAGAGAGAGAGAGAGAGAGAGAGAGTAAAGTTGACAAAATCAGGTGGAGGGAAAGTTAGTTAACATTTAGGACTCTTTGGTTCTATTTTAGAACTCACCATTGAAGAAAGGTGAGTCTTATTTTACAGCCAACTAGCTTTTAACAACTTTCCCCATTGCAGATGCATGCTCTATTGTGTGGGAGGAGATAGCAGTTTTAACCCAAACCCATCACGTTATTTGTTGTTGCCTTTCACCATAAACGAAATAAAATCCTTTGCGAAAATTCCTTTTCTGCATAGGTCTTGTGAATTTAATACCATACTGTGATCCAATATTGATTAATATCATGGTTTAATAATATGATATGATTTGCATGCACTCTTTTTGTTTCGCTCATCAGTCCTCTTGATCGCTTTGGAAGTGTTTTTTCAAGAAAATTATTATCACACACACACATATATATATATATATATATATATATATATATATCACGAGAGTTACAATGACTAGACACCACATCAATCAAATGCATGCACCGGTAGTTTTCGATAGGAAAATTCTGAAAGACAAAACAAAAAGATTTAGCCTTGGGTTAGCATTGTCATTGAATTTCTCCTCAAAATGGCATCACTGGTAACTAGATCCACATATAGTTGGGCATTGTTCCACTTCATTCTGCGTTCTTATAAACTTATTTTCATATTTTTTTCCTTTTCGGCACTTTTTGTTTAGCCTTTCGTTGTAATTTTTGGGGTTAATCGTCCGTTTCAACAGGACGAATCGAAAAGGTATAAAAATATGGACCAATGTTGAAAAAATTCAAATAAGATGACACTTTAGGCAAATAAAACGATTGTTTGATACTTTTTTCGTCTTTCGTAAACTTTTTTTTGTTGCTTTTTGTCTTGTCGATACGGATGATTATTCCAAAAAATATGACGAGAATCTAACAAAAATTCAGAAAAGACACAAAACGGAGAAGAAAAAGAAAAAGTTCACAAGAAGAAGCATCTTTTTTCTTTTCTTTTCGGGACCTCTGTTTAGCTTTCCATATGAATATCGTGGGAGATTACAGAAACGTGAATTTTACTGTCATTTTTGCTTTTCTGACTAGGAAACTAAAGGGAAAAGAGAACACCCAAAAGCATATGTTTTTGGTTCATGTAAAAGCAGGCAGGTACTTGGAAGCGGAATCCTCACTTCTTCTTTTTTGGGTTTGACGGTCAGGGTGTCCGGGCTAGTGTACACACACCTCAACTAATCCTCTCACCGGTTCAGTCAAAGGCAGGCCATCTACGCCTGAACAAGAGAATTCACAAGAAATTACTTTCTTCAAATGAATTTTTCAAATGGTCTTGCTAACTTCCGCCCAATAGGCAAAGAATAATAAGTGTATATAATGACAAATAAGTTCGCATATCAATACATATTCATGGATATCAGTACGCTTTCTTCGAATATCGATACACTTTCTACTCATTATCTCTATCTCCTAATGGGCGGAAGTTAGCATTTCCCTTTTTTTCAAATGCCAATTTCGGTGAACATTATTACACTGTTTTCATAGGGGTGTCTTCAAAGTTTATTCTTCTTTGATCTTTTTGTAGATTTTGTCCTTGCATCTCTCCATCTTAGTCTTTGCATCATTTTGGATTGAGAGTTGGCAACTTCTTTCATTTCTTGTGCTTAGGTTCCGAGCCAAACATGGGTGTCTGCATGGATCCAACTCCAGCTGATGGAGGAATTCTACTCCTAATCGCGGTATGCATACTCAAAACCATCCTCTGTGTCAGAAACATCCTCCTTGCCCCCCTCCATCTTGCAGGCATCCGCATCGCACGGTTGGAAGAAGAACACGTCGAAAACCCTTGGGATTGGCACAGTCGCCACGGGTCGCGTTCCATGGAGTTGATCCTGAACCAGACCCCGGTGGTCAGGTTCCACAACTGCCGTGGGGGCCAACATCCGCCTGAACAGGAGTGCATTGTTTGCCTCACCGAGTTTGCACCGGATGCTGAGGTGGATTGCCTTCGTTGCGGCCATGTTTTTCACAGGATGTGCTTGGAGAAGTGGTTGAAGTCTCGGAAACTCACCTGCCCTCTTTGTAGGACGTACATGGTGCCCCGGGAGGAGGAAGACTCTGCCCCTATGTGAGTTGTGCGCGATCATATCGTCAAATTGTATCGTTAGCATAGGGGGTATGGAAAAAAGGGTTTCAACTTCTAAGTTTCTATGTTATAGTAGTCTGTTTTTGCTGTCACTTTAGATGGATGGCAGAACAGAACAGATGTAGTAGCTGTTTCTCAGCTCTGTGTTTTTGAACTTGTAGCAGTCTGGAAAACCAGATGAATCTGGAGTCAAATAAAACCTATAGTTTGGTTCCAAATGCTACACTTTGATTTAGCTATGTACAAATTTTCATAATCCAGTTGTGGTCAGTGCAAAGAGAGGATATGGAAATATAGTTCTTTGGCTACAAACAGCAAAGGAATCTCCAGGATATATAGCAACCTTATGCACGTTTCTTCGCGAAATATGAACCGATTTTATTGTTATTCAACAAGAATAGGCAATTGCACCAAAGTCAATATCCCGAATCGTAAATAGTGTCAAATTATGAACAGTAAGAGTGAGCAATTTTAGATCAAGGTCTCAAATATTAGCAGAAACAAGTACAATCACTAGAGGTCAATGTTTAATTTTGCGTTTTCATAGCACAGAGTTTGTGGTTGTCCGGTGGAGGAATGAAGCTTATTAGGCATGGAGTTGGTCGCACATTCTGGACGGTTTGGGCTCAAACTCCGAGAGTTTGGAGCTGATCATGGAGAGTTTAGAGCCGACGGATGAGCTGCGGGTAAAGCTTGGGTTCCTGTGGTAGCGGCAGCGAAAGGATCCAGCGTGGGTGGTTGGTGAGCAGAGGCAGTTTTGTTTGACACTTGATGACTTCTGTAGAGCCCTGGGAGATGGTGGTGGTGAAGATAATGCTGTTGAGCTCTTCACCTCCTCTAGTGTTGTGTTTGGCAGCACAGATGTCCCTTGTTGCTTCCTTGGAGTTTGATCCATCCTTGCTCTGCATTTACCAGGGGAGGCAAATTTAGTTTAGAAATTGACTGATCCCGTTCCGCTAAGGTTTTTATTTTTTAAGTACTTATTTTTTGCTTTACGAGACAGATCATTTTCTCATAATACATCACCTTCAATTCAAGTGACAAACACAGGAACCTTAGCGAAAAATAAAGAAGAATAATTGTTGAAGGTGGTTCATGATTCGTGACGGAGCCACTCTATGGCCACTGGGGGCACCCGCCCCCACTGCACCCTTTTTTTTTTTTTTTGAAGAAATTGGTAGTTTGAGTTTATCCAATATTTAAAACAAGGCACATGTTATTAGATTAAATACTTGTTAAAATGCAAATGACTTGTTTGAATTGTTACACAAATAAGCTCTACAAAATCAATGTCTGCAATCACATCAAAGTAAATATTCGGTGAATTTATTGAAGAGTAAGTAATTTTCACCCAGTATAGACAGTGAATAATACGCACATGTTCACCTAGTATTTAGGTGTGTGGGTGAATAAAATAGTACTCCAAAACTTGAAAACTCTCCTTTGTAACATGATGTAACAACCAACACAAAAATCACACCGCGTCACCAACAACCATCAAGTCATTGGTCGGTGGGATGTCATGAGTTGGCTATCGTCAGAGATTTTGTTCTTATAATGCCCCCAATGATGTATATTCCTGACTACGCCACTCAATCATGAAATCCAGTTGCCAGTAATGATATGGTTGAAACTCGCTTGTGATTCTGCTGATCAAATGGAGATTTCCTGTCGGCAAATCAACAGCTCAAAATGCAGAGATCGCAATCAAACGTGTGGTGAAGTAATTACTAAAACAAAGGCAATCCTGTCAAAAAAGAAGTGGTAAAGATGTTTCTTTTCTGCACCATAGGATATGTTTGTTCTGCCTTAAATTTCTCCACCAAAGCCTACCAAAACATCTTTGGGTGCACACCAAAACAAAAGAAAGAAAAAAAAAAAAAAAACTAACCCCCAAGGGTCGGCCTAGTGATCAAGACCTGGAACATATGGATTTGAGCCCTCCTAAAATTTTGGGATTCAAAACCTCTTTGGTACTATCAATTCCTTTAAATTGCTCGTCTATCTGCACCCCTTGCAGTACTCCCAAGGAGAAGGACATGGGCTCGGACACAAAGGTCCCACAATCGGTCTTTTAAGTACGAAATCTTGCTTTCGGCTTCAAAAGGAATGAAGGGGGTCATCTAACTAAGAATACTACCATGTATTGTAATTGATTTTGGTGAATCGACGATATTTCTGTTGTTGATCACAGGCATCAAATTAATGTTCCATAACATGAAAACTCGAATGCCGTCAAGAATGCCCGTAAATAATATACGCGAGCGAAGCGAACCATTAGAAACGCTTATTGTAATGCAAATGAGTCTGCAGGGTTGATTTCATTTTGTCAATATTCTTGCAAAGACGTACAGGAAGAATCAGCAAGAAACACAAGAACGAAATAGACGCAAAAATTTGTACCACATCAGAATTTATATGGTTTGGCGTTGATATAGATTGATGGCCATTACCTGTTGTGTCAAATATTTACCCGACGACTCTGGCTTCGAATTGGCTCATCAAAATCTTGATGGAGAGAGAGAGAGAGAGAGAGAGAGAGAGGGAGGGAGGGAGGGAGAGGAAACTGTTTTGGGATTGCACGGTTTGTTAGGAACTTGAATTTTGATTTATAGAACCAAGCCCACTATTTTTACTCGGTCCAAGTTTGATTTTAACAAACTTACCCGCGAGTTTTAGAAATAATAAACCTAAAAATAGTACATGTGCCCTTCGCAAAGGGTGGAGCCGCCACAGTCGCCACTAAATAACTCTTTCCTAAGGAGGTAATCCGAAAATTAATCGTCCTTGTAGACCACCATCACCACACCTCCAACAATTCTTAGAGCCACCACGAGATGATTTACCCATGAACTTCTCGCTCCATACCACTCCAAACTCTAAGGATCTACAATGATGATATGAATCGTTCACCTTATAGGTCCTACAGTGTAGAATTTATGTATATAAAATCAGCTTAATCAAATATGTATCGGCGCACGAAGAAGTTGCATTTTGTTTTATAAAATGGACGATTTAACTTTGAAACTATATTCATTGCCCCTTTATCAAAACGAAACATAGATCGCTTACATGCTTACTAATAACCAATCAAGCTGATTTATTGGCATAAAAAGTTCTTCTCTGTGAGATCTATGAGATTAAGAATTTGAATGATCGTTGCAGGCCTTGAGATTCAGAATTCGAATGATAGTTGTAGCCTTTCGATGGGTGATCACCTACAGTTAAAATGGGCCAGGTAGCAGATAAGCAAACAGGTAGTACCATTTTGGAACCTGTTAGTATCCATGCAAGGATTTCACAGAAGGCCTGTTATGGTATGCACTGCAATTATTGTGAGACAACCAGAAAGACAAGGCATATGGTGTATAAAAACCACAAACTACTTTTATTACCAGAAGAAGAAAAAATATGACAAAGCACCAATGGATATGATCGAGATTGATCTGAATCCAAGACGACGAGGAGAGTCAGGAGACCAAACGAGTGATCGATAACAATATTATTACAACAAATTCCATCATTATGTAATCTAATATTAATGGGTACAGAAGAGTCCGAGCAAAAAGAAAACCGAAAGCTGCAGTTACTTTAACACAAGACCAAATAATAGAACAACAAACTGTTATTCTCTCTAGAAGTACAGGACACATGGGAATGCTACTTAAAAGTGCAAACTACAAATTAAGATCAAAATTCCCGAAAAGCAAACGAACAATACCTAAAGATACACGTGGAGATTCTGAAATGTAGCACCACGTAGAATGATTCAAGTCTTGGAAGAATAAGGATTAGCTGGAGGCCGAGCTGCAGGAGTTAACTCCATCCTTGCAATCTCTAGTGAGATCATTGAAAGTCTCAACCTGCTTTTTCCCCCTGATGAACACTTCTGTATCAACAGAGCTCCTCATGTACCCATCAAATTCAACCGCAACCCCATTGTTAAGTTTCATAGTATCACCGTACCATTCACTGTTCTGATCCCATAAGTCCTTATATTCATCAAGGAAATGAGTGGAATACTTGTCTTTCAAAGGGTCAAAGAAGGACGTGTCCGCCTCATCTGTTGCAATGTAAAGGTTCCTTCCATCGTCAATCTTACTAGACAACGTTGAAAGAAGAGCTCCAGGAGAGGTATCTGCATCAAGATTAGGCCACAGCTCCTTGTTCTTCGCTTTCTCTCCTCTCACGATGTGAACAGAGTCAAAATCCCAATTCAACCTAGACGCAATTGCAGAAACTATGTCCATCAACCGCTTAGACTTCCATACCAGATGCCAAGGCCTTTGCACAACTGATTCCGTCTCCCCTTCGCATACCCTGTACCAGTAATTATCCGGCTCAACAGTACCAAACTTCCTCATAATCAAAGTATCCTTAACCCCGGCTAGCTTCATCGGAGTGACCCTAAAGTCCTCCACAAGATGGAGGCTCAACCCATCTTTCTGGTGCCATTTAGTCCAATCGGTCCAAAATTGAACATGGTCCAAAACGGAAGCTGACTCTTTCAAATGCTCAAAGTCAAAATAAAACCTGAAATCTTTCCCTTCTTCATCTTGCTGTGATGACGTATGAATTGAGGACAAACAAAGACTCAATTCCATAACAAGTGTCCTATTCAAGTACTGGGCTTCACCTAAAGCACACATGAAACTCCACAGGTACTGTTGCATGCTCTTGCATCTATCGCCACCTCCCTGATAAACCAAGTACCTACCCTGGCTAAATGAATGCTCTGATTCAACCACAGGTAGTGAGTCGTTTACAGTTTCTCCAACTTCAGGCAGAGCAACAGGCTGCAGTTCTTGCGTTGGAGGCTTCTTCTCAAACTCTCCTTTGTGATTCTTCTTCCTCTTTCTGGCATTACCACCAGAATGGTATTCCCCTATGCGAACAACACTAAAAGTGCAATTCTCAGATCTGGAAATCTCAAAGCTCCGGTAGTCCTTATAAAATGCCGCCGCCTTTCCTTCCTTGGGTCTAAACCTCCATGCCATGTGGCAAGAGGTTTCATCCGATCCACGAACAGGTTTACCGAACCGGTAGAAGTGAATGTCCTTAAAGTGTTCTATGGCAGCCTTCATCATCACATGGAACACCTCCTGGTCCGTGCAGTCGATTGGCTTACCAACTTCAGCCTCGCATTCAAGACTAGTGGTGGTGACAGGCGTCGCATCCTCAACAACATCTGTAACATTTATGAAAGTGGCAAATGCTGTCTGATTTGCAGCCATGAAGTCCTCTCCAGTCTTGACAACTGTGTCATCAGACTTAAAAGTGGCATTTGACGTCGATGTGAGGAATGTTGTGATTTTTGTGGAAGGATGAAACAAAGGGTCCTCAGGTTCATAAGTCGCGGCAATAATAGTGAAAATCAAGACCCCTAGTACGAAAATTGTGAAACCAAGGTTCCTAATCCGTGCAAGAGCATTTTGGCCGAGCTGCTCCGGTCGGAAGCCGCCGCTTTGCAATAGTGGATTCCGACCAACCATTGTCGAAAACTTCAAGAAAACCCTACACCCCACCAAGAATAAATGCAATTGAACAAATAAGCAAATACTCAAAGGGAAAAATTAAATAATTCTAAGAGTAATAGGCCGAATGATGTCCAAATATTCAATTTATGAAAAAGAAACAAGTAATAGGTTGGCCATGGGATTCAATGTATCGTGACAAAATACAAGGCAGAATCAAACCAAACTAAGTCTTTTGTCACTATTAATTAGGCTCCGCTACGATATTATCGGCAATTCGGCATTTGGCTCTGTCAAGGGCCATATATAAATCGAAAAGCACACCTCCATCTTTTTGCTATGTCAGGACCCCTCCAACCTTGATTCCTACCAGGGCCCAAAACATTGGCCCGAACCGTTCATTTCGTAGACATAGCACAAATCTATTTGATTGGCCATCGATAGGAAAGGAACAACTCATATTTTGTTGGACAGGAAACTAAATTCTTTAAACTTAAACCGTCCATTTGATAAAATAAAATATGATTTCATGTGTCTATTAACGTTTAATCAAGCTGATTTACTACAGGGATATTCATTGCGACAACGAAATAAACAGTTGGGAATGCATAACTCATTAGTATAAGGTATCTTAGATGTAAACATCTTAGAATGACTATTTTAATCTTTAAGAAGAATGAGGGAAAAAGGGTTAACAGGCTCCGAATCAGAATAAATACCAATAGTGACAAATTTTGCATGGGATTAAGGTTTTCCGTGCTTAACGGTATATTATCTTGTCATGCGCCCAGGTATCAACATCGGTACTAAAATCCCAACCGGAGCTGTCTCCAACGGTGTACAGAGTTGCTCTGCATGTTAGAGCAAGGCCAAGGACCAGAAGAATAAATACTAGAAACTGTTTTGCCATTACTCAGGGATCAATGTTTTAGGGCCTGGTGAACCCAAAAAATCAAGTTTGGAGGGATTTTGAGAGATGGGGTCGGGAGGAGCGCTCCCACATAAATTCACTGCACATAACAAAAATTTGGAACAAATGTTCCCAATCATTTGCAATTGTGTTCCGGCTCAGATTCAGCCAGCAAAAATACTTCAAGATAATGGATGCTGGCCCAGCGTTTGGGAACACAAGCCTCACAAAACCTAGGCCCCCCACCACAAATAAGAACACTCTCAAGAAATAATATATGAGAGTTATGTCAGAAACAAAAGGGTCGTTATGTGCAGCGAGAAAGGCAACAAGGTTTAAGAGATTTTGGTAAACAATCAAAGCACACATCAAATCTTTCTATCATTACAGGGATAGATAATCAGAACTTCAAACCTAATAAGGTGTACGTAACATAACGTTTCTTCGATCCTAATACAAGCGAAACCTAAGTCTCTGTCCTAATCAATTAGGGTCCGCTAGGATAATCCATGTTTCACATTTTGCTCTGTTAAGAGCTATCTTTAAACGTGGGACAAGCTCACCTCCATGTTCCATCTCTCAAGACCCCTCCAAACTCGATTTTGTGGGTCCTACCGGGGCCCCCAAAAATTGATCTGAACTATTAATTTCATAGATGTGGCACAAATCTATTTGATCGGTCATCAATAGGAAGCGAACTACATGGAAAATATAAATTTAAACCACAACAGTCCATGAAATAAATTACCATTATTCGCATGTCTATCAATATCCAATCAAGATTGATTTTCTACAGGGACGTTCTTTGCGACATCTAAGAAACGAAGAGTTTGGATCGATGTTGTGGGGTCCGGCACAACCCACAACATCGAGTTTGGAGGGGCCTTGAGGGATGGGGTTTGGAGGTGAGCTGCTCCCATGTAAAAACACAGCACAAAATAGAAACTTTGAAACAAATGTTTCCAATCCAGAACTTAGTCCAGTGGCTCAAGATTCTGCCAGTGGAACCTAGTCCAGAACTTAGTCGCATAATCCTTCAATAGGACCCCCGCGAATTTTGGTAATTTGGGATGTTTTTAAAACAGCACTTTCACCCAGGCACGTACGCGCATTATGTGACCTAGGTTCAGAATAGTGGATTCCGGCCCAATGTTTGGGAACGCCAAAGCACACAAAATCCTAGTCCCCAGCCCTGCAACACAAATATGAACACTCTCGAACAAATAATAACACAATCAAAGCACAAATCAAATCATTCTGCCTCCACAGCGATGGAACATATCAGAAATCCAATCCTAACCATCTCCAATCTTGACCTAAAAGATTGGGACAAAACCCACAACAATCTACCCTTCCCCATTTTGGGTTGTACCCATTTCTTTGCCCAAATCTGGGACAACCCAAATCCTTTCCCCATTTCTCCAACGGCTAGTTAGAGAGAGAGACGTACCAGGTATTATCGTGGCCGAACTGGACACACTACCGCATCAGCAATCACCAGCAAACTGATTTCGAACCCTCACCGATTGAACTTTAAACACATATGCGAACTTCAAACCCACCGATTGAACCTCGTCGTTGACGTCTGAGTCGCCGGCGACCGGGATCTCGCCGTTAAAAGGGCAAAACCGAAGAAATCTTTGTACAAACAAAGAACAAATATTCGATTTCTGACCATAAACGTGGAGAACGAGGGAGAAAGAGAGAGAGAGACGTAGTGGTGTGTGTGTATATATATATATATATATATATGTATATATATATATGGGTAAAATTTGGGTTTGATGGATGGAGATGCGCCTATCCAAAATGTGTTTTCACCCAAAATTTGACTTAAACAAAAAATGGGTGAAGGCTGGAGATGCTCTAATGTGAGCGCAACACACGGTTTCGTCGATCTAAACTCCTAATGAAGACGAAAGGCAATTCACATAGAGAGATAATCAAGTATTATTAGAGAAATGGTGATTCGCGTAAATACAGATCTGTATCTACAGCATTCAGTGATGATGAAGTGAGAAGCACAGTGGCCATACATACGTTATACATGCGCATGGATCTATAGACACAGCATTTGCGATCGTAATATCGTGAATGGATAGATTTCTCACCTTTTCGCATGGAGGGCAACAGCATTTGTGTCTATCATTGCAGCAACAGCAGCAGCACTGAAACCACACACTAGATTTCTCTCTCTCTCTCTCTCTCTCTCTCTCTCTCTCTCTCCCACTCGCTGTTACAAAAGCAAACTGGATTTCTCGACGCTCCGTTAAAAGTCAACGTCTTTCGATGATGATTGAACTAGTTCAACACTGGAAGAAGATGAGTGGCCTTGAGATGCTTCCACGTGTGCGGCGGGATTACGTGGACGGTGGGATTGTGGGGTGGTGTATTGCGCAACCGCGTCATGGGCACGTCGTTTTTAGTAGTAGTGTACTGTATTGGATGGAAGCTCTACCACCGACAGCTAGTTCTTCAGTAAAGGAAAAGCAATTATTCCTCCTATCAATTATTTTTAGACTTGATTTTCAATGGGAGTGGTGGACTATTTCCAGATCTAGATCTCTTCGATTGCAACGTTTTGAAGAGAGCAAGAGGATAATTTCACGTACCAATTCGTCTTGGTAATTGTTGATTAGGGAGAGGCATAATGGACCCTTTAAACACACACATAATATCCAAACTTCCAATTTGAAAGCTAGCTTAGCTGACGCAAATCCAAGAGCCTCGCCACTGGTGCGGACCCCTTCGATAGCAACGTTTAGTCGTTTATACTACTGCTACAGATAGTATTTATTTAGGGTTCTTATTTAAGGTGGTGTTCCACTAAAGATTTTTTTTATGACCTTTTTTTTTTTGCCCTTTATTTGAATTTTTTTCACGTTTATTAATTTTGCGTCTCATTTTTTTGGACTTCTAATTTGTCTCGTCAAAATGAATCAAGAAAGTAAAAAATTTACTTTTACTTACATATTTTGAAAAATAATCACTTTTTAGCAACAACAAAAAAAAGGTTGACTTTTTTGATTATTTTCCAAAATTTGTTTTTGTTACTTTTGCCCCAAATTTTTGTGTTTGTTTCTTTTTCAATTCGCCTCGCAATAATCCACAAAAGTTTGGAGCAAAAGTAACAAACACGAAAAAAAATTCAAATAAAGACAAAAAGTGCTAAAATGTTAAGCGGAATAGGATTATTAGTTTTATTTATTGGGTTTGGTCAAGAATGCAAATTTTGATACAAAATAATTTTGAGTTACAGTTAGCACTTTTTGCTATCCCAAAAATATTGTCTCACTTCCAAACCAAAAGAATTATAGTTAGTGAAAGTTCTATTTTACCCTTCTATTTTTAAATCAATATTTTCAAAATAAAATTTCAAAAGAAATGATTAAAGAGTAAAATGAGAAAATATAATAATTAAACATGCAATGATTATGTTCTCTTCTCAAGAGAGAAGATTTTACTTACTAGTAGATGAAACTTAACTTGAGAGATTCTTGAGGTGATATATGTGAATTGGGTTCATCTCCAGTCCAGTAGCATCCCTACAGTATACTGTCCAATTCATGTTTTATGGGCATATTTCGGGTCCACGTCGATAATTGGAACCGTTTATCATGTAGATCTCGTTGAGACGAGCCACCTCATAAAAAATCAAGTCCATCGTATATGTATTGATTCCTGATCAGAACATATAAACTTGCTACCAACGGGTTTATATTCAGTGTGCCCAACACCATTTTAAATGTGTATCTATCAGTTATCAATACATATCCGATGGACTTGATTTTTGGTGTGGTGGCTCGTCTCAACTAGATCTATATGATAAACGGTTCCAATTGTTAACGTGGGCCCAAAATGAGTCCAATAAACGTGAATTGGACAGTACACTGGAGGGAGGCTACTGGACTGGACACGAACCCATGTGAATTGTGGTACCACACTCTGCAAAAAGGACTTGGATTCGATCTCATTATTGAGCAAGCCGTTCCACAAACGAAAAAAAGTACTTTTTTCCAAATAAATACTTTTATTTTAATTTTTAAGCTTAAAAATAATGAGTTTATTGAAATTTAAAAATATGCATTATAGATCTTGTTTGAAAAATATCAATGAGATCTTTTATACTTTGCAAAAAAATTAAAAAATTATTTTCGTAAGCACATTATTTTTAAGCTTAAAAAATTAAAAATAAGTGTGTGTTTTCAAAAAGATTTGTAAAATGAGCCTAATAAGTCCCCAGTTGATTCGAACCTCTCACAAGAAGAGGCTCTACAGCACTGCGTTTTGAACACCAAGAAGTGGCTCCTCAACTCTGATGACCCAATCGATTCGGACCCGAATGCTACATTAATGTGGCCCAACATAGAGAAGCACAACATTTATATGGCACAAATATAGAGAGGCAAGATATACAGGAAGCTAAGCAAAAGATAACACAAATAAGCTATAAGACCGAAAAATAGAATGGTAGCCAATGCTAGCCTGAAAACCAGAAGATAGCACCCGAGATGGATCCCAAGAAGCAGCAATTACCAAAATTCAGTAAATGTAAAAATGGATTTATAGCCATCCAAACAGAGCATTATCAAAATCTTCATTGCAGCAGTTAATATTTATATGGTTGATCAACAAACACTGCCCAAAGGGCTACATTGCTACGCAAGCAAACGCGAAACAAGACAAGCAGGAGGCAAAAAACAGAAAAGCTCTGTCAACAGTTTCACTTTTGCATCACCATAAACTTCCTTTAGTTGTGCTGCATCTCCAACAGCCAGAATCGGAATGAATTGTACATGTTAAAACACATTTTCACATATTCAGTTGTTAATATTCAAGATATACAAATGCCCAATGAGGTCAAGAAAATCACCTCAAAAGACCCAGGATGTATACCAGCCATTACTCATTAGGATCTACCTCAGTACTAAATTATATTCATCATTCCCCACCGCACGATTACGATTAAATGCACCAAGCGCAATGCAGGTTTAGATCAAAGCTCCTAAACATTTTCCTCACATAGACGGAATATCTGAAGGTGTACAAGATCCTGCTCTCAGCTGGATTTGGCTCAAGCTAAGCTCCATACTTCTGTGAACCATATCTTGCAATAACCTCTTAGCAGTTTCAGCCGCTTTATCTGCTCCATCCACCCGTTTTGCAAAATCGTAAACAATCCTTTCCAAAACAGAAGAAGTCAACGGCTTTTCCGGTGGAGAATCCCTAAGAAGGTCCAAAAGCGTGCGAGCTCTCTCCTGAGCTTCAGTTGTACCCTCTGCTGTTAATCGTAAAAGGCCCGGAATTGCACCTTCTTTGAGTATAAGTTCGCGGTACTTGTTTCGGCAGCTTTGGCATAATGTGAGTAAAGCCCCAACTGCATGCTCAGTGCTTACAAGAGACCCATCTTCGACTGTCTCTACTAGAGTCAAAATCCCACTTTCTAAATTAGATATTGCTAACCGTCCATCTTCAGTTTTAGAAAGTATTTCAAGTAGGGCTGTGGTTTTCTCAGCAAACTTGGAGTATTTCTTGCATTCTCTGAGAAGGTTGATGAGAGGAGGGACTGCTCTAGCGTTCAGGATAAGAGTGGGGTCCTCTGAACCAGTGCAGAGGTTGTGGAGGGCTGTGACAGCGTCAACTCTACCTTGAACAGTGCCTGAGCTGAGGAGATGAACAAGAAGAGGAGCGGCCCCAGAAGCTGCTATTGTTGGTTTGTTGGGTGCAGCAGCTGAGAGGGTTAATATTGCGGCAGCTGCTAATTCTCGCAAACTGCTGTTCTGGAAGTTGAGGAGCTCAACAAGAGGAGGGATGGCACCAAATGTTACAATCATGACCTTGTTTCTGACAGTACATCAATGTAAAGGTATAGTATGATATCAATGACCATGCATAAGTAGCTCAACCCCCCAAAAAGGGCAAAAATTAGAAATATGACAACATTAAGGTAATAAGCTGCAAACAATTCGCGGCAAAAAGAACTGCCACAAAGGCTAGAGTAATGATGGAGAAAAAAAAGGTAAAACTGATTCCTAGCTCTGGTGATGGAAAACAGGACAGGAAATGAAACTTAATTTGTGCTCGGTTTTTTTACTTTTCCTTTCTAGGTCCGTTGTTTATGCCGCATGTGTTCGATAAACTAACAGAAGTCCACTAAAGGATAAAATAGAAACATTACAGACCCTCAGCATCTTTCCGTGGAGAGACATGATACAAAAGAAAAGCTTTAGAACTATGGACTAAGGTTGTTGAGGATGATTGCACGAGTTGCTCAGATTTCAAACCATAGGAGCAACTTGAATTCCCATGAAAGGACGTTAGGACATGACTCTTAGACATCTTGATCCACCATGATATTACAAAGGAAGATGCTAAGGTGCTAACCACCGCCCTTATGGCGGTGCATAATGTGTACAAATGCATAGATGTCTGAGAAAAGTGATCAATTTGCTATATTCTGTGAAGAGTTTTATGAGATCAATGCTAAATATTTCATGTAAATCCCAAATCAGATAGCAATGCAATAATGTTCAGAATCAGAACATAACTTCTTCAAAAGTTGTTACAAGTATAATTTATTCCCTTTTTTGTTAAAAGAAAGACTTGAGCATTACTATCCTCACTCCTCAGTAACTCATATAATCCACATACTTGGCACATCTGAAGGAGAGAAACTAGCTCGACAAAAAGCTTACCTGCAAAAAAACTCCTAGTTCCCTAACTATCCAATGCCAATTCCCAGCAGCATAATCAATTGAAGTATGTAACCCCACAGCCCCCTTCCACAACTACTCAACCGAAGTCGTAACCTTAGTAAGTTTGGTAATCGTTGCTGATTTCGCACTAAAACTATGCAACATAAGGATGGTAAGCCCTCTTTCGTTAATCACTCATTTCTGATAATTGGAATGTCCCTCAGAGACTTGTTGGATTCTTTAGCTTCATGAGCTTTGTAATTTGAAGGCTTTTCCCTTCTAGACATACATATACCTTATTTGGTTTCAACAAGTCTCGCGATTATTTAACCAATCAAACCCATTTGCTAGCAAAGGTTCAAAATATCTGTTTCTAAACCTTAACTTTTCTGTTAATCTGGAGGAACCGAGGAAGTGATTTCTATTTTCAGTTACCTAACAAGAAAGTGCAAACAAGAAATTCAGACAAGGGGCATGTGGATTGATGTATAGAGACAGAAAGGGGGCGGGGGCAGAGACTTACCGTTCGTTTCTGACGGCGAGATTGAGGAGGGCGAGGAGAGAGGATTCGCGTGCGTCGACGTTTAGGGAGAGGAGCATCGACACGAGGGGCTGGATCACTCCTGCCGCCGCGAATTTGGAGCGAGTCTTGACCGGGGATTTCCTTACTAGTTTCCTGATGTCTCTGGCGGCCTGAATCTTCGCATCGAGATCGCCGCCGATGAGCTTTTCCGCAACCTCGTCAATTAGGGTTTGCTTTTTCTGGTTCCATGTTTCTTCGTCCTTGTCCATTACTGATTCCTCCTCCCCCATCCCCTCCCTCCCTCTCCCCCCCTCTCTCTCTATCTTCTCTCTCTCTCTCTCTCTCTCTCTCTCTATATATATATACAGATTACATGGATCTGTATGTACGCATGTATATACTCCTGATCTCCTGGATCAATAGCAATTTGGGAATGGATATTCTCACTATCATTTTTGTTATTCTTTTTTTATTTTTTTAATATTAGAATAATTCATCAGTTCTATATCGAGAGTCTCACTTTCTCTCTCTTGTCATTTTTCAAATAAAAAAATCAATTACTTCCGTATATAATTTTTTGATTTTTTTTTTTACAATATTAAAGATCTCAATTAGTATTTTAATTTGGTGCGAAATCCAAAAATTAGACACCAAAATAGTAGATTTTTTAATTTAAAAAATAACACGATTTTTTATGATGGATTATAATTATGGACCGGAGGGAGTATATTTTTTTTACTAAAAAAAAAAAGTAAAAAAGAGTTTAAATAACAAAAAGAAAAAAGAAGTGTGTGAATATGATTTCCTATAGCAATTCTTTATTCACTGTTCTGGTTTTCCGCTGTAGTGAATAGTGATTAAGGATCGGATCAAAAAAAAAAGTGATTAAGGACAAAAACAGGAAAATAGAAAGGGGGACCCAGCTAGAATTAGGGGTTAGGATTCTTTTTGTTTTGTTATTATCTGCGATTAGGATTCTTCTCTATTGAAAAACATTAGCAAAGAGCTTTTAGCCTAAAGATATTTTGTGGGAAGTCAGGGTTTGAGTCCTGCCTAACCCTCGTTGATGTATATCGATTTTTGCAAAAAAAGAAAAAAGAAAAAAAAAAGACATTAAAACTAATTGCTCAATAAAAAAATTCATAAAAAGGTTAATATACTAGCTAATTTTGTAAAACATTTTCAGAAAATTTTGTAAGGGCCTAAGAAAGAGATTTATTGTTACTGAACTTATAATAAAAAATTTAAATTGGATGTAAAAACGAATGATAGTTAAAGTTAAATTGTATGAAACAAAAAATAAAAATTGTATATCAAAACAATACTTCTTAAAAAAAGACCGTCTTATTATACTATCTTTTAAAATTATCAAGATCGCGGACTTAGCCCAGTTGGTTGTGTAGCCCTCTCTTTGGGGGTATGACCTTGAATTCGACTACTACGGATATGTTACTTTTTTTAATTATGACTCTAATATTTACTAACACACTAACGCTTAAAAAACAAGTGTTTGCCGCGATTTTTATAACAAAAATAAAGTCATAATTTGTAAGAATGGTAGCAAGTGTGAAATAGTACTGGTTGGAATTCTGCTCATAGGGTTGGCGATTATTGTTAGTATTTTAAAAAAAATTATGTAGATGAAATATTCAAGATTGAGGTTACAAAAAAAATAGACCAGATGAAGAGGAGAGGTTTCATGTGGGCAGAGACAGACAGACAACCTTTCAAAGGTTGCCTTCTCTAGGACCAAGTGGAAGTGTGTCTGAAGAAGAAAGAAGGCACACCTGTGTATATCGGATGAGGAAATTATTTTGAAGCACTCCAGTTGGTTGGTGGATTTGCTCCCATATAATTGACCAGGGTTCTGTCTTTAGGATCATGCCGCAAGAAAGTAATTTCTTGTGCATTCTTTAATTCCGGCATGGATAGTCCACTTTTGACCGGACTAGGGAATGAATTAATCGAGATGTGCGTAAGTTAAAGACCGAATACCCCTCTCCGTGGAAACAAACAAAATTATTATGACAATATATACATCCTTTTAGGTCACCTAATAATTGACCAAAATATCAATCAGTTACCTATTTAATAATCTTAAATCTGGAGTGATTAAGATTATTGATTGAGTTGAATTATTGTTGACATAATTGATTATGTGACTGGGAGAGGAAGGATTTGTCCTTGCAAAGGACGAGTTAGTTGGGATTTTTTGCCTCGTGGGTCAGGACTTTGACATGCATTCCTCATAAATCACACAAAATGTCATGGACCATAATTTCCGAACAAAACTATATTTGGATCCGTTCGATGTATGTATGTGAGCCGAAGTAGGGTTTTAAAGTTATGTCTAAATCACATAAACTAGAACAATTGATCAGTTATTTTGCCTATACCAAAACCAATCAGTACAACATTTTTAGTACATCCTTGCTATCAAAATTCACTTTACAGGTAAGACGGGCAAACCAAGACAAAACAGGAACCGAAAATTCCTCTAAAAACCTAACCTTACTGCCAGTCCTACAAAAAAAAAAACTTCAAATAATAACCTGAAGGCAAACGAGACTCAAGGTAAAAAAGAACGAAAAAGGTTTATCGACGCTCAATCAAGTCAGGAATTATTGGAAGGCTTGTCAATGTCTCCCTCAACGAACTTAAAATTGTCGATACCAGTTACAGTAGGATTTCACCTTTTAAAAGCTCCGCCAAAGCAATCAGAAGATACTGACAACCAAATTTCTTCGTCCATACGTCTAGGGATTTACACTCAGTTATGGCCAATCTTGTACCCTTTTGGCTATGTGCTCCATCTCAACTCAATGGAACCCCAAAAAATCTCATGTTTGCGGGAAGAAAAATGGCTCCTTCAGTAGTTATTTGGCCAGTTGACTTGTGCATGCTGCGGCTGCTGATAGACACTAGTTGTAGGTCCCATAATATCAGCAGCTGAAGCGATGGTCTGAGACTGCTGTAGAAGAGGGTGATGAACGGTTGCCGCTGAAACTGCCTGCGCTGGGTGGTAGATACCAGCAAAGGTGCCATGGCCAGTTTGTGTTGGGGCATAAGTCACTTGACCCTGAGGAATGTTGTAGAATGAGCTAGCCTGTAAGCTGGAAATGTCTCGCCCTGGTGCTTGAATCCATGCTGCTGGACCTTCGCTCTGCTGGAAGGGACAAAACAACAAAGATGGGTAGCAGCAGGGTAAGCTATGGCTAGATTGAATCCTTCTGGCTGTAAGTTACTAAGTTCTAGAAGAAAGTCTTTGCCAGGACGAAAACAAAATTACAATTGTATCCTCCCATAGTTCCCAAAGTAGGATAACGTTGAAATATGGATACTATATCTACATGCAGAACCTACTGACATACAAACATATATGTAAGAATGTAGTTACCTAAAATAAAAGGAAGCTCTCTCCTTAACTCACTCTCCTACATGGAATTTTCTCATTTCTTTTTATTCACTATTCTACACTTTGTACAAAATATAAAATATATACTTTAATTTGCTTGAAAAAGAAACTAAGTTCAATCAATAACATAATAGATTTCAAAAGAAACTAAGCTGTATGGTTATATACTTTATTTTGCCTTAAACCAATCTTCTTTCCTTTTTTTCTTTTTTTTCCTTTTTTATTGTTATGGAGTTTTCCTAACTTTTTACAAGAATAGGGAGTAAATTTCAAGAGTCATACATATCCACCCACTGATGCAAAGGACAATGGGAAAAAAAGTTCTCACTGCCGTTTTTGTTTCCGTCCCCATGCATCGAACGGCCAAAAGTTGTTAGTGTAGGTATGTACAAAATCAAGAAATGATGCAAGTAGCATCGAACGGCCAAAAGTTGTTAGTGTAGGTATGTACAAAATCAAGAAATGATGCAAGTAGCAGTGTTAGACGCTCGACCCTCAGGGTGAGGGAGTGGAATGTGTGTCTGACATACAGACCCAGTTTAGACACGCTAGATACCCTACTTTTTAGGACATTCTCGGAAAGAAACTCGCACTAGCTAGAAAATCGATATATATAACCTTCTAGAAAATCCAGTCCACTTCCCGTAAGGACCACCTTAACTTAATAAAATGCGGACCTCCCTCTCCCGATAGAATTTTGATGATCTCATCCGCTCAATGTGTTCAAAACGTGATTTTAAGGGTACCCAAGAAATTCAGCAAAAAAAATGGCCGGGAGGGCTTAATCAGAGCAGTTTTTGTTTGTTTTTTATCGAAGAATTAAGAAAAAACTGCTCGGATGAAGCCCTTCCTGATCATTTTTTTCCCGATTTCTTGAACGTACCCTTAAAATCACGTTCTAAACACATTGCGCGGCTCGGATCATCGAAATTCGAACGGAAATGGGAGAAATGGGTAGATCCTTATTTTAACTAAAATAACCTTCTAGATAATCTTCATAATCCCATTTGATTTCAAGTACATTTGTTGATCATTTACCATGTTGCCTTCTATTGTTGTCCAATACAATACAAACAAGTGTTCATGGCCTGTTAACTTTCGGGATTTGGAGACAAATATCCTAAGATTTCAGTTGAGGGAGTTTGCCACTTGGACACACAACCGTATCCGGTACCCGTATCCGAGTCCATGTAACATGGAAGGAAAGAAAGTGTTCATCCTTCTTTGAGTTACCGCTTGCATCCTCTTTTATATCACAAGGGGATTGGGTAGTGGCTTATATCCAGGCCCTCAGTCTCAGAGAATCTGAAGTCACTGTATGATAAGAACTGTGCAGACTCAAAAATATATAATGTCAGATTTTTGCAACAAAGAAGCGTCAACTTATTGCGACACAAAAAGCGTAAACCAAAATATACAGCAGATAATCAAACATACAAGAAACAAGGGAGAACATCTAACACTGCACCGCTAAATGGATATATAGAGCCCAAATTTGACTATAAACAAAGACTGATAAATGGTTTCACCTCACCATAGAAAATGTTTTTCCACGGGAAACGGTTTCTTGAGTTTGGTTGCAACCATGAAAATAATGGTGCTGGTGGCTATGTTAGTGGTGGTGGTGGATGGTTGGTACTCCGTCAGTGGAGGCAGTTGTGGGTGGTGATTGAGTTGTATTTGTATTCTATGATGCATGGACACGGATACCCACCGACGCGGGGACACAGAAATTCTGAAAAAATGGGGACACGGACACGGTGGGGGACATGTCACGTGTATATTTATTTATTTATTTATATAAATAAAAAATTAAATATGGTTTGACACCCAGAAATTTTTAAAAAATAACAATTTGACCCCCAAATTTTTAAAAATTACAGTTTGGCCCCTGCCATGTCCCCATTAGTGTCCCCAGCCATGTCCCCCGCAGTGTCCCCCTAAAAAATTTATATTAAATTATGGGGCGCGCCATGTGGCGTGTTCCGTACGTGTCCCCGCGTCCGACACTGCGATACTTCGACCTCTAGAGGTGTCGGAGCTTCATAGGTTGTATTAGTAGTGGCATCATAGTAGTGCAACGTTTTCTGCTTCAAAAATGTGAAAAATGATCCACCAAAATTGACTAATTTTCATCAGAGCATGGGATACATTTTCAGTTGACTTTTGTTTTCTGTTTCAAAAAACCCTGGAAAACACAATATGTTTTTCAAAAAATCTTTTCCACCGAAAGAAACAGAGTGGAAAACAGAAATAAATTTCAACATAAACTAAAAAACATAAGCATTGCTGCAATTAAAAACCAACCTGCTGCCCTGTAATGTAAACATTGTTTTCCTTGAATTGGGGTGCACTAAGATCGTCATTGGAAGGTGAGTTTCCAGCTGTTGAAGTGGAACTAGGGTTATAACCACCTGGGATGGAGCCATATGATCCATAGCCACTGGCAACTCCAACATGTGTAGTGTTTCCCGTATTATTTCCCACCTTGTACTGCGGAAGTGAATATTTACCAGTTGCTCCCTGCGGAGCTGGATATACATTGCCAGCCTGGGGTTGCTGAGGGAATGCACCATTGCTAAAAAATTGATGGATGGATGGAGGGGGAACATAATAAGGAGAGATATAGTGACCATATGGAAAGTAGTTTGGAGGATAGTGGGGTATTGGCATCCCAGTTGGTTGTCGATAGAGAGGGAGAGGTTGCTGAGGTACCGCTATCGAGCTCTGCATGACCCCAGGGGCCTGAGTCACAAGAGTTGGACCTGCCGTAGTCATAACCAAAGAGTTTCCACCCTGCAATCAGACAAACGTAAGCATGACAATTGCGAGCAAGGAGATTCTAAGGAAATTTAGAAAAATAGAAATGAAGTAGGCAATAGTACAATATTGACGAGCACTAATCTTTTTTCAGATACTACATAGACATCAATGTTATTGGAGGCTAGAGAAAAACTCTTTCTGCTTGCAATTGGATTATGAGAATAAGCAACAGCATCTTCCAGAATCAAAAACAAGTATGTCACCCCCGTCTTCGGCACCTCAGTAACACAAGTTTTAGTTATTTAAAGCAGGCTCATTTCAAAAAGGCTTTGTAACTTTTAGACATTCATTTATTCAATCTTTATCATGTGTTCTATAGTGACTGAGCGATGGACATGTACTTATCGCAACCCAACAACCCTTTGTCCTAGTTACTCTGTGTGGCTAAACTATCATTTCCAATGGTTAATTTTGTTCAAAGTCATATCCACAGTTACGTTTAGGGTAACTGTTTTTTTTACCACCTCAAGTCCTGTACTCCCCGCCCTTCTCCATTTCTCTCACCACCCTCCATCTGGATCTGGTGTCAAATAATTTCTATTTTTTTTATTCCATCTTGGCCAATAGATTGAGGACTTGAGGGGTCATTAGCAGCAATACTCAGTAAGTTCAGACCTACAAGACTTAAAAGAGTCGGAAGGGAAGGATAACAAACGACGAGGATACATTTTTGAGTATACACACCCTCAAGTGGCATTGAATAAGCAGTTACTCCCTGATAGTAGAAGCATCATTACTAACCAAAATGACACAAGCGGCGGCATAATCTTAGAATCTGAAAGGGAGGATTATTTTATTAAGTTCTTCAGCTATTGGAAGTTTGCTCTCATCAACGATTTTTAGAACATTAATGAAACAAAACATACATTCAACATGATACAAGGGCTGAGCTTCGTGGAGAAAACATATGGAGACAAGACAATGATAGAGACAGATAGAGCGCAGGTATTCGTTACCAAAAAACAAGTTCTCCTCCATACACGACCGAAAAGACATTAGCAACACATTAAAGAGTCATGTGACTTATACATAGACTGGACATGGCAATAAGAGAAGAACATCATGATATCAACAAGTTCAGCTAACAAATATTTTCCGAGCAATTTAATCATCACGTGCGTATATTCTTTGAAAGGATTGGCAAATATGTCCTAATCTTTTCGTGCAGTGGCTAAAAGAGTCCTAGGTTCTACACACGTACAAACCTCTGGTACAGATTGAGTAGTCTGTTGAGATAACACTGCAACATTTCCATTGTGTTTCGCTGAAACTCCAGGTGAATGGAAGGGAGAAGTACGGCCATCACCATCAGTGCCAGATCGATAGAACTGTGCATAATAGCTGGCTGGGTCAAACGGAGGTGGAACCTATATGCAAAGATATTACGACCAAACTTTCTTAGAAGCTACATAAAACTATACATTCAAAATCCACAACATTTCCATTAGTGGAAAACCTAACAAGCCAGCTTCAATTTAAGAAACATGATATCCATTGCATAGTTTACCTTTCACTAGCTAGCATGAAAGAAACTTTATGTTAATACAAGATTAGCATCTTCAAAAATAAACAACAGATGGAAATGAGAAGCAAAGACTTACAACAAAGCTAGGAAGGCGGGAAACGTCACGTGCTTGAGAGTCGGAGCTTTCAAATGGTGCAAGCTGGCTACCAACCACTGGTGGCATGTAACCAAAACTGTAGCTAGGAGAAGTATGAATCATCGAATAGTTATGGCTTCCGGGCTGTAAGGAAGTATCTTGCTTAGATTCGCTATACTCTGGCACCGTGCTGGATGAAACATTGCTCTCAACAGCCGATGCATTTTGCGGTGCATGTATAGGTGACTGGGGATGATCGGGAATATCTCCTTCATCGGTAGTGCCCAATGCATTTTGATTGCTGTACACAAAGATACATGAATGCTAAATGTTCATGCACAAAGAGAGTACAGAATATAATGGTCACAAAATGTGAAATATCAGTGCTCATTTAGAGCAGGCACTCCAAAGGAGGGTAAAAAATTCAAATCTTGATTGGTAGGAAACATACAGATTTGATTATCTAGAGCACTGGATCATTATATTGTTTTATGACGTCAATGCATGAAAGATCATTTCCTATCTGGCTCTTGTAGGGGTTAGCAATTATACGGCAGCAAATTATTAGAGTACACTAAGTTAAGATCATAACAACCTGAACCACAAATTGAGCAGCCATCTCATCAGGGCTTGACTAAGGGATTTTCTACTTCAAAAAGGATCGCATGTTTCATAATTCCCACATTTACCTTACAGTAAAACTTGTGCAAAGAGAGCAAATACACAGAGGCTGGAAACTCCACTTTCTTAGATGCATATCACCAGCTCAATTTTCTAACAATGCCACGGAATATTATGATTTATTCAATGCTCTTGTTCTTGGCAAGTATAAGTTCTATAACATGACAGCTGATACATGGTCAAGAACTAACACCAATGCTCTCACTTTATGAAAAGGGCTATCCAATCTTGGCATCCCACTCAGAATCATGATAGTAGTAAATCCCCTTGTTTTATGGAGAAGAAAAATCTGGTCATTGTAGGCATTAACACAAAAGAGAACCTATTTTACATGAAATTGCGGTAAGAGTATTGGTCACATGGCCATGTGTTTATCCACGCATCAGACCCACCTAATCCATAAGTTGCATACAGATACGTGCACACACTAAACATTTCAAGATACCACATATCATGTTGTCGATTTTCAGGAATATGTTTCAAATTCTTTTTTTGATAAGAATTAATATGCTTGAAATTAAATGGAGCTAGGGGCCAAAGGAAGTTCTATCACCTATCCATGTAAAGGGACTAAGAGGCTCTAAAGTTTTCCTTAGCATCAGTTGTAAGCTTCTTTTTCTGCAAACAATGAAAAATTGGACGATCCAAGTGCCTGCTGGACACTTGATCTCGTACACCTACCCTTGTCTAGCCGTCAGCCAATGGACGCGGCCCAACGATACACTGGAAGGAAGGGAAGAGTCGATGTAACACCAGTTACCCCTGAAGAATTATTACTACAGTATTGACAGGTTCTTCCTCCAGAGTATCTTTGGTCCCATGAGACAAGTCAAAGGTAACTAATTACACAAGGAGTTACAAGGTTTGTATGATGTATGAACCCAATATTTCAACCAAAACTAGAAAATAACAGGAAAAACAAAACCTTGAGGACTGCTCTGCCGTCTCCTCAACACTCTCAGAAGTTTCAGAAAGAGTTGTCGGGTTCATGTCATTCTCAGGACCATCATTATAGTCTGTGCTTAATCCAAAACTAGCATCAAAACTTCCAAAGCAAAAACCAAATTTTCCAGCTTCAGGGACATGGAGATGATTTGGGATGATAACATGTTGACCATCTGAAACATGTAACTCCTCTAGTTTCCTCTGTAGTTTAGATGTGGCTTCTTTTGAATCAAGGACACTCGGAACAGGGTTGGACTGGATAGTAGCTTCTGCTGTGGTAGGAACCTCAGTTGAACCATCTATTCCAGATCCTCGAGTGAGATTTGGGTTCGCTGGCTTTGGTTTCCATTCCTTACTAGGACCTGCCAATGGAAAACAGACGAGCTCATTAATTTGTCACTGATGTACAAGAAATTAATGTCACAAATATCCAAGAGACTGATACCTTTTTGAGGACCAATTACTTGTTGTGACCGTCTGTTATAATTGGGCAAAGGCCTAAGAACAGAAGAGCCACCATGAGTAGAAGACGCAGGTTGTGTTGAATCTGAATGTTGATACTTTCCTACCCCCAGGGATTTGCTCGTACTTGTTCCTTGAATGGTGGAGCTTCGTACATCAGAAACTGCTATTTCAGACGTTAACACAAACCAAAATCGTAAGCTGCCATTTAAGTAGACGAATGTATACTCAAGAGAAAGTTGCAGAAGTTCTAACCAGGAATTGATTTTCCCTCAGAAGGGTCAAAGGAAATTTGTTCGACTGGAGTTTGCTGACTTCCCACCTCACGCTTAATTGCACCTACAGCTCCGGGAAGCCGAGAATCATGAGATGGCACCAGGACAGGATCTGAAGCTGAGAAATAGACTCCAGGCAAAGTTGCCTGGGTCCCAGCAATTGAGTTGCTGCTGGAGCTTGATGTGAGATGCCCATGAGCATCTCCTGTCACAAAGTCAATGGGAGGTTTTTCCATCGTGCTGACTGGATGTGGAGGTGGTGGTGGACTGTTCAACTTACTCATATCAGTCGATGACCCCTCTCCAGACTGGTTGTCCAAACTTACTGGAGACAAATGAGCACGTACAATACCCATACTCTCAGGACCCACATCAAGGGGGCCATTGGTTATGACTGATCGAGGGCTGCAAAACAGTAGAGTATAAGGATAGTACGATTTGTAACCCATGCAATTCTATAACCAATTTCAAAGACTGATGAGGGTCAAAAAGACTCATGGTAGAACTTCTTCTTTTTACTTGTCTGTTGGGTCAAAGGGAAATCTAAAATAAACATCAATGAAACTTTAATTGCAGAAAGCAGCACCTCATGGAAGGAAGGACTTCTTTATTTTTTGACTCCTGAGAGGTGGGCAAGGACGAGAGCCCAACACCCTTGTCTGGAACTTGATTGACTCCATTTTCCTTTTCAGAAGGATGTTTTCTGCCACCACTACCATCTGAAGAGGGATACAGTGAGAAACAAAACAGCTGACATGTGCATGAGACAACTGACAACTATGAGGAACATTGTATAGCTTGTATGTGTTAAGGCCCTTGCAAATTTATCCATAAAAAGATGTGAAAGATAGATTGCTATATAAACTTAGAAAGAGATCCCCACATATAACCGGGATTCAAGGACCATTTCCCAAGGTTGATTGAAATCACACCACGATCCCACATAGAATCACCAAACAGTAGCACCACCATCGCCCAAACTACCATACTGGTCCGGACATTTGAAAGCTAACACACAAAATAAGTAAGACCCGTTTGGCATTGCCAGAACGTTGGGCCCTTCAATATGCCAATCTTTCCTATAGCTTCTTTCAATATACCTGGAAAAATATTTTCTTGAGAGTTTAAATCATGTAACTTTACTTTCAATGGTCCACCAAACAGTAAATTTAGTCTTGCAACCTAAATTCTAACCATTGATAGTTTACAAATTTCTGGTAGGAAGGTAGAATCCACAAGATCAGTCAACCCCAAACACATCTTAACCCCCATTTTAGTCTAAGCACCACTATCTTCCAGGTTGCCCATCCTCGAAATCTTCACACGATGATATTTACCTGAACTTCCTCATATATACTGTAGGACCTAGCAAGTTCTAAGTAAAAGGTACAGTGGGTAGGCAAGAACAAGAGAAATTTACTATGTCCACATATATGCAGAGCAAAAGAGGGGAGCAAGAGAGTTGTCTTACCGTAGTATTTACTAATCCCCACAGACATACAGAGTGTTCTCTATTTATTAAGATAACCAAGGTGGCAACACATTGCCGGATTGCCCCGTCTTTGGAGATTTTTCTTTAAACAAACAAGTCCGAGGTGTCCATCAAAAATTGAATTTAGAAGCACAAAGGAGAGAGGTCGACTTGATTTCAGTTTACAGGGTTTAAGTGAACAATGACTAATACTTTCTGAGCATAACTGGGGTTCAATGAGCAAGTAGCGACAACAAGAAGAAAATGTAACATTAAGGTAGTGCATTACCGTTGGATATGTAACGAGGTGAATAGCTCCCCCGTCCACCCCTACTCCCTCGCCCCTGCATACCAGGTTTCCCCCTCAATTCTACAGACTCTTTGTTGCTCAAATTCTGTAGGAGTGCAAACACAAAGAAGCCAAAATTATTACAAAGTTCCAAAGGTGGGTTAAAAGGACATAAAGGTCATACTCACCAATCACCACATACAAGAAAAAGAATCATAACACACAAAAATTTAAGGTTTCAATTCTCTCTGTCGCATGCTAACTTAGTCACTTGCTTGCTGGGAAAAATCCGTTTAATAGCTATTGTTATCCTGCAGCTTTTACCTATTTATTTAGCATCATAATAGTCCCAACTAGCAACGTGTGATGCAATAAATTCCAAGGCTATGGAAACATAGCACATATCTATGAAGAATTTTTTGGACAAGATAATCTCTGTCCGGAGCCAGTTATCCATGTTGATAGACAACACTCATTTCTCTGTTCGCAAACAACACACTGAAGGAAAACTTTCACACTCGTCAATGTAAACTCCACCATTAAAAGATCCATTGCAAACCCACAAAAGTATCTTTACCTCTTTTCTCCTGTCCCGTTTCCTTTTGACTTCATGAAATGTACCTGTAAAACCACGATACACACTTGTTATTTTGCTTCAGAAGGGAGATCAAAACAAAAGATAGTAAGAGTAAATAATAACAAAAGAAGACTATCAATTACAAGGTATAATACAGAGTTCAATAAAATATCCATTCATTAGTTTAAGTGCCCAACCAAAGCACACAAGTAACAAGTTACAGTAAAATGGACTTCTTAAATCAGCTATTGTCCAAACGAAAGCACGTGGCTTGAAATCATATTGCCCAAAAACTAAAGCTGACAACCTTGGCAAGCTTGAACGCAAACATTCAAGAGGAATCATCATTGTTCAACTAATTTCTTGGTTAGCCAAAGTGAAAAGCCAAAATCCAGGAGAAGATTAACATAAGTCGGGATTTACTTTCAAGTTTCGAACACTGCTTGACTGACATTACAGATACATCCTAGTTAAGCTTGTCATTGCAACTGTTTGACAGAAGTTTCTGCTCTAATGTACTCACACCTTTTATTTTTTATGGTAGTAACCTTTCCTGTGGAAAATAATACAGACTACCCAAAACAGACCAAAATAATTACAGCAACAAAAGAACATCTAAATCTCAATCTTGTCTCATGTGGTTAACTTATAACACACTAAAGATCCTCAAAAGTGAAAAACAAGCCCATATAATCCAGCCAAAATAAATTAGGAGGTTATTGCGGCTTTAAGTGCCACTCTTTTTGCCTCAGAAGCTGTGTCAAATCAGCATTATGCTTACTCACCGGAAAAACAGCTTAAAAAGCTTGGGGTGGGGGGGGGGGGGGGGGGGGGGGGGTGGTGTTGGAGGTTTAATAATATAATATGAGTTCAGCTGCAACAAACACCCGCAAAAAGTTTATGCTTATTGGCCAAAAAACAGCTTAAAGAGCTCGAAAAACACACGATTTTCTTTGTCACATGATAGAATGTTAGTATGTTACTTAGTTAGATTACTACAAAAGGGCCAACCGCTGCTCCATCAGCTCGAACCCACAACCCCACCCTTAGGACTCAAAGCAAAGGGGAAAGAGCACTGAGCCAAAGCCCAAGGTCTCGCGATTTGGATAAGCTTCATTCTGATAACTTTTTACTAACATAGAAGTTCAGCTACAACAAAAACCTGTACAAAGTCATTAAAATTTTCCAAACGGCACCTTTTTTAGAACTGAGAATAACCAATTTTAATACCAATAAAAACCAAATCACCAACCAGAATTATTGATAGCACACCACCAACTCTATAAAATGGAATCAAATTAAATGCGGATCATAGCCATCGTGACGACAAATCAGAAAAAGGAGAGAGAAACACAAGAAAGAGACCCTGAAGGAGGAGCTTGTCGGCGGTCTCGTTGGGATCCATGGAACATTCCTTGAGCATTGCGTATATCTCCTCTTCACTGTGGTTGCCCGTGATCTCCTTGATGTTCTGGATCGTCTTCCGTACACTCCCCGGGATTGAAACCCTCCCCGCCCCACTGCTGCTCATTTTGCACAACCCAACAATGATACAGATGCTTATATGTAGATATATATATATATATATAAATAGATAGAGAGAGAGAGAGGGGTGTATGAGCTGATATGTTATGGATAGAGAGAGAGGGAGGAGGTCAAGGGCGGAGTTTATAGAGAGAGAGATTGTGAAGGGGTTGAGTGTGATTGTTTGGGTGGGAGGGGGGGTTTGAATTGATCTATTGGTGAAACAGTGAAAGTTCAGAGAAACGAAGAGGAAATGGGAGGGGAAGACAAGGAGAGAGAGAGAGAGAGAGAGAGACAGCAAATGGGAGAGTGTTTGGGTCCTTTTGGAGAGCATAGGGCTTTTTTCTTCGTTTCTTTTTTTTTCCCTGAGATATCTCACTATTATAAAGTGTGGGAACAAATTGTTAGAACGGCTAAGATTCATTTGATCCAAAGACTGTAGTGCATTTCTTCATTTTTTGGTTAAGTTCCCATGATTTTCACCTAAATTACACAACTGTTATCCATTTCCAACAGATATGCCTCGTGTCGTCGTCGTACCGTAGGCACGGATTAACACTAGTACAACACTATTTCACAACGTTCAGGGCCTTCAGCCTCGTTTCGAATTCTTAAAAAATGAACTTTTGAAAAAGAAATATAATTTTAAACTCAAAAATTATATGTTTATACAAATAATTTTCTTACTAATATGGATCTCGTTTAACGACTTCATCGAGATCTTTTAAACAGTGTAAAAAAAATTTGAAATATTATTTTTTATTTTCATTATATTTGAATTTGAAATTATCTTCTTTTAAAAAAAAATTAAAAAGAAAGCAAAACGGCACCTCAATTATTTTTTTTCACTCTTGTACTGCTTTGTTTGGATTGGGATTTGAAAAGTGTTTTTGAAAAATAGTAGGGGTAATGAGTGGAGAGAGATATAGAGAAAAAGGTGGAAAGTAGGGGGAATCTAGGGGGGATTTTTTGAAAAATTCTTTTTGAATCGCGAAGGGAACAAGGCATATTGGACCATTTTCATTGTGCATAGACTATAGTGTACCTAACCAGCTAGTGTAATCCTGGTTGATTGTGAGTGAAACTTGCAACGAGCCTCATTTTTAATGATCGGACTTGTTTGGCCACAGTTGTAACCAGCTAGTGTAATTCTGATTGATTGTGAGTGGACCTTGTAACGGGACTCGTTTTAATGATCGGACTCGTATGGCAATAGTTGTAACCAGCTAGTGTAATCCCGGCGGATTGTAAGTCAAGAAACCAAATATAGCTTTTACCGGCATTTTTATTACTGGCGGTCAGGAAAATGCTGCTAAAGGGTACTATTATCGACATTTATTACAATTGCCGGTATTATTACTGACATTTATTACAATTGCCGGTATTATTACTGACATTTATTACAACTAGTGCTAACCTGTACCTACGACACTACGCATCCCTGTTGGAAGGGGATAACAGTTGTGTGATTTATGTGAAAACTATGGGCACTTAACCGGAAAGTTGGAGGATTTACTACAGCCTTTGGATCAAATGAATCTAAGCCGATTCAACAACTTGTCCGCACACATTTCTATTTTATTTATTACAATAGCTGATAATAATACTATTACCAACATTTATTTTACCGGCATTTAACAAATACTATTGAAGGGCACTATTACCGGCATTTGTAAACAGTATTTAATAAAGGTAGTGTTTGGTTGAGAGTTTAGTTTAGTTTAGTTTTGGTAGTGGGTAGAGAGAAATAGGGTAATGATTGAAGATAGGGATAATGATTGGAGAGAGATAGAGAGAGATAGAGAGAGATAAGAAATTAATAATTGAAAAAATAGGGTAATGATTGAAAAAAAATGTAGAGTAATGATTAGAAACAAAATGAAAACTAAAACTAAAATGGCTTCCGAACAAAGCGAAAATGTTGGTAATAGTACCCTTTAGTGGCATTTGTTAAACACCGGTAAAAGTTCTACAGTACAAAACAAAACAAAAAATGTAATTTTAACACCAAATTCATGCTAGCCCAATGGTTTAAGTTGTTGGAAGTTGTCTAAGAGTGGGTTCAATTCTAGGCAACAATACAATTCAAATATTAACAAGCCACCGCGTGGTGTGCACGTGGAAGCCACGTGCTGTGTACGTGTACGTGTATGTCTCATGGCAATTTTTCTCCCTAATGATGTGGCACTAGTACCGGCATTTATAATAATGTCATATCTTATCGGCATTTTTAAAAATCTTCACCGGCGACTTATTACCGGCATTTGTTAAGTGTTGTTAATGATCATATTGCCGTAGTGAGTGGACCTTGTAACAAGTTTCGTTTTAATGACTGGAATCGTTTGGCAATAGTTGTAACCCGCTAGTGTAATCCTGACTAATTGTGAGTGGACCTTGTAACGGGTTTTGTTTTAATCACGGTCAATCTTTTTCCTGTACAAAAAAAATGGACCTTCTACATTCGGATCCTATTTACGAAAATATCATATGTTTTAATTTCAGAAATACCACTAGTATTTACGAAAACATCGTCATCCATCCGTACTCTTTCGTCCAAACAAACCGTGTAAAATTAATCACTCTTGTATAGTAATCTTTCATTACACCATATTCTCCATACCGGGAGAAATTATCTTAAAGAAGAAAAACTTTCAAAAACCTATTGCCGTTTGCAGTATTACGAGGGTCGCTAACCGTTATCACACTTTTAACTTGAACATGTATGCATCACTGGAGGCACGTAGAAGATGAACTTATCAATTCGAAACACCAATAATTGTTCCATAGGAGTATTTAATTAACTAGTGATGGGTTCATAATCATGCTCGGATGGTGATTAGGTGGGATAGATAATGGACGGTAGTTTGACTAATAAGCTAAGCTCTTGGGTTCACTTGATTTTCAAAGGGCAGAGTACTGCTAATCAAATAAAAAATGCTTTTAAAAAGTTTGTAATTATGATCATAAAGTAGATAGAGAGTGAAAGATAAGAGTAGTATTGGCGAGATATTAAAATTTGATTAGAAATACACATGATCCAATCATGCATCTTTAATCAAACATGGAAGGCAACTTCTCTGGTGGCAAATGGGTCTCGATCATTCATTAGAATAAACACGTGATAAATGAGAATATTTTGTGGCTTGGGCGATAGGAAATAATATTTGATGGCCTTGGGATACAGCGATGTAGTGCCCCAACACTCTTATTTGTCTCATATTTTTGCAGAGTTCAGTATTAATTAATCACTATTAAATGTATAAATTCTACGTAATTGTGTAGTGGATAAGGGTATTGAGGCACCACGTGATGGTGCTCCGAGCGACTAAATAATTGCTCTCGCTCTAGAGGGCATTTGATGAACCAATCTGAGTTGAAACAGTACTCTTATAAAGCACAGTATCAAGTTATTTTCGAAAAAAAAAAAAGCGTGCACGTAGCTCTTTCGAACTAATTCATGCGAATCCCATAATGCTCTATCAAGGAAATATATAGCATAAATTAGCCATGTATAATCTTTTGGGCCCTTTTGGGTATAAATTGACATGACAACCAGTTCTACCATTTTTTTGGGCAAGAATAAAGGATTGTTTAGTGGTTAAAGACGCAATTGCAACTGGGCCGATTGATTGATGGTGTACGATGGTTTTGTTATGTGTTGGTGGTATAGACTTCAACGGTTTTGAAAAGGGCATCAACATTTTTTAGGTTTAAAGTCATTTGTTGATGTGGTTTCTCGAACTTAAGATTTATTATCGGTGGTAGTTGGCAGTGGCGGACTCAGAAATTCTATATACTGGGGGCACTTATATATTATTCACAATCATATTTTTTTTTTTGCATGTATATCACTAAATTATCGCTCAATCATGGAATATTGATCACTCATTCTATTCTGCAACCGATTTTTAACAATTTTCATGGCTGAAAATTTCAACTGTCGCGGTGGAACAGTAAGATTAATTCCAAAGTCAAGAGAAAGTAAATTACAGAATACAGTAATTTAGTAATTTGATTTTCGTAATATTTTGGATTGAAAGGAAAACACAAAGAGATAGGACAAAAATGAAGAAATAAAGAAAAGAGATAGAGCAAAAATTAAAAAATAAAAGAAAAAGATAGAACAAAAATGAAGAAATAAAGGAAAGAGGTCGGAAAAAAATAGAAAAAAACAAAAAAAGAGAAAGGACGGAGTGCCTGGCAATTGAACCAAGGCACCTGGAATCTACCACAAGCGCATGTAGGCACCCCACTATGCTAGTGTTCTATACAAGAGTAGGAAACTTTTTATATTTATATCAAAATATTTTTTTTAAATTTTTTTTACAAAAGGCGTGGGGGCACGTGACCCCACGTGCCCTGACGTGGGTCCGCCCCTGGTAGTTGGTATTGTAAATTTTTAATAGATGCGCTTCTTGGATGTGGTGGTTGGAGATGGTGCATGTACATTGAGGGTTGTATATCGACACTATTTAACTATCCTCAATCACCATATATGAGCTCATGTGGGTGGAGGTCGAATGTTTTGCTTATGGTATGTATTTGGTGGCGCGAGGTTGGTTAGTCAGGAGGGAGGGAAGGAAGGAGGGGGGAGAGGATTGAGGAGTTGTATAGTAACTTAACCATGTCATTTGATAAAATCAAGAGTCGTCGGATGAGGTGTTAGTGCAATTTTAAAGTAAAGGACCGTCTAACGTGATTTCAATCCGATTCAAGAGATGTTATTAGAGTTCTTATAAATTGGAGTATTCAATCATTTCACAGTATTATATGTCATTTTTACGTGATGTTCTCAACAAATTATACAATCGTAGATTTTATGGATAGGACAACAACCAGAATTTCATTGGATTATTCGGAGAAAAGCATGACCACGTGACGTGTACTGTGGTCATTTATTAGCCGAAGTATCACGTAAGCAATACCAAGTACCTTTTATTTGGAAGTTATGAGAGGGGGAAGGGAAGAGAAGAGAAAATAATGGAGAGGAATTAGTACAATGTGATTTTCTTCTAAAATAGTCAATGGCTTTCCCGCAAAAAATGAGCCAAATAAAGTAAAAAAAAAAACGAAAATAAGCCAATTGTTTCGTCTTTATTCAAAAAAATTTGGATTTCGGTTAAAAAATTTTACTTTTTAAATTTCTCTTGTCATGAGGATGCAATAACCCTAAAAAAATTGATAACAAGTCAAGTAATATGAAAAAAATTTGAATAAGAACAAAAAATAAGCCAATTTGTATTTATCCGAACACCCCATAAGGGCCCAAACCCGGGGTCACACTCGGACATGGCCGTTGCCCAGGATCCAGAAACTTCTACTATGGAGTATTATTTTATTTTATCCCTCTCAACCTTTATATACACCTCACACCCGTCCTCAAGTAAATCCTTTCAATCGACAAGAACCCTAACCCTAGCTCTCGCAAATCCAGCACTCGATCTGATCCGTAAAATCTTCGGCCCCATTCACCATGGGTTCCAAGAGATCCGACTTCGGCGATGGCGCTAGCCCTGGGTCCGTCCTCTCTCTCTCTCTCTCTCTATCTCTCTCTCTTTAACACACACACACACACAAATTTGTATACATATATGAATTCTATCAACGCCTCTATGTTTAGAGCGTTTCTTGCCTGTTGCTGATAAGGTTTTCTTTGTAATTTACAGCAAGATTTTCATCGGTGGGTTATCCAAAGAGGCCACACTAGGTCAGTTAATTCTTCTTTCGATTTGAATTACTCTCACAAGTCTCAACTTCGTAATGCATGTATACGTGCGTAGAAACCGTGTTGTCTGGAATTTTCGGGTATTATACAAGTGATTTGTGTGTTCGTTTACGTTGTGTGATTTGGTGATTGTGGCGGGGTGCGGTAACTATTCCCGTTTGATTTTACTTTCACAGTTTCTCCTGTTTGTAAAGTTCGCGTATGAGTACAAATCCTGTTGTTTAGGGGTATTTTTCGGCTATTTGTAAGTGATGAGTTACGCTCGTTTCCATTGCGTGATTGGTGATTATGGGGAGCGCAGATCAGTTCACAAAGTACTTTGGGAACTACGTATATCTGCGTAGAAACCGTGTTGTATGGTGGAATTTTTGGGTATTCTATAGATGATTTGTGTCGTTTCCATTGTGTTATTTGGTGATTTTGGGAGGTCCAATAATTATTCTTTTGATTGTACTTTCTCATGTTTGTAAAGTATGTATGCATGTGTAGAAAGTAGAAACCCTGTTGTTTGGGGGAATTTTTGGCTATTTTTAAGTGACTTATGTGGCTTACATTGCGTGATTGGTGATTATGGCGAGTGCAGATCAGTTCACAAAGTACTTTGGGAAGTACGGAGAAATAACCGATTCAGTGATAATGAAAGATCGGCAAACTGGTCGACCGAGGGGTTTTGGGTTTATCACATATGCTGATCCGTCTGTTGTTGATACTGTTATCGCTGAAACCCATATCATCAATGGGAAACAGGTCGGTAATAATCTATTCACCTTTTACTCTTGGAAGGAATTCTGTGTGTTAATCTTTATTCTGTTGTGGGTTGTGCTCTTCTTGGATGCCAAGAAAAAATGAAAGAGAAAAGAAAAGCAAACTGGGAATTTACATATTGGTCTATTCAATGTGTAAATTTCCCAGTTCTCTTTGCTACTTGCTTTTATCTTGAAAGGGGGAAAAGTGCTATTATTGTTTTCATGTAGGTGTTGAAAATATCTCCCTCTTGTGTAATCTTTGAAAAACAAGATTTGTGATGCAAAAGCACTAAATGGTTAGATGAGTGTCAGTTAAATTGAGTTTTAATATCCTCATCATAAGCAATGGAGAACTGGAAGTACTTTTTAGGTTGGTTAGATGTTTCTTGATTAGTACTGATTGCCCTTGACTAGAATTTCTCAATTCGATAAAAATTTCAGAGGAACATATGATGAATTGAATGGTAGTATATGTGTAAGTCATACGGAGTATAATTTTAGCAAGAGCTTTATGCACTTGATGCTGTAGTTAAATTTGAGTAGAGATTGCCCTTTTGAGCTTGATGCTGTAGTTAAATTTGAGTAGAGATTGCCCTTTTGAGGAAGGGCTGGAGATAGGTAAAGATTTGATACATAACAATCTTTTAGCCTTTATTCCTTTCCTGTGATATCACCCTGACCGGTGGAGAAATTCTTTATGCTACATCGCTGGGAAAATTAGAAAAAGATTCTCCTCTAAAATGAAGTACTAAGTGCTTTTAGAATTCTCTGCTATCATTTGTCAGTATTGGAGTTTAGCTTGATCTCCTTCCCATGCATGACATCAGTCTGGCAAATTGAGAAAAGAAGTCACCTAAAAATATAAAAATACATATCATTTGAAGACATGAAGTTCTCCTTTTTCCACCCATTATTCTTCTGTTTGAAGCTAGACTGCTGGGGCGGAATTAGAAATAATCTCTGTCGAACTCAATATTAAGTACTTTTTAAAATTCTCTCCGATCATTCCTGGGTATGGGAGCTTAGCTAGCTCTTCTGACTCTTCTTCCCACGACACGACACAACACTGTGACCAATGGAGAAATACTTTATGCTACATTGCTGATGAAGTCACTGAAAAGGAAATAAGGCATACTGCTTTAAGATTGAAGTTCTCTTTTGTCCACCCATTATTCTACAGGTTGAATAGAATTCTTGTCATATAATTAGGTTGACCTTCATAGTTCATATCGTAACTCATATTAAGCTTTTCAATCGATTGTATCTCAAATGGATTCTAGTTTTCGCCAAGAAAACTTGTCATAGTTGGTGACATTTGGATTTTCAAGATTGCTGCAGAATCTTAAAAATGTAAATTCAAGATTGCTGCAGAATCTTAAAAATGTAAATGGGCATTACAATGTTGTTGCATGCATGATCTTATGTGAGGAGGTTTAGATATTGCAAGTTATGTATTTTAAAATTCTGAGCAGGTTGAGATCAAAAGAACAATTCCAAAAGGTGCTGCAGAATCCAAGGATTTCAAAACAAAAAAGATTTTTGTTGGTGGGATACCAACTTCTGTTACTGAAGGTCTGGGATTTTATACCATTTTTTGTTTGAAATACATCGTATTCCATTAAAAATTTTGGTTACCCTTGCTGATATTATGGTTATTAAACTTGTTTCCTCTGGCCCTCCCCCTTATTTACAGATGAGTTCAAGAATTTCTTCTCAAAGTATGGGAAGGTAGTGGAACACGAGATCATACGAGATCATGTTACCAAACGCTCCAGGGGTTTCGGATTTATTGTATTTGATAATGACCAAGTTGTTGACACTGTCCTTGCCAATGGAAATATGATAGATATGGAAGGGACACAGGTAAGTTCAGTCCTGTGGGTCACCATGACATTTGATGTACAAAGACCTATTTTTTATTTTTATATCAATACGAGATTATGTTCCATCTAAATCCCATAGTTAGATTATTGATGGATCCCATTTCACTCTGCTAACTTGTAATTTTACTTAACCCCGAGGGATAGATGATCAGTTCATAGACCACACCTAGGTAAGTGGAGGTCTTAGTTTTAATTCCTCTCATGTGATTCTGCATCACTTAAAAAAAACTGTAGATTTGCTAGAACCACTTCTGGGCATGGTTAGAACTCGAACTTTGTTTAAGTTAGCAGCTTGCAGGTATATTTTTTTCTCTTGTGTAGCTGTCAAATCCTAGGTTAACTTACTTCTTTGTTGTAGGTTGAGATCAAGAAGGCTGAACCAAAGAAAACCTCAAACCCAGCACCTACTCCTGCTTATGGTAGTGATTCTAGGGGTCGAGGATATGTTGATGATTTTGGTGGCTTTGGCAACTCTTATACCGGGTTTGGCAGCGGTGGTTACGGCCCTGCTTCTTATAGGAGTTTTGGTGGTCTTGGCGGTAGGTTTGGAGATTATGGAGTATATGGTGGCGGCAGGGGTAGTGACTTTGGTGGGCGATATGGTGACTTTGGTGGCAGTGATTACATGAGTTATCGAGGTGAGCCTTCCCTTGGCGGTGGCTACTCTAGTCGCTTCGGTTCCTACGCCGGAGAGTTCGGCGGGGGATATGGTGGGGGTGGACTTGGTGCATATGGCCGCGGAGGTGGAAGCTATGGCAGTTATGGCGGCTCAGGCTCTGGTGCTAGTTACGATTCTGGCCCTGGTGCTGGTTATGGTGGTGCAGGGGGGCTTTATGGAAGTAGGGCAGGATATAGTGGCAGTAGTCGTTACCATCCTTATGGAAGGTAGATTTCTAAGCTTTTCCTATAGGAGGGCCACAGTGTTGCATCTTCCAGTTTGGACTTCGTACACTTAAGCACTTGCTGCAAGAGGGGACACGCTAGAAGATCAGAAGAACCTTTAGCTTTTTTGTTTGTTGATGAAATAGACAGCTGAATCTAGACCACCAATCTAGGTTATGCCTACGATTTTCTGCTCTAGATAGACGTCTATGTTCTTATGAAGTTTTTATTAGCTAGATCTTACCAGTTTGAGCTGTGTATGTACTTTCTTTGGAATTATCCTAGTCTAGATGCTTCTTGTCATATTTTTTCCCCTTGCGTCTAGATTGCTTAATATTCTTCTCAAATTAGTCATATTGCATGCTTCCATGGGTTAGGCGGTGTAACTTTTTGGGTTCTAGTTAGTAGTTACCTTATTTGGTCTTATGCTTTCTGCTGCATAACTTATCATGCAATAAGAAGCACGTTTGGTATATAATTGTATCGTAGCTTAACCTGATGGTGCACTACGTTGTATATTGTTGTACTAGCCAGTGTTAGAATGATTTATCGTTCAGGCCTGAAGTGCAAACTAGGATGTAGACTTCATAGCTTTTGGACTTAATGTCTTGGTCCTTTATTGGTGCATTTTGTGAGGTAATTGTAATTTATCGAGCTGACTTATTAAAACAGTACATACGGTGGATATCTCACTGGTTTTTTAGTGCAGAAGGGCAAACTAGGATCTTTGTGGGTAACAAAATTGGCTTGAAAAGCAATAAAGCTGCTTTGGAATTTTGTGTGCTCATTGCACCGGTGGAGTATAGAATTTCAAGAAGCTAAACCGAATAGGTTCATCTTCCCTGTTTGAGATAAATTCACGGAAAGTCTTTCACGTCTTCAGTTTTGGTAATCGTTTCGTTTGCATATTTGGTTGAATTTTCTTCATGTTGGCATTATTGTCCTTTTGAGGAACTGGAGTCTTCAACTTGTAGGTAATCTCTGACGTATAGTTTTTTATGCTTTATTGTGAGATTGGCCTTTGTATAGCGTCAATGCTTTCATAATACTGACAGTTTTTTTGTATGATTTATGTGGTTGGTTGGTTGAGCATCGTTAATTTTCTTAATGAAATTGCATCAAGATCCCAGTTGTTTTCTTGAAAGTAAATTTTGACTCTAGCTTGAATATTGTCGCAAGTATTGATTGTGGTTGCTCTTGGGTTTCAGTTGCTGCATTTTGGTGTTGATTCTTTTAGTTTTTTTGCCATGGAAGTTATTGGGTTTTTTGTTTTTGTTCTTGACTTATCTTTGTTTTCATAGCTTTTCATAGCTGTTTAGCTTTGAAACCAGAAATAACCGGGTTTGTTATCCTTTTGGATTGTTTTTCCCCTTAATTTCCAATCACAACCAATTGTAGCCTTTGGTTAGCTGGATGTTAATTGTTCCACAGGGAGTAAGTTAATCTTTTCTGCTATAAAATCCTCCGTGTATATGTCATCAACTCACTGACTAAGGTTGCCGGATTTGGGTTATGACGCTTTGTTGAGGGGTTTAAGAAAGCCTTTTTTCTGTTACCAAATCTTTTCGCGTGATATAGAATTTCTTAGTAGTTTAATGGAAAATGGCAAGGAGAAACTCAATTATCTTCTTATTTCTTCTCTTTTTCATAGATGGGTTGCTTTAACGTTAGGACTCCCGTTTTAGGAGAAAAACCGATGATACTTGTGCCTCAAGTTAGGATTCCAGTATCTGAATGATGGTCAGCTACTTTTATCTGTGTTTACGAGTAACCTGGTCTGTATTTGAAATTAATATTGTTCTTTGGATATATTTCCATCTTCTAACAAAAGGAATGAGTACGGAACCTTACTCCTCTACCCGATCCCGAGATCTCGAATTCTTTCTTGCTCTGGCCTTCATCCTATTTTTATTTTCTTCGAAAAATTAAAAATTTGTTTGATGTTTTCCACCATTTTTCTCCCGGACTCTTGGATTTCAGTTATTCCCCGTGGGTTGCTCCAACTAAATTTCCCAATAGATGATCTTGAAATGATAAGCTTGTTTAAAGTTATCACCGTACATAAAATGTTGAAGCATAAAACCATGTTACCCCGAAGAAAGAAAGAATAAAAATGAAGGCATGGTAGTGAAGAATGCCTTTTGAAGTATAGGGTAGAGATAACTCTCTTTATTCCAGAATTTATTGATGAATAAGAACACAACTCTAATTTCACTCAAAGGCTATTTGCCAATGTATTACATTCGACGTTGGGCTTTATTGTTATGGCTTGGATGTGATTGCCGCGCAAGCCTTTATTTATTTATTTATTTTTTTTCTGAAAGAAGCAAACTCCATGGATCTTATTCCGGTGCGATACTAACTCAACTTATTAATGCTTGGTGGAATCGGGATTGTCGGGTGGGTAAGGTATTATAATGAAGTGCCCATGGTTGGGTGGGGGAGAAGTTACCTCCTCAATAGGTGGGAGAATTGGGCCGGCGCAAAGGGCCTTCTTCTTGGTGGAATCTAAGTCATCGGGTGGGGAAGTTGTTATGAAGTGCCTATCTATGGACGGGGTAGAAGTTGTGCCCTCCTCAATTGGGGGAAGAGTTCGTCCGCCGTAAAGGCCGAGAATCGGGCCGTCGGGAAGAGCCGGATTCTTGGGGAAAATAGCCTTATTCTCGGTGAAATCTACGTCATCGGGTGGGGAAGAAGTTATAAAGAGCCTATCTATGGGCGGGGGAGAAGTTACGCGCTCCTCAATTGGGGGGAGCCTTGGTCCAGCGAGGAAGGCCTTCTCGGCTGTGGCATGATATCCTGCAAGGTCATGATCGGGGGAGGCGAATACAGCAACAGGATCGGGAGCGGAGAGCAAGGCGCGATTGCCAGCTGCATTGCTGGAGTTGACAACACAGGCTGCGAGCAAAAGGAGCATCAACATGAACTTAAGATCCATGAATTGAATCGCCAGCCAAAGAAATGCAAAATGAAAGGTTGTCTTGAAATTGGATGGTTGTTTTTGTTGTGAGTTCGGATGGTGAGGGTCTATTTATATCTCGATGGGACGGAGCCGGTGACATGAAAGCTTGTTTGGACCATCATGTGGTGCTTCTTTTGGTTTGAGCTGGTGAATGAGAGTAGATTGATTGTTTAGACGGGTGAAGTTGACAAATCAAATGGGGTGTTTTCTTTTGTAGTTTTGGTTCATGTGCTTGGTTTTGGTTCCAAATGTATCTGCACTCCCTGGGTGGATTGAGGTGTTAGGCTCATGCAAATAGAATTGCACCTTCTCACGGAAATATTTGTGGGAAGACCTTTACCAAAATGATGTGGCGAAGACATTTTAGTTAGGGTTGCTAAACGGAGTTCGAGAGCTCGTGTTCTTTCATTAAAATCTTGTGCAGGATGGACTTGTTATGTAAGCAAACTAAGCTTGACCAATTTTTATTTTTTTGGAAGCTTGTTGAGGTTTTGAACCGAACTTGAACAAGGTGGTGCTTCTTGGACTCGGGGGGGCTGCTCTCCCCCTTGGGGAGAGCAGCGTGCTGCTGCCCCCTTTTTGGGGCCCATTCCGTCTCACTCCGATGATCCGAATCGTTCACTTTGTAGAGCTCGTCGAGTAGAATAACTATGCAAAAAATCAGTTTAATTGGATATCATTAAATACTTGATCGGAGCCTTTTTACTTTGAAAAGAATAGATCCGAAACACTGGATCAAATCCATTATTCCCAATGGACCAAGAGTTATATAGGCTCCGATCAGGCACTTAATGATATTCAATTAAACTGATTTTTTGCATAGTTGTTCTACTCGACGAGCTCTACAAAGCTTGAACCGATTTTTTCATTTGAAGCTTGTTAGACCGAGATGGGCCCCAAAAAGGGGGCAGTAGCACGCTGCTCTCCCCAAGGGGGAGAGCAGCCCCCCCGAGTCCGTGCTTCTTGGCTCTTTGGGCTTATGATGTATAAAAGATTTATGCTGTTTGAGATCAGTTTGTGTTTGGCTTGATTGAAGTTCGTTTGAGATTGGCTTGCCTCCTAAAAAGTTAAAGCTCAAATTTATTTTTGAAGCTCGTTTCGTTTTCAAATCAAGCTTGATCAATAACACGCTCGGCTCATTTGGATCATTTATCTCCCCCATTTTCCTGTTGGATCCATCATATTTTTGGATTATCTAGAACACAGGTATTCTACAAATCCTTTGATTACAGTGAAGCGGATAATAGTACTTATTATGTCTACCTCTCTCTACAACTCTTCCGGTACTTGTAGAGTACTTGTAGGTTGGTCGTTCGGCTAAATAAGCCAAGTGTATTATTTTTTTGTTCTTATTCAAATTTTTTTCGTATTTTTTAGTTTTTGGTCAATTTTTTTTGGGGATTATTGTTTCTTCATGACAAAAAGAATCTAAAAAGTAAAAAATTACGATCAAAACTTAATTTTTTTGAATAAAGACAAAAATAAATCAATAAGTCAATTTTTTGTTCTTTATTCAAAAAATTGGATTTTGATCGTTATTTTTTACTTTTTAAATTCCTCTTGTCATGAAGAAACAATAATCTCCAAAAAATTGACTAAAAACTAATATATGTGAAAAAATTTTGAATAAGGACAAAAAAATAATCCACTTGGTTTATTTAGCCGAACAGTCTATTAATTATTTTTGACATTTCTCTTTAGGAGTGCGCTTATCAATTTAGAAATTGTCAAAATTACTCCAAAACATAGATTACTTTTTTGAAACTACATAGTTAGATTACTCAATCTTTAGGAAACCACTTGTGAGCTGGCCCAACGTATTGTCAAAAGAACACCTGTATATCGTAATACAGGCTTCGTATGGCCACACACGTATCCCCCATAAGTTTTGGATACGTGTTCTACTTCCAGAACCCACATCACCCAATCAAGCAGCAACTTATGGGGATACGTGTGCAGGGCCAGATTCTGCGAATCTCGGACTAATTTCTATAGTATCTCTCACAGCCTTTGCCATGCTTACACGTGAGGTAATGCATTCCTAGAATTGTTAACAAGAAAAATCAAACCTAAACCCTTTAAAGAGAGGCAACCCTTAAGTCTCAGGCTCATACCACCAGTCCAACACTCCACACACCTACATACTTAATACATAAATTTACATACAGATGTGAACTATCCTCATGTGTAACAAATGTTGAAATCATAAAACTGAATTTGGCAATAAGTTTTAACAATAAAGAAGAGCGCAAATAAAGGATACAAATTAAGGACATTCTTTGCAAAGAGAGACAAGAAGTAAAGTTATGTGAAACTAGAGAATGTCCGTGCCAAAAGGCACGTCGAAATCTAATATAGTCTCAACATATATAAACTACTTGTTGTACCCGAGTGCTTTACCAGTCAAATTAATCTACACATAGAGCTAGGTACAATTTTGAGACGTTTTTCTATTTGTGAAGCCAACTTAAAATTGGAAAATTCATGAGACAAACATCTGAAAAGGAGATATAGATAAGGAAACATTATTGTAGGTCTACATTGTGAATGGAAAAATTAAGAGGCAATCAAGTGGGTTCGAGTCCAGCAAATCTTATCCAACGCCGTAACCCGACCCATTTAGAATTCGTGTTTCTCGAGTCGTGTCATTTTCGTGTTTCGTGTCAGAAATGCTCAACCCTAACCCATTAACTTCGTGTCCGGTTCGTGTCGTGTTATCGTGTCTGTTGTCTAACTCTATATAGAATTATAGATATACCATATATTATGTATATATGTTCGTGAAAATGGGTGACACAGATTAGTAATTGTGTTAATCGTGTCAATTTCGTGTGTCGCGTGTTCAACCCGAACCCGACCCATTTTAGAATTCGTGTTCTCGAGTCGTGTCATTTTCGTGTTTCGTGTCAAAAATGTCCAACCCTAACCTGCTAACTTCGTGTCCGGTTCGTGTCGTGTTATCGTGTCTCGTGTTTGTTGCCCAGCTCTACTTATGGGGATACCTGTGCAGGGCCAGATTGCGCAAATCTCGGACTAATTTTTATAGTATCTCTCACAGCCCTTGCCACGCTTACATGTGAGGTGACGCATTCCTAGAGGCAACCCTTAAGTCTCAGGCTCATACCACTGGTCCAACACTTCACACGCCTACATACTTAATACATAAATTTACATACAGTTGTGAACTATCCTCATGTGTAACAAATGTTGAAATCATAAAACTGAATTTGACAATAAGTTTTAACAATAAAAAAGAGTGCAAATAAAGGATACAAATTAAGGACATTCTTTGCAAAGATAGTGAACAAGTAAAGTTATATGAAACTAGAGGATGTTCGTGCCAAAAGGCACGTCGAAATCTAATATAGTCTGAACATATATAAACTATTTGTTGTACCCGAGTGCTTTTCCCGTCAAATTAATCTACACATAGAGCTAGGTACAATTTTGAGACGTTTTTCTATTTATGAAGTCAACTTAAAATTGGAAAATTCATGAGACAATCATCTGACAAGGAGATATAGATAAGGAAACTTTATTGTAGGTCTATATTGTGAATGGAAAAATTAAGAGGCAATCAATGTTTGGAAGTCAAATTCCCAGGCATATATTACTGTATTAATTAGTGTCGGTTAATATACATAGAAAGATTCTCTTGTATATTGTTAGTATACTATAAGGGAAGAATAATCAAACAGCTACGATCTTATCTTAAGGTGATTGGTTGCTATAGAGGTACTCATATTTGCATGGGTAAACAAAAATCGTTTTGTTTTTATAATATAGACTAGTGCTAGTCCGTGCTAATCCGTGACTACGGCACTATATATCCCTGTTGGAAGGGGATGACAGTTGTGTGATTTACATGAAACCATGGGCACTTAACCGGAAAGTGTGAGGATGCATTATAGCCTTTGAATCAAATGAATCTAAGCCATTCTAACAACTTGTCCCTACATCCTTCTGATTTATAATAGAGATTATGATTGTGAAATGTGGAGAATAACTTCCATGGACAACTTCCTAAAATCATACTATAACGATCGGATAACATTTTTAAATTCATTCTAACATCACCAATTCTTGTAGGTTCGAAAATCCACGTATGGCCATTTTCTTGATTGGAACTTGAGGCTGAGCCTACCAAGGCTTAGTGGGGCCTGCTCCCATTGGAATTTTGTTTTTGTATACAAAAAAAGTGTTAGTTTTTTACTGTTTTTAATTTCCTAATAAATTGACAAATTAATTCCTTCAAAATCTTGTGCATGCATTTTGTTGTGTCTCTAGGATGAAAACCAAACATACACAAAACACACACAAACACGCAAAATATACGTGGTTCTCTAAAATCGGATACATCCACGAAAGAATCGGAGCAATCTCACTATGAAATTATGAATTGAGACAAGTTATACAAGTGGAGTTTTCTCCTAACTCACTACACTCTCTTTTTGGCACTCACTGCATTCTCTCTGATTACATTGTTGCTAGCCTCATAGATCTCACTCTCTGAGATTACAGATTGTTTGCCTGGCCATCCACTCCTCACCTCTGCACATACACATTCATACATAGGGAAAGGGTCAGGGACAGAACTAGGATTTTATCTTAACAGTGGCAAAATGTATACTAAAAAAATAAAAATATGCATTGCAATATGTGTTCAATCACTTTGTTCAACACTTCTTTTTATAAAGAACGAGTCAATTATTTTCTTGATCATGATTACATACCTTATTAGTTTACACAAATCAATAAATTGCTATATTTCTTTCATATAGTGCAAATATGTGAGAGCCCAAGAATGGCCAACAATTCCACATCGGCCATGAGATGAAAAGTAATATGGTGTATAAGTAAAGGCCGACCAATTACTATTAACTTGAAATTAACCTTTTGAGCCACATGGTTAGGCTAAGGGTTAGCAGGTGAGCTGACGCGAGTTGTTACAGTTGATATCAGAGCACAACCCAGGTCTACCGTCTACATGGTGGGGGTTACCTCTAGAATCTGATACAAGCATACTGATTTTGTTGTACAGAACTATGATCATCAAGAGAAGGTTGCTGGGCCAATGCAACTAGTACGTTGCATCATAAAGTGGGAGAATTGTGAGAGCCCACATCGGCAAGGCCGGCCCAACCCCAAGGTTCAAGAAGCCTGGCCTTGGGCATCCCAAAAATTTCAATTTTTAGGGGCCACTCCAATATTTTCATTATTTGGGTTTGAGTAGGATTCTTTTTAAGCCCAATATAATGAAAAAATGCCCAATTAGAGGTAATGAGTTCGACCAACCTACTATCCCATAAGTCCAAGTGTCCAACCCGCTAAATCCCAAAATCATTCCCCCAAACCACCGAATAACACCTCTCAAAATCGTTTTCCCCCAAAAAATTTGACGATTGATCTCGTATTTTGTGTTTGTATGTAATGATTAATAGAACTTTATATTAGTTTGGCTTTCTCGTATTGTGATTATTACTGTAAAAATTGTTAAATATTAACTCTTTAAGGCCACACTTTTTTTATAAGGCTTTGGGCACTAAAAACCATTGGGCTAGCCCTGCACATTGGCCATGAGATGAAAAGTAATATGGTATATAAGTAAAGGTAAACCAACTACTGTTAACTTGAGATTAACCTTTTGAGTCACGTGAGTAGGCTAAGGGTTAGTAGGTGAGCTGACATGAGTTGTTACATCTATTGCTCAATAAGGGATTCAAAACATTCAATAATTTCTCTAACTTCAATTGAATATTGAAAAATTGAAGAAAACTAACCTTTCCCCAATGAAGTTTCAGAAATTCACACAAAATGTCCAATGATAAATGATTTTTTACATTGTGCTGAAATTTGGAAATCTGGAAGTCTACTAAACGAGAAATCCACTACTGCTGAGTCGTGCGCAGCGCCGACTGTTTTGGTTTACTTGTTTAATTTTTTAGATTGAGTTATTTTATGTTAAGTTATTTTAGGTTAAAGTGTGGAGTTTTTTTTTTCTTAATTAGACCTCATCCTTTAAATTATTTCACTTTAGTACTATTTTGAGTCACATTTCTTTATAAAAAAATTTGTGGATTTAGAACTATTACATCATATAGCAAAAAAATAAGTAAAAAAAATATAACAGTGGCGAGTTTATATAAGTTAGAATTAATTTTATTTTTTTATATATAATAATTATATTTTTAAAAATTCTTATCGTCACAATCGCCTCTACCAAACCCCCCAACCTGACCTCCTGCCTCCATCCTTGGCAAGGGCCATCGGTCAAGGCTTCAACCAAAGCTAATGGCTACAGGAAGGTTGCCGACACTAGTGGCCAAGCGCTGCCACACGAAGGGGAAATAATCCTCTACAAACACTTGGGAGGACAAAGACTTTGACCAAGTCAACACATTTTGTATGGCAATTAATCCAGTATCAAATGTTTGACAACAGTCTTCGTTCTTGTTATTTCTTGATGGACTTATATTGGCAATTTGAATTTAACGTTGTAAAAGAAAGGTTAAGATCGTAAAACTCCTTGCATCGGAGCAAATTACTAAACATTGGCATCAAAATACTATACGTAACAGGGTCAGAAAAGGGTTTGTGCAGCCATTACCGTAAAGGCTTCGGAACTAGTTTAGGCAAGCGATAAGTTGACACAAACATCCAATTATAAAAGACGTATAATATGTAACGTCGTTGACATGCCTTTTTTTTTTTTAAAACTCCGTGCATTGGAGATGCTCCTACGCGCCATGATCACTGAGTCATCAAGCGAGCAATGAATACGCACGCTATGCCTACTTTCAACTTTAAATGCTTACATGCAGTAGTTAATTTGTACGTACCCTTGTTTTTATTGCTGAATTTATTACACTTTCAAAAAAAAAAAAATAATAAAGATTTCCCCGGTTTTACTAACTAAAATAAGTATTTATTTTTTGAAATAAATGCGATGTATTGTGAGAGAATTACATATTTCGTAAAACGAAAAATAAGTATTTAAAAAATATAAACTTTAGCCAAACAGGGCCAAAAAAGAGCGCAGTAGCATATGTTCATATTTTACCCTTTTTCATTTAAATTTAATGTTTTTTGGAGTATTTGAGATAAAACTATAGATTTTCCACCATCATCATTACGGATCTCTCCGTGCATTTATTGGTGATTTGTGGATCCGTTCTGCTTTCTCCAAAAACCATCTTTTTTAAAAAGAAGGTAATTTCAAATTCAAATATAACGAAAATAAAAAATAATTTTTTAATTTTTTTTGCATCGTTTAAAAGATCTCAATGAGATCTATTAAACAAGATCCATATTGGTAAAAAATTAGTTGCGTAAATACATAATTTTGAAGCTTGAAATGACCTTTCTTTTCTAAAACTTCCTTTTTCAGGAATCCGGAACGGCTTCTGAATCTTTTATCTTGTATGATCCGCAAAATTACAAATTTTAATAAATTACTAAGTTGATCAGACATCAATACGTGTATCCAAATTCGAATTTGGTTTGTATTAACCCCTCTAATTTGGCAAGACAACACGTGCCATTTCTACCAAGCCCACCACTCGTATCCCGTATACGTAAACGGAAGTTAAGACATCAGTTATACTGTCAGAAACGTAATACCGAAACTGCCCCTCCTCATTCCAGCTCCAAAGTCCTAGACTAGGCATAACGTCCTTCACGATAAAAGAATAACGTCCAAGTGGCCCGTTTTCATATCTCGTCGACCAATCCTGTCCCCCCGGTATAAAAAACGAGTATTCTTCTCGATTCTTCACCAAATACAGTTATGCTTCGCACGCCAACATTGCTCCTTCTCTCTCTCTCTCTCTCTCTAGGTAAACGATCCTATCATTGACCTTGTACGAAATTCGATTCATTCATCGACAGAATGATTTCTCGAACAATTCTTTTCCGTAGAAAAGAAACGGCGCCATTTTTCGTTTTCAGTTTCTTTTCTTAAGTGGGAGTTTGTTTGTATAGCTGATTTGGTTGTTGCGTGGTGAGTTTACTGTTGCGTGATTCCTAGGGCTTAGAACGGGTTTCTGGATGATGAGAATTTTTTTTTTTTTTTTTTTCGGTTTGGCTTGATCGTCGTGGTGAATTCGTGATCGCGATCACGTCTTAGTTGCCAAGTAGTATTTTTTTCTTTTTTGTGTTGCTGAACATAATATATTAATATCGCTGTGATGATGAATTATCGCGGTAACTGGTGAAATTCGACGCAAAAATGCGAATAGATTTGCAAGTTTTACGACATGGTTGTTTGCCTTCTTATCTCTTTGCTTAGTTTCTTTTCCCGCTCTCGTACAACTAGAACCGGGTGCAAGTGAATGGGGAGTTCATACTTTTTGGGATTTTGAGTTTGAAGCATACCATGCCCGAACCCCAAGGGGTTGGCGTGGTGGACTTGAGCGTTTGCTTCATCTTAAGGTCTCAGGTTTGAAATCTTTCATGTGCTATTGCCTCCTTTATGGCCAGTTCATACATGGCTTTGTTGTGGCTTTAATTGGTCTTCCACTGGGGGACGGTGGGATTGGACCTAGGAGTAGTTGAGCTGCGTGTAAGCTGGTCTAGACACCCACTACTATATATATACACCATGTCAGTTTTGTAGTACAAGGAAATGGCGAAACAGACAAGTAAGAAATCTAATTTAATTTGGTGAGATATAAGTAAGTTTGTATTCGTACTTCTTTCTTTCTTTATCTGCTTAATTGCTTTTGAATTTTTTTTTGGGTAGTTTCTCAATGAGTGAAGGTTTTGTAGGTCTGGTTAGGTCATCATGATGTATATGACCAGGATAAATAGGTTGTTCATGCACACGATCAAGTGCCTATAATTTCTCATGGATGCATCTTCTGATTTTATGGTTTCCACAAAATGATAGCTGTACTAGGAAGGCAGTCTAATCTGATCATAATTAGAGCAGAAAAGAAAACACCAAAAGGGAATACTAATAACAAAAAATTGAGTCTTTCAACCCCCACTGTTCGCTTACCAGGTTTAATGCATTATAAGTTTGCACATCTGACTTCCACTTTAGCTCATAAAATCGCCTATCTAAAGTTTAGGTGTGAAGAAAAAGGTAAAAAACAAGTCTACAACAAATTAATTTAGCATTCTAAGGTCCCAAGTCCAATTTCATTCCATGACTGAGTTTCTGCTAATCATCAAACTAAAAGTGGGAGGTTGGTTAGTAGTTTCTTTCGAATGATGTAATATTCAAACACAATTATCTTTTTCCATGCGTAGATCATCATTGATGGTATTGAATTACAGTATTTCTTCAAATCTATCTCAGGAGTGTGTCTGTTTCAAAAGAGGAATGCTAGCTTTCAGATATAGTCATATTCAATAGGGGAATCTGAGGGAAGCATTACAAACTCACTGATGACGGAAAAAATGGACGACAGCGTCTATTCTTCTATTTTCAAAGGCCAAGGCTCATATGGAATGGTTGGTGCTGTCGTTGTAGCCATAGCCGTGCCTTTGTTTCTGTCTGTGATACTTGTGGGGAAGAAAAAGGTGAAACAGAGAGGGGTTCCTGTACAGGTTGGTGGTGAGGCTGGTTTTGCAATGCGCAATTCTAGATTCGCCAAATTGGTTGAAGTTCATTGGGAAGGAGCCACTACTGTGGCAGCTCTTTTTGAGCAGTCTTGTAAGAAGCATTCAAGGGAACGATTTCTTGGAACGAGAAAGCTAATTAGTAGGGACTTTGTTACTGCAAGTGATGGCAGGAAGTTTGAGAAGCTACACCTAGGAGAATATCAATGGGAGACATATGAGCAGGCCTTTGAACGCACTTGCAATTTTGCATCAGGAATTGTGAATTTAGGTCATGATGTGGATACTCGTGTTGCCATTTTCTCTGACACTCGAGCGGAGTGGTTACTTGCCTTTCAGGTTAGCTTGCCAATCATCTCCTCGTACAATTTCCACTTATATGTTTTGCTGGGGAGTAAATGACACTTGTATTCATATTTCAGGGTTGCTTCCGGCAGAACATTACGATAATTACAATTTATGCTTCTCTAGGCGAGGATGCCCTGATCCACTCACTCAATGAGGTAGGAAGAGAAAAGTTCATGGAGCCATTCTTGAACCCATCCCCATTTCCTTGCTATTAGGAGAGAATTTAGACGGCTTGCTGGCTGATGCTATTGTACTTGCAATATTATAATATTGACTTATTGCGTAAATCCTGCAGACCCAAGTGTCAACTGTGATTTGCGATTCTAAGCAATTGAAGAAGTTGGCTGCAATAAGCTCGAGCCTAGAAACTCTAAAGAACATCATTTATTTTGAAGATGATGACACTGGAATGGACTTAAACTCATCTGGAAATCTGAGCACTTGGAAGGTTACTCCTTTTTCTGAGGTGGAAAAATTGGGGAAAAGAAGTCCTGTTCTTCCAAGACTACCTATCAAGAAGGATATTGCAGTTATCATGTATACAAGTGGTAGTACAGGTCTACCAAAGGTATGATCTAACTGTTAGTTCACAGTCTTTTTTAAATGTTGTGCGCATGTGTTGTCCCTTTGTTCTACCAATGCCAGAACTCTAGCGTATTATTTTATTGTGTTGATGCAGGGAGTTATGATGACCCACGGTAACCTTGTAGCCACTGCTGCTGCAGTTATGACAGTGATTCCAAACCTGGGAAGCAATGATGTTTTCTTGGCATACTTGCCTCTGGCTCATGTTTTTGAACTGGAGGCTGAGGTACTATCATGCATGAACTTTTGTTTCATGGGATGAATGGTGATTATTAATGCAATTGTTGAAACATTGTGGTCGTGCAGATTGTCATGACCACTGCAGGTGTTGCCATTGGTTATGGTTCGGCAATGACATTAACAGACACTGCTAACAAAATCAAGAAGGGAACCAAGGGAGATGCATCTGCGTTAGGGCCCACACTTATGACTGCAGTTCCAGCAATTTTAGATCGTGTTCGAGATGGAGTTTCAAAGAAGGTTTGAGCAGGAATGACAATTTATTCTTTCATCTTTAATAGTTGCAGCATTACTTTGGTGCATTTTCCTGTATCGGATATATGTGATGATAAATTAGCTCTCCTTCCTTCTTTTTTTTGTTATAATCGCAGGTTGAGGAAAAGGGAGGTTTTGCTAAGAAACTTTTCAGTATTGGATACAAGCGTCGGCTGGCTGCTATAGAAGGCAGCTGGCTTGGAGCCTGGGGAGTAGAGAGATTACTCTGGGATGTCATCATTTTCAAAAAGATACGTTCTGTACTTGGGGGGAACATCCGGATGATGCTTTGTGGTGGAGCTCCTCTATCCGGTGATACACAGCGATTTATCAACATCTGCATTGGGTAACTGTTCTGCCATAAATTGATACAAATCCAATAGACTAACCCATTTTCCTGAAACGCCTTCCCGCTAGTAGGAACAAAATGTGCTTCGCTGACACTTCTGGAAGTTTCTTCACTTCTTGTATGAGTCATGAGATTGAATCACTTGTTGGTCCTCAGTCCTAATATAGTTAGCTTGTTGATCAAGAAGAAACGCTCAGGACAGATAACTTTGAGGATCATTTTGTGAGCCTTAACTTTAGTCAAGCTATTAGGAGCTCAGTCTAACGGAATCCTATCTCCCGTATTCTTTTGTTGTCTGAATTTCTGATGTCATGCCCGGACAATGTGTTGTACCATATGCCATTATCAGGAGGTCTTGGAGTCTAAGAACATTGTTAAAGAAGTTAGTCACTCTTGCTTCTGCGATAGTTGAAGTCACCAGGGTAGAAAAAATATGTCGACTAAGTTGTATGGTTTAGTTCGTAAACAAACTGCAGAATCTCCATTACAGGTGAAGATGCATCATGCCTACATGCAAAGAGTAGGAAGTTGTAATTTTGTGGTGCTGCAGAAGTTTTTGCATGATATCTTGGATATCCTCGGTAGGTTAAGGAGTTGGAATATTGTGGTGCTACAGAGGATTTTGCATGATATCTTGGAATTCCTCGGTTTTGTCCAAAATGGTGATGTCAGATGACATTTTTTTTTTAAACCTTTGTTGGCTGGTCACATTGTTTTCAGAGTGAATCTTGAACACTAGGAATTGATGGCTCAAAGGTAAACTAGTTGACTGTCTTCTTGTGGATAATTACGAGTGATGGTTGGAATGCTGGAGATTGAAGTGAAGGACCATCTCATACTTAAGTTTGATTCTCACTATCGTGGTGTAAAACATGGCTAACAGTAAGATCTCTAGTTGGACTTGAAAAAAGATGCATAACTAGAAATGTTAGGAGGGACACCTAAGGAACAAACAAGCATTTTCAGGGCATGCATTACCTGTTTTACACTGCTAAGTTACCAGTAGTCCCAAAGCTTAAGCTGTTAGGAAATGAGACTAACAATGTATATCAAGCTATTCAACATCTGAGTCTTATGTTTTTTTCTGTATAGCTTGCTAATATACATAAATACTTACAAGTGTTCTATTTAGTTTAGGAACACATGCATTTATTGTTTTTTTGACCGTGCATTTATTGTTGGTTTCGTGGTGCATGATATTTACTCAGGGCTCCTATTGGTCAAGGATATGGCCTCACAGAAACGTGTGCTGGAGCTGCTTTTAGCGAGGCAGATGACACTTCAGTTGGGCGTGTTGGTCCGCCACTTCCTTGTTGCTACATCAAGGTACTTCATGTTCTGTCTGTCAGAAAGGATGCATTTTTTAGGATAGGAAAATACAATCTTTTCCTCGATTTAGGGTTATGTCAATTGGAGTTTGTACCGTTGTCAAAAAACTGAATATCAAGAGTAGGTAACTCCTGGAAATGAAAGTTTAATGCAGTACGCTGAGTAACGCTAGTGGTAGTTATGTGGACTAGTCATTGATAGAGGTGAACTATTGGAAACCTAGTTACAAGAGCACAAGTGTACACTGTACTCTGATTTCTGTGACCATTATTGTGTCGTCATACGTTTTAAAGGGCTGCATACTAATCTTGCAAAAACTAGCATGTGTCTATTGGATAAGATTCTCAATTCACACCTACTTTCCCAAAGTAGTCCCTACTCTCATGGTTGGCTAGTCACAAGTACTGTAATGTGACAGTCCTCTTAGAGACGATAGCCATTGTATGTATCTGCTTGTATATCTTGTCAGCCTTTCTAATACCACAATGGCAGCATGTTATGGTCGAATCATTGTAATAATAATGCTTCAGTTTACTGAGGGAGAATCGAGAGAAAGAAGAGGGGTGTGGAAACGTGTATATGTGTTTTCCATAACAATTGAACCCATAAGTTGGCAGTGTGCCATGAATCATCACCATGAAACTTTTGTTACACACGGTAACTATTTTTTTAAAGCACTCTGTAAAAAAAAAACTGTATTTTAGATTTTAGGTCCTATATGTTCCCATGTCAAGTGCCATCCACATCCACATGTAACATTATCGTTGGCAACATACGCTTATAGTCTTGCTCGCGGTTTTAAAGGTCTTTCTTAAAATCCTGGATAGGAAGTACAAGAATTTGACCTTACTCCCCAGCCTATTATGGCTATCCCTTCAAACCTCCGCAGAACAACTTTTTAAAAAGATACATTTCACTCATTGCAGCTTGTTTCTTGGGAAGAAGGTGGGTACGCGACATCTGACACCCCAATGCCTCGAGGAGAGGTTGTAGTAGGAGGCGCTACTGTCACTGCTGGGTACTTCAACAATGAAGCAAAAACAAAAGAGGTGTTCAAGGTAAGTACTTCAGACTGCAGACTCGATGACTGCAATCTTGAAACTGCATGCCTCTAATCCTTTTTGAATACAGGTTGACGAGAAGGGCTTGCGCTGGTTCTATACTGGTGACATTGGACGATTTCACCCTGATGGATGCCTTGAAGTTATTGACAGAAAGAAGGATATAGTCAAACTTCAACATGGAGAGTATGTCTCCCTTGGCAAGGTGTGCAAACAATTGTCCCCAATTAACTGTCGATTTACCTTAGCTTTCGTTTTTATTCGATTGGTTGTTTACGGTTTTCGGCCGTGTGCTTTATGCCTTTATCATGCTTTACTGTAGGTTGAAGCAGCTTTGATGACAAGCAACTATGTAGACAATATCATGGTATATGTAGATCCTTTCCACGACTTCTGTGTAGCTCTAGTCGTCCCCATACATCAGGCCCTTGAGAAATGGGCCAAAGAATCTGGCATCAGTTATGAAGGTTTTCCCGATTTGTGTAACAAAGTGGAAGCTGTAAAAGAGATCCAGCAATCTCTTTCGAAGGTTTGTTTCCTTTTACGTTTGACGGCTGATATTTCGTAGCAATATTATAGGAGCCAAGTTTACATATCAACTGTCAGTGGATTCATAAAATTAGAAGTGTTGTCGTTGCTACTTATGTTTGGACTTTTTTTTTTTACCAACCAGAAAATGCAGACTTATGTTTGGACTTTGGAGTACAAGGAAGTCTAGACATCTAATATTTTATCTTAAAGACCCTAAGGGGTAAACTTTTTTTTTTTTTTTTCCTTTCCCCGGGATTGAGTTTTAGAAAAGATGAAAAAAACGAATTTATGTAGATGACCCCAATTATTGAGGCTTAAGGCTCAGTTTGGTTGGTTGGGGTTCTCCATAAAACAGGATGTCTGTCATTTATTAGTACATCATTACAACCATTTCGTCACTAATATCTCTTATTGTTATGTATACAGTCCGTCTTTTTTTCTTTAACTTATCGAGCTTTTTTAAACTACACAACTTATCGAACTTGATTGTCCCACAGTGAATCTACGTTTCCATTTCTGCTTCTGCAAAATCCTTTATGCATCCGTAACTTGTGTGCCTCTATGCATTGCCATAACACATTACTCTTTTTATTGGATTACTAAAACAGGTATACTTGGAAAGGGGGCTTGTTAGGAATTTTACGGCTCAAAATACTAATAGCTACTAAACTTTATTCGTATAATTAGACGTCAAAGATTGACCTTGTTATGAGTTTTGAGCACTTTATTTATGTGTATGGTAATGTGCAGGCGGGGAAGGATGCAAAACTAGAAAAGTTCGAAATTCCAGCAAAGATCAAGTTGATGCCAGACCCCTGGACACCCGAGTCGGGATTGGTTACTGCTGCTATCAAATTGAAGAGGGAACAACTGAAGGCCAAGTTCAAAGATGAGTTGCAGAAACTATACGAGTGAAGCACTTTTCATCAATTACACAGTTGCCCCTGTTATGCCTTCTTGCTGATTATGTATATTGTCATGGTTTTTAAACAAATTGAAACTCCATCACCGATAGTCACCATGTTTCCTCAAGTTTTTTTTGGTTGATCTGCTATTGTTTTCATATTAAGTGGTCTGTTTTTTTTTTTTTTGTGTATAGAGAATAACTAGTTACAAGCGAGAATTGATGGGCTTAATGCAATTTCCGATCAAAGGAAAAAAAAATGCAATATTTTCCGCTTGTGAAGTTGTGATGAATAGAGACATCAGTGCATCTGTTGCTTCTACCAGGTGTTTGAGATCATTATTGTTGGTTTTGTTTCTGGTTTGCGTTTTGGGACAAACACAAACATCACATTGTTGAACTAAGCACCACTAATATATTCCCTGCACGGTGAAAACTCATTCAGATTTTATCACAAGGCTTCAACGATGTTTTCCCCACTAAAATCAATATTGAGACAACTCTATTGGCATTTTCCGCTCATAAAACAAGACTGCCATTGAATATTGATGCTCAACGACAAAAAGGGGGGTTAAACCAATTCCTAGAAACTGAGAAATAAAGCGCAGAGGCCTTGACAGATCTGGAGTGAGAGGGTTTGGATCCATTAAGGCTGAAAGGGTGAAGGATTCTATGGATACCGTTAGGCTTTGATCGGATCAAGGATTCGTGGAGGGATTCATTGAGTAACAAGAGTGGGAAACGTACCTTCAATGTGTTTTGAGAACATCCTTACGTTTTCTTCTCCGTCAAACAAATCCTTGACCAAACACTGCCTTACAAAAACTGTAATTTCTTTCTTTTCAATGTACTAAATAATGACTGCCCAAGGAATCTTTCTCACTCTATTCTGGAATTCTTTTGCTACTGAACTTACCAAGTATCCATATCATTTCTTCACTCTTACCGAGGCTGAGAAACAACGCATAGACCTGAAACAGAACATCAGGTGGCCATGGTATAAGGACAGACAAAGAGAAGGGGTGTCTAATAGCCCATCTTTAGCTTTCAAATAAATTGGGCATATCTGATTGTAGTTTTCAGAAGCTTAGAGTAATTATATTTATGTTCTGTGCCACTCAATACAAGCACAGCCCTCACTCGAACCCTTCTTAATACGTGGCCATTTTGTCCAAAATTAAAATGAAATCCCTGCCTTGCATAACAAATGTTTTTGTCTTTCTGAAGCGTTTATCAGGATGAATAAAATGGCATGGTGAGAGCATATACTCCAAAAGGTCTCAATCCCAGACCAGAAAAATTCATCAACTGGGCAACAATTAAATAGCAGTAATAGATATGTAAAGAGGAGGCAAATATGAATGAAGGAGGCAAGAGTTCGCAACCAATCAGCTGATTCAGGCATGTCCGTATCAGAGCAATTTATCAGGCAAGGAGTCGAGCAGTGATTTCCAAACAAAATCAAACTTTATTGTAATGTTGGACAGATTTCGGTCCATACAAAGCTGATGATTACCATGTTTCTCTCATCTCATATAAACCGGTGAACCCATATGCTAGTAAGTACAATGGCTTCCACAAACAAGTACCAACGCATTTGCTTGGTTTCTCTATTCACTTTGGGTCAAGCCACATTTTGCTCTCCACAAGATGCATCTGTTTATGGAAGCAGAAGCAATGGACAGCTCATTATGGACTTGCATACGAGGATGCCACAGAAGAGGACTTATGGTTCAAGATATTCAAGGGCAATGTGGAATATATAGAATCTTCCCAGAAAGTTGTGAAGAGACTTTAGAAATTAGCCGCCAATCAATTTGCAGATCTTATGATTGAAGAGTTGAAACTATTTCAACCCAAACCTCGTGCTAAGACTTAGGAGGAGACTACCTACACAGATATCCCCCATTTCCAACCAATATCAGATAATTCTTGGAGATAAGTTATAGGAGTAAAAATCTCAAGAGAATGAGGATTACATGCATCCAGGAATTGATAAGGGACGAAATTCCAAACACCCTTGTAAAGATGTTCTCACCAGTCGATGACCAACTAGGGTACTAACCCCATAAAAGAATGGAAGGAAATAAAGAACTAGAAAATATAACAGGGACATATGTTGTGTACTTGCATGAAAAGTGTATCAGTTTTTCCAACAGTGGCCAAACAGAAGCAGGGCTAAACCAGAAACAAATTTTCACTGTTCTAGGCATATAGCAAGCTTTGTGCATCTTATTATAAAAGGTTTAACTGAAAGAGAATTCAGGTCCATTACTTGTCGTTTTGTGCAACCACATCCACTGAAAGGGAAAGAATGGAGGAGCTTCTAAGCACGTATCACTTGAAATTTCATTGCTAATATGTGCGTGTAAGAATGGGATTTGACCATTTCCTATTCATCTTCTGCTGTGGTCAGTTTGGGCATGACAGCCTTGCTTCCTCTTTGGATTAAGAAATGAAAACCCAGAAGCAAGAACTAAAGAAAGAATTAGCATACTAGTTCTCTTCTGAAGAAGTAGGGCTCAATGAAACAGGAGCTGATGCTAACGAGGGCCTCAGGAGAAGATACAAACTGGGACCCAAGAATGGAATCAATGACACAGGAACCAACCAAGAGCCTTTGTCATACCTGCAAAAGAACAAATATGTGAAAGATGATTCTTCACAAATCCCCAATGAGATCTTAATTTGCAAAAAAGAAAAAGAAAAAAGAAGCAGCATAGCATGTACTTGTCACTAAAAGCTTACCATTTCCGAGCAGTCATATCATTGTAAACCCAAAAAGGAGCAAAAGTAGATAGCAGGGTAAAATCAATGCAGGTGGCGTGGATCTGCAGCATAGGAAATGGCTCAGTAGTCAGTACCAAGGTAGACCAAAGGGCATGATCAGATAAGTGTAAGCATCAGAGGTGCACACACGTACATCAAATGAACTGAACTCACAGGAGATTTACAGTTTCAAGTAATAGTCCCATCTATATGAAAGTTTATTACACTCATTCAACATAAACCAAAACACATCACATAACTATCCGCTAAACTTGCTGGAACTTCCCCGTTTGCCCATGCGCTTCATCGGGAGAGAGCAGGGTTTCTCTCCATGTATATTGTAATTTTTGGGACCTATAGTCTCGACGAAGGGTCATGCCAGTTGAAAATCAGTGATCCTAAAAATGTCAAGAATTTTGCTAGGGCAGTATGTGAGGGATAGACAATAAAGATCTAGAAGGCACATTTAAAATCTAGACACTAAACTGACACGGGTTGTCCAACCATTGAGCACAGCTAGAGATGATATCCAATGGTAGGATTATATGGTATACTTGCATGAACAACCATAATCCTTCACAAAATCAATGTCATAAAAAGTATCTTGACCATGCACTTGCTCTCTTAGAGACACACATGAGGGATAGAAGCACTTACAAATTTGCTCTCCCTAAAGTACTGGAAAAACTCCTTCCAGTCTTCCGTATTTGCTAAACCTGCATAAATAATAAGACCAAGTCCGGCAGCAAGTGATACCTGATACACAGTTGGTAAAGTTTCCGAGTAATTAAATTTGCTGATCAGACGAAATGTAATATGCCTATCTTAGATTGGATGAAACAGGACAAAAGCTTGGTAAAACAATACGATGAAGAACAACGTCAAATAAGCAATCTAGAGTTCGTCCAGAACCTATTTCAAGTATGACCCCACTGTGTGAGAGCAACTGAAAGAATCCCCATAAGTCATAATGAGGAAGTGCTAATTATGACAGAGTAAAACTATTTCTTACCCCAGCAGTCAACTTCGATTCCAGAAAATTTAGAGGCCATCTGCTGAGTTCAGTTTCTTCAATAGGCGGAGGCGGTGGTCTCCAAAGAACAAAGTAAGGAAGAAGAGCATATGCACCTCCAAAGCACGAAAGTATGAGGAATGGCCAGACCGGAATTTTACTTTTTGAGCTGTAGAATCAACGATTTCTTCAATAAATTTTCTTAATACTCCTTGGTATTCAGAAAATGGGAACATAAAAATGTAGGTATAACAAATTGCTATCCACCATCGCCCTAGTAACTGCAACTGCTATGTACATCATGCAACCCGACACTTGGGCCGTTTTGGAAGCTTGATGTACAAAAAGATTGGGGATGGGGGGGGGGGGGGGGGGTGTGGTTTGGGAGGCACCACCGATTGATAAAGAAGAAGAAGGAAAGTTCCTAGGACAAATCTACCAAACAAAAATGATAGGGACATATTTTTTGCTTTACAACACTTATAACTCACCCTATTAGAAAGACATTCAAGTATTGAGGAAAATGCAAACCCAAAAGCCGTAATGGTGTGTGGCTTCGCTACATGCTCTCTCCAAAATTGACTCTATGTAGTTCGCTAAATCAAATATAATAAATTATTGTAAAACAACAAGTTTCATAATGTAAACATCCTTAAACAGAGAAACAAGTATTGAGGAAAATGCAAACCCAAAAGCCATAATGGTGTGTGGCTTCACTACATGCTCTTCACAAAATTGACTCTATGTAGCTTGCTAAATCAAATATAATAAATTCTTGTAAAACAACAAAGTTAACTATTGTAAACATCCTTAAACAGAGAAACTAACTTCAAGCAGTACAGCGTGCGCGCAGGGGAAGGAGAGGCTGGGGGCATAGTTTAAACAAAGGAAAGATTGGGAAACGAATTGTACCTTCTAGCTGTTGGCAGCAGCAACATACTATAAGCTAAAGGCCACAAACCCATGATGTACCACAGCGAAACAAGCACTTCATTCATTCGGAAACCATCATCCCCCTTCAAATTCAGAAGCTTTCTCAAGAAATATTCATCCCTTGACTGAAAATATCCAAAAGTCAATCCAGTATGAGTCTTGAGGTTATAGCCACTTGACAGAATTGTTACAAAATCTCTGAACTAGGAACTTTTCATTCAGCCGTGAGTGCGCCCAAATATACCTACATGTATAGATACCGAACTTTTGATACAAGAAGCTGTTTGCTACCGAACTTTCCAAAGGTTGCTCACTAAAAGTGTTCTTCTAGGTTAAAATTGTAGTTGTCACATGGTTTTTATGTAAATACTACCTGTTTAAGAGATTCTGTGAGCACCATAACACGTGCACAAAGAGTGATTCACTGTTGCGAAACAGCAAGTTAACCACATAGCCGGTCAACTGGCACCTTCTTACCACAAGTCTAGGTTTTCGGGAGCAAAAGTGTACAACTGTTCACAAACAAAAAACCATTTTTTCCCATAATGTATCACCAAGATCCCTTTGTGTTAAACCATCAGCAACCAGAACACAAAAGACAAAATAATGTAACCATTAGACAAACACCATTCAGAATCAAAATAGAACTGATAATGAGCGAAGAAATGCAAACAAACCAAAACCCATGTAAAATGAACCAAGAAACAGAAAAAAAAAAAAAAAACAAAATGATTACCGGGGTCTGGTTGGGGGTGAGGTTAAAGATATAGTACATGAGTCCAGCCCACAGCAAGAAAAGCAAAAACGACGTCGTCCAGTCTCCACCCTCCTCACCAGGATTACTACTCCCATTGCCAACAACCTCACTCTCCGAAGAGGCTTCTTTATCCACAACTGGGTCTTGTGAATTTTCAGTGTTGATAGAACTCCGACATGTTTGCAACACACCCTTTTTGTGGAAATTGGAGATAGTGATTCTCTGACTGTCAAGTCCAAGAAACCTTGAAGGAATTGAGGTTTTCGAATTTGGGTTTTGGGTTGGGATTCTGACTTCCGTGCTAGTTTTTAGCGGGAAGGAAAAGTTGCAGGAGATGAGACTTGTGTTGGCTAACATTTTCTTCTTTCTTGAATGGGAATAGAAATATACACCGAGAGGATAAAGGTGCAGAGTGTGCATCTCTCTCTCCTTCCCGGTATTGTCTGAATCTCCACCCCAATTCACTGTTCTTTTTTTTTTTTTGGTTATCATAAAATCCCATTTGTCTGTTAATGATAAATATAGGGATTTTACAATCCATGTCATATTTTTGGAAAATGACAATGTCAAAATTTTAGAGTATTTAGAAGGTCGTACTTTATACATGGTACAAGTTATATATATGCAATTAAATTCTTTAACATTAACAGAAAGGAAAGTGATTTTCATACTCTACTTTTAGCCAATAATATTTCACTTTTAGTTTTATATTTTTCACACGATTAAAATATAAAATGGAGTGCCAATAGCTAAAATTAGAGTGATAAAATCAATTTTCTAACAGAAACTCCTTTGAAATTATTATTTGTCATAATATTTAAACCAACTTTTTTTTTTTACTTGTTCCGGATAAGATCTCCTTATATAGTTAGCTCAACAAGAAAATTCTAAAAATTACTATGGGCTCGTGTATGATAAACCGGACTAGATGAGAAATTGGGATTGAAGAAACACTACACATGTTTCTCTTTTTTATTTATAGTCCGATATTTGTTGCGCACGGAATTAAGAAAAGAACTAAGTAACTTTGGATTCTTTCACCTAGAGGATGATATTAACTAGTCCTGCTCTTCCTAATTGAACTCCCTTCTCATCCTACGAAAAAATATAAGTAATTTCTATTCTTTTTTCTCACCCTAACCAAACATAGGTACGACGAATCTATTCCCAAGGACCTTGGGACCCTGCAGTGTTCTTTAGTGCACTGCAAGTTGAAATGCTTGATTCTGTCCGTCCGTTTCGGCGATCAATGATTTAGATTTTAAAAAAACTTTTGCGGGAATTTTTTTTTTTCTAAAATCGAGACTATTCGAAAGTGTTTGGATGATGAGATGCAGCACCGCCTTCCCAATCTTAATTTCAGCTTTGTCAATCCTGCTCACAGTCCGGAAACCAACGTGCCCTATCTATGTGCCAATCATATTAGTGGAGTTCAACGTAAAAGAATTCCTAAAAACAATAAGCAAATATACTTTTAATAAACATTTTACTCGTATCCACCCAAATCAAATATTTCTATTTCTCTTCGAAATTCAATGATTCTTTTTAGGGGTGAGCAAAAAATCCGTCAAACCGCGAATCCAGTCCAAACCGGAGGGTTTGGTTTGGATTTTTAGTAGTATGGTTTGGTCATGGTTTAAAAAAATTAGAAACCGCGTTATATAGTTTGGTTTATGGATTCACGTTTACGGTTATGGTTCCAAACCGATCCAAACCGTATAATACATACATACACACATATATATATAAATTAATTATGATTCACCCAATAAATATGAGAGCTTTTAGTCAACTACTTTATTATTTTATTGATTCCATTAAATTCACTGCAATATTTAATTTTCCTTCACTGTCAAGAGAATAATATGAACCTTGATGTAGAGTGATATCACAAGTTGGTTTCTACCATATTGCTACTATTGCCCTTTTGCTACCTCATTTCAATTCAATAGTTTTAGAAATTATTTTTGGCATTTTATTTGGTTAAACTATCTTAAGATGTTTAGTAGTTGGTATTCTTAGTTGGTTCATTTAAGTGACTTACCAGCATTTTATTTTCTTAGTTTAAGACTTGAGGCAATTTTTGGTTTCCTACTCTTAATTAGTTGGTTAATATTAGTGTGTTTTAATAATTTGAATGGAATTGGTTTAAATATATGTATTTTTTTTAAATTTATCTTCGTAATGTTAAGTACTTTAAATATTTTTTGAAGACAATAACTTAGTTCAAAGCAAACCGTGGTTTAAAACCGAAACCGAACCGTATTAAATGGTTTGGATTGGTTTGGTTTTACGCCTTTTGTGGGTTGGTTTGGTTCTTCAAATTCATAATCCGTAAGTATTGGTTTAGTATGAAACCGAACAAATCCGAACCATGCTCACCCCTAATTCTTTTACCTTTAGTCTGTATTGAACATTTTGATTCACTATTTTTTAATTTATTGATTAAACTGTACCTTGTCCAAGGTTCGATGTCTTTGGGTTAGGCTCTAAGGAGGTAATTTCTTTTGAAATCTTTAGTCTCAATGTGAAAATGACCTATCTTTAATCAGACCAGAAAGAAATTAGTTGAGATGCGCGTAAGCTGGCTCAGACATCCGTTAAACTAAAAAAATAAACAGTACCAATTTTTTTTATTACTCATTTATATAAAATGTGCGAAATGATAAGAGTACTGACCAAATGGCTACCGATGGGGTACAGACAACCCCGTGGGGCCCACCATGGATATCACATGGATGACCGAGCCATTAATAATTTAGAAAAAAACTGAAATTTGAATTAAAAAAATAAAAGATTGGATCGAGCACGTACATATATTGAATTAAACTAATTTGTCACGGACCCACTCAGGTTTCCTTTTTAAATTATTAAACGACTCAGATAATTCGTGTGAGACCTGTAGTGGGACCTGTGGGACTGTCGATACCTCATCGGTAGGCATTTGGTCGGTACCTCATCGGCCCCTCATAAAATGTAAACACGCGTGCGCACAAACATATATAGGGCCGGACTATTTGTAACCACAAATTTACTGAACGTAACCTGTTTTTCATATCATATGCACATAAAATGTGTATCATAATATAAACATGCTACGTTCAGAAAATTTGTAGTTGCAAATAGTCGGCCCCTATATATATGTCGATGATTTTCCCGCGTCATACTACGGCGTCGCTTCATTGCAATCTCCTCTCATACCGTTAAACAACCGTTAAAACGACCAAGCATTGCCTATTACTCTCTCTCCAGCTTCAGCAGATAAGGTTTTCATTCTCAGACCCCTCTCTCTCTCTCTCTCTCTCTCTCTCTCTCTCTCTCTCCACCCATGGCCGAAGCTTCCAGAATCCTCCACACCACACTCATCCCCAACTTCTCCACTCCAACTCACAAAACCCCCTGCTGCTCTCCTCGCTCTCTGTCTCACCCAACCACCTCGCACTACTACTCCCGCCGCGCCACCACATTCGTCCGCTGCTCCATCTCCACCGCCGGCGACGCCGCCAGAACCGCCGAAGCCGCGAACAGCACGATTCCGTGGGGCTGCGACGTCGACTCGCTCGAAAACGCCTCGGCCTTGCAGAAGTGGCTGTCGGACTCCGGACTCCCGCCGCAGAAGATGGCCATAGAGAGGGTGGAAGTAGGGGAGAGAGGCCTCGTCGCCCTGAAAAACATCCGGAAGGGCGAGAAGTTGCTCTTCGTTCCTCCTTCTCTGTTCATCACGGCCGATTCGGTACAAGTTCTTTGATGATCTTCTCAAATTTCTGCTATATTCATTGAACATAGCACTATAATTACTTATCAAAAAAAAAAAAACATAGCACTAGAATGCCTTTATATAGGCTACAAACTCGGTGATTGAGAAACCTAAATAATTGGGAAAACATCCGGCCTAGTGGTGAAGGGTTGGAACTTAGGGATTTGCTCCTCAGAACCTCTTAGGTGGGCCGTCCATGCCAAGCTTTGCTCCGGCTTTAATTGAGAGCAAGTGGGCGGTGGATTGGGCCCTTAGATTAGTCGAGATGAGCATTAGCGGGCCCGGACACCTGAGTTATCAAGAAAAAAAAAAGCAGGAAACATAATAGTATTCTGTTACATGTACGGATATAATAGGGGGTGTGTGTTAATTGTGTTTTCTTGAGTTTGAGTTGAGGTGAAGTAGGGAAGGGTGTTATTCTTTGAAACCCTAGCTCTGATACTGTGTTACATGGTTTTGGGTAGAATTCAACCCCAAAAGCTAGCTCATGAGGTGAGGGTGCTCTCAGCTTATGTACTTCATACTACTTTGGTACCCAGATAATGTGGGACTTCGCTTCACAGGTACGTATTTAGAAGTACCATGCCAAGAACCAACGTTACGTTGATAAGTATGACAAGGTTTTAGAAGTACTCATGCTTCATAGTTTGCGATTAATATCTAGGATTCGTAACCTCCTATTTGAATGTGTTGCGGATGAACCTGGTTATGATAATAAGCTGTTAATGTTCCACAAGAAGCAAATACTGAGGTTTCCTTGTATTTGGTCCGGGTTGGTATTCTAGTATTTTCTCTATAAGATTTTTTTTGGGGGGTTCTAGGGTTATGTTCTCAGTGTTACGGGACATAGCTGACTCGCTATATTCTCGTCTTTCATAGTGAGATTAGTCCTGGCCAACAGACATAGGCTTCCTTGCCAAACCTTGTTAATCATTTGTGTCTTTGTTCTGTTTATTGTCTTTGGATTCCTTCATAACACTGTATTTGGGTTGGAGGTTGGAAGGGGTAAGGGCATTCTTTAACACATAAAAATAGTGATACGAAGAAGCACCAAAATACAAAATAAAAGAATGTACTTCTGAATTTTGGAGTTAATTTTTACCTTTCGTTTTAGGAGAATGTGGAATCCCATCCCACATTGGAAAATTAGAGAAGTATGGGCTAGTATATAAGTAAAGGTCAACTAGCTACTATTAACTCGAGGTTTTGAGCCACCTGGTTAGGCTAAGGATTAAGCAGGTTACAAAGAAATATTACTTGAATCAACTATCACATGTTTCAACTATGAATGCATGGAGCTCATTCCTACTCTTTTTTGCCTTTGTGTCCCTTGGATCCTTTGGAAGTCAGGACTGGAGCTGCACAGAGGCTGGTGAGGTGCTAAAACGGAATGGTGTACCAGATTGGCCATTGCTCGCAACCTATCTTATTAGTGAAGCAAGTCTCATGAAGTCTTCGAGATGGAGCAATTACATCTCAGCCTTGCCTAGACAGCCGTATTCACTTTTGTATTGGTGAGCTTTTTTCCTACATTGCAATTGACATTGTAAAAGAGTTTTTCTTCTGCAATGAAGTAAACCACGTATTCTCGGTTTTTTTCCTACAGCCTCTCTGTGTCATTTCAGGACACGTTCAGAACTAGATAAGTATCTTGAAGCGTCACAAATTAGAGAGCGGGCAATTGAAAGGATCAATAACGTTACTGGAACGTATGGCCTCTTACTATCTTCCTTATGTGTTAGTATTTATGTATTATTCAGTTCATTTGGCTAAAGCTAGAATTTTATTTTATTTCTTTACTTTTTTACATGCTCAATAGAAAGCTTGATGTTACTCGGTTTTTGAGCATATATGTACTACTTTCTGAGCTATATATGTAACCTCTTTTGCAGATACAATGATTTAAGACTAAGGATATTTTCTCAGTATCCTGATTTATTTCCTGAAGAGGTACCTATTTCATGTTTTTTTTGACTATTGTACTGTTTATTCAAGTGCAATTAGGACCATGTATGGAGAATCCTGGAAAGGATTAGTTATTGGCGTTATCATTGGACCTGATTAATCATCACTTTGCTGGACTCCAGGGTTTTATGGTGGATAGGGATTAGGAAAAAGGAGATATATTGTTAAAAGCAATTCCTGAAGTTCAATTTTCCAAGACATAACCATTCCCGCTGTTCTAGGACAATGATTCTTCTTCCCAAAAACATCAAGCCCTTATAGTCAGCGCGAATGCTGTATCCCGGTATCCTATCTGGTATCAGCCTCAAGTCGAACTACTTTAAATCAGTGTAGGGACTTCATATACAAACAAAAAGAGCAAGCAAAAGTTATTCAGCTATTTAGTCAGCTTACAAATCTTTCTGTTTTTTGCTCCAATCCATATGGTCATCTTGGGTGATTCATCAGTGTTAGTATCTTTCCTAGGACCATTCGCTAGAGTCATGGAATTTGTTGATAATATCACATAACTTGCCACCTCTCACCAAACTCAATGGTTATTCGAAGTTTTGACCCACGAAATGGTGGTTGCGCATGTGAATGTTTTGATATTTTATCTGGATTCATTAATGCACTTGTGGTCTTGCACATGCAGCTGTTCGTGGGAGTAATAGGATTTGGAAAATTATTTCTTTAGTGTAAACTTAGCGTTGATTCTAAGGACATTGTATTCTGAAAGCTATCATGCGGTTTACCAGTTGCTTTATCTATTTTTTCTGCTACATTACATGCTTTGTGTTTCATTAGCCTGGGCTGTGTGTTGCTGCAGGTATTCAATATGGAGGCCTTTAAATGGTCATTTGGCATTCTATTCTCACGCTTGGTGAGTTTCTTAGCAGTGTACTTGATAAGGTCTTTCCTCATTGATTTTTAAGCTAGATTAAGGGCTTGTTTGATAACCTAAATTCAGCATAAAACTGAATCAATTAAGTAATAAGTGATTCAGTAGGTTTGATAACGATATTATACATTGCTTAACAAATTAAGTACTACTTAAAATGTAGGTTAAAAAGTTGAAAAAGATTAAGTAGCTTTGGGCTACTTAGGGGGTGTTTGGGAGGCAACTTTTTGGCTTTTCATTTTTCACTTTTTGTCTTTTTGACTTTTGAGATTATGATCAGAATGTATTTTGTATTTGGTAGAGTGTTTGGATGATATGTACGAAATGCATTTTGCACCACCACTAGTCGCCTTGAAAATCATGGAATGAACACTGACCACCATGAATCAATTTTCACCACTGTTGCCACCATGCACCACCATTTCTACTGCCATGTGCCGCCACTCGCTACCACGTGGCACCTCCCTTCTACCAATTCCCACCTACCAGTGCTCTTCTTCTTCACTCCTTTACTTCTTTTCTTTTCTTCTTTTGGTCAACCAGACATCACTAGCTGAGAGAGAGACGAACCGATCGCCGCGTGCCACCACCGCCGAGATGTCAGCGTGTGAAGAGGGAGAGAGGGAAGAGAGAGAGGGGAGTCCGCGCCACCTCACTATCACTCATTACACCATCACTCCACCCTCACCACCGGCCACCACTCACCTGCCTCCAGTTACACCACCGCCACTCAAGCTCACCACCATTACACCGCTATCGCCACCACTCTAACACCACCGATGCCGCCACCGCTCACGTTCAAAACAAGAAATTATCCAAAAAGAGAGAGGGTACCGTTGTCTTTTTGGCATGGCTGAATTCGAAAATTGGAAAATGGGAATTGAAAAAGCTCCTAAAACCTCTTTTTCCGTTTTGTTTTAGAAACAGCAAATTGCAAAACCCATTTTACCCGGAACTCATTTTCTCTTCAACTGCCAAACACCCAAAACCCAAAAATTGAGTTAAAAATTGAAAAAGGCATTACAAACTTACTCTTAATTCTGACTGAATTTTTGAGTACTTGCATTTAATCACCATACCACCACCACTCTACCACCACTTCGTCACCATCACCACCACCACCACCACTTCGCCCTCATCACCATCAACACTACCACCACCACCACCACCACTTTGCCACCATCACCACCACTCCGCCACCGCCACCGCTACCACTCCCACCACCACCACCACCACCATTCCACAACCACCACCACCACCACCACCACTCCCCTATCACTCCATCACCACCACCAACATCACTACTACACCGTCGCCGCTGCCACCACCCCAATGTCACCATTGCACAACGATCACTCCACCGGCGCCCCTCACTATCACCATTACACCATCACTCCACCGCCGCCACCACCACCACCATTACACCACCACCACCACTCACTGCCACAGTTACATCACCATCACTCCGCCACCACCATTACACCGCTATCGCCAGCACTCTAACACCACCGCTGCCGCCGCCGCCGCCACCTCTCCATCACACCACCACCACAATTACCATTCCACCATTATTATAAGTACATTGTGACCATTAGTAAATTAAGAGAGAATTGGAACTAAAATTAATTTATCATTTTTTTAATCCAGTACTTAATATGTTTACCAAACAGCTTTTCAGCTTAAAAAATTCAGCATTCAACTTTCAGTACTTAATATTTCAGCATTCAGTTTTAGTTTTTAGTTTTATCAAACAGGCCCTAAGTGTTACACTACTGTATGTATATATATTATTATGCAGATAACCGTAAGTATGAATAGACAGATTTTTCATGTACGAAGAATCTATCCCTTAACTGTTGTCACATGCCATCTTTTGATTTTTTGAGTCCCTTGTGTTCTTTTTTTTTTGTATCTCTCTGTTCTCCTATTAGTGCTTCATTACCATTAATTAGAAACAAATAGGCACACTTTAAACTTTATTTGCTTAGGAAAGTAGCACTTTTAAACAAGAGTTCCTTTTGAAACTAGTATGCTCTATATCATTTTCGGTAACCTTTATTTGGACTAAAGCTTTTAATTTGCTAATTTAGTGTGGATCTTGGATGAAGAACCTTTTTCTTTTTTTACCAGGAAAGGTTCCTTGAGAATAAATATTTCTTCGAACGTAATTAAGATAGATTTTATTCATCAATAAACTGCAGGTTCGATTACCCTCAATGGATGGAAGGGTTGCCTTGGTTCCTTGGGCAGATATGCTAAATCATAGCTGTGAGGTATGTATGAGGCACTTGTGGCTAGAATGAAAAGTATTTACATAAAGATACATTCTTTAGTTTCTGACGAGAGGCAGATCATATTAATTGGCTAAGGTGGATACATTTTTGGATTATGACAAGTCATCAAAGGGAGTTGTCTTTACAACAGATCGGCCATATCAGCCAGGTGAGCAGGTAAACCAAATTTACGAATTCTGCTGTTGACGTGTATTTATAGTTTGCAAGAATAGTGTGGTGGACTGTCGGAGGAATTCCAATTGGCCAACTCAAACCTTAATAATGGTGTTATGATTAATTCTCATCGTGTAACTTCTCTCGTTTTCTTAAAATATGTTTGGAAACAATTTTAACTTTCTGGAATGTAAGGGAAGCTTTGACTTGGGATTAAAAAGTCAACTCATAACGTTCAAATTCTGGACCTACATGCTCTCTAATTTCTGTTAGTTGTTGTCATTTTGTAATTGCTGAGAAAGATGCAGAAAAGGAGGGTGTTTTTCCTCTCTTAGTACATGAAGGGAAAGATGGTTAAGTTTTGATGTGAATGTCCTGTATTGATTAACAGAATCGTGTGGGCTACCTGAGTGACTATAAGCTCTCACGGCTGTTCAACCTTTTTCCTTGCATAATGCCATACAGGTTTTCATTTCATACGGCAAAAAGTCGAATGGAGAGCTGTTGCTATCATATGGATTTGTACCAAGGGAGGGCACGAACCCTCGTGATTCAGTACAGTTATCATTGTTACTTAAAAAATCCGACAAATGTTATAAAGAGAAGTTTGAAGCACTGAGGAAGCATGGCTTGTCAGCGTAAGTACCTGCTAGTTGTATAGAGTAATTAACAGAATAAGTACGTTTCCTTTAATTAGTCTCTGCATCATAGTCCTCAATGTCAACAAAACTAGGCATGGTTATATAATAGCATAATTATTTTATTCATCTCCACTAAAGCTGCTATAAACAGGTCACAGTGTTATCCTGTACAAATCACCGGTTGGCCATTGGAGTTGATGGCATATGCTTACTTAGCTGTTAGTCCCCCTAGTATGATTGGAAAGTTTGACGAGGTTTGCCCGTTACTTTTCTAACCTTAGAAATACAATTCAGTACCTCATCGGGAATCTCACATGGTAGTGTTCCAGATGGCTGCTGCGGCGTCAAACAAGACAACATCCAAGAAAGATATCAGATATCCTGAAATAGATGAACAGGCACTTCAGTTTATTTTGGAGTGTTGTGAATCAAGTATCTCGAAATATAGCAAATTCATTCAGGTAATGGATGTTCTTAAATTACAAGGTTATTCAATTCGGTTTCTTCAGTGAACTAATTATGACTAAATAAATTGTTTCTTCTCCCATAAGTTTCTCAATTGACTACGATAAACATTCTTTCTGGACTTAGTGCTTTCTGATTTGAATAACTAAATCTTGGTATCTTCTTCACATTGAACAGCAAAGTGGATCAATGGATTTGGATGTGACATCTCCTAAGCAGCTGAATCGAAAGTTGTTTCTCAAACAGTTGGCTGTCGACATTTGTACAAGTGAAAGGAGGATATTGTTTCGCTCCCAATATGTAAGAACGAATTTGATCTGCTTTTGAAGATTAATGGTTGTTACAATTCTTTCTTGTTCCTTGAGCTCATTCAGTCTATGCTGCTGCTCCAAACTCATAACTCTCCACCTTCTGCTTGTGAACAACTGATAATCATTGTTTGCATATGTCTGTCAAACATGCATTTCGAGTTCATGCATAAACACATGTTTTTTACTTTACTCTCTCTTTGATCTTCTTTGCAATGAGGTTTGATTCGGTTAATCTGATCAAATTTCTTTATGGATGGAAACAGATTTTGAGGAGGAAATTAAGGGATATAAGGAGTGGTGAACTGAAAGCTCTTAATCTCTTTGATGGGTTCAGGAAGCTTTTCAAGTAAGTGCTTTAGAAAGCTCTTAATCTCTCTGTTACAATTCTTTCTTGGTCCTTGAGCTCATTTATTCTGCTACTCCTAACTTAAAACTCTCCACCTTCTGCTTGTGAACAAGTGATAATCATTGCTTGCATTTTTCTATCGAACATGCATTTCGAGTTCATGCATAAACACATGCTTTTTAAGTTACTCTCTCTTTCATCTTCTTTGCAATGAGATTGATCCGGTTAATCTGCTCAATTTTCTTCATGGATGGAAACAGATTTTGAGGAAATTAAGGGATATGAGGAGTGGTGACCTGAGAGCTCTTAATCTCTTTGATGGGTTCAGGAAGCTTTTTCAAGTAACTGCTTTGCAAATGAGCAGCAAACCATGCACTTTTTGCAGTAATTTTTCAGGCAAATACATGCTGTGAAGTCTCCTTTACATCCATTCGATTCGGTTTTATGCCATAAGCCTGTTAAAGATTGTTCACCAATCAGTCCGGATTAGAGCCTTACTTAGTTTTCGTTTTTGTGTTTTTGAACAGAAAGATAAAGGGTATTATCAATGACGACAATCTACCAGCTCTGATTGTATATGATTTTAAATTCCAGCTTCTGAATGAACATCATAGCGAAAACCTTCTGTTTTTGCTAGAACCAGCTAAGGTTCATCATGCCATAAGTACTCTTTCATTCATTTGCTTGTCTCATTTTTAGTCCCAATTATTATTCTTTGATGCCGAAATCCCCATGCATGCACTGTATTCATGGGGGTGGACTGCCATTTCCTTGCCCACTTGCAATGAGCAATAATGAGGATGAGGAATAATTCACCCTCTGGCCATGATTCTACAAATCAATCTAGGGTTTGGAACATTTGTCATTTACTAATAATTTTCCTTCAACTCTTCTTATCCATCCAAGCTCAAAACCACCTTGCCATTAATTCCAACATTGAGTTTGCCCGGCACATGACCCTCTCCAAATTAATACTCCCCCATCCCAATTCTTTGCTTTCTAGGGGAATTCAACTTTCATGTCTCCATAAAATGTTTAATGAGTTTTTCAACATTACTCTTTAGCATTATTTACTTTAAATATTTTTCATCATTTATTAGGATTAGTTTGTGGAACTTCAAATATTTTTCCTTTGACTTTTCAAGGAGAGGAAACGGTTTAGGACATTCTAAAATAGAATACCGAGGAAAAATGGGAGAGATGGGGTATTGTTTTTTCTTTTATCCCTCGAATTCCTCTAGACTCTAGAATTGGCCACTATGATCGGGGAAGGACCACCACTCATTCTCAAAATTAGTATTCTTACGGAAAGTAAGGGACGTTTTTCCTAAATTATTGGTCTGGTATTTTTGTTTGTTCTTCAAATTTAATGTAAATCTAACAAAAACTTAAAAAGAACAAACAAAAATATCAGACCAATAATTTAGGAAAAACATGCCTTACTTTCCTCAAGAATATTATTGTTGGTCCTTTTTGAGTTTTGGTTAGATTTACATTAAATTTGAAATGCATTTTATTCGTCTCGACGAATGGAGTCTAAAAATAAAAATTATGATCAAGGGTCGAAGAGGAGAAAAAGGTCACTAATGACGATTTTTTTTTGAACCAGTTGTCTTTTTTGTCTTCTCAAACTTTTTGTTTGTAGTGTCATTTTATCTGAAATGTTTTACATTTTTTTATTTCTCTTATTGATACGAATTGATCACAAAAAATTGACGAGAAGACTAAAAAAGATATTACAAATAATAAATAATATTAAAAGAAAATACCAAACCAATAACTTAGCAAGAACAAGGCCTATAATTTAGGAAAATCTTGTCCTCTTTGTTTGATCACTCCTCCTCATCAAAACTTTTCAATAAGTTCTCATTTTTTCCTTCACCCAATTTCTCCTCTTTTTCCTTTCATTCCACATCCAAATACGTGATAGAACTCCTAGATAAAAGGGGGGAAATCAACAAAAAGAAAAAAAACATTCACTTTTGTTTTTTTCTCCTCTCAAATTTTTTATCTGAAAAAAATTGCTTGCTTCGCCATTCGTGTTTCTTCGTCACCATTCCATTTTCTTTATTTCTTCTACTCTTTTTTTTATTTTTTAATTTACCTAATGTGTGTATATAAGCCAGGACAAGAGCGTGAGAGCAAAAACGTATTTCAGGAAACATTTTTCCCAAGGTTGCTACATAAAAAAGAGTAGAAAATCTTATTTGCGGACTATTCCATGTAGAAGAGATTACGGAGGCCAATTGCGCGCGTTCAAATGTTTTCAGATGATTTGGATTAAAATGAATCTCAATTATTAATTGTGCTAATAAATAATTGAGATTGCCCCGCTGCCTAAACTTCGTGAATAAGTTTCTCTCCAAAAACGAAAGAACACTTGCATATATACACAGGGAAAACACACCAACACCAACCCCCTGCTGTAACGCCACCACGTGTCGCTGTCTTCCCGTCCCATGCCCCTCGCACCCCGACGCTGTACCACGCACACCACCGTAGTCTCTCTCTCTCGCTCTCTCTCCACAGGTGAAAGACATTACACCGCACATTTCTGAGTATCTCTCTCTCTCTCTCTCTCTCATACTGTGCGTACGCGTCCGTATACATGCACAAGCAAACGGCGACGGCAACCGCGAAGTCCCCGCCGCGAAACACGACGTGGTCGGCCACCACGAAGGCCCCGCCGGGAAACGCGACCGCGACGTCGCAGGACGATGGCCCGCCCTACGACCTCGAATTCCGTTCTTCGGTCGACGACGCGTGGTACACCGCCCGAGTCGTGCTCGAAGCCCCCGACACGCTCGTCGTGAAGTTCCTCGACTTCTACGAGTGGAACGACGAGAGGTTCTCCGCCGGGGACTTTCGTAGCGCCGAGGCCGTCGACGAGTTCCTCGGGAGAGTACGGCCGCTGTCGCAGCAGTTGCAGGACAACCAGTGCTCCAGGGTCATCGAAGGGATGACCGTTTGCGCGTCGTTTTCGTTCGTAACCGATGAGATCAAATTCTACGACGCCGTTGTTGAAGCGGTGAGTTTATTAGGGCTTTCCCCCCCCGCCCCCTTTCTCCCCCCCCCTCATTTGATGAAGTTCTACAACGCCGTCGTTTTCCTCGTTTAAATATACAGTAAATATTTTCCTTCTCCGGTGTTGTTCTCATCATGCTTATTTAAATTTTAAATACATTGCGGGATACGGACATCGATGACTTGAAAGGCTACGCAGCAAGGTTTTGAATATCGGTGAGATGAAAAATCACATGCCTATCGGCCGGTTCCGTTGTGCATGGCTTTGTTTCCGATTCACGGACCTGTTACGGTCGATACTAAGTGCCATTGTGCCTCGCTCTGTTTCTGATTTGCGGACCTGTTACGGCCGATAATGAACATACTGATTCACGGACCTGTTACAACCGATTAGAGGTGTAAACGAGCCGAGCTTCGTAGTGTTCCCGTTTGGCTCGTTTGCTAAACGAGCCTAAAACTAGAGCTTGAGCTCAGCTTGCTTACTTAATGACCCTCCTTAAGTGTTGGGCTCGGCTCGTTTAGTAAACGAGTCTAAAATTCGAGCTCGAGCTTGGCTCATTTACTGAACGGGTTGAGCCGAGCCGAGCCACGAGATGCTTGCGAGCAGATCAGTTCGTTTTCAGCCCTATGGCTGATACTGGACATACTGATTCATGGACCTGTTTATTGATGTCAGGGTCAGCTTGTGCGCCCCGCACCCCTCACTGATTCCGGGACCCTACGTTAATGACCAAGTAAACCCTCCAGTGGCCCAAGGTTTGGAATGTCTGGCCTCCATGGGATTCGAACATGCGACCTCAGGAGGATAAGTAATTATTTGCTTTCTCGTGCGCACTTGGCCAAAGCCCTTGGGGTTTGATTCACAGACCTGTTACGTCGGATACTCAACTACTATGGGTGATTTAGGCACTTAAACAGTTCTTTTTTATATCAAAAATGATTTTAAAAAATCCATGACCGCAACAAGTGACAACCAATTCCTGTTATGTATCGTTGGATACCCTCGATACTGTTACACAACGATTGTTATTATTATGTGTCTGGTACTGTTATTTAAAACCTTACTATGTAGTTTTTTTTTTTTTTGAGACAAGTGTGATCTAGAACAATACGGATCTCCACAATTGAGGATCAAATGAACTTGGAATGCTGCTGGACGAATTATACGTATTTGTTATTGTGTTAAAGGATAAACTGAGCTACTTTAAACTTCGTTTGTAATCGATAACCGATGTCTGTGTTGAACCAACTAAAGGTATGTAATATGAATGAGGATATCCATTTATGGGCATGCATTCTAAGAACTCATATACTTTGTGGTGTGGAAGTTATTGATTTGTAATTAGTTAGAAATATGATCCAATTTGGTAGTTGATGAAATTGAGATGAAGAAAATGGAAGCTGATTTTGAATTTTGTGTTGTACACTGTTTTAGTTTTTTTAAAATTTATTAGAAAGTTGAAATTTAATTGATTTTTGACCAGTTGCAGAAGTATAGTCAGTTTAGGTACTATATTGGTGTGATCTATTGTTAATGGATGGAGTAATTTTATGAAAATCAACTCTGCTGATTACCAAAAGAGCAGATAGAAAGAAAAGAGGGGTGAAGAAGTTTAAATGATGTGATTTTGGTTGGATTCGAACCGTATGCTTAATGGTGGTTATGAAGGAAAAGGAGTCAATGAAGCTAGTATTTTATCTCTGCTTTGATTCTGAGGAAATTCTATTTGCGGAGAAGGTTTAGCAGTGATTACCCAGTCAAACTTTTGTTTTTCTTTGAGTTTAATAATTGGTTTTATAGGTTCACTATGTGGAGCATTCATTTGCAAAAGAAGAGGAGGAATGTTTGTGCTCTTTCTTGCTATTCTGGCAACATGGGCCAAATGAGGGTAACGTAACGTCGGGCAGTATTGCAGACATTACCCTAATCCAGCATTTTTCGCAATTACATTCTACCCTGGCATCCTTTGTAAAGATGGCAAAGGAGAAAGTTAGGGTTACTTCATTTGCATCAGGTTCCGTTTGTGATGCTAATGCTTTAACTTTTAAAAATGTCAAGCTTGGGAAAGAAGATAATCATTTGTCAAATGACCGGAAGTCTAGCTTATCTCAAAATGGACTCCAGGCAAGTAATATTGTTTTTACGTTTTTGGGAATTTCTAGTTGTTAGCATTGTAGCACAAAACCCCCCATTGACATCTGGTTGTTTGCAGATCAAGAATGGTGTTAGGCAGTCTGGTAGCTTGTTACTGACAAGAGAAGGTTTTTCCAATTTTTACTATAATTATCAACTTATTAGGTTATGTCAAAGTTCATGGTCCTTTTTCTTGCTGACTTTATTTGTACTTTTTTGCGAGACACAGGAAACAGCAGAAAATGTCATGAAGCAAACCGTCAAGATAAAGATTTGGGAGGATCTAATATGGGAGAAACTGGCATCCACCAGTTTATATTAATTGAGAACTTGGAGCTAGATTTGTCCCCATCATCAATTATGGAATTCATTCATAAGCAGACATCTATCTCAGCAGAAGCATACATATTTCCAAATCTATCATCAGAATCTTTCATGAGGGGGGCAATTGTAGTGGAATGCAAGAAGAAGCTTAAGAAGATATATGACTTTTTGAATAATCCTGATCACATTGTCACGTCATCAAGGGGAAGGTATGCCTTGACATTAAGAATCGTGTTTAAAGGCTTCACTTAACTTTGTCCAAAAGTTCCAAAATTTTCTCTCATTGCTTCCGTAAGCAATATTTTGTACTGAACTCTGTTGAGATTGTGTTCGTTTATTTACCATGTCCTCTGGTCTTATCTAATCTTTGCCACAAGTTTGTCCTTGTATAAAGACTATGCTCTTAAAGTCGTGTTGTACTTGTAGTTATAGCAATTTACAAATTTTCAGGGGAGTGTGTGATCCTGTGATAATTTTCACATCACTTTATTGAATGAACTCCACACTTAATGTTGCATTTACTTTGTCTATGAAGATTGATTCTGGCTCCATAGCTCCAAACTAATCTATTGGTTTCCTAATTGTGATTCCAAATTGAAAATTGGAATGATAATTTTGGGCTCCACATATTTTGGAGTTCATTAAGCATTTTTAGTCATTGGCTCTTATTATATCTTTTCGTGAAGTAGGTTGTTTTTAAGTTGGCATTTTTTCTACTGATGACCATGATACATTGGTAGCCTATAAATCACTTTTGAAGCCTGAAAAGTGGTACAATTTTGTCCTAAACCCCACATCTAGCAATCAGAAGTGATCCAAATGGTTTTTTCCCTTTTAGCGCGTGTTTTCTTTAGGATGAGAGAGGACACAGAAAACAAAAAGAAAAACACTCATGTTCCGAAATACTCATGGAAGTAATGAAGGGTCGAGCTTTCATTACTATGTTGATGGCTTAATTTATGAAGGACGCACTAAGAAATGTGATTTTAAACTTCTTCTTTGGTAACTCAAAAGTATAGTTTCTTATTAACTATTGACGGTGTAGAGCTTCTCATTCATTCACTTAAGGAGTTTTTGCTTGTTGGTTGTAATACTTTTGTTGAATTGTTACACCTTTTTTAGATGACACTTGGACTTAAGTTAATCCTTCTTCATTCTACACGACTTTGATTAATGAGTCACAATAAGAAAGAATAACATGGTGGATCTTCGTAAAATTTAGTTACTCCTTATCGACCAGAGGTTCATTGTACTAGGAATTTCTCTTTTCTCATTGTTTTCTGAAACGATCTGTCCTCTTGGTGGCCGTTTCTTACTGAACTGTTGCATTTTGGAACTTTTCTTCTTTTGAAGATATGTATTTTATGCATCAATCATTCCCAACACATGATTCAATTTTGTCTTTTTCTTGTTCAATTGATAGTTGGGGAGGTGCCTTAGTATTTCCACATTATAAGTACACTTTTCTCATAATTTACTGTGAAAGTATTGGCTCTATGTGCATTGTGTGGTGCTTTTGTCATATCAAATGGCGAGTCACTTTGATTTTACTTAATTATTGTGCAGGCCTTGGTTCATAACCGAAAAGTTTTTAAGGTGTGGAACCTTTAGGGCTACTGGGAGCCTAATGCCAATATCTCAGGTAACTTTGGTACTATTGATATCGGTGGCAGAAAATTGTTGGTGGTTGGATTGCACTGTGGAACGTTTTCATGTCCATTGTTTCATGACCTTTTCAAACTACTGATAGTTGGAAATGACAATTTGCAGAGCAAGATCAAGAGCAGAAGTATTGATGATGAATTGAAGGTCGAACGTAGAGGCGGTAAAGAATACAACAGAGCCAAGCGTCTAAGGGAAGTATTCATGGATTTTGTAGAACACCAACAGGGACTTCACAAGAGTTTAGCCTTGGAGGAGAAAATGATCTTGCAGCCATCAGCTGAAGTTTAGCTGCTACAAGCAACTTCTCGGGTCTTGAGAAACGTGTTAATACATTGAAGTATGTGTTTTTCTTTTTTTGCTTTATTTTGCCTAGCCCTGTTGTAACAAGGGGCAAGTTGAGATTGATGGCAGATGCTATGAATTTAATTCAGGAATTAGTTGTGACTGCCATGTTTAAGAACTTAAAAACATCTACTCGGGGTCACAACTCACTTGCCCTAAGTTTACGGGAAATAATTACAATCGGGAAAATTCAGGGGAAAATTATTGTCTTATAGTATATGTTTAGATGCACAAACCTGTTTTTGTATTCTCATTAGTCCTTGAAGCATGTACAAATGTAATCTCACTGTTTGTGCCTATGTTTTCCTCTTTTATGTTCAGACAGATAGATCAAAGTTGCTGCAATGATGACTACTCTTGTATTCAGAGATATCAAGTTTATTTTGCTTTCAGTCGCTCAACCAATCTCCACGAGGTCTACATCTCTTCATAGCCATTCTGGACATCCGCAACTAACACGTCAGAAATGTTCAGCTGATATACGTACATATATGGTATCGCATTGCGGAGTTTAGGTTAAGATACAAATGTTGTAAATACACGTGCCTGGCAGTGAATCCTTTTTTCTTAAGACTGTAGAAGTATTATTCTGAAGAATGTCTTGAGTTAAAAGAGCTGATGGAATACACTGTTCTCCTTTGAAGCTTGTTGCGTATGGTGAAAATTGAAAAGAAATTTTGCTGCAGGGATGTCTTTCCAGGGTCTATTTGGGATCACACTCCAATGGTCCTAGCCCGGTATGTGTGGTAAGCGGGATTAGATTAAATTCTCTGATACTCTCGTTAGGCAGGATGAATGTGTGAAGTTTAAAAGCGGGATTAGATTAAATTCTCTGATACTCTCGTTAGGCAGGATGAATGTGTGAAGTTTAAAACTATGTACTCTAAATCTCAGTTGTATGTGCACATCTGTCAGAAACAGATACGGAGACATCCATTTCGATTGATTGAGATGCTCCTAGCATCCTTTGCAAACAGGTTTGTAATCGTCTCTTTTGATGATGAAAATTTCTACCAGTGGACTTAATTCATATGGTTCAACCAGTACGGAAATTAAAATGGCTTTTAATCGAGCCGAATTGAGTGAACAGAAAGTTGTACAAGCTTGGTTTGAAATTTGATGGATCAATCGATCCGATTAACATCAAATTGTTATACATATCACATACTATAGTGCGTACAACGTCATTGAACTAAATCATAAACTAACAAATAGGCAAACCCGTAGGCTGTATTCCACATTAAGCTTCAGACACGAAGCACAAAACCCAGACTTGTTGCTCTCAATGACTTGAGGTCAATGGAGGTCGAAAGTGATAACAATTGCTCATTTCTTTGAGTTATTCAGTGTTTCATCTCCATCAACAGCATTACATTCTTCTAAATACTAAGCAAGGGTTACAATTTGGGCAAAACTTGGGACTCTTTATGATGGACTTATGCCTAGTGGCTAGGTAATAATTACAAGTAGAAATACAGAATTGTGTTGTTTGGGACGAAGAATTTTACATTGGTAGTGTTTGGTTTAGGGTTTAGTTTAGTTTAAGTAGTAGGTGGAGAGAGAAATAGAGTAATGATTGGAGAAAGAAGTAGGGTAATGATTGGAAACAAAACTAAAACTAAAACTAAAACTAAATCCTTATAATGGAAAGTCCAATCAATTCTTTTTTGTTTGGTTTTGGCCAAAAACAAACATGAAGTTGAAGGGTTTTTTTAATTTTTTTTGGTGATTTTAGAGGTGACAAGAAAATACGGAGTAATAGAAATTAATTTTAACACTATGACTTTGGTCCAATTGCACACCCATTTCTCCGAAATCATGTGAGAGTTGCTCTACTTATACCTGACCACTCCACCCATCCTCACGAGTGCGATTGATGAGTCCGGCTCCGGCGTTTTATTCCAAACGGCCTTTTTGTATTTTGTTTGTTGTTGTTTTTATATTTTCGAATCAGTAGTGTTCTTTTCTACTTATATATATATATATATATATATATGATATAATATGATATGTTTGTGTTCCTATTTTTTATTTTAAAGAGTAAAATTGAGTAAAAGATGTGTAGAGAGAGAGAGGGAGGGATAGAGGAGGGGGGCTTGACAGCTGTATGGTAAAAGAAAGTCCCACATCGACAAATGAAGAGGAGAGAAGAGAGTACTTAGGAGCGAACATCGAAGAAGAAGATCACGACCTTACTTGAACAGGATCTGTTCTATAGGCTCGTACATCTGTATCCTTGATTACTAAGGAGACAGGACCCCAAGTCTGGTGGATGAAACACGGCCGCACGATCAGAGCGTGATTAACATTTCTGGAGGGTCTTCAGCCCCCAGAGCAGTAGAGGATCGTTCTCCTCCGCCGTTTACGGTGGTAGGGGATGGTCGTGCGGCTTTCTGACAGACTACCCCTAATCTTTTTGCCACTTTTGGAACATGTGAAGAACCTGGACAGAAACCCTAGGAGGAGCAATTTCAGAGAGCACAGGCCTGATTTTGATGAAGTATTGTTGTTTGATTATTATCTGGTTAAGAGCAAGAGGCCCCCTCTCTCTCTCTCTCTCTCACCCACATTTTCATCACATTTCTTGGGGCAATTGGTCATGAAGCTGAACACGCTGGATTTAATTTCTTCGCTACTCCTCCATAGTCGTTCGTGTGTATGGAGATATGAATGATTGCAGCCTTCTGGGTAAAATAGAATTTTTCATTTCCAGAAAGGAAAGCGCATCTTCTCAAAGACTCTTCGCTGTAGAAAGACAGTTGTAATCCAAACCGTCCGATGCTACGATCAATGGTTCGTATCCGATCCCAGAAAGGAAACAAGCAGTACAAGGGAAGAATTCTGCTAGTCTCATCTAGTTCTATCATTTGTGGTGACTCAGAAATCTGGTTGAGAAATTCCTGGCAATTCCCATGGGTGTCCTCCACAATCTCCCAAGAACTGACCCTAAACGTCTTACATCTTACTCAATACACTTCAACACATATTCAAAGTTGAAAGGATTTTTAGCTAGCTTTGATTTTGAAAAAGTAGGTACTCCTTTCCAGTTTCCGGCCACAAACGATGTACACTGATTTTTCGCAGTGGTCCAAGAACAGTCGTAGAGGACTATTATTTAGGAACATGAGAGCACAAATAGACTTCTTAAACTGAGAAATCCACATTAGTGTTTGAAAGCTTACCCAATAAACAAGAAAGGAGTTCTAGTTTTCGCTCTGTGTACTCTCTTTTCGGCTTTGTTGCCCAAGTGGACTACCATTTAGGAACGAAAAGACTTCTCGTAGTTAGGACGTTCCACCGCTCCAATGATCTATCCTAGGTACGTGGTTGCAATTCTACTTGAGCAACAAAGCCAAAGAAAGAAAGAGCTCAAATCTTGTGTCCCATCTATCTCTACACTGGGGAAATGCACGGAACACTGGTACAAGAAGAAAATGGGGGAAAGAGAATGAGGGGAAGAATGAACGCGGAACTGTTAATATCATGCAAATGCACCCTCAGAACTCTCATGCCAGTTCTCGAGCCACCAAGACAACTTGAGCAGAAAGTTCATCAGCTTATGCTAGACTGTATAACCAAAAAGCCAGAAGCCTAATGAAATTTTCCACATTTTCAGGCTACATGGTTCCGAGGACACCTGAGATACGGCAGTCAGAAATCCCAATCGACAAGAGTCTGGAGTATAATCCACATTGTGCCTTGATGATTGTAGGAAAGCAATTGTTGCTATTTGGGGCATAGGTTACCTTATCAGAGCCTGGTTTAAGCAAAATGATTCGCTAAAACAATGCTTGTAAGCACAGGAAAGGGATACCCAGCATACAAATAACGTAATACGATCATATATTTCATCGACGCAGGCTAAAGAATATCACAAAAAGAAGTCGAAGCTTAATGTGAAAGAATAAACAATTGAAGAAGCAGAACCAAACAAATAACACCCGCAATCAAACATGAAATAAAAATAGTTTTTAATAATTTCCTCTACCAAGCCCAAAATGTCATCAATTGTAAATCACATCAGAACAGATTCCAGCATAACCCATCACAGCTTGACCACAGCTCCAGTCTACTGGAATATATGGTGGGGCAGCGCATATATAAGCCGTACCAGCTCAAGAACCTCAAGATTCTGCGTGGGAAGATACACAGCAAAACCATTTTTTCTGCATAATCATGAAGCAGAACATCAGAAGAGAACAAATAGGTCTATTGCATGAGAATCCTCAAATAGGTAACACTATAGTCCCATAAACAATCACAGCTCTTGATGTGTAAGAAACATCTGACAAGCTGTTGGACTGGTGGTTATGGTAATTGAGAAGAATATCTTGCTTACAGTTCAATACTGTTCGAATGTCATATTTTGTGTAACCAAGCAACAAAGAAAACCAGCAACACGTCCCAACTAGTTTAGTATAGGTGATTGCTAACCTAAGAATCCTTGAAAAGCCTCGGATGTCCTCATATCCCAAACCGCAAGGAGTAAGTGTGTCAACAGCCACCGAGATATTGGAATTTCAACATTTAGCTGTTACCCAAGTATGCAATTTTCCTCTTCAAAAAAACATGTATGCATTTTGTAAATGCAGAACTTATTGAATCTAACTTATGGAAAAGTAAAAAGATGATGTGAAGAAAAAGGCTATTAATGGTAGGAAAAAAAAGGACGACATGCTGTCATTATAGTGATGAGGAATTTTGAAGCAATTCCAGTAGGATTGTGGGGAACTGCAAATGAAATGTCAGCCTACCAGATGCACTTGTCATACTGTATTTCTAAGGATCCCAAGCCCGAACATTCGACATAACTCCAAATTCTATGGGCAAAACAGCCAACGGGGGCAAGCCACGTGTTGAACTTAGACCTCATGAGGAAAAAAGTATCATTAGACAAGAAAAAGAGAGGAAGCACTTCTTTCTAATGGACAATGGTGCTGGTTGATCACTATTCTCTCAATTCGTGAGACTATGCCTTGTTCTCTTTGCTTTTCGAAAACCATTTTTCAAAATATTCACCCTAGATTCCCCATACTTTTAACATTTCTCTCTCTATCTCTCTCCACTTATTATCTCTGCTATTTTTCAAAAAAAATTTCAAATCCAAATCCAAACACAGCAGTTCATGTTTAGTCTTATAGATTAACTACAGGGAATATTGTTCACATCCAATTCAATCTGATGCCATTTCTTTATATGCCCCATTTCTATGATTTTAAGTTATGATTCTCATAAACTGTCTTAGAAGTTCTCGATGCTAACTATATAGTCAAAAGTCTTTGTTGACGCATCATGGCATGCAGACGGCTCCTAAAGATAGGAAAAGGTGGAAGTCAGTTTCAAAGCAAACCTAGGAGGCAGGACTAAAGAAGAAGTAAAGCCGTCGCAACTTACAGACTGAGGCTTCCCAAGAGTCGCTCCAGGCCTATATGCAGATTCCTCCTTTGTTGGTGATTCAGGCTTGCCTCCAGTCTTTTTCTCATTCCTGGCCTTGTTAAAAATGACTGTGAACCCCTCAGCCGATGCCGGATCATTGACATCCCATTCACCAAACTTGGGCAATGGTCGACCTTTATCCTGTGGAATTCAAGATTTCACTTGATCATTGTTGCAGCTATCACAAGACATATGAAAGCTATGACTAAAATAGTTATGCAGGTGGAGTGCCAGCCCAGTGGGGTGGCTCTATGCTCCAATGCACATGGTGAGGTTCAAGTCCCACCCATGGCCATTCCCCTTCCCCTTCCCCTTCCCCATCCCCTCTGACACTAACACCTAATCCACTAACCAATTTCAGATTGAAAAAAGGAGAATAAAATAGCTTTTCACTACCAAAATCATAATATACTTGCCCAAAAATCCTATGACCTGAAACTGAAAGCTTGTGTAGTTTGATAGTATGCTTAAATCTGACTTGTAAATAACCAGAAAATAAGATAGACCTATCCATGACATAGAAGATAAAGTTAAACGTGCTGAGATATTGTGGCACTTTGAAAACAGTCCATGAACCTTAACCAGACCAACATAACAAACCAAAACCAACCGAGCCTTGAATCCCAATCAATTGGGGAAAGAGCAAATTCTAAAAATTTCTTGACATCCATATCAAGAGGAAAGCGATAACTTTTGCGGTGAAGTTCAAACCCACTCCTCATACCAGGATCATTATTTGTGATAAAACAGTTCGAACATAACTTCTGATGGAAACGTATATGTTGAAGAGATTGTCTAGAACAGAGGAAAAGTGGGAAATAGTCCAGAAATAACATCCCAACGGAACAGTAATTACAAAATCCGTAGTCGAAAGCAAAAATGCACTTCTTGCAGTAGTAATCTGATCAAAGCACATACGACAAACAGTACAGTCCCGTTATTCTGCAGGAAAACATTTTGGGCGAACTTAACTGTACAAGGCTCTCTCTTTCTGGCTATGTGACTGCCAGGTTCTCCCAACAAGCTCAAAGGTTTTTCATGTGATTTCAAAGTCTTAATCCATTTTAACTTTGAGGACAGTCTCAGTTTGGCAACATCTGTCTACAGCTCTAATTGAGTGGGCTGACATTTCACATGCACATAAAATGGTGGTCAGATAAAGACTATAGAAAGTGTCCATAAGGAAAGTCTAGAATACAAATTCCCTTTCAAACTCCGTCTACCATAGAATGAGCAACAGCTCGTCTTAGGCTCAAAGCAAATAACTTCTCAATGCCAAAAAAGAAGTGTAGACTGTAGTTAACAAACTAGCATTGTTGCTTATCTCTAAACAGAGACCATGAACAAATACATTCTTCACTACCCACAAGCATATACCGAAAATGGAGAGAATAATAGCAAAACCGCACAGCACGGGAACAATCTAAAGCGTCTTCCATCCATATTCAACTAATCGAAAGCTTCATATGCTACGAAAAAGAAAGATGCAGAGACAATATTACAGTTATCCTTATGCTTAATATTGTATATTCAGTAACAAATCCAAAGGCACAGTTTCATCTTAAATCGCTCTTCGATACGATGTAGGACAGATTTTCTCTAACAGGGGTTCTAGGAACAGAACAACACGCAAAATATTTTTGCGCAGCATGCTTACGTGGCAGTGTCTCATTGGTAGTTGAAAACTAGCATTCGATCCATTTGCCAATGGAACAGTGTAACAAGGCACGTGCAAAATGTTGCGCATGTTTCTGTGTTCGTAGACACACTCTCTCTCTCTCTCTCTCTCTCTCTAATTATAATCAATTAATCACCAACATATACATACATACATACATGTGGATTGCGGAGCTAAGAAGTAAGAACCAAAGCCATTTGTACACTTAAATGAAAATGTGAACAGAAAAAAAGATAGCAAAATTTGGAGGTGTCGAAATGGAATTGAAGGAAATGTACCAAATCGCGAAATCATCAATTCATCTAAGCAATAGAAAAATTGCTCGCTAGAGAGAGAGAGAGGAGCATACCGCCATGTCTTCGCGGAGGAAAACGAAGACGTTTAGCAAATTGGAGTTTGCCTCTTCTTCTTCTTCTTCTTCTTCTTCTTGCACATCCGTGTGCTAGCTTATTTAATGGGGTTCGGAGAGGGAGGGAGAGAGAGAGAGAGAGAGAGAGAGAGAGAGAGAGAGGGTTACAGCTGGCTGGAGAGGCGGGCCGTGAGGCCAGGTACGCCATGTGAGAAGAGGGACGTGGGGCCCTTCGTGATCGGACAGCGGCATAAACGCCGTTACGTCGACCTCGAAGGAAGCAGTGATCCTCTGCTATCGGATGATGTCCGCTCGTACGTGCACTAATATATTAATACTACAAAGTTTATCAGTGGACCGTGGATCAACACTCTGGCACATAGTATTTGCCAGGACCTTGCGTTCTCGCTCTCAATTCGGACTTCATCGTTTGTGCTCTCAGTCATCCCGTTCTTGCTCTCAAGTCTCAATCCTTGCTCGACTTTTGTGTACTCGGGAGCAGATCTAGCAGATTTTATTAGTTTGTGATGTTTTTGAAGGACACTTTCACCCTTGCACTCGTGCTCATGCACACACATTATGGGACATAAGATGAACATTACATAGTGTGTGCGGGACCGCATGATAATTGAAACTTTTCAGCCATTTCACTAAGAAATTAACACGATTGGATATTGTTACATGCGTGATTAAAGTAATTTATTTTTTAATTAAAATTCTGAATGAAGGCCATTGTCTTTTGATTAAGTCCTTACGAAAATTTCAAGTAAGTAGATTTTACCACTATTATTAAGGGACTAGAAAACAAATTATTATCCCCGAACTGATATCTTGTATATGCTCTGCATTAAGGATCTCCCCTTGTTTTAGATTGGTGAACAAAATAGCTGGCCACAAATGTGATGATCATCTTCTCACGTGACCGTCACGTGCCGCAAATTAAGATCCACCACCACGGTTTCATTCGACAATCTAATCTATTTATTTTGTAAGTTTGGATGTATTTGTTATTTGCATGAAAAATACACAACGATAAGAACTTGATCGAACCATACTCAATAACGACTTTATTGTATAATCAAATAGTACGGAGTATAATTCTTCTATGAAGGATGAACATATAGGGAGGCCTACAAATTAACTACTCAAAAGTTTAAAAAACAAGACCATGATGAGTTTTATTTGGCCTCAAATTAGAATCACAAACACAAAGAGGATCATATGACACCAATGGACCATGTTTGTTTTGAGATTTTGAATTTAGAATTCTTTTTTTTTTTGCACGATTTTCAATAAAATTTCTCTTACTCTCATATCGCTATCTACTTCTTTCCGCTCATTACTAAAAATCTTAAAACCAAAATTCCAAAACGAACATGGTTCCGATGATCCACACTCTCCTGGTGGTATTATTGTTATTGTTAGTAGTACTATTATTTAGGAGCATCGGCTGCTGCGCTGCTCTTCTCAGTAAAGCTGGCTTATGGACAAGCCCAGCTCATTTTAACCTGGCCTTCCTGTCCCAAATTAATTGTCTGCCTCCAAATTAACATTTGGAATTTCCAGGTTATCTTCATTATCTAATCCTTCGTGGTGTATCAACTCAATGCAAGATTTGTCTAAAAATAATAAATTAGTAAAGATATTACAGATAAAACATTTGAATAATAGAGATAGGTACACTCTCAAAGAACACAACTGGATGATCTAGTGCCAAGCAAAGCCTCATCCAATTCAAAAAGCCTACCCATGAAAAAGTTATGTGCATATGTTCATGTTATCAAATTCATTCGACATAAGCGAATTTTATGAAGTAATGAGAAACGCAAAAAGAATTCCTCCAAATTTTAAAAGGAGATGTCAAGGCAAGGGTTTGACCAAGTAGGAATGCTTTGAGGTCTCATGTTCGAAATTCACGGAGGTCAAATATTTCAAATTTTAGGTCCACTGGAGGGTTTGCCTAGTTGTTAATTTCATGACTCTGAATTAGTTGAAACGTGTGCAAAGCTGCCCGAACATCCGGTTATGTAAAAAAGAGACTTCTTGTCCGGTGGCCATGGACAGCTTGAGTAGACCTCGGATCACCATGCTATTTTTATTTCCAAATAGATGGCAGTAGTACAGCTATTAAAGAAAACAGATGCGACATAAGGTTTTTCTGTAGGTCTTACTAGGGGTGATAAAGGAATCGAACTAGCCGAGCAATTGTTAAAGTGCTATCGCGAAGCACCTAAATAAAGTTAATTGTTCAAGTTTGGTTTGGAAACTTAATGAACTTCAAAATATATTCAAAGTTACCTTGTTTTGAGACAAACCGATCTCGAGTAGCTTAAGTTTTCCACACATCAAAAGTTTAACAAGCTGAGACTTTAACTTGTTCGAGCTTGGTCAAAAGCTTCACGAGCTTCAAAAACTTGTTCGAGCTTTGTTATATAACAAACACGAGTTTGAACTTGAGTAACTTGGTTCGTTTACCAAGTTTGGAGGGCTTGGGCTGCTGCTTCTTTTTTTTTTTGAAGCTGTTTTGATACAGGGCCCTTCTTCAGTCAGGCTCATGCAGAGCATTTCCCTCTCTCTCTCTATAGTGCTGCTTTCTCTCTCTCTCTCTCTCTCTCTCTCTCTCTCTTTCTCTCTCGTGCGTGTGTTCATGAGATGATACTTGATTTCTTTCTCTCATCAAGTAACTTCCTTTCCATCTGGTTATTTTGTCACAAGGTATTTGGTATGTTAGATACTCCTATATAGGAAGTCAACGCAAGACTAATCCAATATTAAACGCTCACATTCGCCTACATTTGTCATTTGGGCTAATATGATTAAGAAAATTCAAACAGGTAAACAAATCTTCTGATCAACGCTAGACGGAAACTGGTTAAAGGAATAATACTTGAGGCAAATATTGCAACAAAACATCTTATTCTCTTACATCTAAATAAATACATCTTCTATTTTATTGGAGAGAGAAAACAAGAATGGAAATAAAATGGAGAGAAAATTGCACAACATTTAATAAAGGTCACAGAGAGATCCGTCTTTCACAGTGCTCCATCCTCACATTTGGCCTGCATCAAAAAAACAACTCTGAGATGCAAAACATTTTGTTCGCTATTTAATCCTACTCCTTCAAGTTTATAAGTACCTAAAAACAGAATGAAATCAAGATGAGATGATATCTTATATACCCACCATGGACTTATTCGAGGATCCAAACCGTTCATTTTTAGGTATTCATGTGCACATGATTGACACAAAAAATTAACTTCATTGAACATTGGCATCCATTTGAACGAACAATATGTGTCTTAAGTGCAACGGACAATTAAAGTTTGACATCCATAGCTCTAAAAACAAATACGACTCGGCCAAGCCTTTATGAATTTCTGATTTTCGCATAGACGATTTACACCCTCAAATCAACAAATTGAACGGCTCCAATCACTGAGTGAGACCGTGGTGTGCCCATTATGAGGCACATGAAGGAACAAGATGGATCATCACATGAAAGGATACTTTCTACAGATTTCCTTGGATCCTTCAAATTTCCTTACCCTGCCTGGATGCTAAACTAGCACCAGAATGAACTTAAACTCCCTACATAAAATGCAACTGATTGCAAATTCGATTTTGTAGCTACTTCAAAAAATTGGGAGTGACAGGAATATTAACTTAATTAGATACGTGTGAGACTTACCAAACATAAAAAAAAATTACAGAAGCTCTACAACTAGGGCTGATGCACCTCCTCCCCCATTGCAAACACCACCAACTCCATATTTCCCATTCTTTTGCTTCAACACCTATAACATCACACTATTGAGTTAATGCAAAGCAAAACATAACCCCTTAATCCCAAGAATTAAAAGATGAGTAGCAAAAACATATAAACAAAATGCATACGAGAGAGAGAGAGAGAGAGAGAGAGAGAGAGAGAGAGAGAGAGAGAGATGCCTTTTCAATGTATCAACACCAGATATACATTACACAATAGAGTAGCATAAAACAGCATTCAGTAGAAATGTACCCCCAAAAGTGTGACCAAAATACGGGCTCCACTGCAACCTAGAGGATGGCCCAAAGATACAGCCCCACCATTTACATTGACTTTTTCCTACAATAAAAATTAGGAAGGTGATTAAATAAACAGGACATGACCAACCCTAGTTCCAACGAAGTTCTCGAAGATTTGAAATGACCAAGTATCAATAAACTCACTGGATTAAGTCCTAGCAATTTCATATTTGCAAGTGACACAACCTGCACAAACCACATGATAAATAAGAAAGCTGTGGAAAACTCGTATGTGACATACTAGTTGCTAGTTCCAGAATATTTGTGCTTAGGGAAAACATACAGCAAAAGCTTCATTAATTTCGTAGTAATCAACTTCAGATGCCTCCAAGCCAGCATTTGAAATAGCTTTTGGGATTGCAATGGCTGGGGAAGTTGTAAACAATTCTGGCGCCTGTCATAGCACATATCTCAATTCAACACCAAGAAGGCAAGAACGTGAACCCACCAGATGATAGAAAGGAAAGAACTCAAAATAAGTTTATATATCCTATTTGTTACCAAACAGTAGAGGCGAATACCTGAGCAGCATCAGCATATCCTGTGATTTTTGCAATCACTTGCAACCCAAGCTTAATTGCCTTCTCTCCACTCACTAATACTAAAGCAGCAGCACCATCACTGAAATGCAAGTAGTTTTCATTTAGCAAAATGTTGTTCAATTCTTCAATACTGAAATGTTGTTCAATAATGAAATGCATGTAGTTTTCATTCAGCAAAATGTTGTTCAATACTTAAGTAGACTTGCACAACCAAAATGAAAAAACATTTTACCTCTTCAAATGAACAAAGGACACTACAATGTCTATATCCATCCCAAAATATGCAAACACTTATATTGATGAAAATGAGAAAACAAAATGATTGAACCAGATACAACTCATTGATAGCGCCCTGTAGCCCCATTATGATAATCTACAATAGTACAGTTCCTTACTTCTTTCATACATTGCTGGGGTTACTACAGCAATATTAAGCACTATCAGCAAAAGGTAGTCCCTTGTTCAGTCAGGCAAAAGAAACACAACAAAGAAAATTGAAGGATCAAAATGCAGGAGAAGGATAAGTAATAAACCTTATGCTAGAAGCATTGCCAGCAGTAACTGTTCCTCCAGTCTCCTTGAAACTGGGTCGGAGCTTCCTCAACTTTGCAGCATCAAACTGGCAACAAAAGCAACCAATGGTCACATATGAATGTATTAAGCAAATAATACCAACTCATTCCACATCTTCTTCTTCTTATTACTGTTCCTGTTTTTTCTGAAGACATAAGTCTTGACCTAAGTATGGCTCAGAGCAAGAGAAGAGAAAATAGACAACGTAATAAACTATTCACCTTTCCAAGACCTTCATCCTTGTCAACAATTGTTGATGGTTTTCCTCTTCCACCAGAAACCTCAACCTATTCAGCACCAGATTATGGTTTACATGGTGATTTGTAACAAATAAACTACAAGTAATTGGCAGCACCTAGTAATTTAGATCAAGGTATCTAACCGGAACTATTTCCCATGAAAAGGCACCAGCATCGTGAGCCGCAATGCCACGTTCAAAGCTCTGAACAGCATAATCATCCTGCACAAGTCCCCCTTACATCAGTGATAGAAGTTCCACATGGAAACTGAAAAACAACATAGTTTGTCCGACTATGATTCTTACAAGCAGGATTACAAGTTAATGACTAATTGCAAATAGAAAGTTTTTCATTTGCAAATTGAGTGTGAGTCAACATGAACATAGACCCAATGACAACAATTAATGTCACATGTTACTATACGAAAATCAAATAAATGAGACGGTATAATGCACCTAAGTGAAACTCTCTGAATTTCTCATGAAACAAGCATGTGGGTCTATGACAAACCTGCTCTTCTCTAGTTACTTTATGTTGTTCAGCACATAATTCAGCACAAACTCCCATTCCATAATCATTATAAGCATCCCATAGTCCATCTTTGAGCATGCCATCAACAAGAGAATCATGTCCAAGTCGAGATCCCTTCCTGCAATTAAAAATGAAAGTTCAGCACAAGTTGCAACATATGAGGTTCAAACACCTATAAAGCCATCTAGAATTCAGGTCTTCAAAGCAAAATGGGAATAGAAAATTAGGCAGTCCAGAAATCCTATTATTTCGTACAAAAAGAAAAAAATTAGAGAAGCAATAACTTGACAAAGACGTGAGAATTTGGTACATGCATAATGTTAGATTTCTTGGAGGGTTTCAACCTAAAACCAATTGGCAATAGGTGGAGTAAACCTCTAGAATACATTAACTAAGCTTGGGTGGCTTAGATGAGTCATGTGGGATAATGTCTAACACATAATGTTGAAGTCAGAATATGAGTGGGAGTTTAGGTCCTTTAGGATTTGCAGATATACATGGTTCATCAAAAACTATCAAAGCAGTTAACCTAACAGCAACAGGCGGTGGGCATTTTATATTACATCCATAAGCAAAATCGAAATAAGTCTAATATCACCTGCCACACTTTGGAAAATAAGTCCTAATTCTAAAGGCTGCATATGGTATGGCAGATCAAAATATTGGTGAAAAACTAAGGTAACACCTATGGCTACCGTACAAGACCTAATGATTATATCCAATAAGAAATCAATGTAGGCAACTTGCTGAGTGTCAGTGGCTCAATCCGAGAGTTAGGAACACAATGCCCAGAAAGAAGTGAAAATCTGTTTCCCTGATACCCCGTGAATTATACATATGAAAACCCAAATCAAAAAATTAATTCAATCAAACACTAAACCCCTAAGAAAGTTTGAAACTTCCAACAACAAAGAGAATAAAAAAAGAAAAACATAAAACTTGCAGCATTTCAAGGCAAATCAATCTAGCAATGGGCCCCTTGTGCCCACAATACAAACTGGAAATGCTATCTTTTACATGAACAACAAGAAGTTCAAGTGTCCTAGTGGGGATTTATAAACAAAAGCAAATTGGAAATGAAAGCAAATTTTTTTCAGAATGACCTATACAAAACAACATAACTAATTAAGCATCATCTGTTTATCTAAATTACCAACCATAAGAATGCACCCCACCATCTGTATGAAAAGGGAAATAATATTGCTCTGTACCAAGTTCAACTGGAGTTTAATGAGAAGAACAGAAGATGTCTATGAACATCTCCTGTAAATCAGAGGGGATATTAACCTGGCTTCTGCTAGGTACTTGGGGACGTTAGACATGCTTTCCATGCCACCGGCCACAACAACATCATTGATGCCCAATTGAATACTCTGTGCTGCAAGCATAGTTGCTGCAATGACCAAAATAAAGTACCGTTAAGAGTTCCAATTTTTCTTTCTCCAAAAGATACCAGTTGTCTCGATATTGAAGTCACACCTTTCATCCCTGATGCACAAACTTTGTTAATGGTGGTACAGACCACTGTATTAGGAATTCCGGCACCTAATGCTGCTTGCCTAGCTGGAGCCTGTCCTAAATTTGCACTGAGAACATTCCCAAAGAAAACTTCTTGTACTAGTGATGGATCGACATTAGCCCTTTTAAGAGCACCTACAGATTAATATTTCAAGAACAATTGAAACTACCAAGAAGATAAAATTTTGTAGTAACAGCGTCCCAAAATAACATAGAGACAAGAAAAGGTTATAATCTTACTGCCAATAGCAATGGATCCAAGCTTAGTCGCTGATAAAGATGAAAGAGAACCCAGAAATCCACCCATTGGTGTACGCGCAACACCAACAATACAAACATCTGCAGATATCAACCAAGAAAGGTGAACAAAACAGTAGAAAATGTTCCGCCATAATCCAAAACTAACACACATGCAACTACTGTTGCAATATGTGAATGAGACAAAAAATTTAACTCAATTAACTGCATAACCAACAGATCAAGTAACGGTATCTCCTCAAAAAGTGAGAAACTACTTAATTTTTTCAGTTTTCCAATTACTTCAGTAGTCAAAATAATTTTTTTACGTTAATCTTTCCTGTTAGCATGAAAATAATTTTTTTCTCCAAAGATTCTTTTTTGAGAAACCTAAATGAATAGCCATTATATGAAAGTGTTGTGCGGGTAAATGTGCACATATATTTAACTTTACGGTAGATTGATCATAAGCAACACACATTCAAGGACTAACAAACTTCCTTCTGCCTACAAGATCTCTTTTCACTATCACTTAAGCTTCAAGCATAAATACTTGAAGATAATCAACACACATGACGTTATCTCCAGCTCTTAATGCAAACTTTTCCTTAGTTCGAGTAAGCTTTATTTGATATGAAACATTCCAACATACAAACATCAGATAAATTTGACTAAAACTTTCATCAATGGCAAAGGGGGAAACTTAAAAGATGCCAAGTACCCTTGAATACTTGAGTAAAAAAAGTGTCACCTTAGTTTGAGAACAGGCATGGAGAGGGCTTTGGCTGTTTTTGTACTGAAGTTTAAGTTTCAGTTTAAGTCAAGGTTTGAGCAAGGGCTGAAGTTGATACTTCAAGCTCAAGCCTAGTATTTTTTTTGATAACTCAGGTGTCCAAGCCAGCCTACGCGCACCTCGACTGATACTGAAGAGATCTTCGGAAGGAGCAACTCCTAAGTCCTAGGCCTTGACCACTACTTCAAGTCCAGTCAACTAGTGACCATTATGGATACTACATGGAAAATGCATGGAATCGCAAATTCACCATCGCTTGATTAGAGCTAATTGCACTGTATTTTTCGAGTAAATACAAGCGGGGCATATACCTCTAGCCTCTATGGAATCCGGACACACTGCTGCTGCCGCTGGAGACATGGTGATATATAAACTTCAATAGCTGTAACATTCAAATGACCCCCACTCAGATAACAAATTAAAAATAAGAGAAAAGCACATAGTAATTGCTAACATCTGAGCTCAAGCTTAATGTGCGATCCGTAAAAACTGCTGACTCTCTTCCCCATGTACGCATAGCCAGGAAGTATATTCTCACGTGATTCTCTGATCCCCAATTGATTTAAGTGAAAATTGAGATAAGAAATATAGCCTTGCCAAGCATTTTCGTCGCAGGTAAAATCATTGTAAAATCAACTATAAAATCTCCCAATATTAAATCTAGAGAGACTTATATCTAGCGTGATCAAATTAATTCAAAAGTCTACAACCTCATTAATGATCGATTCCACATATTGGAAAACAGAACTTCCAAATTGATAATCTCCGTAGAAATTGGATCAGCGGAAAACGAGAAGAAAACGCGGGAAATGAACAGGTAAAGCAAAACTGGTAGAGGAAAATTGAGCTCGAGGATCAAAAATTTTCCGAAGATGTTGTGCATGTCTTCTGTTCAAGAATAGAGAGGTGCGTTTTTACCTGTGTAATTGAGATGCAGTGGAATCCACAGAAGTTGAGGAGAGAGAGAGAGAGAGAGAGAGAGAGAGAGAGGGAAATTGTCAAATTGAGGAGGAAATCCAAGTGGCTTGCATGTATACGTAGACATTGTTGAGAGAGAGAGAGAGAGAGAGAGAGAGAGAGGTGGACCAGGTAGAGAGAGAGAGAGAGAGAGAGAGAGAGAGAGAGAGGTGGACCAGGTGGTGGGGCAAGTTCTTGCCCCATCAGAACACGGGGAACACAAAGGCTTTTAAAATTACGGGAAAGCCCCCGTGGACCGTCTGTCTTGATTGACCGACTTTTTTAAATTGTTGGTTAACAATTTAAACTCGTTTTGAACTAAACTTAGGGTGGTTTAGGACCACAATAAGTTATTGGTTTGTCTTTATAAAAAAAAAAAATTGCATTTATTAGTTTTGCGTTAAATTTTTTTTGAATTATTTAATTCGTCTCGACAAGAGAAATTGAAAAACTCATCATTTTTTGGATAAAGAAAAAATAAGTAAAAATATAAATTAATTGAAGACAAACTAATAAATCAGAGTGATTTATCGGTCCAAAACCACCCCTTAATTAATCATTTGTATTTGGAGCTTAATTGAATGAAGAGAAGTGAAGTGAAGGAGAGGTTATCAAGAGGGAACGATAAGAGGAATTATTATTTTATGTAGGGGTGAGTATGGTCCGGTTTGGTTCGGTTTTATAATAAACCAAGAACCAAACCAATATCTACGGATTATAAATTTTGAGAACCAAACCAACCCACAAAACGCATAGAACCAAACCAATCCAATCCATTAGACTACGGTTCGGTTTCGGTTTTAACCACGGTTTGCTTTGAACTAAGCTACCATCTCCAAAAAAATATTTGAAGTATTTAAAATTACGAAAATAAATTTAAAAAAAACTTATATTAAAATCAATTTCATTCAAATTCTTAAAACAATCTAACATCAACCAACTAATTTAAGAGTAGAATACCAATAATTGCCTCAAACAAATAAAACGAAATACCGGTAAGTCACTAAAATGACCCAACTAAGAATACCACTTATTAAACATCTTAAGATAATTTAACCAAATAAAAGGGCAAAGAGATGGATGCTACGTTAGTACATTAGGTTTATATAGTATAGGGATAGATTTTTTTATATAGAAAGTTAGGGTAATTAGTCTTGGTAATGGTAGTAGAGGAATTGGAAAACTAAATATTGGTGGATATAATAAGATCAATAAATTAGGAAAGTAGGCTTCCATATTTATTTGGTGAATCGTAATTAAAATATATATAACTATTCATATTATATATATATATTATATGGTTCGGATCGGTTTGGAACCATAACCGTGAACATGAATCCATAAACCAAACCATATAATGCGGTTTCTAATTTTTTTAAACCATGACCAAACCATAATACTAGAAAACCGAACCAAATCTTTCGGTTTGGATTGGTTTGGACTGGATTCACGGTTTGAACGGATATTTTGCTCACCCTTAATTTTATGTACCGCATTGAAAAGAAATGAGAAAGAGGTAAATTTTGCTTGTTTGATTGTAATAATAAGAAGTAAAGAAAGACTAAAAACGGGTAGGTATGTTCAAAAAAATAGAAGAAGAAGGAGAGAAAGGAAAACTAACAAATATTGAACGTTATTAACAACCACATACGAAAGGAAAAATATATTTCTCCTCTGCCGAAATTCAGAAGTAACAACTGCGTATGAAAGGAAAAATATATTGTTATTTAATTTCTCTTTCTTTTTCAAAATGTAAACATAGATGTTGTGAAAATTTATGTAACACCCGATCTAAATTATTCAATTTTTTTCTTATCACGTGACAAGGTTTAAGGATATATACATTGGGATATTGAGTTATTATTTGAAAAAATTAATATTTAATTAGAGCGATTGGCTTGGTCATCCCCAGGATATGTGGAATTAATTGTATCAGTATCCAAAGGAATATTCGTTTATTTATCAACAAGAGATTTTAAAAGGAAGAAAAGCCTATCTCCAACCTTTTCTACCAATTTGAATTCTATTTAAAAAAAATATTATCCCCTCTCTTTTCTTCTACATGTGTACTATATTATGTTACATTGAGGAATTTGAAAAGTTATAAGTGGAATATATGGATTCGTCCACCAGCTACTGTATAACTTAAGGTTAATTTTTTGAGCCACGTGGTTAGACTAAAAGAGTTAAGTAGGGGGTCGTTACATATTACGGTACATCTTAGTGTGCCCTTTTGAGAAATTTCCAAGTCAAACACGATAAACTTGGGTTGTTTGTTGATTTAGGCTAATCAAGAAACTAATGTTTTAAATACCTGATTAGACCAGCAGTACAGATTGAACTGGTTCATGCTCTAGTATGGTCAACCACCCAAAATCTTTTTATCCACAAATTACTGGTCTACCATTTCGAAACCCTGACCAAACCCAGCGGTTGAATCGTCAAACCGGTCGAACTAGACAGGATTTGATGACTACATGATTACTAGGCTAATAATTTTATGTGTAACTTTCTTTCGGTATTTTTTTTCATGAATCATGTTTATGGTCATGGTATTTTTAATATTTTAGTAAAAAACGTACTAATTACAGTATGTATTAACGCCTATTTCACTAATTTTCATGATAAAAAATGAAGAAAGAAAGTCACATAGAAGAAGGTTAATTACTTGCAGAAAATCTAAATCCAAGTCCATTAGTATATATTAACATCCAATAAATGTTCTTCCCCTTTAACTTACTTGGTAAATTATGAACTTAATTGTTTTTATCCTTTTTTTTTTTTGAACAGAGTTTTTATCTCTTTTTCGGGTCATTTCATGTGTTCTGTAACGGTTTGAGTTTTTATTAGAACAAAAGATATCAAGCAACATTTTTCTACCATAAGTTACCTCTCTCTCTCTCTCTCTCTCTCTCTCTCTCTCTCTCTCTCCTGGCATTTAAATTGGCAAATAAAATTCTAATAATATTTTTAATAAGGTCAAGATCAAATTGCCCTAATAACAATAGAATCAAGGTCCTATTGTGCTAGTTTGAAAAAAAATCCACTAATATGATCTTTCCAGTGGCGGCTCCAGAAATTTTTAATAGAGTGTTCAAAAATTACGTTAACTCTACTAACTCCACTTATCAATCATATACACACAAAAATTCATGCATTAGTGCTAATAATTGAGACCAAAAAAAGATTTAAAAAAAATACATAAGATGGTACGATTGTTCTTGGCAAATTTTTTTATTTTGAGCCAAGCAAGAGCAAAGCAGTGCATTAATACACTAATATTTTTTTTGTATGAAATTACGTGACGAATAAGTTCGCATGAATTTGTTTGGACATATGATCTTGTTTTTGGAGATATGAGTGAATTGCCGCTAGAGAAAAGCTAGAGCATGATATAGATTCTTTTTTCTCAATGTATTTTGCCAATTCTTTTATGGGTGTATCTCCATTGACTAAAATAAGTACATAACATGATTACTACATGTACAATAAAAAGTTATATTTTTAGGATGTTCACAATTGACCATCTGACCAACAACATGGAGCCACCTATGGATCTCTCATGTGATCCCTTACATGACGTAAAACGAGATGCATCAGGTCTCCTTGGACATCCAAGCCGCTCATGTTTTTGTTTGACAATCATGCTTAAAATAAGTTGATTGAATGCCGGCAAAGGCTTGGTCTCACTAATTTTGCCAAAAGAAAAACGAATGCCAGACAAATATGTTTCATTCGGCCGCCGATGCCCGATCGGCTAAATGTTTTGCACTGGATATTGATGCATTGAAACCTATAAAAAGAATGGCTTGGATCATGGAATGAAATTGTAGTGAATCTTGTTTTGCATCACATAAAAGAACCGCATGTGTGTGCATAATGGATTTGTAAATATGCCAGCAACTAGAAGTTATGCTAAAAAAGGATTTCCGTGGTCTATTTCAGGTCTTCTAGTACGAAAAATTATTCAACACTCTTGGGGCACCGCCGTGTAATATCTTGGCCGGCTTTTTCTGTTCCACACATTGATGTAGAGTATTCCACAGCCACTTTACTGAAGTTATTGGCTTTCTATGCAATATATATATATATATATATATATATATATATATACAGTCCGGATCCCTTCAGGGATCCCGGACGGCTGTTTGGTGCGGTCCTCTGTTCTCAGCCCTTGGATTTAATCCAAGGGCCACGGAAAGAAAGGGCATAAAAACGCACAAATTACACTTTCCCCCCTCTTCGGTTCATTTCACACTTGCCCCTTGTATATATATATATATATATATATATATATATATATATATATATATATATATATATATATATGAGAATATCTAGCCATTTCTCCGTGAAAATATCAAAGCATTTTTTGATGTTGTGAATCTTGAATTTTGGTCTCAACTTATCTCACAAACCCCAAAACTGTATAAATAAGTTTTTTTCCCCCAAAAATAAGGGCCTGAATGATTTTATCTTTTTCAAAAATTATTAATTCTTCGACCTTAAAATAAATCTGCAACACAGTAAACATATTTTTAATGTGTAGCACAAGCTTATCATTTTCAACACCTACCAAGGAGGACAATGAATGTGATGGTTCTTAACTCTTGATTGAGGATCCATCTACTGGGGCCATGTTAGTGGGGCTATGTACTTTAGGTGAATGGGAGAGAAAATAGACTAGTCCAACTCAATTCCTTCAGCGAATAGACTCTAATCTGGATGACACTTCCTTGATCTCTTATTAAAAGGTCTCGGGTTTAAACCTCGCGCAGATATAGTGTTGCAATGTGGACTGTGTGGTAAATACTCCACATCATCTACTCCCCTTTCCCATGCCCGTAGATATTGAGTAGTGTGAGTTCTTCCTCCATTTGCCAAAAAAATTAAACCCTCAATTGCTTTCATGTAAAAGTTGCATGGATTTAGCAATAACCCATATCGTTACAAAAATCACAATAAAAGTAGGTTGCTGTCATTTTGGAAGGATTACAAATCAACAAAGTTATGTCTAAACCCAATGGTTTAAAACAAAGAAAAGATAAAGGATCCCAGAACAAGGAAACACCCTTTCGATAATTGTCTTACTAACTAGATCAGAAAAAAAAAATCCAATACAAATAGATTTGTAAATTAACGAGACAAACAAAACGGAAAAAGGTTTAAAGACCACTCAAAAAATGAAATGCCTAAAGTTTTTCATTTGAGCTATTTTAGAGTTATTCAACTAGAATTATGAGTACGAATGGGTGAGAATCTTGCTATTCCGAACATATTCATTGTTGAGCTTTTTAAAAAAAATAAAGCAAGAAGAATCTTTGGAATGATAATGGGTCTCTTTATTACCTTAGCTAAAACTTATTTGTTCTTTGTTCATTTCTATCACAACAAGATCGATGGACTTTACCAACGCTGAGAAGAACCAACTATTAATAAATCCTGGATGAAAATTTGTTTCATAAATTATTTATTTTTCTGAAGTACACATCATCAGGTTTCTCTCTCTTTTTTGGCTTTTCTATATATTTTTCTTTAAGCATTTCAATAAGAAACATATTGATTTCATCACAATGGATAAAGTCTATAGAACCAGTCTAACACAGGATAATATTGTCAAAATTGATTGATATACATAGAGTCGGCCCTGAGCTAAAGCAAGTGTTGCGGTCGCTTTAAGTTTCCAAAAATTTATAAATTGTAAGGGTCCACCCTACTTTTTTTATTTTTTTATTATCTCTTATTATAGTCCAACAAAAGAAGCCCTATTTTTAATTTTCACTTTAAACCCCGAAACCTGGATATATAAACGTATTCACTAGCATTCTAAACTCGGGTTATGCATTCATAATGCAAAGCAGATCGAAAATAAACTTCAATATAATAGTTTTTTTTGCTCGGGACTTAAATATATATTACCAGTCAACCCCCACAATATAAGATTTTATTTATTTTTTATGTTTGGTAACATCACATTACAAGGAGTGCTTATGACAGTAAAACCCTTTCAATAAAAAAAAAAAAAAAATTTACGTCAAAAGCCTGTTCTTATATAACCAAACGAGTTGAAAAATGAGACAACATAAGATACAAGATAGAATTTGACGACGCGTAATCCTTTCCGAATATGCATCAACGGATCAAGCCCAAGCCCTAGCATAACCCCGCTTGTTCGCATCCAAAATAAACATGATGTATACGCGCGCAATCCATAGGTTGCCGCTAATAAAATAAGCAAAAGTTGTTGGAAAGTTTCTCAGTACATGAAATCACAAATTGCGTCACCCACACCCTCGTGCCTAATTGGGTAGGTTATTGCGTGGGCGGATATTGGCCTAGCTCGTTCACATTTGTGCTCGGTCATCCTAAAAACGGATCTCCTTCGACGGCCATCCCGAAACAGTGGAGCCTGTGAAATGATGCGATTTTCATATCTATAACGTGTAAAAACAAGATTGGTCATGGGGTTGGAAGGCATCGCATACAATTGCAACAAACTCAAGCAAAATCATTTCCCATTAGTTTGTCAATTTTGTAAGCTTGTTGTGCACATATGTGTTGAATTTGTACGTATTTATGGATAAGGTGGGTTGAAGGCCGGCTAGCTAACATTTCAGTCAAAGTCGTGCACCCAATTGTTGTTCTGTTTTTTGAAATCCATACATAAACCCAACTGTAGTAGGAGGCAGGATTCTCTGTGCCGAAAATTCTTATCCTTTTGTGCTGAGAGATTTTCCGACCGTTGAATTTAAAAAATAAAAAAAAAATCACACAATCCAACCGCCGAAAAACCCTTCGGTATAGAAGCACAGAGATTTTCGGGACAGAGGAGACTGAACCCCAATTGTAGATGCTTCATTTTGGGCAAATTACTCAAAAGTCAACACTGGGGGCCTCTTTTGACTCAATCAAATTGCCTAATTTGACACTTTAAACAAGTATACTCGCACCTCCCATTCTTTATCTAAGTCCAAGTAACATTGAAATTGATACATGTAATTGATGAATGGACAGGAACAAGAGAAACGATCAAACTCAATTCAACCCTGCCCATGGGTCAAAATCAATGGCGCGCCTACAATTTGTATTATCGGCCGGCCGGCTTCAACCACATGTTTTTTTCTCATTGATAACAAAATTCGCCTCTATGAGTGACAAGAGACTGCAGTATATAGGAAGCGATTGGGGTTTCCGATCGGACCGTCCATTTCGACACAGACGACTCAGATTTAATATGAGCTTCTATTGATCTGAACCGTTCATTGTTCGAATTAAAATCCATATAAGAAAAGAGTTGGTGTACGGATCTTACCCCTAGCCTAGTCCCCGACAACCCATGGCATCAATTATAATCAAGTTGAAAGTGGGCTTTGTCATTATTCACGTCCTGCACCGTCATTTTCCCTTCACATAATTGTTTGGGGCCAAGTCTTAATAGGCCGCCTGATTTGCCTTTTGGGGGCTTTGTAATACTTTAAGTCCTTCCTCACACCACTACTTGTGAAAAGCTCACTTAGTATTATTATTATTTTTTTTTTCAAATTCAGACGTTCGGGTTAGTTTACATAGACTTCGACTAATCTTGAGGACGGTGCCTGGTGGAGGGGGAGGGGAGGAAAAGAACTTTCTCAATATGAAGGTTGGTTTTCTCAATTCACTTATGCTTATGGTAACATTGCTCTACCTTCTCAATTTGTGTATGTTATCCTTGCTCGGTTGCTCGTGGGCCATGCTAGTTTTCTGCTATCGTGTTTTAGTTGTTTTTTTTTTGCCAAAGTTTATACATCAGCGAGGTTAGTGGGATGTTAGTATGTTAGTCAACGGGGATTCATAGGCTATTCATAGCCGTGAACTCTAAATCTGCTTCCCGTGGGGCTCAAACACTGACTACCACTTGGGAGACACATGAGCAAATCAACACAACTAAGCTCGGTTTCTTGTGTTTTAGTTTGATGAGGTCTATGCTGAGCAAGGCCTTGACCTTGGGTAATGGAACCAAAGCCCAGTGGGTTATTGCAAGCATAGCCCAAGTGGTCCACACGAAAAAAGGCCCTTAATAGTCTCACACTGGCATGACTTCAAAGGTTAACTTTAACCAGTTATCTGAATTACTTGAGCTTTTTTATGGGTAACTCTAATTATTTTTGGTGTCCGGAGCACGGTACGCGCACTTTTTTGGGTAAACTCTATTCCCTGCCCTCATCTCAAAAGGAGTTCAAGATCTGACTTTGATACTCAGGGAAATCGTCACACAACGAAATCTCTTTCTATGTTTTTTTTTTTCCCCTCTTGAATTGTAGGAATATATCAGTTTCGAAATATTTAACCACTGCGGATCAAAAAAAAATATTTAACCACTAATCTTTCCGGAAAAAACCGGGTGGCAAATGACACAAAAATAAGAATTTTGTCTAATGTATTGTCAGATGCTCGGAGATGTCCATGTTCTATCAAAAAACAGAAAGTCTACAAACAAAGAAAATCTGTGCAAATATTTCATTGTGGGGCCCACCCCAGGTCCTACACAAATCATCCGAGCCTTTCATTAAATGTAAAACTTTTTTTCAAGGGTCCCCGTAAAAAATAAGCTCAATCCAATACCTATAAGTGCTCGATCCAATCATATAACTTTTCATTATCCAAAAATCTGAATGAAAAGTTAGATCGTTGGATGAAGCATCTATAGGTATCGGATTGAGCTTATTTTTTATGAAGACCCTTGAAAAAATATTTTACATTTAATGAACGGCTCAGATGATTTGTGTGGGACCCGTGGTGGGCCCCACAACGAAATTTGTGCACAGATCTGTGCACAGAGATACTGTGTGTGTAGCAGGACTCATAGAAAAACTGATGTGAAAAAGATGTTTTTGGGTGCAAATTGAGTATCACATAGTGGTACTTAGCGCACATCCTAGTCGTCCAAATGTGTTTTGAACCCGCGGTACTCGGCTAACGGATAGAAAGAGTGTTCGAATCTAGGCCGTCCAAAACACCTTTGAACAGCTCGGATGCGCCCTCAAATACCACGTGTCCTATGCCCTATTTGCTCCCCAAAAACTTTTCGTGAAGAAGTGACAGTAATGTAATGCAAGACCAGAGGAGAGTCATATTGATGGGGAAGATGGAAACAATTTTCAAATAACGGGGTCCAAAACATAAAAATTCAAAGATCTGTGCTAAAATAATACTCGATCCGTTCTATCAAAAAACAGAAAGTCTACACACAAAGCAAATCTGTGCAAAGATTTCATTGTGGGACCCACCATGGGTCCTACACAAATCATCTGAGCCTTTCATTAAATGTAAAACCTTTTTTCAAGGGTCTCCGTAAAAAATAAGCTCAATCCAATACCTATAAGTGCTCGATCCAACTATATAACTTTTCATTATCCAAAATCTGAATGAAAAGTTAGATCGTTGGATAAAGCACCTATAGGTATCGGATTGAGCTTATTTTTTTACAAGGACCCTTGAAAAAATATTTTACATTTAATGAACGGCTCAGATGATTTGTGTGGGACCCGTGGTGGGCCCCACAACGAAATCTGTGCACAGATCTGTGCACAATCTGTGCACAGAGCTACTGTGTGTGTAGCAGGACTCATAAAAAAACTGATGTGAAAAAGAAGTTTTTGGGTGCAAATTGAGTATCACATAGTGGTACTTAGCGCACATCCTAGTTGTCCAAATGTGTTTTGAACCCGCGGTACTCGGCTGACGGATAGAAAGAGTGTTCGAATCTAGGTCGTCCAAAACACGTTTAAACAGCTCGGATGCGCCCTCAAATACCACGTGTCCTATACCCTATTTGCTCCCCCAAAAACATTTCCTGAAGAAGTGACAGTAATGTATTGCAAGACCAGAGGAGAGTCACATTGATGGGGAAGATGGAAAAAAATTTCAAATAACGGGGTCCAAAACATAAAAATTCGAAGATTTGAGGCAAAATAATAGTCTCTCTATCCTCAGTTGTTGATCTCAGCTAGCAATTTTTGCTGTTCCAAAAAGATTGACTCACTTCAAAACTAATCAGCAATACTGAATGAATTCCCTCTTCTACCCTTTATTTTTTTACTTAGTAGTAGTGAACAAAATATAAGAAAAAGTAATAATTGAAGGATAAAATTAGAAAATAAAGCCATAAAAAAAAAAGTCTCTCGTTTGGAATCCAAAAGGCACCAACCAACGGAACGGAGGGAGCAATGAAACCTAGGGTTTTACCCAGGCCAAAAATTTCCAAATTCTCTGCACACGGAGTAGAGTGATCCAGTATCTCTCCTCCGTTGCCTCTTCTACTGGTAGAGAGAGCGCACCACCCAAATTCCTCTTAACCATGTGGAGACTCTCCCAAAGAAAGTCTTATGTTCTCGCTTCACAATCTGTCATTGCAAAGACAAGACCTTTCGCCACCACACAAAACCAATACTCAATCGGAGAAGAAATCACCCACATACTCAAACACAAAAACTGGAACTTTCTTTTAAACTCATCAGACATACCCAAGAAGCTAAACCCAGATGTGCTTCGAACCTTCCTTCACCAAAACCAGGTGGGTGATTCCAAACTCCTCCTCAACTTCTTCTACTGGTACGAACACATAATGGGTGCCCTCCAAGATTTGGATATCTTGTCTGTCTTAGCTGTTAATCTCTGTAACTCTCACTGTTATGGGCCCACAAGTGATCTAATTGAAAGAATGATCAAGACTTGTTCTTCTTCCCCACGCGCCATTTTGGGTTCAGTCGTTAGCTGTTGTAAGAACTGTAATGGGTCCAGCTCAAATCAAAAAGTGTTTGATATACTGGTTGACAGGTATAGGAAAATGGGTCTATTGGATGAGGCTGTTGGTGTTCTTTTAGGTGCTAATAAAGATGTTGAATATGTTCCTAGTCTGTTGCTTTTTAATTGTTTACTGAGCGATTTGTTGAAGGCTAGTGAGTTGGGATTGTTTTGGAAGGTTTGTGATGGAATGTGTAAGGCAGGTATGAGGTATGATGTTTATGCTTATACCAATATGATCAATGCTCATTGTAAGGTTGGGAATGTCAAGGAGGCTAAAAAGGTGCTTCTTGAAATGAGGGACAAAGGTTGCAACCCTAATGCGGTTACGTACAATGTGGCCATTGGAGGTTTGTGTAGAGCCGGGCTTCTTCATGAAGCTGTTGAGATGAAGGAATCTATGGTAAAGAACGGGTTAGTCCCCGATAAGTACACTTGTGCCACTCTTATCAATGGGTTTTGTTCATGGAAGAGATCACAAGAGGCAAAAATGGTATTAGCAGAGATGACTGATCTGGGTCTAAAGCCTGACATAATAACCTACAATGCGTTAATTGATGGGTTCATGAGACAAGGGGATATAGAGGCAGCTTTTAGTGTTAGGGATGAGATGGTCACAAATGGTATTGGGGATAACTTGCTTACGTACAACACACTTCTTAATGGGGTTTGTAAAGCTGGTATGATGGACAAGGCAGAAGAACTCATGAATGAGATAATTAAGAGGGGCTCGAAACCTGACTCCAAAAGTTATACTTTGTTGATTGAGGGCTATTGTCGTGAACACAATATGGTTGGGGCTTTTACTGCACTTGACGAAATGAAGAGTGTTGGTTTGGCGCCTACACTAATGACTTATAGTGTGATAATCAATGGGCTATGTAGTAGTGGAAATCTCCAACAGGCCAATGACACTCTTGAAGAAATGATTGCAAAAGGATTGAAACCCAATGCCATAATCTACACGACTCTTATGACAGCTCATGGTCGAGAAGGCAGATTTGAAGAATCAAGAAGGATTTTTGACGAAATGAAGCAGCTAGGAATCATGCCTGATGTAATCTGCTATAACTCTCTTATATCTGGCCTTTGCAAAGCTCAGAAGATGAAAGAAGCAAGGACCATCTTGGTTGAAATGTTGGGGAGAGGCTTAAAGGCAAATGCTTATACTTATGGAGCCTTTATTGACGGATATATCAAGATAGGGAAAATGACAGATGCAGATTTTGATGAGATGCTTGGTTGTGGTCTAAAGCCCAACAAGGTAATTTACACAATGTTGATCAATGGGTACTGCAAAATGGGGAATATCACAGAAGCCTTCTCAGTCTTTCGACGTATGCTATTGCTTGCTGAAAAGGTTCTCCCAGATGTTCAAGCTTACAGTGTGCTCATCCAATGCCTCTCAAAGATTGGAAAATTGCCAGAAGCTGTTGGGGTATTTTCAGAACTCTGTGCAAAAGGTCTGGTTCCTGATGTTTTTACTTACAACTTTCTCATTTCTGGTTTCTGTAAACAAGGTGATTTAGAGAAGGCTTTTGAACTTCATGACGAGATGGTTGCAAAAGGGATTACTGGAAATATAGTTACTTACAGCTTCTTAATCAATGGGCTGCTTAAGGGTGGTGAAACTGAAAGAGCTAAAAATATGTTTGATGGCGTTTTGCAAAAAGGTTTGACTCCAAATAATATAACATATGCTACAATGATAGATGTATATTGCAAATCTGGGAATCTAAATGAAGCGTGCAAATTATTCAATGAGATGCCACTTAAGGGCATTTCACCAGATAGTTATGTCCATAATGTCCTTTTAGACGGATACTGCAAGGAAGGAAAATTGGAAAAAGCTCTTGGCTTATTTCAAGAAATGTTGCAGAAGGGCTTTGCTTCTACCCTCTCCTTCAATACATTGATTGAGGGACTTTGTGAGATTGCGAAGCTACAAGAAGCAAAACAGTTGTTGGAATTAATGCAAGAAAAGCAAGTGATGCCTAATCAAGTCACGTACACAACTCTGATTGACCACCACTGCAAGAAGGGCATGATGGAGGAAGCGAAACAGCTACTTTTGGAGATGCAGGGGAGGAATCTGATCCCTAACACTATCACTTACACGACACTTCTTCACGGTTACAACATGATAGGTGACAGAAAAGAGGCTTTTGCATTGTTTCAGGATATGGTCGCTAAGGGGATTGAGCCTGATAAAATTACCTATTACATAATGCTGGATACACACTGCAAAGAAGGAAATTTGATGGAGGCATTTGAGTTAAGGGATGAGATGTTGGAGAAGGGCATGCAAATGAGCACAAATGTTTATGAAGCTCTAATACAGGCACTGTGCAAGAAAGAAGACTTCTCAGATGCACTGAGGCTGGTTGATGAACTGGGATCAAGTGGGCTTAAGCTCAATCTTTCTACATGTAGTGTTGTAGCTCGGGGTCTTCAAACAGCTGGTGACATGGATAAGGCTGTGAAGCTTTTGGAGGGCATAATTAGGTTCGGATGGGTTTCAAAATCCACGTGTTTATCTGACCTAGTTGATGGTAACCTGACTGATGCGGATTTTCAGGGTGACCTGAACAATGAAGATTTTGAGGACCTTAGTCTAACAAGATAAATAAAAGGGCTTTGGCGCTGTTAATTGTTGAGCAAATGGTTCACAACAGAAAAGTAATTTAGAGCTCCTTTGCTCTGCTTCAGCAGCTGTACGTGGGCGTTTGGACAAGAACCAAGTAGGGCATCAAGAGTATGTACCATCATGATATAGCTCTTGATTGACTCCAACGGGCTGCTACTTTCTCGAACCAAATTGGTGGAGCTACTAACCGCAATCGGAAGGTTCGAGACTTGAAAGGTAAATAACAGAAGCCTCTATGCTCACGTTTTCTCCGTGCCAGATCCAAACTAGTATTTACCATGATTATTGCTGCCACTGGTTCAGAAACTGATTAAGATACATTTCAGCCTTTTCAGGCGAATTGTTTATTTGACCCAGCACAGCTGTAAGAAGGGAAGATAATTCGCCTCCATTTTCCTGCTGAGCATTTCTGAAGCTGGCACATTCTGAATCTCTGATTGATTGTGGTACTGATGGAGAATCCCGACCTGATTTTTCATTATTTGACTCTGACAAGGTGGAGCAAATATGATCTGTCTCTGATTGTGGTATGTTCTTGAGCCTGTTGTAGATATGAGAAATGTTAGCTATGAATTCTGCTTGTCTTCTCCCTTTCGGGTATCATGAGTAATAAGAGGTTCTTTAAATTTTTTGTCTAAATGATGAGCATGATCCTTGTTCATCCAAGAATGCCTTGTCACATAGATTTTCTCTTAATGCAATCCATTGTGGTCTTCATTTAATGGACCGGTTGACATTACTGTTCGAATGATTCTGATACCAGTGCATAGAACCATCGTTAGCTACTGTAATTAAGGACACATGACGAAGGTAGATAAACAAAAAAGAACAGTATTACAATCTTATTACAATTTTGTCTTACTCTTTAACTTGTTAAAATTGACTTCACCCAATTTTGAATATTGAGTTGTCATAAAATTTCCGTGAATTACACGGGTAAGAAGAATGCCCCTATATGATTGTGTTGCCTATACAAGCTATATAACTATTGGCCAAATGATCCAGTGAAAAGTGGAAACGAAGGAAAGCCGATTTGATGACAGGAAATAAGGAGGCATTTGTTGTGTCTTGCTTGGGCTATCTTATCTGTGTCTCAAAATTATCTAGCTTCTTCACCCTTTGCATCGACCTAATCAACAGCAGCAGAAAAACGCCTGCAGGTTATTGAATAAGCGACAGTGAGAGTCATCGAAAATGAAAAAACCAAGGTTAAAAGCAAAACTGTCTGGTACAAAAGTAACCCCTTTCAATAATAGTATTTCAGTGATAACCTGCACCAGCAAATGATCCATTCGCGATTACTTGAGTGCCCTGATTGCTGAATGTGACCCCAAGGTTTAGTAGAGTACCGCCTAGAACTGTATACATTGTTGCCATTTGCAGTATTGTTGCTTTCCGAGCTGCCCTTTCTGACTGATGAGTTTAGTTCATGCAATTCAAGAAACAGAAATTTTACCATAAGGAAAAGATATCAATTATACTTCTATCAATCTATGATTCAAACAAAAAGTAAGATTACTTAGTCTTTGTGTAATCTACTCCTACTAATTAACCTCCGCAAAAAGCTAAAGGATGGATACCTCAAGCACCCGAACACGGAGTTTCAAATCTCCTGACTCGAGTTGCTTCACGAACTCTTCTATTCTTTGGACTCTGTATGGCATGGACATTGTGTATGTTCTGGCCTGAAATCATAGACGCAACACCCTTCATCTACTAATCCGAAAATGAAATTTAACAACTTTAATGCCTGTGCTAGATAGCACTCTGAAAAAAACCGCTTTAGCAGAGTACCAAAATAAACTATACTATCAATATGAGAAGGATAAACCATACATCATCAGCTTGTTTCCTTATTTCCTGAACAAGTTGAGTCCCCGTCCGCTGCTTCTGTTTTAGATCCAACAGCTCCTGTAGATAAGTGGACCATTGAATTAGGTTTTTTTTTTTCAACGAATTATTAGGGGAGAATGTCATGGTCAAATTCATGCTTCAAAATATATAGAACCTGGGCATAAGGTGCAGCAACCTTCACAAACGAGAAATCTGGATCAAGCGTGTAGCCAATTCCTGTAAGATGGCAGTCATGATTAGAACCAACACAATTGCTGTCATTTAGTACCATAATTAGCCCCGTAAAATTATGAGGATGACATAAGAGTAATATTTTTTAACTTCGAGTGCTGGCTATTATTCTACAAGACTAAGGTTTCACTTAGGATGCCAGGTGATAATTGTGAAGGACAGGTGCGTACTTTTTTTTCACTACATTTCTAAAAGGTTCGGTTTAATCCCTTCTCTATCTCTTCTTTTCATTTCTCTTTTGTCTCAAGCTATGAAGCAACAACACACCTAGGAGGTTGCTCTATTCGCGTCCGACCCGCGGTATGCCAGGGACACGCCATGTGGCGAGGACACACTATGGGGACACGGTAGAGAGGCTTTTATAGATTTTAAATGTTTTTGGAGGTAGATAGTTACTATAACATAATACGTATGTGTTCGGATAAAACCATACCCGTTGGTTGATAACGCATATGATAGAAGCTCTAGTCCGACCTAAATATTTAATGGTTACAATGTAGGCATGCATAACTAAAAAAAATGCCAACAATCTATTGCCCTTGTCCCCTGTTGTGTCCGTGTCCCCATTTTTTGAGAATTGTCATGTCCTGGATCCATTTTTGTGCTACATAGGTCTCAAGAACTATGATAGGCTGATTGGAGGTTGCGTGAGAACCAAATGCCAAAAGACTACAAAAACTTAAGACGTTTGTATTACAAAAACTAAAAGGTAAGTTTGCCCCCAAGGATGTTCTCTCCCAAAATTCCAGATTGAACTACAAATGATCGACTCAAAACCACTTCCATTGTTAAATTCAGATAAGCAACGTAGGCAGCGCCTTCATGAACCCCATACTAATTCCTAACTCAGTTGAGCAAAAACAGAAAAAAGTTCTCATTAAATGATTTGTTCTGTGTAGGCAACGATGATAATGCATTTCCATTGCCTTGCATCTCATGATATACCTTGCGGGTGAATCATCAGCATCCTCTTTCCGTGGTCCATAATAAGATACAATCTGAAACTCGCACAGTGGAACTGTGGAACCATATACTTGCTTTTAACTAAAATGTACTAGATAAAGGCCTATACTACCTGTAAGTTAGAAAGGGTAAAGGATGATCATAAAATATTTTTGAGACACCAAGCAGGTTTCTGCGACTTATTTCAAAGTTGATTAATTTTGCAATCACTTTATTGTGAACATTGTAGCACCAACTTGCGCGCACGCACGAGAGAGAGAGAGAGAGAGAGAGAGAGAGAGAGAGAGAGAGAGAGAGAGAGAGAGAGAGAGAGAACCTTCAAGTGTCGAAAATGCCCTAATCACAAACGTAAAGGTGGATGGAAACCGGAATGGCTGATCTTGAGCTATTGCAAACAAATCCTGCAAAGAAATTCCTTGCAGTTTTACTGGTTCTGATGATTGAAGGGTCAAGTGAAACTATAAAAGAAAATTGGGTGACACTTCAATATAGCTAGTTTTGAAAGAGTGCCTAAGCAAAGGATATCACAGAGAGAGCTACAATGACTTTAAATCTCTTCCATCCATTTGCTCGGTAATTTTAATCCCTCTAAAATTCTGTGCCTTCCACTGGCTAATATTAGCTCAATGTTCATTAGCTTTTCATGGTCATAGAACCACTTTAACAATCAAGAAATCCACCAGAACAAAAGTATTAAACTCGCGTCATTACTATTTTGTTGTGAAAGGGAAAGGGCGACTAGTACTGGGTCTGGAAACAAGTACAAAGGGGCAGTCTCAAAATTTCTGGACATCTTTTAGATAGCATTTGGAGGAAAATCCTAAAAACGACTATCACCAACGGTTAGGTATGAAATAAGTTTCAGGAGTTTGTGAAATAAGCAAGTGGAAATGACTGTTGTTTGTTCATCGTAGACAAATTTGTCATCTGGGAAATAACTAACAGACGAAAACGTAGATGAGCAACTATTTGGATATCTACACATGCCTGTGTTATAAAGAAGCTTCAATTATTTCGAAGTACAGAATTAAGCGAATAATTGCATACCTCGCCAATGGCAGCCAAAGTCTGCTGTTGGTCTGGTGACTGACTCAACAAATTATCCAAGAAAAACTGCACTGATCTCCTTACCTAGGAGCACAAATATCCCATCAGAACTGAAAGCAATAAAGACTCCCCAAATGAATCAGTGTCTGATAGTAAACTGTTACGAGATTTGCTGCTGTCTGCTTAGATACATACCGATGACAGGTCTCCTGTGGGCTGAAGTGCTTCAAGATCTATAAGGCTAACCATAACCTGCAGAGTAGTAGTGATTTGCCAAAAAAATTTTATTAAGCTATTGAAGCAAGACTAATATCTCAAGAACAACCTCAAGTTCTTGATCTTTTGTTTCGGTCTACTACCATACTTCCAATTGCCAGATCACACCTCTCCTCGGATAAAATTCAGACCAGAAACCAGAAATTATACCTCAGGTAATTTAGATGTTTTCATCAACATTCAGTTAAGTCGCGGTTTAAAAACATGTATTCTTGCACTACATTTAACATATGACTTGATTAAACGAACCGAGGAAGTAATGAACTAATGATGACTGCACATAGGCATTTTCTACGGTTTTCTAATTCATTTGATTGATAAACAGCTAGATAAATGCTGAAATAACTAAAGCACCTTTTTTGCATCTTTCTCGTAAATTGCATAGAATAGATCCAGCAATCTCTGCCTTGTAAAAGATTTGATCTCTCCCATCATACCAAAATCGTAATAAATGAGTGATTCATCCACATCAATAGCAAGATTTCCAGGGTGAGGATCAGCATGAAAGAAACCAGTTCTGAGGATCTGGAAAACGTCATACAAGGATGTAGCAAAATCATCAGTAAAAGGAAAAAGTTGCATTGCGTTGGACTTGTAACGAGCCGTGTGGTCCAATTGATCAAGATAAGTAAAATTCTTTACCTGGATTAAATATGCTTCAATAGAACGCGAGGCAATTTGAGATCGACTGTAACCACGCGCATCTAACATATCGGTCCGATTTATCTTAATGCCTGCTCACAGAATTACCACTATCACGACACAGGACAAATGCTCTCTTTTAATGCAGGATGTGACGATTCAACTATTCAACATAGAGAAAAACTGGTTCAGATTGAAACCTGGAACGTACTCCAATGTTAATACCTTGGTTGCGGTATAATCCCAAATCACCAGCTACAGATGGAGAAAAGGAAAACAAAACAAATTTCAAATTAGAGAGTTAATCTTCTTATTTTCCATTGTTTGTGCAAGCCATTTAAGAGTAATGGAAAATCAGAAGTACGATGATTGAAAACCATCTTTAAATTAATTTAAGGAAATTCGAACTGAATGATATTCAACTTGCAGTACTTTAGCAAGAAACATACAGGTACTCGAACCCACTTCACATTCCGAAAATCCCGGCGGAATCTGTCAGCGTTCTTCCCTTCATTTATGTAATCAATTTCTTCGTACAAAATCCTGAAATTCCCATAAATGCTGCAAAATTAGCTAGCGGTACCTTCAAAATTGTATAGGAAAGCAACAAAACTTCTCCAAGATAATGACACGATTAGTCACTAAGAACAAAGTCAATCAACAAAACAGCAGGAGATGTACATGCATGAAAAACCAGACTTTGACAAAACTATTATCCCTATCAAGCTGACTATTCTGATACGAATTACACTAAGTATAGAGTTCACACGGTAAAAGCCATTTCCTACACTGTAGATTTGAAGATGTTCTTGGCATTGGAAAATGAAATATGCATGATATGCATCTGACAATAACAGTACCCATGTAATCCACAACAACAACAACAACAACATAACGGAACCCGTGTAATCCAGAAGATGCCTATAAATTGGTTTTTCTTCAAGTAAGCTATTTGGCTCCCTTTCTTCCCTTAAAAATTATAGATTGCCGATTGTTGCAATTGTTGAAGCATGAGTGTTGCCTTATTTTTTCGGTAGAGCCTGAACTGAGTCTACTAAGTTCAAGGAAGTGAGTACCCCTCCACTGCTTGATCCAGCTGATCATAGTGACAGAGAACATAGAGACCATACATTGAAGTACTTTATACTGCAACACGTAGAAACCTAATTACCAGAACCTATTTCTCTTTCCGTTTCATCTTTTCAGTTCGTTTTAGTTTTTTCCAATTGAACAACCTTCAACTGTCAAAAGAGCCATCCCATGTAAATTTAATTACGCAAAATATAACATAAAAAAATGATCAAAATATAACACAGACTAGGGAAACACCCTCACTCCCCCTCCCTGTTGAAGAAAGAAAGCAAAACAAATATTCAATGATGGAAGTGTTTAATCAATGTCACAAAAGGAAGGCTAAACTGATTTGAATTTTGATGGTGATGAAAGAAACAATGCACTTTGAGCATATCGTTCCATAGCAATCTGTATAACAATAACGGACTGACCCAAAAAATTTTACTGGTCTGATTGAATATGGACTTATGTAAACTAGAAGTATTCAGTTTTGATGAGTTATGGCCTAAGAGGCTAGGAGTTCCGGCCAATGTGATAGGCATTACTAAATATACTTTCTATGAAAAACCAACACCAACTAATAATGGTATTGCCCCAAACAAAGTCGGCCAACTCTCATAGTTTTCTTGAGAGGGCCTGGTGCCTTAAAACAGGAAACAAAAACAGAAACCAAAGAACAGGAAGAAGAGGCCCAATGCTAACTCTTTACTTGGCACATTCTTCATATATCCCTATCCAATCTCTGGTTGGACCACCAAGTGTTTCACTTCTCTGAAAGTATTCTGCAATTAGCTTTAAATTTCCTGATGAAAGGTGCATAATTGAGTCAAATAACCAAAATCTCCAGAATCATACGAAACATAATAAGAACATTTTTCTGTATGATAAATGGCCACCAACTGAAAATGATAGGGGTTTTGGCCTATGTCCAATACTTACGTAGATCGATATCAAAAAGTTTCTTCAGGCCGGGTCTTTGGACCTTCACGACAACTTTCTCTCCACTGTGCAAGATAGCCCTATGCACCTAAGGAGAACTCCTCAAACTTGATTAGAAGAGGTACAAGAAAAGTAACAACAAAGAAATGAAAAACAAGACAACTTTCACCAATATGCTTTACTGGTATCACAATGGTAACGAGTCTAATGATGACAGTGGTGGACTGGTGGCCATGCCGGTGATGATGTGGATGCTTAAAAATCCGTAAATAACAGAAAATGATAACAAAAAGTAGAAAGTGATTGGTCTTTGGATAGTGTAAAAGACGTCAATGTGACTTCCCCAAAGGCTTCACATAGTATATATGTACATTGAGCACCTACCTGACCAAGACTAGCAGCTGCAATTGGCTGATCTTCAAACACCTTAAATAATATGTCAACTGGAGCTCCTAGTTCATTTTCAATGAAAGCTTTCGCTTTCTTTGGTGAGAATGCCGGTACTCTGTCCTGAATAAGATATCAAGCACTTTCCTTAAACACAATAAGAATATAATGCCTATATCTAGATAAAATTTTACAAATGCTCGCATTCTCACAAGTTATAACGTGAATTGTAAGCAAGTTGTTTGTAAGGCTAAACACGGAGAGAAAAATAAGTACCTGCAACTTGGCAAGCTCATCCACGAACTCACGCGGAAATAGATCAGACCTGGTTGACGATAATTGTCCAAGTTTGATAAAAGTCGGACCAAGTTGCAGTACGCATTCCCTTAACCATGATGCAGTTCTTCTTCTTCTGTTTTTCTGAGTACATTAGGGTTTATAAGTAACAAATACTTGGTAGATGATACAACTCTCAGAAACAAGAATGTTTCTATGTCAAAAATGTGATAGAGGCTAAATCTGGAAACATGAAAAGAAAAGGAAGCAGTTTTGGACTGCCAGTTCTACCTGCTTATCTTCTGTGAAGCCTCTGATATATGACCACTTCGCGTTGTCAAACAGAACACGGACGCGCAAAGAAAGCACAAAAGACCATACATCTATAGATCTCTGCACCGAATTATAATTATCGCTGGCCCAACTGAAACCCTCATCTGATGGAAGAACCTTTATCTCTTCGATTGGTGGAAGCTCTTTAGAGCCCCCAGTTTTTTTGGTCTTAACCAGGGCAGAAGCAGTATCTCTCTTAACAATGCTTGTTCCATTTACAACCACCTTTGAACCATTCCGTACCCCTTTACCCTTCGCTACCCCTATTGAACCGTTCACCACCCCGTTTGAACCATTGACTACCCTCTTCGAACCATTCACTACATCTGCATTATCTAATGATGGAGTTTTCCTTTTCATTACCTCACTCGTAGGCACCATTTTAATAGTTCTGCCGTTACTACCCAATTTCGCTGGCGATTCAGACTGTTTCATTTTGACTTGAAATCGGAAGAATCTATCAGTGGGGCTTGATTTACATTTATGTCTCCCGGATGTTGGGAGTTGCTGAAGTGATATTGAGCTAGCGAGACTGAATTGGTGAACTGATCTTCCATGATTCATCAACTCCACATCGCGGCAATAACAGCTGTAGCTAGCTATCGCTACCGCCATTTAGGACAATAAAAACCTGCATAATTTGGCAAGTAGATAAATGGATTGATAAAGCCTAGCCAAAAACAATCGAACCCCATTTTCAGTACAAGGACCATGACATAAACATAAAAATAAAAAAACATGATTTTGGGTAAGAAAGACCTGTCAATTAACAGCACTGGCTCAACTAACCTACCAAAGAACTCTAAGGCCACGTTCAATTAGTCGGATAAATGAAGATGGGGTTATGTACTTTCATAGGATGAGTAGTTTCACTAACGCTTGGGAAGGGATTACGGCCTTTGTTGTGAGGTTCGCCTCTCGCTCGCATTCTATGAATTCCGTGAAGTTCACATGGGGCTTTGTCCCGGCTTTAATCGAGCTCCCGCTAGTAGACAATAGGATTAGTCAGTTCATTGGGTCGATTTTGCAACCATATCCAAAGCTATTGTTTAAATATAACCCACATAATTCTGTGGTATTCGTTGACTAATGGCTATCCAACCAATCAAATCATTCGATATCGAATCAGGTCAATCAACCAGACCCTTTGGTGGATTGAAGGAAGGCAACAGGAAAAACTGAACCCACATAAAAAAGGAAGAAGAAACATATATACTGAGGTGTGTGATCATATACAGTATATTATAAACTTCGAACGATAGAGGACGGGATGAATGAAAATTTCGATGATATGAGTGATGCTACTTACAGTGTAGAATAGAATCTGGTATTAGATTCTTGTTAAGCGAGAAATTCCACAGACGGGTCTTCTGTATCTGGGTCTTGAAATACAGAGAGGTTGATTTTTAGAGAGAGAGAGAGAGAGAGAGAGAGAGAGAGAGGGAATCAGAATCAAGAAGCTTGAAATGGAGGAGCAAACTGGCGTGCACACTAGCACAACCAACTGTCCTCTCTCCCCTTTTGTTTTCAATTCTGTAACGTGCGTCTCTCTCTCTCTCTCTCTCTCTCTCGCTCGCTCGCTCGCGTTTGGAGAATATAATTGGGTTAACGACAAAACTGAAAACTGGTGGGATCCTGGAGTTCCACCATTCAAGAGTTTGCTTGGTTGTCATTGTGGAGTATTAATATTAGTAATAAGTAGTTTGGTTTTAAAAAAAGAAAAGAAAAAGAAAAAGAAAAGAAAGGGAACTGTGGTGATCTCCTGGTCACAACAGCAACAGCACCACTGTGACCATACATATACATTGGCGAGGTGGCAATTGCCCATTGGTCAGTGGTACTATGACGATTACCTAGAAACGTTCTATGTTTAATTTCATCCCACCGTAAAAAAGAGGCGGGGCACATGCGATGAGTATGCGGAGCCTTTTTTTTTACTGTGTTAGTTTATATTTTTGTCCTACAAACATATACGCGCTAACTTGCGGGTACTTTTGGAAGATAAAAACATGAGCCAATATCACAATAATGTCGATATCAATTAGTGTTTTTTCTTTATAATATAGTAAAATATATGTCAATGATCAAATAAAATAAAAATGTCCTTTTCCCCAATTTTCCTTAAATTGACTACATTACCCTCTTATTCTTCTTTTCTCCTTTTTAAGAGAGAGCATATGCAATTGGTTTTGGTTAAGCTGAAATGGGAAGTCTATAGTAAAATTTTGGAATTTTGTTTGCAGAAAGTCTGCTTGCACAGCAAAGGCTGCACAACAGCCGCGCACAGATCAGTTTTGTGGCTAAATTTTGAAGCAAAGATAGATGATTTGCAAACACCCTTCCCGATATCGGATTGAGGTGATTTTTACGGGGACCATAAACGACGTATTTTGAACAACATGAGCGGCTTTGATCATCTTTGCGAGATCCGAGACGGGCACAAAACTGATCTGTGCGCGATTACTGTGCAGCCTTTGCTGTACCTGTAGCAGCGTTGTTTTGTTTGTGTGTTGGAGTGGTTGGTGAACTTTTTCAAACTCACTTTTTTTTTGGTCAATTTTGTGGCACACAATCTGTTTCTTTGACCAATACAGAATATCTACTATTTAGGTGTTATCTAAATTTCTGATTTCTTTCCAATCGACGGGGAATCAACGGAAAATTTTATTTGTGGTTTGTTGGAATGTGGGTGCGAAAAGTGGAGTTTGGTTCCTTACCGTCTTTCAGGACTTCTTTGGAAACAAACAATGAAGTGGATGAAGTATAAAAGAAGATTAACAAAATGAACTTTATTAACTCTCAAAGTAGAAGAACAACAGATCAAGATGATCGAGTGGACAATTACAAGTTAAATCTACTCCTAGAAAAGAAAAGATAAAGGTCTGTTGGCGTTGTTTGTGTGTCTTGAAACCGTCTTGATCTTAATTATAAATAGGGACCTCCTTGAGTTTGAATTCAAATTTTCCCTCCAAGATGGCAGTTAAAGCTCTTTCAAATTCTGGCAAAACTAACTTCCTCAACTGTTGAACGATCCCACGTCTGGAAAACTGCATCTTTAATCGTGGTTAACCGCCCCCTTCGATCGTGGAATGATGGGTCTGGACCCCTTTTGACATTTGTCACCTGATCGACGAACTAAATAACTTCCAACATATAAAGAAAATACGCCACCTATTGGCCAATCGACGGGTAAAATGATCTTGAAACTTTCCATAGTTTTATAATCAATTCAACTTATTTAATTCAATCTTACTTAATTATGGGAGTCCATGTTATTCTTTATCTTTCCAACTTCACCCCTGCCACGTGTCATCTAATCGACGGGTGAAAGGAAAATCACAGTTATGGTATAAACACCAGGTAGAGGTAATTGTCGCTTTTTTGCATGGGGGGTATGTATATGGTCATTTCTCCTTCCGGATATGCCAGGCATGATGCAATATCCAAAAGAGAAATGACTGTACCAGGAACATGCATGACCAATATGATGTAGTTATGAGAACAACGTGTAGCCCAAGTCCTAAGATATTTGCTTGCCAAGAGTGGTTCGGTCAATTGGGTCACCCGACAAATCCAATCTAAGGAAGGCCTAATTGAATTGACAGCCAATGGCCATTAGAGCATCTCTAGTGGATGAGTTAAGGACCTAGTTTTGTGATAAACTATCTGACATGGGAGAGATAACTAACAAATTTTAGTTTTTGACACTTTAATGAGTTTGCTAAATGGTACTACAATTTTAAATTTCATTAACTGTTGGACTAATTGTAACATCACAGTTAAAAGAAGAGAAGGAGGAGAGAGATAGAGACAAAGAGGAAAAAGTGGTCTGGTTGTGTCAGGAGAGACCGTGAGAGGAACCGGCAGATGAAAAGAAAGAGAGAGCAGAGAGAAAATAAAGAGACTGATGGAAAAGAAAAATGGTGTGAACCCACTTTTTACATTTTTTTTGTCATATAATTACAACACTAACTACACTACTACAATACACATTCATTTTCTAAATTTATACACTCTTAACAAATAAAAATAGGGACCCACTTTATACATTTTACGTCATATAACACAATTTTTAACACCACCATTAGAGATGCTCTTAGAGACTATATGGGTCACCCAGCCTAGGGCTTTTGCAGGCGGGCCAATGTGTAGGGTCAGATTTGGAGGATCGCCACACTTAACTGTCATGTCCGGCCACATGGAATTGCTTTCGGTCCAGCCATGTGTCTTGGTCATGTGCTCCACAACACCGTGACACTCAGCAATCGTCATGGATGACGTCAGACCTAGAGATGGTTATTCGTGACATCACAAAAGACATGCTGAGCACAAACTAGCTTGGAGCCCAAGGGCCAAGGATGCAACTCCCTACATATAGTGTATAGTACTCAACCTAAAAGAGGTATGCCATCCCCACCCTAAGTTCTGTACTTCCGTTCTCCTTCATCTAGGACTTATTTAGCCATCAAAATGCCTACCGTCGACTACAGCCGGCTAGGCACCCTGTCTTGTAGACTTAGTTGGGGAGGGAGGAGCTCAATTCAGATCCGAATACAGAGATTCACCGGAGGAAGTCCAACTAGAACATCTCCCCCACACAAGACAAATTCCTGAGTTCGAATCTTACTTTAGGATCTCATTGATTCATTCCCTACCTCCTTAGATTAAGTGAGAGTAGATTTCTAGCATGTAAAAAAAAAACTATGCAACCATTCTTAAACCTAGCTTGCAGGTAAACTTGAACCATCATATCCAAAAAAGGGAAATGACGGTGTACCAGGAAGAACAGGAAAACAATACTACAGTATCTAGCCATTCTTCCAATCTAGCAAGCGGGAAAAGTACCCAAAAGCTCTTAGGCCTTCATCTCGAAAACCATTTTCTTGATGGATAGTGTTAACCAAAACTATACACAAATTTACAAGGAGGGAGAAGTGACATGCATCTTCCCTCCCCCTTCATATTCGTGGCAGTTGAGAAACCGAACTGTTAGCATCCACTTTCTATATCTATATCATCAAACATGGTAAGTCATCCCTAAATCCTGACAAATAATAGTGGTTACAAAAATCAGCATCCAGAAAGAGCAAAAATGAAGTTAATGGATTTTCTGTTTCTTCACAGGCACTTCAGTGGCAATCATATCATCTTGCATTTTCAACAAGTTGTATTTGCTTTCAGGACGGGCTTCAGAGAAATGAGAGCTTGACAGTGAACCATCGTAACGGACCATGTTTGTAGCTACAGCATATACGGTCATTTCCCTTTTCGGATTGGATTGAATTCTTTTCTCAACTACCAAAAACTGCCCACAGCGTTGATCTTGAATTGCTGTGTCCCTAAGTTTCCGAGTCACAGTATTCTTGTCTTGGTTAAAATTGTCCAATGATGCCTGCATAGCATAAACATGACAACAGGTGAATAATAGTCGGTTTCTTTCCATCTGAAATTAAAAATGACAATATATGCAGTCATGAAAACGATGGGAAAAGAATTAATTTTGCAAGAATGGCATGATAAACAAAGGGAATCCAGATGAGGTAAGGCATGATTCCCATTGATTTGAAAGGTCAAACTGCTACATGAGGCCATGATATAAAATCATAGTATAACAGGACCTATTTATTTTGACATGAAATGAGAGTACCCAAGAAAGATAAAGGGTGTTGATATGATTGGTTTGTGTATGGAAAGAACAGCAGACAAATCCAAAGCATAAGAGCTGAATCTCCGCAAATATGTCATGTTTGGATAATCTATGTTAGTTTGCAGTCGTGACAGACAGAATGAAAGCAAAGAGAAATGGAAAAGACTTAACCGCTTAAGGGTCCAGGTTCTTACTCGGAAGTTAATTGGGACCTCAATGTTGGTGCACAGACACCCACAACCATCACTGAAATTAAGCTTCAAGCATACTTTCAATGGGGTTGTTTTAAGTGATTCCCTGGCATATCAACAACCATGATATACACACAGATATCAGAGAAGCATGGTAATAACACAGGTCTATACAACATACAAACTGAATTTTACATTTGATTGTCAATGACAATTTTTCTTTTTCCTCCTTTCACCAGCCAAAAAAGGGCTACACAGTGCTAGAAATGTGTTGGGATTGTAACGCCTCAGCATGGACATACAGTTTAAAAATTGGACAGGGAAACAAATCAATTCGAGCAGTTGCAGTGCTTGTCCCAATGAACATACCTTTTCAGCACAAATGGTTGCTGATGTAACACAGCTTCTTTCAATTTTGGCCTCCCTGGGAAAGAGACCTGGATATTAAATGCACAACATAGATAAGCTACAGGGTCCATAAACTTCTCTGCTGAAAAACAAGACAGAATCTAGGTACTGAAATAGTTAATAGATTAAGAAATTTATCAAATTTCGGATCAGACAGAGGAGATGTCTAGGAAGAAAATCACTCCAGAAAGGAACACACGGACAATTAAAGAAAGAGGAATGTACCTCTATTGATTTAATGAATGGCACTTGAGCTCTTTCCCCATGTACACTACTCACTCTAAGGGTCCATTTGGCATACTTTTTCTCTGCATTGCATGTAAAATGACAGTACACTATCACAAATTCGGTAGATGATACTCAAGCAGTTAGGATTCTATTTGGTATAACCATATATTCAAAATTCAAATGTTGTCATCATCTATCAAATCCGCAAAGGAATCTGAATGAGAGGATAGCAGGGAAAGACTCGAGAGCCAATCAAGTGATCAAAAGCATGTGCTCCAAATTATGAAACACGGAGCGCCACACTTGTCATGAGTCCTGATTCCCTCCTTCCCAAGTACACCACATTATGAACAACTTGACCCTCCCTACCCTACCTACATTGCTCTCCACCCACACTGCTCTAATTCAACTCATTAGCGGATCACAAGCTGTTTGTCTGCTAAACCAAGCTAATAGAAACACCAATTACATTAGGTTCCACATCTCCCTGAGGAAAATGCCTCTTCAAATTAGCAGCAGAGAGAACAGCTTAACCAGATGAGCAATGCTGTCTCCAAAGGGATCTCTCTTCCTTACATCCCCACCCGGGGCAACAGCCAACAAGGGACACCATCTCACACCTCAATCTGCCAGATCATCGAACATACCAGGAGAAGAGCCAGCCAACTTTACCTCCCTATTTTCCAAAGCTATTAGTCTTCTCAAACAGGGCCCACATTGAATCAGCTAAGAAGGTAGCATCTGGATGAGAGGCTTCCTTCAAATCTGGTAACTTCGCAAAGCCAAATCTCCAGCGCAAAAACCACTCACAATCTTATCTTCATGCTAGTTTGCTACTAATCCTAAGACTAGATGTATTGAGAATAGTCAATCCATCCCTTTTGACGATACATTTCCAACAGCATACAGAGATTTCACCCCTTTTGGTGTCTTTCATGGAATAGAGTCAATAGACTAAATACAAAGTTGTCTGGCAATAAGCAAAGTTATATGGATGAATGACAATAATCGTAGCAAGCCATAATACAGGCAAAGAGATATACCTGAAGTGCAGTGAAATTGAGTAAAAATTATTTCAAAGAGATCCACCCGAACATGCGGAGGAATCCGCAAATTAAGATAGTGCATCACCCCTGCAATTACCTGCTCTAGCTCAAGTCAATTGCCAACTCTTGGCAGAAACGGACAAGTCATACGAACAAGTTTTTTTGCATGTTGATTATAATATAGTCCATGCTTAATTTCTGAAACAAATATAACTGCTTCAGAAAAATGAAATGATATCCTCCATTCATCCTCGTTTGGTAAGTGGAAAAAAGAAGGATGCCTGAAACCCTTGAAAGCAGTGCACACTGGAGGCTTGGTCTAACACTTTGAATACAAACGAATGGCATTCAAACTCATACAATTGCCACCTTTTGATTGACGCACCAGTGTTAACAACTTCAATGCAAACAAATTTACTCAAGGTTAGATATTTGAATCTCTGGATAAAATGTATGTACCTTGTCAACGAGCCCACGAATCACCAAACTTGCTTTATTGTCTTTTGGAGTTTGCTACAAAGTCATAAGACTACTCGTAAGTAGCTATCAAGGTAAACCACAGATGATAGTAACATTTAACGCGAATATGAAGAAAAAACAATAATAATACAAATGCATAGTTGTATTCTCTACGTCTTTATGCTGCTGATAAGGAGAAAACCAGTGATTAGCTAGGATCTGTGTATTATTATAGCATAGAAATACAGAACACATTTTCAAATCCCTCACAAGCAAGAAGAACAACATAAGAATTGAAGTTATTCTTTGGATTTTAACTGAAATTTCAATGTAATCAGGAGAAGAAGAAGAGACATCCGTTGAAATTTTGCATCAATTCCGACATTTTGTTTCCCAGACTACTCCTAAATTTCCTACACAACACGTAAATTCATGATTATTCATTTATACATCTAGAGTTCCTGTTTGCCGTCCACTTAGCATAATTTTGCACTGTGTTCAATCCCTATCTGGCTAACTTATGTAGGTATATGAACTAAAGGCAATAATAATTCGTATAGCCAGTCAAAACTTCTCTTCTCCAGGTGGAATGACTGCCGTTAAAGAAAGGAATTACCTGAAGGTTGACAATGACAATCTTTCCCCCCAGGCGGAGACATTTTAAAGGGAGGTTGCAAGCTGGAGTGATCTGCAAACTGCACACCAGAGTTCATACAAAGTCATTAGACGGAAATAGAAGAGAGAAAAAAAGACACATGAAGCAGAAACTAAAGTTGCATATTGTAATAAGCAAAAGTGCAAAACGATGAGGTAAATAAACCAAGTACCTATTTTGTGACAGACAATATAAAATTGCATTAGAAAAGGTGATGAGGGGCCACAACTTGTCAAGTTGATTAGTAATTTCTGAAAGTGTTTTTCTTCGATTGGCAAGTGATTTCTGAAAGTACTGTGCTTCCAAGCAATGTTTTGAAATCCGGAAACTGGAGTTACCCGGAAAATATATTGGGTGGACGGGTCTCTCGTTCACTGCGGGTCGACCGAAATTGAACCGTGATGTCATAATAAAATACATTAATAACTAATGTAGAAGTTATAGATGTAAAAAGAAAAACTTACACTGGAAACCAAAAAAACTACTACTCCTTGGGTCTTCTAAAGTTTTTCTCCCTACGCACTAATCCCACATCAGCAAAAGAGAACAAAAGGATGAAGTTGCCTTTCTATATAAAGGGGCAAGCCTTAGTAAGGTCATTTAATGCCAGCTGGCGCTGCTGGCCTAAGAAACTGGACTTTTCCAAGTTTCAGAGCGGCTTGGTCCTATGGAAATCCAACCGGTTTGCCGGTTCTCAACTGGTTCAAGCGGGTTTATCCAGTTTTTAAAGCCAAAAATTTTTGAGCGGTGACCGGACCAGAGTGGTGGCTGGTCGACCGGCCAACTGGTCAGCTGGCCGGTCCAACCTGGGTTTTAAAACATTGCTTCCAAGTTTTTAAAACAGCCTCAACAAATATGTTACTCCCTCCGTTCCAAAATGACTGTCCCGTTCGGTCTTCAATGCAAATTTTAAATTGTTAATATCTTTCAATCTATAATGAATTTTGTGTACAATATGGATCTTATTTGATAGATCTGAATTAGTTCTATTATACAAAGTTTTTAAAATATTTAAAAACATTGTAGATTGAAAGATATTAACAATTTAAAATTTTTCTTGGAGACCGAACGGGACAGTCATTTTGGAACGGAGGGAGTATGTTTATCAAGCTACAGTTAGAATAACGTTTCTAAGTCCAAATCATTCAACGTTACCATTCCTGGCACAGCACAAATTGAGTTTCCTTCTCTCTCGAGGCATTAAAAAAGCTACTGTTCAAGCCTTGCTATTACCTGTCCTCAGACATCCCCAAGCAAAAAGGTCCTTATGGACCTTACCTGACCCCACCCAAGGAAAACACAAGCTACAACCAACATTTGTAATAATGGATTCCCAAACTAAGGGTGCAACGTAATGCAGTACAAGATAACAATTACTTCCACAACACAAATCCATAGTGAACTTTACCTTTGGAGGGGCCTTGGATGGCACTACTTTTCAAACAAGAAATCTGAATGGGTCCTTGAAGATTTTCTCAAAGGCTAGTTCCCATTATACTGCCCAAATTAACCCGACAACCAATACCCGCCTTGATAGAGATGAATCTTCAAAAGTCGTCCCTCACCTTAGCTATGCCTCTCAAAGCACATACCATAAGGCCATCTTAAATGCCACACAGACCAGCATGCAGGCTCGTGTTCTTCACCAAACGGACAATCATGCGACATGTCTCCATTGCACAAGGTTACTTGATGCTTTATGTGCATAAGCTTTTCACATTTTATATATATATAGTCCGGATCCTATAAGGGATCCCGCAAGGCCTTACCGTGCGGGACTCCCCTTTCCCAAGCCAATTTCGCGATCCGAGCCGCTCAAAGTGATTAGAACGTGATTTTAAGGGTACCCGCGAGAAATTAGCAAAAAAAATGATCGGGAAGGGCTTGATCCGAATAGTTTTTTGTTGAATGGTTCAGTATGGATCAAGCCCTTCCTGATCATTGTTTTTGTTGATTTCTCGCGAGTACCCTTAAAATCACGTTCTGCTCACTTTGAGCGGCTCGGAAAAAGGGAGTTTTACTGTGCAAGATCCCTTATGGGATCCTAAGTGTGCGTGTGTGTATATATCTAATAATATCTGTTTATGGGGGAAAACATGATGGGCAAAATGAGACAGATTTGAAAGGTTATTTCCACAATTGTCCCATTTTCGAGCATTATTCAACATTTCAGCAAAAAAGCCAAGGATAGACTCAAATGAGAAAAGGCTTAAATAAGTAGCCATTACAAGTCATTCATGATGCTGACAATCAAGCTTGTGGAAGAAATTGCCAGACTTGCATTCCAGTGTCAATAAAAACACATATCCTTGAGAAGCCACAAAGCAGAATTACTGTCTACCACCAATCCTATGCTTAAAGCCTTAAACATGACCTAGGAATGGTTACAAACACAACAATATCATCATCCATTAATGGGACAGCAAATTACTTCTAAGGATAGAAACAATGCACTCAATTGCCAATAAGGATGAACTCGGTTTTTAATTACCTCCAAGTACAACCTCATGATAAATTACCCTTTTACCTTTCAAATACTATTAAAATTCACTAAACCCTATGAACGTGCCTACACCCTAGGGTTTAGGCACTTTCATTGCGTTTAGGGTGCACTTTCCTATTATAGGGTAGGGTACCCTAGGGTTTAGGCACTTTCATAGGGTTTAGGGTGCACTCTCCTATTATAGGGTAGGGTACACACTTTCATAGGGTTTTAGGGTACACTTTCCTATTATAGAGTTTTAGTGGTTTAGGCACTTTCATAGGATTTAGGGTTTAGGTTTAGGCACTTTCATAGGGTACCCTGGGGTTTAGGTTTAAGCACTTTCATAGGGTACCTGGGATTTAGGTTTAGACACTCTCATAGGGTTTTAGGGTGCACTTTCCTATTACAGGATTTTTGTGGTTTAGACACTTTGATAGGGGCAATTTTGAGAAAATATTCCAGAAATCCTTAACAGTGCATTTCTGTTTTTTTCTGGAGTGCGCGGGAAAAGGGGTTCCAAAACAGGAGCTACACGTAAAAACCCTTAATGGGACTCCATAACCCTAAAAGTCCATTAAAGACAACATTCGACGATCCAACAAAAACAATAACCAGTTACTAGTCCTCATCTGTCTGGTGTAGCCAAGGACTACATAAACTGGAAAATCAATACAAGTAAAGAAATAACATGCAGGTATGTAATAATAGTGATCTACCTTGTTCCCAAGCACAACACTATATCAGCCATTCGACAATGTCTCTCAGCTGCATTCATCTCTTTTGGGGGCAACGCATCCTACAAGACAAAGGTCACCACATTAATCGAATCATCAGCATTGGAATGAAGGTTTTCCATGCTTTTGATTGCAATGTATGCAACCTATGACGAAAATAAGGGAACCATGTGATAACATTCCACGACACAAGGCTTTCTCTCAAATAACCAACAACTGAGAGTAGGCACATGTGCCACATTCATCAAATCATCAGAAGGTTGCATGTACTACAAGACAAAGGTCACCACATTCATCGAATCATCAGCATTGGAATGAAGGTTTTCCATGCTTTTGATTGCAATGTATGCAACCTATGACGAAAATAAGGGAACCATGTGATAATATTCCACGATACAAGGCATTCTCTCAGATAACCAACAACTGAGAGTAGGCACATGTACCTCTCTACTACTAAATACAATGAAAAACAACGAAATAAGGCTCATAGTTACCTCCCAATCGAGAACCGTATCCTTCAGTTTCGCCCCACAATTCACATCAGAACAGCGCCGGGATGTCTCCTTCAACCCAATTGTCTCCACCTCAAAATCTCGCAAATACCTTCGAACATCAAGCAAACGTATTAAAGTCACTAATTATAGGATTCTAAATCTTAACACCAGAATCCAGACTATAAGACCCCGTTCGTTTTGGGATTTTGGATTTGGCTTTGGATTTGGATTTATAGGTAATGAGTGTAGGGAGAAATAGAGTAATGATTGAAAATAGGGATAACGATTGGAGAGAGATAGAGAGAAAAATGAGAGTAATAGTTGAAGGGAAATAGGGAAATGATTAGAATCCAAAACCCTTAAACGAACGGGGTCTAAAATTCCAGTTGCAGGGGCGGTGGCTCGCAGAGGCAGGCCACATAGAAGAAGTGTCAGTGGGAGTGCCTAGGAGAGCGTTTGAAAATATCATATATCCACAGACGAAAGGACCATATATTATCCTTAGTTGTAAGATTGGTATTGACTGCAAACTTTGTTTTTATATGATTTGTAAATTTCAATGAATATGATGTTACTAGAGTAAGTACTAATTTCATTCTGAAGTTGATGTTACACTTTTTATCTCATTCTCTCTCCAAAAGTATGAAGATTTTCATAATTTGATGGCTGTTAAAGCTTTTGGTAGGTTTTTGTTCACCCTATTCATACATTTGAGCGATCCCATCCGAGAAGACAATGACTATATGTCGGTGGGACCACAGTTGTTACGCAGCCTAATTTATGCTGCCGAAACGAGGTTCCGGAGTGGACTCCTCAACCTAGTAGGCAATTCCTGGAACCGAGGAAATTACGGACTCTAACTTCAGAGCTTCTCATAAGCAACACAAAGCACACTTACTCTGCTCTACATTTGGGGCAAATTTCCATGAATGAATTCCCATGCAATTCTGCTAGTTTCTCTCTTGGTATTCCAGATCGCAGATGGAGGCTGTCCACATTCTAAAAGATACCAAGATTCAACAATCAGCTAAAAAGCCAAGCAGAGAGACTTAACAATCCACATATGAAAGCCCATTTGATGAATACAAGACTTAATAGGAGATTGCAAAGATAAAAGGGAATTTGACAAGACAGAAGTGGAAAGATCATAGAAATGTACACAAACTCCTTGCGAAATCCATCTCCGGCTTGAAAAAAAAAATGAAAATCTAACGATCTTGAGAAACAAATGCTCTTTCCATAAATGTTGGACAGATAGAATACAAGAGATTCGGGCACAAAGTTTAAATTATTTAGCTAAATGAAAGGACTAAAATTTAAAAGAGATCTCATCAACCATCCTTGACTTCAGGTAGTTCAACGTTGAAAACTTGCGAGTAAACTAAAAAATAACTAACCTGGCTAATAACGAATTTCAAGATACCAGCTTTCTCAAGTTCAACCAAAGCCACATGTGTAATACTAGGCATTGCACGATCGAAAGGTAAGGAAGCTTCTGGCACACCTTTGCCTTCACGCTGCAGTCAACATAGCCAGATCAAACAAACCACTAGATCGAGAATATGACTACAGAGATTACAGAAGTGGTGGGAGATGGTGAGAAGAACAGGGGAAATGCTTAGTGGTGAGGGCACCCCCTTTCTGTAGCTATAGTAGGACTACTGTTGGGCCAGACTATCAATAGTTGGGGTTACCACTATCTCTATCTAGAGTAGGGATAGCCATAAAAGCATCATACACGAAGGCCTTGATCGTCTGCCTACCGTCGTTCTGCAATTATCTGGAAGTGTATGCCTGATGCTTAGTGACTGGTCTTTGAATGGATAAGTGGTAGGGAGAATCTGTTCTATAGGCAATCCAGGTCTTTTCCCTGGTCTTTTCCGGATCATAATAGCACCTCAATCCCAGTGAAAGATTAATAAGTCTTCGTCTATTTTACAAAGTTGGGATTTGGAAATTGTTTTGCCTAGAATGAACCAATACTTGACTTTAATAATTCCTTGCATATGAGCCTGGTATATGGCTTTTTGATTGCATAGAATCAATAGACCTTCTTCTTCTTTTTTTATCCGCAGAGTCTCGATAAACCTTTTGGTTTCGCCTTGCTTTGTTTTGTGAGCTTGTATTGTAACTTGGTTGCATCCCCATTGATGTCATTTAAATTTAATACCTATTACTTGTAGGGGGGAATTTTAAACGTAAGAAATCATGGGTTTCACCTGAAGTGTCCATATGCCTTTGGGACCTCGGAAATCAGGTATCCCACAGGAAGTTGATACTCCTGCACCTGTAAATACTACTAGATGCTTACTCTGCACGTACAGGCAAAAAGGTTAACTGACAATTAATCTAGCAGAGATGTTATCCGTGCTGTAAAAGAACATGAGACACACAAGCTTTAGAATTAGACCTTATGTATCATCATCGCAAGCTGCTCAATCTGCATTGCACGATCAAACAATGAGAACATAGAACTGAGCCAAAATCTCAGAACATCTTTCTAAAGAAAGCATAAAAAATAGATAATCACTAGACATGTGAAACTTCATACTCGTATAATCTTCACTGGTGATAGTAACAAGTTCTCAGTATCAATACCAAATGAGCAAACCAAATTTATACCACGACATAATTTCAGAGTACGAGACAATTCATGTCCTGAACAACACAGAGAAACTCAACCATCGAAAAACTTGCACAGATACTGTATGCCTATCCCCGAAAACAGGTAATAAATAAATAAGCAAGCACGCACAAAGATATACTTGGGTGCTTTGACATAATCATAAAAATCTATTCCAATTGCTTAGGCAATTCAACAAAGAGGAACCGAAAGGAACTTCCAAGTCCATAAACTCCAAGATAAATTGCTTATACTCTCTGTCACATGCACCCTTATAAACATATGTAGATACCGGTGTCTGACAATCTACACATGGATAAGGGTGTGGGATATGTGATCCGACACCTGTACCCAATTTAGTACTTGGATTCTCCACCTTTAATGTTTTTTGATGAAAAGGAAACTCACATTAACTAGAAAAACAAACAATTGTAACTGTTCGCATGGATGAAAATTATAAACTTCATATGTTTCTTTGATACCATTCAATTTCAAGTACATTCCTTCAATGATGCAACAAATTACCAAATAATATTGAACTATATACTGCATACGCATCTGATTCCATGTCATCAGAGATAAGAAAAAGTGTGTAGGGTGTTAAATAACCCTAACATAAAGACTTGTTATTTATATTATGTAATCTCTTGATACAAGAATACATTAACTGATGTGGGGCGAGACAAACGACTACTAATAATATTCTAACAAAACCCATGGCCACAACATGACAACAACATTTGGGGTGGGACGGGGGTGCATACTGCACGCTAGGGGAGAGTAAACTCCGGTGTTCCCACTTTGTACAACACTACAACCCGTAAACATGTACATATCAGGGTCTTTTCCCTGACATCTAAGTTTCTTTCATAAGTCATCACAGCTCAAAAGAAAGATAAGAGCATAACAAGATGAGCTCTGAGTTATAATCTCTAAGACCACCAAATTCTTTAGGTGCAGTAAGACGTGAACACTTTCCCAAAAGCCTCACATGAGAGAGTAATCCATGCTAAGTCTCCAAAACTGAAAACATATTTAAAAGAAAAACATCAAAAATCAAAATCGATCAAATCTCTCGATTCTCCTTTCTCAGTAGTCATAATTAGCAGAATACCTCAGTAACACATCTACTGGACACTGAAGCAGATTTTGTATGAATTTGGCAAAGGAATAAATTACTTCTGAAAAAGAAAACTATCCCACCAATAGTCACAGAATCTCTACCCTAAAATTCTTCCACAATCCATCTGGATTACTATCTTCACAGATATATGAACCCAACAAAAACTCTAATAATTACTCTCTAGACCCAAACCTTCTCTCTGCGCACGGTCCCCAAAAACTTTTCTCCCTAATTATTAATCTCATTTGTCTTTCTACATCTCTGCTCCCAAATCCAAAATCCCAAACCAAACAAGTAATACAACAATTTAGCACAATGCACACGTAAAAACCCGAAAAACAAAAAAAATAAAAGAGAAACCTACCTAATCAAAGCAGTTTTAGACCCAACAAAGACACTTCAAAATCACCAGAAAATAAGCATATGTTGATCTCTATCGGGTCTTACAGTCATGCAAAGGCGAACGCAAAGTGTATGCCAAAGATAATATGAGCCAGTGAATCGCTTTACAACAATGGAAAAACAAAAACGGTAAAAAAACAAACGCAATCAGGAGTAAAGAAAGAAACAAAACCCACTTTTTGCTGCAAAGCATCGGGTGGGTCGAAAATCTCGGACATTCCAACGGTGCCCACATCCTCTCTGTAAGAGAGCTTCTCCGCGTAACCCAGAGACATACGTATACGTAGGATTCTCTTCGAAGAATTCCACTTAACCACCCCTCACTGGAACTTTTTCAGAGAGCCACAGAGAGAGGAGAGAGAAGCACATTTGGGTTTAAAGGAGACAATAACCAAACAAGGCAGCTTTTTCGTTGAAGAGGTGTTTTTTTTTTTTTTTTAAATTATTTATTCATTGGGGTTTTTCGGGTTGACATCAGTTAAGACTTAAGAGATCGCGCAGTAGTCCCCATAGCAAGAAATTTTTCAGTCCATGTGTGCACTGCCACGTAATGGCCGTACGCGCATTAGAGTTGTCCAAAACAAATTACCTAAATAAATTTGGTTCATTTAAAATACGTTTGGGCGACTAAGATGCGTGTACCAGTACCACGAGGCCGTGCCCACCCAGCACCGAATATTTTCTCCTCTATGACCGCCAGGTGGTTCCTTCTGGCCTTTTTAATTCTCCATTCATCCTAATTTAATTGTCATTTGTTTTATTTTAATCAAATAAAAAATTAATTATATATTTAAATTGATAATAAATTTTATATCCGATATGAATCTTGTTTGATATATCTTGAATAATTCTATAACACCATATTTTTAATTATAAATTACACGATATAATCAATTAAATTAAAAATGGTACAAACTCACGGAAACTACCAAAAGGGTCTATTAAATTGGGGCAGAGAGAGTATCAAGAATGCTACGTTCGCCACACAAGTGCACTGTATGCCACGTGGGGCCTACTCCGGCTCTACAAAAGTACAAGAGCAGTTTCGCTCCTATGAATTCAGAAAATATATCTACCGATATTTGTTAGGAACTATTTTTTGCATGGTCCCATAAAAAATATTTTAAAATTTATAGATATTTTTATATTTTTGTGAGGCCCGGAGTAGGCCTCACGTAGTGTGCGTGCACTTGTGTAGTGGATTTAGACATGGTGCTTTTCAATCTCACGTTGGGCCCAAGATCGAATGTATAAAGCCACATCAATAAATGGCATAAGAGGAATTTAGAGAATCACGGGGCGGTGTCCTTGGGGAAGTGAATATTTGTGTTTGGTAACCTTTTCCTGTCTTCATAAAAACAAAAATAAAAACATGTTTGATAATATTTGTATTTCTCAAAAAAAAAAAAAGGGGAAAAACAACTTTTTTAATTTTCATAAGTTACAAAAACTCTAATAAAGTTAATGAAAAGAAAGTTGTTACCAAACGAGTTTTCTTCGTTAGTTTTCAAAAACGTAAAACCAAAAACTGAAAATAAAAAGGTTACGAAATGCCATTTCTTTTTTTTTGGCTAGGCCAAAAAAAAAAAGGTTGGAGGCAGTACAAGCTCGGGAGAAAGGGGCTCCGGACCTGAGGGGGCGTTCTGTGAGACGAGACTAGTTATCTCGTATAAATTTCTCTCGGCTAACTGATAGTCAATGGTTTGCATTCGGATCAACAAAGGTTGCAGGGCTGCCGCCATAATGGAGCTAGCATCCAACGCATGCGACCGGATTTTGGGGATAGAGGGACTTGAACCCTTGCGATTTCTAAAGTCGACCGATTTTTCTCTTACAATAAGTTTCATTGTTGTCGGTATTGACATGTAGAATGAGACTCTATCTTTATTCTCATCCGATTCATCAAATCTTCAAAGATCTAGTAGACGGTGGAATAAATGATTTGATCAATAAATATGCAATTTTTATTCAATGTGAAATAAATTCACGATAATTGGTCCATTTTTATTATAATAAAAAAAAAAGATAGGGATACAGATTTTGGTCATTATTAATCATTTGATATGGTATTTCAGTGCCTATACGCATGTATATAGAATTATCTGAGGCCTGGACATCCAACCCAACGTCCTGTTTTCGCTCCCGGACAGCCCTCAGTATTTTGGGCATAACGTTTCCATGTGATGTTAGAACCAAAAATTCAACTTTCAACTACTGAATTTGTTTTTTGAGATACAAGTTTTCGATTCTGATGTATGGTAGGCCAAAATAGGCCCGCAATCCGAGTCCAAAAGGCCCGCTAGAAAACTTTATTTTGATCCATTTTTTCCATCCAAACATGCCCAATCAAACTTCTCGACGGCCCAATGGATGACTGTGTTGACCTTGTACCCCGTATCCTGGACGTGTTGCCTGTTGGACACACAAGTCCAGTGAACCAACATTTCAACTCTTGCAGCTTGACTCTGTGTACCTTATGCGTGTTTGGAATTTATTTTAATCAACGGATATCTGTAATCTTAACGTGGGAAGATTAATAAGTATTTAATATTATGGAACTCGTAATATAATTGAGAGGACGAGAGTACAATTATAATTATGTAGTGGGGTGAATAATAATTAATGAAATAAGAAATAGAATCTTAGTGAAATTAGGTTTTCTTATTTATATTGGAAGCTCAGACTTATCACTCCTTAGGTCCCTATCATAGCTTTATATATATACACGTTATAATCTCTAGGTTAGATACATGTTTTTTTCTATTATTCAAGAAATAGATGCAGACTTAAAGAGAGCAAACAAATCACGAAAGAGTCCACACTCAGTTCGTGTTCTAGACATGCAAGGAATACAATCAAAGATCGTAAGGGATGGTCAAGTAGTATTCATGGTTTATAGCAAGGCATGCTGTAATAAGTTCAACCAACGTTCGTGTCGCGGGAAGTTGAGGTAGAATCCTAATTCCGCCTTGTATGGTTTTGTAATTTTTGTTGTCTAATCTAAACGCGTCATTACTTGATTATGGGAATCGTTCCCGACATTGCAAACCTTCACTTGAGCATGGAGATATTGTTCGATCATTTCCAGATCTGAGTTATGATATTCTGAGGCATTAGGATCCACGTACGTGTGAAATGGTGGTGACCGTAACGGGAGGTAATTGGCGGTGTACGATATGCTTTCATTTTCAAATCTCTTTTGCCGGCGGGGTGTGTGTGTATATATATATATATAAGGAATTTTCAAGTGAGGGATCCCTCATTTTTTTAAAATGAGGGACTTTCATTTCCCAATCAAAATTTGAAAATCCGAGCCGCTCAATGTGTGCAGAACGTGATTTTAAGAATACTCGCGAGAAATCGGCAAAAAAAATGACCGGGAAGGGCTTCATCCGAGCAGTTTTTTTTGAACCGTTCAATGAAAACTGCTCGGATGAAGCCCTTCCGGTCATTTTTTTTGCTGATTTCTTGCGAGGACCCTTAAAATCATGTTTTGATCACTTTGAACGGCTCGGATCATCGAAATTCAATCGGGAATGGGAGTCCCTCATTTTAAAAAAATGAGGGATCCCTCACCGGAACCTAACTCAAGTCCAATCCTCTTCCTGTCCACACTATCCGCACCTCCCCTTTCCCGATCGAATTTTGATGATCCGAACCGCTCAATGTAATCAAAACGTGATTTTAAGAGTATCCGCCAGAAATCGGCAAAAAAGAACACCGGGAAGGGCTTCATCCGAACAGTTTTTGTTTATATTTTATTGAACGGTTCAATAAAAAACTACTCAAATCAAGCCATTTCCGGTGTTTTTTTTTTTCCAATTTCTCGTGTGCACCCTTAAAATCACATTTTGAACACATTGAGCGGCTCGGATCATCGAAATTCGATCAGAAAAGGGGAGGTGTGGACGGGAAGAGATTTGGACTTAAACCGAACTAATATATATATATATATATATATATATATATATATATTCCATATTCTTTTGATCATTGAGCTCTTGTTTTGAATTACATGATTGGTTGATATCGATTATCATGGGACCGATTGGTCCTTATGGGAGTCCCATGGTACTAATCGGTCATAGCAATTTTGATCGTAAGCCATTTTTTTTTTATTAGCAAGTTTCATAACAAAGCTTTTTTAATTTGGTGCTCAGCAAGTTTCATAACGAAGATTATACCATAATACATGTAGATAATTAATACCATTTAGAGCCCTTTCTTGGGTTCAAAATCTAAAATCCGATGCAGTTGCTTCATTGGCAAACTCTCAGAGCCGGCCCTAAGAAAACATCCTTTGTGATCCCAAATTAAAAAATACCGGAGTATCATTTATTCCTCAAAGAGCATTGCACCTGGCTCATAAGAATTTTAGGATTGATTGCGGAGTAGGTGCAAGTAAAAAGAATGTTTATGTAGACGTTTGCTTGTAACAGGCTACATTTAGAACTTTTGGTAAAAAATAGAAAGAAAGTAGAGGAATGCTAAAGTATCACGACATGGATACTGTATTTCCGTGGACTTTCACCACATGAAGGCATTAAAGTTTAAACCAAAAGAAAGATAACATAAAAAATCATGAATGGGGCAACAAAAATTTCAAAATTGTGTAACAAAATAGTACTACCATAAAATGTCATAACAATTATAACAAAAATACATAACATTTTAAACATTACTTTATTTACGATGTCCTGCGCATAACTTTCACCACGAAATTATATAACATTTGTCATATATACTAGCGAATACCCGTGCCTGAAGGCACGGCGCAAAACATTTTGAAGACAATGAAAGCTACTGGTCCAATTTGAGCTTTGGATCTTTTCGGACAACTGTGTGCTACCATTGGCGTACTCAATGAGCTTATGCAAAAGCTACCGTGCTAATTTTTTCAAAATGTGCAGAGTATTACAATAGATTTAAACGTACCTAAATTTCGGGTAAACACCCCAATCGCTTACAATTTTTTGTACACATGCCTCTTATCATTATCTTCTCTGTCATTTTGATTTAAGGCTTTCTAGACATCAAATTTTATAACTGGGGCTCCACTATTTTTAAACATATAGAAGAAGGATAGTATCGAAAGAGGCTCCATAATTTTTAAACACATAAAAGAAGAATAGAATAGGAAACACATAAAAAAAAAAAAAAAAGACTTGGCAATAAAACAAACAATATTAATCAACCATTAAACGGGAAATAAAAGAATGGTAAGCCTTGTGTTCCCATTTGGGTTTCCCAATCAAACTAAAGATCTCATACGATGCACGGACCTTAAAATCTAAATCGATTATACTAACAACCTTACAACCAAGTACAAAAAAGGAAAAGAACCAAATATTGTATTTGAATGCAACCATGTTTAGTTGGCAGAAAAATCTATGCATGTAAATAATTCTTGTTGCAAAAGAACAAAAATTGAGCAAGATATGTGCTCATAGTAGACCATTTTCTACCAGTTTTGAAACCTACTCTGATGTGAAGAGACAAAAATTATTTAATCAAAATTAGCTGCAATCCAAGCCAAAAAAAGAACAGAGTACCAAAGTATGTTTCAAAATCCCATGTAAATTGACAAATCCCATGTAATACATGTAGATAATTAATACCATTTGTAGCTCCTTTCTTGGGTTCAAAATCTAGAACCCGATGCAGTTGCTTCATTGGCGAACTCCCAGAGCCGGTCCTGAGAAAACATCCTTTGTGATCCCAAATTAAGAAATATCATTTATTCCTCAAAGGGCATTGCACCTGGCTCATAAGAATTTTAGGATTGATTGAGGGGTAGGTGCAAGTAAAAGGAATGTGTTTAGAGACGTTTGCTTGTAACATCCATTCTTAAGGCTACATTTAGAACTTTTGGTAAAAAAATAGAAAGAAAGTAGAGGAATGCTAAAGTATCACGACATGGATACTGTATTTCTGTTCACTTTCACCACATGAAGGCATTAAAGTTTAAACCAAAAGAAAGATAACATAAAAAAATCACAAATGGGGCAACAAAAATTTCAAAATTGTGTAACAAAATAGTACTACCATAAAATGTCATAACAATTATAACAAAAATGCATAACATTTTAAACATTACTTTATTTACAATGTCCCGCGCTGCCGCACATAACATTCACCACGAATTATATAATATTTGTCATAAAAAAGAAGAAGAAGGTGACATTATGTGGTTTGGTCACCTACTTTAGCATTTCCAAGTAGGTAACCCTTGTTTGAATCTAAAAACAAGTTCAACTTTCCTCTACTTCTCTCTACTGTCTCTTAACTTTCCTCTAATTTTTCTCTTGATCATTTTCTGCTATTTTTGCTTCTTTTTCCACAAGTTTGAAATAGAGCCTAACTTTTCTCTTGAGAACAACCAAACGACATGGTTATATTTATTCCAGTTTTACCCTTAAAATAGCATAAAGAACAAAATTCGTAACTTCAAGAACAAATATCTTTCTTCACATACATACATCTTCTCCACAACCCGTCCTATCGCCCACCACCTCGGAGCATCCCACCACTTTTGCCTTCCCCTCATCCCTTGTCGCCAATCCTTCAAATGAATTGGAAAGTACGATTTCAGTCCAAAAATGGTATCATAGTTCAACTCAATGATCAGAACCTTTCATTTTACTTAGCTTGTTGAGAACATCGAATATGCCCAAAACGGATTTGATTTGACATCATTTGATATGATTTTCGAATATTGCACTCTTGCAAAAAATAAGAGTGCAATATTGGATCAAAATCCATCTCAACCAATTTTTACAATAATGTGTTCCAAAATATAATCGAACGAATGCGATCAATTTGATTTTGGGCATCCTTGATGTTCTAGATGAGTTCAAAAAAATGAATAGTTCTGATTATAGAATTGGGCTAGAAAAAAATCTTTTTCAGGCCGAAATTGTTCTAGTTGGGCTCCACCACGGAGAACTCTGCCCCCATAGCTAACCCATTATACATACAATATAATAAGATCGCGAAAAGAAATACAGCGATAACTATGTACAATCTATATCGAAAACAATAATACAAATAAATATTTTTGGTCTCTTTGAAACTCTCTCAATGCATTTCTTTTCCTATTGTAATGATTTCATTTGTATTTTCATTGTAATGAAAATTTTTTGCCGATAAAAAAACAATAATACACACAAATGGGAGTACAACTAATTGAGAAATGCAATAAATACGAAACAAAAAGAGGTTTCCGGATACAATTAAGCTAACCTCTATGATACTAGAAGCTTTGAAGATACATTTTATTGCCGGCAATAAGAAAAAAAAGAGGACGATAATTTTAGGTGTAATTAAAAAAAGAAAAGGAAGATGGGAGGAAACTTCTTAGAATAGACTCTTTCATTATTGGTGCCAAAAAAAAAAAAGACTATATCAGTGTATAAAAAAACAAACTTCAATAAAGTCAATAGTCCAAAATATCTCTACACAACTCCCAACCAGCGGATCAAAAAAAAAAAAACTCCCAACCCAATATTAAAGTTCAGTCCTGCTATGAGCAAGGACACTTCGCAGGGACAATCCGCAGGGACAACGCGTTCGACCCCATTTTGAATCCCGAAAAAATCTAGAAAAATATTCATAAATTTTTGAATATTATTTTATGGGGCCCTGTAAAAAATCAGCTCCAACGGATATTGGTAAGTATTACTTTTGGATAAGTATGGGCAAAAATACAGTTTCACCCCTACTTATCCAAAAGTAATACTTACCGATATCCGCTGGAGCTGATTTTTTACAGGGCCCCATAAAATAATATTCAAAAATTTATGGATATTTTTCTAGATTTTTTCAGAATCCAAAACGGGTCCAAATGCGTTGTCCGTGCGGATTGTCCCTACGGAATGTCCCTGCTGTTAGAATTTTTGATTAAAGTTAGGAGTATTTTCGGCATAAAAAGGATGAAACACGAGTCATGGAAAACCAAACGAGTTTGCTTCTTAAGTTTTCAGGTTCAGTCATCGATTTTTGTGAGAAATTTATGGGACACCTCTCTCCTCAAGCATCAACAAATGAAACGGCAACTGTAAATATTAGTTTGAAGTGCACGCAAAACGCAAACTAGGCCGAGTCATATATCCTGTATTAAAAAAAAAAAAAATGAAAGTCATGGTCTCACCTTTTTAATACAGTATATGTTTTGATTATTGAGTCTTGAGATATGGAGTATTTGGCACTTCCCACTCTAACTTCCACAAAAGGGACCCTTCTGCGTAAATACGCCCCAGACCATAAACAAAGACTTATCAGATATATATGCTACTGGAATTTCCAAGAAAATTTATTCTATTTCCCCCCACATTATCCAAACTTGGTCAAATTATGTGTACGCCATTTATTCTATTTTCCCCGCATCAGTACGTTATCCAAACTTGGTCAGGTCATGTGTACGCCAGCAAGCGGCAGCATAATCGTAAAAGTGTTTTTCAAAAATTTTCGTACAGCTAAAATTTTTGGGAGTGGAGACCGGAGACCGAAGATGAGACCGTAAAAAGAGATTTTTTGTAAAGATTTAATTAGAACAATTAGATTAACCCATTAGAAAAGGAGTTGAACTCTATATTATTGCTATTCGTAATAAAAAAAACATTTACCTATTTGTATAACAGATGGTATGGTATGGTAGGTCATAAATTGAGATAATTTGCTCCTACTTCAAATTTTTGAAAACATTCAAAAGTCGATAAGTGATATCATCGTTAATAAATAGGCAAATTTCCATAGTAGTCCCTGCAGTTTTATGGTTGTCTCACTTTCGTCCCTCTAGTTTCAAAGTGCTCGAATTTCGTCCCTGTAGTTTGTTTTACGTTCCAAATTGGTAAAATCGTTAACACCATTAACGAAACTAACGGAAAAAAAAAATTAAGTGTTCCAATTTTCAATCCGTTTGAACCGGTGTGAAGATCTTATTTTTTTGATCATTTTATCCTAAATAGTCGCAATGAATTTTTGGCTCTAAGGCCTTTCAACGAGCACCCGAAGACTCCTTATTTAGTTTCAGGGCTCTCTTAGGGTGCTCATTGAAAGGTTTTAGAGTCAAAAATTCATTATGACCATTTAGGATAAAATGTTCAAAAAAATAAGATCTTCTCACCGGTTCAAATGGATTGAAAATTGGAACACTTTTTTTTTCCGTTAGTTTCGTTAACAGTGTTAACGATTTTACCAATTTGAATCGTAAAACAAATTACAGGGACGAAATTCGAGCACTTTGAAACTAGAGGGACGAAAGTGAGACAACTATAAAACTGCAGGGACTACTACGAAAATTTGTCCTCATATAAATATAGATACTCATAATTTATTCAAAGGAGGCAAACCTTATGCTAAAGAAAAGCAAAACAGAAGTACACGCTTTTGTGGAGAAACAAATTACTTTAGCTTCTTATTTTTAAAATGTCTACTGCATCAGATTCTCTATATTAAAACTCTTTTATTAAAAATATTGTTTACTCTCTCTCTCTCTCTCTTTTCTCAATTAAATTTCTTTTGCCAAGAGCCTTGTTTGGGGCACAGCAAATGGGGCACAGCAAATGAGCACAAATTGATGATTTTTGCGGGATCCATTACGGGTCCAACAAAGATTATTTAAACTGCAAGTCATTCTTAAAATGCTATTTATGGGTTCTAGAAAAAAAAAAGTTCAATCCCATAACGGTAAAGGCTACTTCATAATTCGTAGGGTGCCCTACAAATACTAAAACAACCCTTACCAATATCGGTTTAAGCTAAATTTTTTTCAGGAATCCATAGAAAAATATTTTAGGAATGATTTGCAATTTGAATCATCTTTGTAGGATCCGTAATGGGCCCGGCAACAATAAAAAAATTCAAACTTTTCTTGCTGGTACCAAGTCGGCCCTATCTTTGGAGGTGTGGCGGCTCAATTTTTGAACAAAGTTTAAAATGAAAACATTAAATAAATGTTTAACCCGTGTATAGTTCCTCGTGGAGGAAAAAGAGCAACGGTAGCAATGTTACTTTGAAGGCAAGCAAAGGAGAGGCTGACGAAGGGGCTTTTGGTGGGTTTAGCTCTCTACTTTATTCCAAAATTTAATTTGTTAATAGAAATGTGAATGCTCTTATGATACTAAACGTCATGTTTGATCAAGCATCTATCCCATTTTAAAAATGATTTTTAATGCTGGAGCAAGTGCTAGTTACACTAGAGGTTCCAATAAAACTAATTTAATAAGTAGTAGAGCTGAAGTCAACAAGGGTTCTACCGTGAAGAAATAGAAATCTCAAGCTAAAGACCTACTTGTCATATACTCCCTCCGTCCGGATTTAATTGTCCCTAGTTCTATTTTAACCGGCTAAAAAACGGATTATATCTTAGAATCCGTAATGAATTTCATATCGAATATGGATCTTGTTTGATAGATCTCTGATAAGACTTCATTTCAGTCTGGCACCATCTTGCAGTTGACAATTTTACCCTTTTGGTCTTTTGCTTTGAGACAAATCTCTTCATCTCCATTTATATGGAAATCTTGAGCACCCTCATCAATTTCTTTAAATTTTGAACCAAATTACATCTTAAAAACTCATTTTATTACTTTAGTTACTCACTTTTAAAATGTCTATTGTATTAAACTCTTTACTCTCACTCCCCACTCAATTAAATATTCATACTTTTATATTTCCTTCATTTATTCCCATATTTCTCTTCTCAATTAATAGTTAAAATGGTGAATAGTGACTCTTTAAAACAAACAAAAAAAATCACTGTAGCAAAGTTATTTATTTTGCAAAGTAAAGAAGAAGGAAGAGAGGCCAGGGCATTTTTTGTCTATTCTCTCATTTATGCTCTTTACTTTAGTTTAGAGAATTGTTTAAAGAGTCATGTGCAGATACTCGTACACTTTAATTCTCCTCTCTCTGAAAAATTCACTTTCGCTCTCCCTCATCATCATTGCTTTCTACCAATATCATTTTACTCAATGAAAGTTAATTTAATACTCCTACTATATTGCGAACGGTATGTAAGATCACCTCTAGTTGTAAATTCAATACTACTAAATCAATTTTATTTTTTCTTCAAGAATAAACCACTTAAAAGTGAAACATCTGTAATCGGAAAAAATAAATGATCTATTTCAAAAACAAAGTAATTTATGAAAAATAATTTGGCACTCTAATTTTTTATGATGACACTTTAAAATTTATCTTTTAGCGTGTCTTGCTATGTATAATTTTTACATTGAAAAATAAATTTTAGAGTGTCATCATAAAAAAGTGGAGTGTCAAAATTATTTTCTTAATTATTCAAAACTTCAAACAGTATCATACAGGTCTCCTTTCTCTTCTCCTCGAAGAAAGATGATTTCCCATGGAATTTAACAAAAAGTTTCAACCCTTAAATGTCAATCTTTCAATGCCCAGAAGTAAATCACAATCACAAATTCACAAATCTTGATTAATCACAGAATGGAGATCAAAATACTACCACTATCAATATGAAACCCACATAAAAAATTGGAGTCGTTCAATAAATTTTTAAAAAAAAATTGAGTGGTCTTGTGAAAAATCAGCTCAATTTGATATGTGTAAGCGCTTGAATCAATCTTCTCGTTTTTTCATTCAGATTACAGGATTGAGTTGATTTTTCATAGGCTCACTCCACATTCCACCAAGCTTTAAAAAAAAAAAAAGGTATTTATCAAACTTAAAATAATGTATTTATGAAAAAATTTAAATTATTTTATATCGTTCAAAAATCTCATCAAGATCTATCAAACAAGATCCATATTGCACAAAAATTTATTTCAGTAAGCCCATTATTTTTCATCTTACGGAGTATTTTTTAAGAAGGCTTAGTGGAACGGGGGCAAAAAAAAAAAAAATTTTATTGCAAGGCTAAATTTTTTGTACATAACTTAGAGTGGACCTCGCGTAACGGTCGGTGTAAAATTAGTTCCCAAACTGTGGGTGGGACTCGAAACCACGAGCTGTCCTCACAAATTGGATTAGGGGATAGAAGGAGAGGGAAAAAGTGGAAAGGTCAATTATGTAATTTGGCGTTAAAAGTTCAATCCTTTCAACTCTGCATTTACGGAAGTTGTGCAGAGGTCAGAAATTGCAGTGGTTGGGCCCACTTAAGGAACGCGATATCGCGCCTGTTAGCTTTTGCCTGTAGCGAAAGATATAGAATTAGATAAACACAAGAGACATTTTTTTATCATTCGTTAATCCTAATGTACACTATTTCAGGGAAATCGGGGGAGGGGGATGGGCTGACGAGGATCAAACCATGCCCAAGTGTATGAAAGTATGCAAAGGAGGCCTACATACTGCACTTCACTCCACTTGCATATAAGAGACTTTCTCATGTTTAAAAAAATCTATATAAAATAATAAGGATACAAATATGATATATCATAATGTGGATAGCAGTGAAGGAGTATAGGACAAAAAATAAATCCACTAGGTACAACCCAAAATCATCATTCCCGTTGGTTTGAACAATCCAAAAACTATTCGAACAGTCTATAAGAAGATTTTTTTTTTTCCCGTCAAAGATTAAGATAATATTATTATCAAGAAATCGACCAATACATCAGTTTGGGCCCTTATCCTCATAGAGGGAGGAGTAAAGCCAAGGGGATGGATAAAATTTTCAAGTACAAATCCCACTCCCTCTCATAGCATTCTTGGTCTACAAGAAGATTAAAACTAGAGGTGACAATCCAAACCCATATTTCCTAACCCGCCCACTTATAACCCAACCCAATCCGCCCATATTATGTAATGGGTTAATATGGGTTGAACCCATATCAATCCATATTTATATGGGTTTAGATGGGTTGAGAGTGAGTTACATATGGGTTAGAATTAAAAATGGCCAAACACCTCTTTCTCTCTCTTAGCCCACGCTCTGTCCCCGTCGTTCTCCGGTACACGTTTGGCATCGAGATTAGAAGAGAGTAAATAAACCCAAATAGAGAGAGAGAGAGAACCAGATCAAATTCAATCCTACTCCTTCATTTCAATTCCTCTCTCTCTCTCTCCCTCCCTAAACCCATCTCGCTCTATGTATCTATCTGAATCGTTTGTGTATCCGGTAAGCCCCTTTGCTTATGTTGTTTTTCGATAATTAGTACTTATATATATATATATATATATCATTTCACTCGTCATTAGTTATTGCAAAAAAATTACTTTTCCATTCTCTCATCGAGACAAATTAATAGGGATAAAAAGTTTGTCGCAAAACAAACAAATACAAAAAAAAACTGAATAGAGACAAAAAAAAAAAAAAGTCACTTGACTTTTTAATCCATATCGAAGTGGTGGCTTCGGCGAACGCAACGAAAACCGAAACTGTACAATCGGTGCAATCATCGCCTTCCAGATAATTCTCGTATGCGGCTTCTGACTCCTTGTCGCAGTTACGTTACGGTTTAGAAATGAAAAGAAAAGTAAAAACCTGATTTTTTAAAGTTTTTTTTATCCTCTAATTGTTTCATTTTTATTTTTTTTAAAAAAATTGAATTTTAATCATAAAATTTTATTTTTCTGAAACTCCTTATCGAGACAAATCAGAAGGGGAGAAGGGGGGGGGGGGGGGGGGGGGGGGGGGTGGGGTAAAGAGGAGGAAAACGGGTCGGGTTTGGCTTGACCTATATTCGACCCGACCCATTTTCAACCCGTTACTTTATGACCCATATTTGATCTACGATCTGTTTCAACCCGCTCAGACCCGCCCGTTTGCCACCTCTAAAATTTAAAACATACGAGACTATGTTAAAGATTATGTAAAAAAAATATACAGAATGAGAACTCTTAATGAAGTTGGGCCAAATATCTCTTCGCAGCATCAAATGTAATGAGAACTGTGAATTGAAACATAGAGAGTTGCCAAAAAAATTATATGACCACATCCTTTTCTTTGGAGTAAGGGTTCGGATGACCAGACAGTCCAGATCAGGACCAACTATTGGTATAATCAATGGTTCGCACTTGTTCATCAATTCTTATCGGTAAGAGTTTAAAAAAATATCCAAACCATGATTGCAGCAATCCAGCAAATAACATGTACTGATAAGGACTGTCTCCTCCCGTCCAAAACATTGACATGTGTACCCGCGCATTCAGATACATTTCGGAATCATTTCGAATATCACAAAAATAATCGAAGCCATTTATTCTGTATTTAAAATATTTTGTTTGGAGTCCTAAAAAACCAGTTCAATCGAACATGTATGGGTCTTCCACGAAACTCCACGTTGGGAAGAAGCCATATATTCGTCACCCAGCCGTCGTCATCTTTGTTGGGAGAAGCCATCGTCATGACCAGTGCGCCACTCCTATATATATACGTTGATGCATATGTGAAGCATCAAGCGTTTAGTAGAGTTTTCCATTCTCATCGGAACAAATAGGCTATTGTTTTTAAACTAAGGTAAATTACATCATTGGCTAATACCTGCTCGTGATATTGGCCAGTACATGACCGTAACACTTCGTTTTCCGATATTGCCATTTAAAACCTTGGTTGTCTCTCACACTCTTCCCCTCCCCCTCCCCCCTCTCTCTCTCTCTCTGTGTGTGTACTGTACTTTGTGCTTCATATCATTTCGGACTTCCAATACCATTATTTGCATATGCATTGGATAATACGTGCTGATATTACGTGATATTGGCCAATATATGACCGTAACACTACGTTTCGTAATGCTACGTTTTTGCCATTTTAAAACCTTGGTTGTCTCTCCCTTTCTTCCCCTTCCCCACCCCCTCTCCTCTCTCTCTCTCTCTCTCTCTCTCTCTCTGTACTGTACTTTGGGCTTCATAAGGTACTATAGTCTATATATATTTGCAACAATAGCTTTGGAAATTTATTTATCTATCTGTCGTACTAATAAGCACTTGTATACTTTAGATCACGCCTCGGCAGTTCCTCCCATGGGGAGCTTTTGCCGAAGCCAAACCTCCCAAAATCGACTCCCAGCTGTGCCTCTCCTTCGTCCTTGCGAGTTCCTCCTTTGCCACAATGACTCGTCACCTCTAGCGAGTCACTGTAGCCCTTAGTCCTTGGTCCCTTCGTTCTCAGACGAGTAATCAACTCTGGTCTTGTTCCCATTGTCATTCCGGTCTATGCTCCGATGGTCGTTTCGACTCAGTTCTAGTCGTCGTTCCAGTGTTGGTTTTCAGATCAAACCAGAGCGTCAAAATCGGAGTGGGTGTTGAATAATCAATCACTCGTGCAATACCGAATGGACATACAACCAAACAATAGCTATGTAAACCTCTACACATGGCTCAAAGGTTATTATTCGGGTTAATAGTAGCTAGTGAACATTACTTTATGTACTACCGTACTACCCCACATTTTCATATAGCATAACCAATAGGGACAAGGAAGAATTTGACAACCTATAGTGAGAAAGAATGGTGGACAATAAAATATAGACAGTCCATACCCTTTAAAAATAAACGTGATTCGATTAGGTGACTATGCAGCTGATATTTTATCAACTTGATTGCTCGCATGGATAATCCAATCTTCCAAGCGAGCCCGAAAAGATGAACAATTGAGGTCATCAAATTCAGCGTGTAGGGGGTCCAATCTTGCTAGTTTTTAGTTGCTTCCCACACGATTTTGTTCTTACCTGTATAGTATTTAAGAAGGCAACTGAATCTATTCCTTAACAGCAAATAGCTTTGATGTCGACAGAATATATTCCTCCTTTTTGTTGTGTTTTGATAAGAATAAACCTGGTGGGGGCATGGTATAGTGATTTTACTCTTTTCTTATAGGTTGGGAGGGATGCTTCTGTTGAGGGTTCTTGTGTTATACTCTTGCATGTGACCCTTCAACTTACATGAACCTGGTTTTTCTGCCACATTTTTCTTTGCCTTGTTGGGTTTCAGGGTCCAAAGAATTGAGCTTCTGACTCTTCTCTTATCAGCTTCATGTCAACTCCAACGAGTAGTTTGTCGTGGGATGGGAAAGAAATGGAAACAGAATCTGGATTCGAGAAGATTCAACCGCTCGATTTGACTGAGGATGCCTATGGAGGAGTCATGGTGGACTTGAAGGAGTCCATGGATTCTGAGGCCTTTGCTTCTCTGATTAGAGCTTCAATAGCACTGTGGATCCAGCAGGTTTCTTTGTCCTTAATCTTTTTCTGTTTTTATGGAACAAGAATATTCTATTGTTTCATGCTGGAAGATCAGTAGCTGAATTAAAAGACTGTATTTGTTCCCAATTTGCTGATTTTTCTTAAAACAAAAACAGAAAACAGGAAATGCAAATAATTCCGAGTAGGCATTGTAGCTCTATCCCTATGCTGATTGATTCCTATCAAGTTCGAATAAGGATTCTGTGAATTTTGCAGGGAAAGAAGGGCATTTGGATTAAACTGGCAATAGAAAGTGTAAATCTTGTTGAAGCTGCAGTTAAGGTAGGAACCATTGGATTAACTTTGTACCAGCAATGTCCATTGTCCTTTGAGAAACTTTTTTTTTTTTATCAGCGAAAGTCGGTATCATTATAATATTTATATTAGCACCTTGAAAGAGAAGTTGAACTCCTGACCTCTTTTCTCCTGGCACTTAAAGTGCACTCCTAATGCCGTTGGGCCAAAGGCCTCTCAGCCTGCGAAACTAACTTTGATGTTTTACTGTTTCTACAGTTAGTTGGAATTATAAACCGAAAATTTATTTTTCCTGCTGTGCCGATTTCTCAGGAAGGGTTTAGGTATCATCATGCAGAACCGTCATACTTGATGCTCGTGAAATGGATTGCTGAAACTGCTGATACTCTTCCTGCAAATGCGTCGCATCGAGTTGGTATTGGTGCTTTTGTGATGAATGACAAGGGGGAGGTACTTCTTCGGAGATGCATATATTCATGATCCCTTTTCCGTATACCTTAGACAAGAAATCAGTAAACAGTTCATCCTCTGAAGTTGCGAATTTGTTTGTTTGTTAGGTTCTGGTAGTCCAGGAAAATGGTGGCAAATTCAAAGGCACAGGTGTGTGGAAATTGCCTACTGGTGTCGTCGATGAGGTGAGTCCTTGCCTTTCAGCGTATAATCGATTGAATGGCTTCCGTTGAAACCAAAAAAAGTACAGTTTATATCATTGTCGCCATCCATTAAGATTTTACTCACAGGGTGAAGACATCAGTGTTGCTGCAATCAGAGAAGTGAAGGAAGAGGCAGGAGTAAGTTCCTATCGCAAAGTTTTATATTTATACAGCTAGGAAATGCAACCTGCTTTCGGGGTTTTGGAAAATACTGCATATCTAAAGACTGGTTGGTTTTGGGTTCAGGTCGAGACCGAATTTGTGGAAGTTCTTGCATTCAGGTAAGAAGCGGGCAAGATATATCGCTCTCGAATCTCATTCAGAATTCGGGTGCTTTCTAAACTTATCTCACTTGATTAATTGCAGGCAAAGCCACAAATCATTCTTTGGGAAGTCAGATTTGTTCTTTGTTTGCATGCTAAGAGCTCTATCTTTCAATATCCAGAAACAAGACCCGGAGATTGCTGACGCAAAAGTAATTTCCATTTTCCACAACCCAGTGCTTAAAAGTTGGCTTTGATGATACTGCAAATATTTCCTTCGGTACTCACTGTGATTCCTTTTTGTTTTTTGTTTTGATCTCTGGATTTCAGTGGATGCCCTTTGACGAATATGCAGCCCAACCATTTGTCCAGAAAAAAGAGATATTCAAAAGCATTGCCGACGTGTGCTTAGAGAAGAAAAATAACAACTACTCTGGCTTCTCTGCCTTGCCTACAACCACAGGATTTTCAAGTAAAAGGAGCATTTTGTACATCCACAAGGATGTGTAGTAGTGGACTAGTGGCAAACCTTGTGCTATAGCACTAGAATACTTGCAATAACAACTCCTTCAGTGGAAGCTTCCGTGGTTACCTCTTAGCCCAGGAACCCTTTAACCACTTTTATCTACACAAAGAAGTGCCGGCCCAAAACCTTTCATTTTCATTTTTGTCAAGATTTTGTATCACAGCAGTGTGAAGATGAATGTTGACAGCTATATAACTGAGTAAAATGACGATGTTATAATGGATGGTCCCCAGGATTTGTTGAGGTGGCGTAAACTTGCTCAAACACATGAGTTGTCAGAAAAACAGGAAATAACAAAAGCTGCTGATTTCATGATCTGTTGGTGCCTTCTGAGTTTTGGAATGTTTGTGACACTAGCTAATTTAGATCCATTTGCTGCTTTTTCTATCTTCTTGTATACATCTATCAATTTGTGTATTGTCTGTATGTTGGATTGGTGCAAACAAGACAACCTCTTATTCTTGCTTCTATTGCCTCATTGCGACACATTATTTTTGATGTGGCGTTTGTACCAGAATTTTAGTTGAAAAGGCCAAAATACACATGCATATGGTAGGAACAAAGGTTAAGAACACCCATCCATGTTCTTTTAGATCTACATCCCTTTGGTTCTCTCCATATATCAATTGTCATTACAAGGAAGATGTTGCTGGTGAAGTTTGTAGGTCTAGCACTTTGGTTGTTCTTCTCTATTATTTACTGTGCACAAGCACAGGAGGTTTATGGTGGTGGAAATTCTGCACCGAATCCTTGTTTCAACGGTACGCTCTGGCAGTACTCGTGGTGCCACCCTCAACCCCCACCGCCATCAGTGTACCAATCTTACGGTGCTCCACCACCACCAGGATACCTACCATATGGTGCTCCACCACCACCACCACCAGGATTCCAATCATACGGTGCTCCACCACCAGCACCAGCTGCTTATGGAGGCAATTGCCCGCCAACGGTTGTTCAGTGCTGCCAATATCCACCTCCAACTCCTTACACCACTCTTCCCAACAACAACTATTCGGGGGCACAACGCACGCCTTCTGTCATTTTCAGCTTCTTGCTCTTTGTTCTTGTTTTCCACGTTTGACAGGACCCCGAAGCCCTATAACATAGTTACATAGGCATAGACATCTTCTTCTGCACGAAAAGTGAAGGAAGTTGCAACAAGAAGAAGAAGAAGACTGATCATATTTTCAGGAATACATCAGCTATATATGAACTTTTTGTTTTATTTGCAATATCAAGATCAAAATTTCCCTATGGATTTGATGATTCCTCTTGCTCATGAATTTATTACATGATTTGTGTCTTGTCTAATCCTCCTGTCCAAGTAGGTGGCCAAAATTAGTCCAAGCGGCGCAGTTTGTATTACTTATTATTTGCCTCTGTTGTGGGTTTAATAGTATTTCACATCATAATGGACCTTGGCTCATAAACTGGATGCATGTCATGGATTCAAAACGCATAAACAACCTTAGTATTTTAGATCAACTTTATAGATCCGATGAAAACCCACTTGAGGAACAGATGAATTGACATAAGTGGCCCTGCGCCGCCTTCATTGAGCATCTCCGCTAGTGGAAAATGGAATAAGTGTCCGAGAGATTATAGTCAAGTTTGCGCGTAAATTAACCCGGACACCTTGAGTCAATGAGAAAAAGGAGAACAGACGAATTGAAGGTTAAGGAAAGGCTTATCTGGAACAGTCCCAAGAGTTGGTTTGGTTATTTTTGCATAATCTTCCAGTTCCAACACTTCCAATAAACTTATAACGCGTTTGGATGCAACAATTTTACTAACTTTTGTACACCCTACAGTTCACAAAATTGTGAAATCACTGCCCACATGGAAAGCCGTACAGAAGGTCAGTTCAGAATATACCAAATATCAAACTACTTAGGCATTCGTAGACATTGATCAAATCATTTTTTTTTTTCTTTGGAAAGATAAGACCATAAACTACCAAATATCTTGCTTTTCATCCAAAAAAAAAATGTGGTAGGATCATCTGATCAATACCGAGTTGGGCGTCAACGCCTTTGTGGCCATATCTGATTAGCCTAATTTTTTTTGCATCGATAATCTTGTTATCGAATCGTATAAGACGAGCAGTACGGATGACCAAGTTAATTTTAAAAAGGTAAAATATACATAAGAAGACAAAGACACTACAAAACTTATTAATGGTATTAAATTTTGAAGGCTTCCACAGGTAAGCAAAGGCACTAACCATGCCATGCCCTCCCCTCCAATTAGGGATGGCAATGGGGACGGGTCGGGGACGGGGGGTACTACCTCCACCCCCTACCCATTACCCCCTACCCCATCCCCGACCCGATCCCCAATGGGGATTTGTTTTTTTCCTCCATCCCCGACCCAAACGGGGAACGGGGATCCAAACGGAGATTCGGGGATTTGGGGATTCGGAGATTTGTATTTGCGGCACATAATAGTACCTCCATTTCCTACACCTGTATTTCATAATTTTAGTATATACTACCAATTTTCAGCGCATAACAATACGTTATTCACTGTTTTAGCAAGTACTATCAATTTTCAGCACATAATAACTAATTCCAACACATAAGTTAATCTACAACATTGTTTTTCCAACATTAAGTTAATTCCAACCAGCACTAATTTCATAGTTCCATAGTTTTTCCAACATTATCAAAACAGGACTGATATATAATATAGTATATATTTATTTATTTTTATATATAAGTATATATTTCGGGGATTCGGGGATGGGGCGGGGCGGGGAACGAACGGGGAACGGGGGACGGGTAGGGTTCGGGGCTGGGACAGACCTATCCCCGTCCCCTACCCGATCCCTGAATTTTTTTAAAAAAATTTCCCATACCCTACCCGATCCCCAAACGAATCCCCGAAGTTCGGGGATTTTTCGGACGGAGAACGGGGAGGGTTCGAACGGGTCGACCGAGATTGCCATCCCTACCTCCAATGGATTCTGATAGTATACATTCTTAATAAAAAAGTACTAACCATTAGCTAATTAATCAATTAAAAATACTGCAAACCAGCCCACGGTTTTGGCAAGATTACAAAAATTGAACTGGGAGATTATGTTTAAATTATGCCCTTATACTAGTATTTAGTAAAACTTAATTAAACTTTAAGTCTTCTACACGTAAGCAAGCCCTGGCCCGTTTTTTCAGGCTATGCTCTACAAGTGTTTGGGCCCCGGGCCATTTTTTAATCTTTGGTTAGATTCCTTTCCTTCAACCCCCACTTAATGTACTTTTATTAAGTTTTTTAATAAAATTTGGGTAAATTTCACTGACCTCCCCTTAGGTTTCTGACAAAGACAGAAGCCTCCCCTCACATTTCTGAAATTGCACTGTCCTCCCCTCTACTTCTATTGTCTGTTGCACTTTACCCCAACCGTTTGGTTGCCGTTACGGAAAGCAACTAATGGTGATGAGGTCAGCGGTGATGAGGTCAGCATGGAACATATAAATTAAAGGTTGAAAAATTAAATGTTTCAAATTTCAATCTGTTTGAATGGGTGAGAAGATTTTATTTTTTTTTATCATTTAATTCTAAATGGTCATAATTAAATTTTGACTATAGAACTCTCGTTGATTAGTCCTAAGAAAGTCGTAGAATCAAATATCTCTTAGGACTAACCAACGAGAGCTCTCGAGTCAAAATTTAATTATGACCCTTTCGAATTAAATGATCAGAAAAATAAAATCTTCTCACACATTCAAACGGATTGAAATTTGGGACACTTAATTTTTTAACCTTTAGTTTATATATTAAAAAATATGGTTAAAAATTAAGTGCTTCAAATTTCAATCCGTTTAAACCGATAGAAAGATTTTATTTTTCTGATCATTTTATCCTAAATGGTCATAATTAAATTTTGACTCTAAGATTCTCGTTGATTAGCTTTAAGAAAGTCGAACAATCAAATATCTTAGGACTAATCAACGAGAGTCCTAGAGTCAAAGTTTAACTATGACCATTTTGGATAAAATGATCAGAAAAATAAAATCTTTCTATCGGTTCAAACGGATTGAAATTTGGAGCACTTAATTTTTTAACCATATTTTTTAATATATAAACTAAAGATTGAAAAATTAAGTGTTCCAAATTTCAATCCGTTTGTATGGGTGAGAAGATTTTATTTTTCTGATCATTTAATTCTAAAGGATCATAATTAAATTTTGACTCTAGGGCTCTCGTTGGTTAGTCCTAAGAGATATTTGATTCTACGACTTTCTTAGGGCTAATCAACGAGAGTCCTATAGTCAAAATTTAATTATGATTCTTTAGAATTAAATGATAAAAAAAAATAAAATCTTCTCACCCATTCAAACGGATTGAAGTTTGGAACGAGAGGAGGGTGTGTGGAGAGAAGAACGTGTCAGTGGAGCACTTTTTTCCATTCATTACAAGTACGTGGGCATAAAAGTAAAATCAAGTTTCCCGTTAACAGACGTTACCCGACAAGAAGCAGAGCGGAGGACAGTGCAATTTCAAAAACGTGAGGGGAGGTTTCTGTCTTGGTCAGAAACCTGAGGAGAGGTCAGTGAAATTTACCCATAAAATTTTGCTGTTTCAAAAAAATAAAGAAGGCACGAACCATGCCATACCCTCTCCTTCAATGGAATCTGACATATATATACAGTTCGGTTCCTATCAGGGTGATCTGACCGGAGCTTAAGTTCGGACCATCACTCAGCCGTTGGATCGTGTTTTTAATTAATGGCCCAGATTTTAATGAAACTTTTTTCGGGTAAAGACGTAAAGTTAATTATAACCGGTCATAAACCTTCCACATATCCGAACCATTGAAAATACAATCCAACAGCTGAGATCAAAAGTCTGGACCTAAGCTTATATTAGGGAGTCCTGACTTGATCTAGAGCGTGTGTGTATATATCCTTAATAAAAAAAAAAAAAAAAAAGAGTAACCATTAGCTGATCAATCAATTAAATATTGCAAACCCGCCCACAGTTTTGGCAAAATTACAAAAATAAACTGTCAGATTATGTTTAATTTACCCTTAATCTATCAGGTCCGAGAAAACCTGCCCCAGCTTTGGCAAAAACCATGCAATGCCCTCCCCTCCCCTTCAATGGACCTGACACATCTTCTTGATAAAAATATTACTACTACTCCATTAGTTAACCAATCTCAGTTAGCACTATATAAGTACTGCATTGCTACTAGTAAAGTGAACCCAGATAGCAAGCCTCCTCTAATAAAAACCCAACTTGGGCTCCAAAGTCACTGAGAGTGAGAGTGCAATCTTCCATCAGGCTTCAATCCAGCCATGGCTTTGGCGCAAGGCAAATGGGTTAAGGTTTGATTCTCTGTTCCCTCTGGCTTAAGCACTTGAATCCCAACCTCTGTTTGCCCACATCTTTACATGAAATATTTGCAGAATCCGACCGATCCCCTCAATTGTTTCATTTTCTGTTCGTGGTTATGATTTCTGAGTTTGCTTGAGCCCCAGATCAGAATGGAACAGTATCCTGTCCAGGTTCTTTAAGGGACTGGACCGTCCTGTCTGGGCCAATTTCGGGCCCTTCCTGGTCCTTTTTATGATCTAGACCGTTCATATTTTAGATCTCGTCTCTTTAAGGGATTGGGCTGTCCTGTCCGGGCCAGTTTTGGGCCCTTCCTGAGTCCTTTTTAAATGATCGGGACCATTTATATTTTAGACCTTAGACCTCGTTGAGAACATTAGGCACGCCAAAATTTATGTTAATAGGATATCGTTTAATATAGAGTCTTGAATCTCGATCATCAAAACGGACCCAGGAAAGACCCGGATTTGATCCGGACAGGACCGGGAGAGGATCCTGTTCCGATCAGAATACCCATTTTGACTCCCTAACTACCACTGTTATTACTTATTTGTTGTATAGAAGCATACATACACTGTTGGAGACATTTGCATACATGTAAGATACTGTAACACATATGTTGTCCCTTTGGAAATCATGTTGTCTTCTGGTGAACTCTTTTGGTTGATTCAATGTTGGATTTGTCACAGAAAGGGAATTGCAAGAACTATCGATTATTTTTTGGTAAAATTAAACAAAGATATGAATTTTGTTGACAAACATGTAGTACTAAATTTCTTTCAGTTTTTAATCCAACGGAAAGAGGAGGGGAAAACATGAACTTTTCTCTTACCCTATTGGTAAATCCAAGATCAAAACATAATATACAAGTCAAAAAATCCAACTGATTCAGAAACAAATAAGCCAAATTTTGACTTGTTTGGAGCATGATTTATTGTCTTTATAACTAGATCTTTAAGTTTGAAAAAGTCTAGACATTCGGAAAAAATGACCTTCATTTTCTGATACTACTTTGTCAAAGTGTTGAACCAACCTTTGCTTCCGATTACCATGGGGTGCTATCTTGATTTTACGACGAATATAACAGAAAGAAGTTATATGAATGGTTTATATATCAGTGACCAGAGTCTACAACCATCTAGTTCGATAGAAGGCCAGAAAAAACCAAATGGTAAGTCTCACACGAAATCGGTTTTATGCAGCTTGATCAAAATGGAACTGGACCTGGAGCAAGAAGCTCACATGCCATCACCATTGTAGGACAAAAAGCTTATGCTTTTGGAGGTGAGTTCAAACCACGCGTACCAGTAGATAATAATCTGCACGTGTTTGACCTAAATGAACAAACATGGTCGGTAGCTGAAGTGACCGGTGATGTCCCTCCACCTCGTGTTGGTGTCTCAATGGTGGCCGTTGGTGAGATCATTTATGTATTTGGTGGTAGAGACGCTACACACACAGAGCTCAATGAGCTATACTCTTTTGACATAAATTCAAACAAGTGGACCCTTATCTCTAGTGGGGACGCGGGACCTCCTGACCGGAGCTACCACTCAACCACCGCAGATGACAAGCGGGTGTATGTATTTGGTGGGTGTGGTGTTACCGGGCGGTTAAATGATTTATGGGCTTATGATGTTGTCGAGAAAATTTGGGTCAAGTTTCCTGTTCCAGGGGAAAACTGCAAGCCTAGAGGTGGACCTGGGCTAGCTGTGGCTCAGGGGAAAATATGGATTGTGTATGGTTTCTCAGGTGTGGAGCTTGATGATGTCCACTGCTTTGATCCGGTTGACGAAAAGTGGGTCGAGGTCGAGACAAGCGGCGAAAAACCAACGGCACGCAGTGTGTGCTCAACGGTTGGGATTGGGAAGCATATATTTGTGTACGGTGGGGAAGTGGATCCTAGTGACCTAGGACACCTTGGTGCGGGGAGATTCGCTAGCGATTTCTACATGTTGGATACTGAGACAAGAGTGTGGACAAAATTGGATGACCAGTCAAACTCCGGCGACGATCATCCGGGGCCACGTGGGTGGTGCGCATTCGCGCCAGGGAATCGAAATGGCCAACTTGGGTTGCTGGTGTATGGTGGCAACTCACCTAGTAACGATAGGCTTGATGACATTTTCTTTTTCACTCCTTGCTTGAATTGAGACGGAAAAATGGAAAAGTGGACGTTAACGGATGTTGATGGATGCCGCGGTGGTTGTGATTGCTGAGGTAATGGTGATTATCTGTATAAAACCTTTGTGTATGTGGTATTTGCCTTGTTATGTTAGCTATGAATTATTGTAACCGTCGCGTTAAAACTTGGAGGTGTTCTACTCAAATAAGGATGAATGTGCTGTTTTGTGCTTGCTTCGTAAAGCTACTGAATGCTTCTCTAAATTGATTCTCCAACTGCTCTCATCTGATCTGCTGCAATGCTTTCCTCTTGCATTTCTATCAAGCACCAAGCCTTTTTGTTACACTTGTTGATTTTGGCAATCCAACTTGGTTTGAATCTCTTGATCCTGCAATGACCCTTCTTTCTGAATCACTCGCGGTACCTTTTCAGCTGAAGGTCATTTGATACTGTATTCGAATTCTCGGATTGAATATGCGTGCATACCCCTTCATAATGTAGTCCTGATTAATTGCTGCATGAATTTTGAGGAGTTTGAATCAGTTTCTTGAAGCCATTTTGGGCTAGTTTTCTCCACTAAGCTTAAAGCCTTGACACTTTTGCATGATGCAAGATTGCCTGCTGTACGACAAAAGCACAGATTCACTCAAGATGGGAGGGTAGATGGGAAGCAGAATGACACGAAAATAGACCATCTGAATGTCAAGCCTTAAAATCTTCTGAGAGAGAGACACACTCACGAGCGGTTATATTTACTCGAGGTTTTCAGAAACAGCTTTGGACAATTATTTTTATTTTTATTTTCAAAAACTTGCTTGTGAAAAGCAACACATGCGATGCTGCCGACTCTAATTTATTGGCGGGCGTAAGCTATTTGCGACAAATTGGAAAAAAGACCATTTCCTCAACAAAAGGGGATCATCTCCAAAAGGATTCCACAAATCGCGATTTGTTTGGCAAACTGTGAACCGAAATTTTTTCTGCAAAATCGATTCTCAAAATAGCAACTAAACAAGAATGGTCCTCAAAACATTTGTGGGGTAGGATTAATTTGGTGGAGGGAGAAACATGTAAATCGTTAGCTTGCATTCTCAACAATCTTTGGTCTCCTTTCAGTTTTCACAACATAAAAGTATCAAAAACTATGGGTACACCACTTTGCCTCTGTATTATTCCAGTGACCAATTTCTAAGCTTTTTGCCTTCAATAAAATTGCATAGGGCTTCACATTTCAGTGCCAAGTGTAATTCCACGTAGCGAGAAGCAATGTAAAATAAGAATGAATCGTGACCGCTACGAATTACTCTTAGCCGTGTCTAATTGCACTTGGCCGCGTCGAATTGCATCTGGACGCGTTGAATTACTCTTGGCCGCTTTGAATTGCACTTGGCCGTGCAATTTGATGCGGTCTAGTGCAATTCAACGCGGCCAAGTGTAATTCCAAGCGGCCAAGTGCAATTCCATGCGACCAAGTGCAATTCGTAGCAGCCGAGTGCAATTCGACGCGGCCAAGAATTTCTCAGAATCGCTCGTAAGATCTTTGCACCGGGAATTTCGAGCTCATGTCCTCAGATTTTCACTCGTTAAATCTTGTTTCTTTGCAGAATGGTGAGTACTTCATCTCCATTACACCACTTTGTCTCAATTCCTGTACTGTTCTGTGGTTTGATCAAACTTTGTCTGTTGTTTTGGACTTGCTTTGAGAGAATGTGATGCCACAGCTCCATAGGATTTGTTTTTCTTGGATTTTTGCTTCAAAACAAGAAATGTAGGCTTCAAATATTGGGTAATCTCCAACTTGCATGTTTTTAGCCCATGTGGACTATTCTGTTTCTTATACCACTCCTAAGGGTGAATTCGTCCGCTACAATATGATAAATTGTCATGATTTACTCAAATACGTCTATGTGGAAAAAATGTTGAGTTCTAGTGGTAAGAGAAGCACAGGTAAGCATCTTATAAGTACAATTATACAAGTCTCTGGTTCGACTCTCACTAATGCTAAAAATTCTTTGGGTAACCCTCCTTGCAAGCTTGTGAAATGGTTGGAGTGAGGGTCTTGGCTTATGTTGCGCTATGTCACCTAAGATCGTCGTGGGCTACACCGCAAAGCGAGATGAGGGTTTTGTCATTTTTCACTCGTAAGCCTACCGGGTAAACGGGCAGGCTTATTATGAGTTGTGTTGATGGGTCGGGTTTCAACACTTATACCCAAGGCCAACACATCGCTACTCAGGTTTGGCTGGTCCGCCCAACAGACGGGTTGGCTAAGCCCGATGGACTAGGCGGATTTCATCAAACCACAGATTCCTGCTCCTAGCAATCAAACCACATGTTCACCCAAAAACAAAACAACACCAATCTAACCACTCACGTGAGCTGTGCCCCACTAGCCGAGTAACACCAAAATTCCTCACATTTAATGAACGGACTTTTTTTTTTTTTTTTTAAGAATAAGATTGCTGTTATTGATATAAAAAAGATCCGAGGATTGCATTACAGAGATACAATACACTGAAGAACACAAAGGGGCAAGCACTAGACGTAATAACTCCGTAAACAAACCCGAAAAAACTACTAAAGGGCACTTAACAACGATAGAATCGATTGTCTATGCGACGGTGAATGTTCGTAAATCATTACAGACGGGCAAGTTGCCAGAAAGGTAGCGGACCGACTTTAAACCAAAAATATCCCAAGGGTCCCAAATAATTAGGTGGAGACATGATTTTGAGCTTGTGACAGTTGGGACCAGTTTCATTTAATTCCCTCCTACAGTTGGGCACCGACAGTCCCTATTGAATTTTGTTCTCCAAACAAACTTGTAGCAACTTAGATGGTAGTATTTTCTAAAATTAAGAAAAAAAAAAAGTGGACTATCGAAATAAAATTAGATGGTAAATGAAAATCATTCAAAAAATGAGTTCACCCTTTGCTATTATTGAGGAGTTTAAGAAAACTAGATTTCAAAAAGCAAAAGAAAAGAAAACTAGATTTTCTAACGGATATTTAAAAAAATTGGTTATGTATAGATTACAACGTTAAAGGCGAACTATATGTGAGAATTAAGTGTATAATTTTACAGTTAAGCTGTAAATGGACGATTTTGGATCGGCCAATAATTTTAAAATTTAATGTGCATGATGATACCATTTCATAAATCAAAATTCAGTTTGTAATATACCTATCGATGTTCTATCAAGTTCAGATAATTACAATAAAAGCACCGTGGGATCCAACGGAGAGAATTTAAACTCATACTCATGTTTGTCAGGAAATCATTTTACAAATACAATGAAATTTATTGCGTATCACTAACCACAAAATGAAATTTTGTTTACACACAAATAATTACAAATACTATGAAATCGACAGTATTTGTTTTCCAAAAGGAGAAAAGGGAGAACAGGAACTCTTTATTTTCCTCTTTGAGAAGGAAAAAAGAAAAAAAAAAAAACAAAAGGCCAAAAAAATAACAATTCTTTTTTTCTGCTATGAAATCCTTTTATTCACCATGTTTCTCAAATCAACCCGAAAACACCCGACCACAACACCATTAATACCGCCGTTACTAAACCTCCACCGTACAATCTCGCAGTTCCATTATCGCTAGCTGTCTGATCCGCCGCATCATCAGCCGACGCGTCTGGTCCTGGCGCCTCCGCGTCCTCCTCGCCCTTCTTTCCCTTCGCGGCTGGCGCCGCCGCGGGCTTAAACAGCTCCGCCGGCAACAAGACCTTATCAATCTTGTATACAATCAACGGCTCTTGGTCCACAACAATCCCAGTTACCGTCGCCGTCACCACCTGTTAAGGGAAAATTATATGTCTACGAATGGAAAGAATAAGCAACTGCAATAGTTTGAAGTTTTAGTGCACATTGGGAGGAGAGCCGCTACTCACAAAGCAATTGTGCACATATTGCGGCGTGGAAAGGTTTGTGCAACAAATTAGCTCAATTAGATACTTAAAGCATCCACAGTGGAATAAGCAAAAGTGAATAATCAAATCATGCCACATCAGATTTTGATTATCCATTTAAAAGGTTGCTAAAGTTAGCAATGTCAAATCTCACATTTGTTATTTTTTGCTCATAATCAAAACCAAAGGGATCATTGTTTCCTTCCATTAGTTTTCTCCAAAATTTCCCCTTTCATTTCACGTAAATCTTTTGAAAAATTAGTTTTTGAGAAACTAGTTTATGTTAAAAACAGTTTTTATAAAAAAATATTTGTTCTTGAAAAAAAAAATTTAATTAAACAGTTTTTGGAAGAAATAAATCAGTTTAAGTTAAAAATAGTTAATGAAAAAATTGTGTAAAAAAACAGCTTTTTGTAAATACAAAATTTTCAAAAAAAAAATAGTTTTAAAAAATTTGAAGGAACGGTCTTAATAAAAAAAAATTTAAAAAAAGAGTTCATATAAAGACAGTTTTTTTTTATAGAAAAATTTTCTGAAAAGAATAGTAAGAATAGTTTTTTATAAATATTTTTTGAAAACATTATTGAGAGAGAGAAGATTTTTGTGTATTGATGGTGTACATGATTGAGAAAATATGGGGATCACTAAATTTGGTTATTGGTTAAAGGTTGCTAGTTTTGATTATTCAAAAGCCAAAATTTGATGAGTTGCTAAGAGGTTGTTAAGTTGATTATTCCAATGTGAGCATTTTTTTGAACAAATATTACTAACTTTAGCAATCTTTTGTTTTGCTTATTCCACTGTGGATGCTCTTATAAGTGTTCAATTCAATCATTTAATTTTCTATTTGGATTTCAGGATAATAAAAAATTAGATGATTGAATCAAGCACCTATAGTTATCATATTGAGCAGATTTTTTGCGAGAATCTTTAAAAAAAATGTTTTAAATTTAATGAAAGGCTTGGATCATTTTGTGGGACCTGTAGTGGGCCCCACGTTGCGATCAGTGCACTATTTATCTGCGTGGGTATCATTTCTGCATTAGGAATGTACAAAAAACTAGTTAAATAGCTAGCTAAATTAACATTCGTTGACTTTTATTAATTCTTTTACCTATTATTGTTGTGCATTTCTCTCTTATATAATCAAACATAAATAGCATCTTTTGAAAAGAGCAATGCTACACATTTTTTTTTTTGAAAAAGTGTCTTGAATAATTAAATGACTTAAATTTCACACAATGAAAGTATGTAAAACCAATAAGGAGTACGTCCAAATTCCGATGACTTTGCCTTGTTCCCTTCGCGATTCAAAAAGAATTTTTCAAAAAATTCTCCCTAGATTCCCCCTACTTTCCATCTTTTTCTCTCTATCTCTCTCCACTCATTATCCCTACTATTTTTCAAAAATACTTTTTAAATTTCAATCCAAACAAAGCATTAAGACAAATTTGTCCCTGCAAATTTGACTTTAATCGGCTTTGGCTCCCCAAAACCAACTTTTATCCCAGTACGTTTTTAATAAGTTTTTTTTCCACTTATGTTCAGAGAATTTTCATTTAAAAAAGGCAAATTATGGTGATTCTTGAAATATAATTGTTAAAAAACAAAAACAAAAACAAAAAAGAGAAGGAGTATTATAGTAAAGCTTTATTGCCACGTACCTTTGTCTTCAACGTGACGTCCTCTCCGTCATCCTGCACCGTGAAATCAAACTTGCTCGCTCCGTCCGTCGCCAGCGTGTTCGTCAATCCGTTGCTCGACTTCAACGTCTGCATCGACTGGTACACCGGAACGCCGTGGTAGAGCACCAGCGACTCCTTCCCGGCCGCCGTCAGGTTCTTGTACTTGGGCATGAACGCGGCCAGAACGGCGTCGCTCGGGCAGAACACAGTCAGCCCGGCGTCGAGGTTTTCCGTGAACGTGTCCACCGCGCCGGAGCTGATGAGGAGGTCGGAGAAGGATTTGCAGCCTTGTTTGGACATCAGCGAGGTGAGGTTCAGGGTCGGACCCGAAGTCGGGGCTTCGGCCTCGGATGAGGTCAGGATCCGACTGATCTGGATCACGGAGATGTTGTACGGCATTTCTTCGATGGATTTCACGAATGTGGCCTTGGGTTTTCCGTCGCTTTCTTCCGCCCCGAACTCCACCTTGCCCCCTTAATTTTGTTATCAAAAAAACATAAATTGTAATTAAATGGTTTAATTAATCAGATAATCAAACTAAACCATTGTAATAATAATGATACCATCAACCACACTCTACAAATAAATAAATAGAGAGACCATCTACCTAGATAAATAAGTGAAAATAGAAAATTTTGGTGTAATTGTGGAGCACGACAATCAGTATCATAAAAAGTTAATATCAGGTTCAAGTAAAGTTTTCTTTTGTTGATAGAAAAAAAAAAAGTTTCTAACTAACAAAAATGACTTTTGAAGATTTAGAACGATATACGCAATCGTTCTTTTTGAGAGATTACACTCCTCATGGGGTAAAGAATCACTCAAATCAAAGGTACGTTAGACTTGATGCAAATAGTACGAATTTAGGATAATATTTGTGAAAGTGTATATGCAAATCTTAATTTAAATAGCTAAAACTCATCAGTGACCTTTTTATAGATAGACTTACGAGAAATTGTGATTCCAAATCGAAGAAATGGCTTGCTGATCATGAATGTTAAACAGCCCGTACGGATAGAAAACCCATTTAGTCGATCACTTTTTCGGGGTACATTTGCAAATCTGTACTGTTGATTTACGTTTTCGGGATATATTTTTTTGTGTAACTAGCATTGCTCATGATATTATGGAGCCTATCATAAAGTGTACGGAACAACAACATTGAGTCGTTGGGATGAAAATTTCGTCACTAACAAAAGTAATAAAACCTCATATAACATTTTTGTGACTATGTTCACGATATCACTAATGCATTGGTAAATTTCATTCTCTAAAGATCTGTTCCACCGCTCATTATTATGGAATTAATTCAAATGTGAACGTTGAATGTAATTATATATAGATAGATAGATAAATTGACAATCATATCATTCACCTTTGAGGTCAGTAATGTTGACGTATCCGGAGGTGCCGGAAGCCTTGCCGGTGGCCTGGAAAAGCGTGGCGGTGAGGGTGGACCCCTTGGTGATCTGGTGGAGCTTTTTGGAGCCGAAGTAGTCGGCGAAGACGTGGAGGGCCAGGACGTTGTGGACGGTGTACAGCGGGAGCTGCTTCGACACGAGGTCGGACATGGCCGCGTTGTCCACCGCGCACACGGTGATGGTCTCGCGGCGGTTGATCTCCTCGGCGAGGTGGGTGAGGGTCAGGTAGTGGTTGAAGGTGGAGAAATCCGGGTGTTTGGCCAGGATGCGGGTGATGTTGTGGGCGTGAGAGGCCGACGGTAGGAGAATCAGGAGAGAGAGCGAGAGGAGGAGGAGGAGGAGAGAAAGGGGGAGTGCCGGAAAAGTCCGCATTGCGGCGGCCGGAGATTTTGAAGTTTTGAAGTGTGAGTGGGGGAACACTGTGTGAGTGTCAAGTGTGACTAATGACTATGATGTGTGGGATTGTATAGTTGCAATTTGGCATCTGCTTCCCATTTCTTGTATTTCATCTCACCTTATTATATTATTGTCAGGTCTGTGTGGCCTGAGTGAGTGAAGGAATGTGTCATCCAATCGTTTCTTGCAAGGATGAGCTTTCTCAAGAATGGGATCAAAGCAAGTGGCTGGCCAGGCTCGGTGGGACCCACATTGGACATGTATGTTTTTTGATCATCTCTAAAGTGATTGTGTAGTAGTACTACTGTCAGTAGAGCAAAATAATCTTACCAGATGATTGTGTGACGGAATACCTTTGCGTGCTTTTACGTGAACGAGAAAGCGTCTTTCAAAATCTTACAAACAACTATAATTCGTGATTACGAGAATCGAGAGCGTAGTAAGCGCAAAGAGACAATCGATAGCAGGAGCGAAGGTCATTTTGTGTGATTATATGACCAGGCGATCATGACTAAAGCTCTTTAATTTGCCTTTGCAACGGTGAGCAATTTGAAGTAGTATAAGATTACAGGTGGTTTTGATTTTTGCAGGGAAAAGGGCATTGATGTGCAGGTGAATATTATGGTGTTCCTATTTAAGACCCTCTTTAAACAGGCCAGTTCCAGAACTTTTCAGTACTGCAAATGAATGTCTAACCAAAACACACCCACGTTCAGATGCTCAGGTTCTAGAGCTGGGAAAGTACTTCAAATACATTTAGACTTCGGGGAGTGATGATGGTAAAAGGCCAAAGGGGCAAGCAAAGCATCAATTTTCTTCAACAAGTGCGCTTTTTGTAGCATGAGAGTACCATCATTTGATGAACGGTCTGTTTGGCCACACATATGTATCCACTACTAGTAAGTGGATCTTAGGGTCGTCATTCATTCATGCCTTTTGTTAAGTTAGGTGTTTCCTTTTTAGTCATGCAGGGGGTTTCGAATCAGCTTACGCGCATCTCAGACTAATTCATACAGTCTCTCTCGCGGCCCTTTTTCATGCTTACTCGAGAGGTGAGGTGGCAACAAATTCAAACCTGAGACCTGAGTATGGAGCAAATTCCAAAGTTCCTGGCTAGGATCACCGAGCCAACCCATAGGGTTTTTTAGGTGTTTGACAAACTGTCACTTAAGTTGTCCATGACATCACATACTACACTTTTGTGAAGATAAATAGAAAGAAAAAAAAGTGCTTTTCGAAAATGAATGGCTTGGCTAGTAACTTCTATTAACAATTGTATATCATGGGGGGTGTTTGGAAGATTATTTTTTGGCTTTTCATTTTTAATTGTTTAGCTTTTTGGATTAATGGTAGAGTGTTTGAATAGTATGTGCAAAATATATTTTGCAACAGGAATAGTGTTTGGGAGATATGGATAAAAATGAATTATGGATTGATTTTTTACTATTTTGCCCTTGATTATTTATTATGGAATAATATGTATAAATAATGGTTTAAATTTCTTGTTAGCAACTGGGTTTCCTCGGAGAAACAGAGAACATATCCCCATCTTCCATTTCACCTCCCTCCCACTTCCTAAAAACCCTAATTTCATATCTCCCCCTTCTTTTTATGCAAATGAGATTCTTTTCGATAATGTTTAAGGGTTAAATGAGACGTGGAAAAAGTGGATCCAACAAAAAAAATGAGACGTGGAAAAATAGTTCAGTCCTTCGAATCAAACCCTTGTCCCCTTCCCAGCTTTGTTTTCGTTCCATTCAACTGGGTTTTGTGGAATTATCCAAAACATTGAGGGTAGGGATGTTTTTTCATGTGGCTGTGCTAGAAAATGGGAAAATGGGAATGGGAAAAGCTCCTCCAGAGCTCATTTTGGCTTTTGCTCTCTATCTTTAAAATTGGAAAATGGATTTTCAAAGAATGGGTTTTGGAGACAGCCGGCCAAACTATTAAAATGGAAAAATGAGAAATGGGAAAATGAGAGATCCAAACACCACATATGTCAACTAGTGGGGGAAAAAAAAAACCTCTCGTTATTTAAGCATTTTTAATATACCGACACTCTGGTGTTCAAATCAGCTTAAGACCAGGCTGACTAGTTTTGAAATCTCAAAGTTTAGGAACATAACTTTAGATATATATAAATAGGTTACTAGTCTTATTACAGCTCTTTGAAAAATTAATTTTCCTCTACCCAACGATGTGATTTTGTTTTGTCCAATTTTAGTTGTCAATGTCGGGTTTAGATCCCGTCCAGTATAGTTACCTCCAGTCCGGTCCAGTTCGGCCTTTTGTGGGCCCTTTTTGGGCCCACAAAAATGATCGGAACCGTTCACATTTTAGAGCTCGTCGAGACCAACGACCATACCAAAAATCACGTTGATCGGATATTGTTTGATTTCATTTCAAAATGCATTAATGTTGTCTAAAAAAAGGTGTGAAACACAGGATTACAACCCTTCAACACATTTTTTCGAAACTTAATACATTTTGAAATGATACTAAACGGTATCCGATCAACATTATTTTTGGTATGGTTGTTGGTCTCGATGAGCTCTAAAATGTGAACGGTTCCGATCATTATTGTGGACCCAAAAAGGGCTCACAAAAGGCCGAACTGGACCGGACTGGAGGGTAACCCCAAACTGGACTGGATCTGACTCCGTCAATGTCATGCCTCAAATATATTTCTGGGTCTTTTTCTTTGCTGTTAGGTTCTGATGCATGCCCTCAAGTTTTCTGTGTCGGACTGTCAGTGTAGATTCATGTTAACACTTCTACCTTCTCCCACGAAAAGCACATTCAATCACTTCAACTAAAAGAAAAGTATATATGCATTTTACAAGAGAATGCCTTTGGAAAATGTTCTTTAACAAAAAAAAAAGTGGATTCAAAAACGTGAATAGATAGCAGAGGGGTATGGCAATGAGGGGTTTTGGGACGGGTTTCACTCGCTTCGTCTCCCTTTTCCCAAATACATAACCACACTCCATTTTCATCTCAATTACAGACGATCAATGGTTGTAGCATCCATCAGTGCACCAAGCGGATCTAAAGCATAGCACTTGCCGATCATTTAGGCCCATTTTTGCTTAGAGAAAAAAGTACTTAATGGATTTATTTTTTGAATTAAATGTGATATATTATGAAAGAATGACATGTCTCGTAAATCAAGTAATAATTACTTAAAAAATACATTAATGTTACGGACAAAGAAAACTTACTCCGAAAGTGTTCCAAAAAGAACAATTAGTGGTTGAGATTCACTTTGATGTGTGGAACCCAATCATCAAAGTGAATCTCAACCACTGAAACCCTGTTCGTTTTGGGATTTTGGATTTGTAGGTAATGAGTGTAGAGAGAAATAGAGTAATGATTGAAAATAAAAGTAATGATTGAACAGATATAGAGAGAAAAATGAGAGTAATGATTGGAAAGAAATAGAATAATAATTAAAATCTAAATTCCAAAACCCTTAAACAAATGGGGTCTGATTGTTTTTTTCGGGGCACTTTCAGAGTAAGTTTTCTTTATACACCCTAGCATTACTCAAAAAGTACCTTAGCAGGACGGGTCGTTAAAAAACATTAAAAAAAAAAAAAAAAAACCTCTACTGGGAAAGCATATTCCATGAGGCCACCTATAGTTGTCTAATTCCTGACTAAACGCGAAATGTTTTTGAGATTGACAAATAGATTTTATGGTTACACCTTACGGTGACCCTTGTCGTTTCTCTGAGGAATTTTTCAGTGCGTAGTAAGTACCACATGGTACTCGTTCAGCACATTCGAACCGTCCGATGCGATTTTAGACGGCTCAGATTTTGAAAGAGAAAGAGTAGGGGTGAGAAGGTTTTAATCTGGACCGTTCAAAAGTGTATCGAACGGCTCGAGAGTGCCAAGCGAGCACCAAGTGGGATATACCCGTTAGGTACTGAAAATTTTCTCCGTTTCTCCCCCTTAATTATGGTTATTAGGGCATCTTTACCAGGCTCCATAAAACCCACTTTTGGTTAAACTAGAGAGCAAAACTTCAAAAACCTTCTCACATCAGCCTCGCTACACCAACCCAAATTTTGATTTTGCTACAGTCTCTGGTTACTTCAAGCAAGCGACTATTCACCTGGTAAAATTTATTTTATTATGTTCTTACCTTTTTCATTGCCTAGTCTGCAACTTTTGTCTTATAAAATGCAATATTTTATTTCTCATGCACATGAATTATAATTTTAAATATGAATATTTAATTGAGAAGAGAATGAGAGTAAAGAACCTGATGCAGTAGACATTTTTAAAATGAGTAGCTAAAGTAATAAAATGACTTTTTAAGATGTAAATTGGTCCAAAATTTAAAGAGTCTAATGTGGATGCTCTTAAGGGTTAGATCTTCCTCTTAATTATTGGTTGATCACTTTTTTCCCTATCTTACAAAAATGCTGGGAATTTTATTCCTGTGTGGTGGGACTAGTGGGACCGGCTAAAGTGTCGGTAGGATCGTACGTAACTATAAACAAACAGCCTGGCATGATAGTGTCAGATCATGTCAGCCACGTGGACAGCGATGTGCTGCCAACTACTCCCCTGAAGATCAACGGTTGTGATCTTCCAACTCTGTAGTTTGGGTACACCCTGTTCGTTGTTTGTTCCCGTCCTCATAGCCTTTTGTTCTCGAAAAATTAATTCAATTCCCGTGGACCCATCTCCAATCCAATTTTATCAAGTTTCGAATCACTCAGCTGTGTTCTACTACTTTCCAAAAAAAAAAAAGCTGTGTTTTACTAATGAAAATAAAATATTTATTTTTCACATAAATTATTTATTTTTTGAATAAAATGTAATGTATTATGAAAATGACATATCTCGAAAAGTGAAAATTAAGTACTTAAAAACTAATAATTTTAGCAGAATGGGACCTAAAAGAGAAGGAAAAGAAGGAAGAAGGACAATTGATGGTTATGACATTTTCTTTAAGAAAAATGAAAAAATCTTATTTACGGAAGGTTTCGTGAATAAGGTTTTACGGAGAAAAATAGCGCGAGTTCAAAAGTGTTTTGGACGGTTCAGATTTTTAAGAAACTTTTTCAGAGAAGAGTTTAAACTCTTTCCCGGAAAATTTCTTCAAAATTCGGACCATCAATTGCCGAGACGGATGAGTGAGATCGGGAGGCTCTGTAATAAACCCATTTATAGGGACTCCGTGAATAAGTCTACCTCTAAATATGCTATCTGCGATTGTGACTTCTTGTTGTTGAGGATTGATACGATACATTAAAGTGTTTCCGTGAAAATGAACAGGAAATATAAATGAACGACCTATATTCACAACACTGTGAATCTAAAACGTTCATTTCTCTTTCATATTCCTTTTCATTATGAACACTTTCATGTATCCTAGTATTTTCCTTAATTTGTTGTTAGTACTACTGTGCTAGTATTACTATTTGATTGTGGGACGAAGGTGACTTTTGTAAGTGGATGTTGTGCAATTCATGTTAGACCTGGGTAACGGGTCGTGTCGAGTCGTGTTCGTGTCGTGTCAGTCGGGTTCGTGTCACAAATCACCCAACCCTAACCCAACCCATTTAGAGTTCGTGTTTCTCGAGTCGTGTCATTTTCGTGTTTCGTGTAAAAAATGCTCAATCCTAACCCGTTAACTTCGTGTCATGTTCGTGTCGTGTTATCGTGTCTGTTGTCTAACTCTATATAGAATTATAGATATACCATATATTATGTATATATGTTCGTGAAAATGGGTGACACAGATTAGTAACCGTGTTAGTCGTGTCAATTTCGTGTGTCGCGTGTTCAACCCCAACCCGACCCATTTAGAATTCGTGTTCTCGAGTCGTGTCATTTTCGTATTTCGTGTCAGAAATGTTCAACCCTAACCCGCTAACTTCGTGTCCGGTTCGTGTCGTGTTATCGTGTCTCGTGTCTGTTGCCCAGCTCTAATTCATGTGTTGTCTTGTCCTCTTAGGTGTAGTACATTATTTGTGTACAGGATACAGTGATTCGCTACTCAACGACTTCAACTTTGACCAGTGATGAGATGAAGACGTGAGGTGAGACTCGAGAGTATTGGCCAAAAAGAAAAAAGATAAAAAGGAAAATTCTAAAATCAGCCCATAATAGTAAATGCGTGAATGCGTATTAAAATACGTAAAAAATGCATAAAAATACGTGTTTTTTTTGTCTTCTAATGTGTTTCTCTCGTCAATCCAGTGGACTGATAATAGCAAAATCGAAAAGATAAAAGAAGTGAGGTGAGAGTGAGACTGACACTATAAATTCTTTGGGCCATGAGGCCATCCATTGGCTAACTTTTGTTATGGACTCATGACTGTACAATTGGCTGACTGCCGCCCAACTCTAAGAGCCCACTGATCATTGAGTAGTTTGACCATTATATGGAACTTGATCTGACTGTGCTCATAGTCCTATTTGAAGGTGGAACCATAAAATAAATCAATCATGCTACCGACATGTCTTTCGGTCACTTTTCAGACACTCCTCTCTTACAAGCAGTGAAGCATGTAGATGTGTAGAGCCCATGATTTATGAGAGAGGAGTGTCTGGGAAGTGGCCGAGAGGTGTGTCCCCAGCATTTCCGATATCCAAAGTAATTGGTTAATTTGGTGGTACTATATAAAACCAATCAGACGAAAAGATGAGTACAATATAATATCACAAATACCCAGTCCACATACACGCAACAAGTGCTTGAAGGTGAGAGGCTCAGGGGTGTTACCATTAACCTAAAAGTTGTGGATTATAATTTTTTTATTTTGTCTATAAAAAAAAATTCGCGTATGTTAGTTTTGTAACAAATGTGAATAATCAGAAAAGTGAAAAATTATTACTTTTATACAAGTATTTTTAGAAATATTCAAGAAAAAGCTCAAAAAGCTAACTTTTGTTGAATGTTTTTCAAAATATTTGGGTAAAAGTCATAATTTTTTATTTTTCCGATTCCTCTCATCAAGATGAACAAATAATAGATAAAAATTTTGCTCAAAACTAACAAAAGCGAACTTTTTTTGAATAAAGACAAGATAAAACTTGTAGTCCACCACTTTTAGGTGGGTGGAAACACCCGTCAATATATATTTATAGAAGTTGTTGGACATGATGAATGACACTTGAAACCATTCTCCCCCGCAAACAACATAACCCTAACTTCCTCACAGGACAGGATTCTCTCCTATTAGAAACAAATCTCTCTCTCTCTCTCTCTCTCTCCTCACAGGACTCCCACCGACTGCCCTTGTTTTATTAAACTACCTTATAGGTACCCATGGTCCCATGCATAGAGAGCTTACAATTATGGAAATCACATATTTAGACCTTCATCCAGCTTGTACTGCAACTGCAACTGCAAAGCTAAAAGTGGGTGAATCTCAGCTCCCTAAATCACCTATTTCAGCTAGCTTCACAACCATCCCATGTGTTGTACTTGTACCTACCATTGGAACCGAATAATCACATATAACTTATATATGTGTATTGCCATGATAAAAATACATGTACGTTATACCAATTTAGATGCCTAAGGATAAGGAAGTGGGAGAAATTTGAGCGGAAACAATTGTAATCGGGGCTCTGTTTTTGTCGGATTAACGTTGAGGAGATGATGCGACAAAAGATATGAGATTCCTCCATAACATTAATAGTAGTAAAAAGATCATCAATACCACTTTTCGAAAGATATGTTAGATTGGTTGGATTTGACATGAGTTTACGTTACAAGTTGTTGTGGGAGTTCATTCTTGACACTTTAATGCAACAGAAGGATCAAATTTTGAGATCAAGCATGTACAACTTTATGCATCTTGGCCACAGTATTATTCGAGATAATCAGATTTGTTTAGGGTTTTGTATGATTCACATGCTACGGAACTTGATGCTTCAATTCCCGAAAACAAACACATTCTTTTCGTCAATTGTTGTATTCTATTCCCGAAAGCAAAGCCCTATATACGATAATTCTACTCCCATCAGGAAAAAAAAATTCCAACTTATAACAGCCTTGCACTAAAGTGGAAGTCGGGTTTCATCCCTATTCATGTGTTCTATTGGTTTAGCCGAAGAAAGAGTGGCATCAACACGTAGCAATCATCTCAAAGACTAAGAATGGAAATGCTAGTACAATACTCCTATTAGTGTAGAAAGATAGCTAGCTAAGACTGTCATAAGATGGATTCCTTTCCACATCTGCAGGTATACTATAAAAGAACAAGACAAACTATTCTTCTTTCCCAACAACAACCACGGCATGCTATTTTAACCAGTCTAGGCAAGGCATAGCAAGCCGATTGCTTGTCAGTGCGTAATTAAGGCAGGGCACGGCACGCACACCTTAATTTATCGAGCAAAAACTAAAATTTTCTTGGCCGTTTGCCTTCAATTGCTCGTGCTTTCACGCGCGTCCTGTGGATAATGCTTGAAAAAAAGAACGAAAACGGCATGCTCTTTTAACCAGTCTTGCAAAGGATTACCATTTTTACCCATTCCATTTCCATCCATGTACATCTGAACTTCACTCCCATGTACACAAGCCCAAAAGCATCAAATCTTTCCAATTAAGTTACCACTCTGTATGACATGGCCATTCTAATTTCCACATTTTTCTTGTCACAATTACACAATTACCCCTTGAAATTCACAGAAGTTGTAAAAACAAAAAACAAAGAACATACAAACTGCTCTATGAATCTGGTAAACAAATTACGCAAAAACGTTGTAAAAAAAAAAAAATAGGGCCCAAATAATTTAGGAGTGGGTCTGAGATTAACCCACTGCCATTTACTCCAATACAAATTTGTACAGCCACTTAGAGAGGCGAGTTCAACTGTTTTCACATGAATACTAGTAATACGATTACACCAGAGCGGGTGCATAAACGGACTCCACCTCCACCTCCACCACTGACGCCGCCACCTACCGTGACCTCTGATAACCCGATCCGCCGTACATCGGTCCCTGATGGTGCTGCTGCCCCATCATCATCATTCCCCCCTGCTGCATCCCTCCGTACATCCCACCACCACCACCACCACCACCATTAAACCCTCCTCCTCCGCCGGTGCCGCCGCCGCCGGAGGACCCTTCCTTCCCTACGCCGGCAGTACCGGCGGTCTTCTCCCCTTCCATCTCCCTATACTTGGCCAGGTAAACCTTGAGCGGCTCCACGTACTCCTCGAACCCCAGAGTCGTCATGGCCCACAGCAGGTCGTCGCCGTTGATCGTCTTCCGCTTCTCCCTCTGGCACTTGTCCGACGCCTCCCCCGTGATGAAGCTTATGAACTCCGACACGCACTCCTGCACCGTCTCCTTCGCGTCCTTGGATATCTTTGCGTTCGCTGGCAAGGCCTTCTTCATTATCCTGCTCACGTTCGCGATCGGCAGGAACCTGTCCTGCTCCCTCGCCGACAGCTCGCTGTTCGCCCCGCTCTGCCCTCCCGACTCGTTGTCCGAATCCGCCATCAGTCGAGGTGCACGCAAGTTGGTCTGAACACTCTAAGTCGCCAAGAAGTATAACCCCAAGGATTGGTCCGGCGTGATCAAGGTCTGGCACTTAGGGTTTGCTCCCTTCTAACATCTTATGTTCCAAATCTTTCAGATATTGTCAACCTTCTTTTCGGTTTTGCTCCAGTCGTCAACTTTAGAATCCCGAGATTTGTCGAGGTGCACGCAACGACCCAGCCACCTGGTTATCAAAAAACAAGAAGAGTTATCAGGAAATATACATGGAGAATTTGATAAGTCTCGAATTTTGCCGGGGAAATTGGACAGACGGTGGAGATTTTCCCGGGAAATTGGAAGGGGATTTGGGATAGGAAGGAAAGGGGAATGGGGAGGAAGGGGAATGGCGGGTCCGTTGGATCGGGGGTGTAATATCGGATGGGGTTGACACGTGGAGGGTTTGTGGCCGTTTAATTTGACGATAAGAGAGGGTTACGTGGGAGTTTTTTTGGGCGTTGGATGAGAATGTGGGGACGGTGATATGGACGGCCGTGGAGGGGGCTACGTTGGTGGAGAGTTGTTATTGGCCGTGTGGGTGAGATGTATAGTAGACATTAGTAGTAGTGGGAGAGGGGGCGGCTGCATTTACTTTTTGAAGATCGTTTTAGCCGGCTCGTTGACTCGGCCTGAGCCGCAAGCCCAAGCCCAAGCCTGCGTTTTGTGTTTTTTTTTTTTTTTTATAATTTTATTGGTTGGATTTGTAGGCTTAGAGCCGTTCCGCTTAACTTTTAATTAGTACTACTATTTGAATCTTTTTTGTTTGCTTAAAATTGAATATTTTTGAAAAATATTTGGATAAAAGTTATCATTTTTTTTTTTACTTAGAACCAAAAAAGTGATGCGCAAAATTAAAAAATGCGAAAAAAATTTGAATAAAAATAAAATAAAAAGTCCTAAAAGTCTTAAAGTTGCTTAGTGGAATGGAGATTTTATAATTTATTCTTAATTTTTGCATTTTATGATAGAAAATTTAGGGGGACACATCGTACTTTTAGAGATTTTGTCTCCATTTTTTGGAGAACCAACAGCAATCTAGAGACCCAAATATTTAAAAAGTACGATAAATCTCTCCTATATTCTCTCATAAAGTGTAAAAAGACGAAAAAATACAAAATCTTTCATCAATATGTTACATCCATTCTCTATTTTAGAGTTTTAGAGATGGGTTGGAATTGCTCTTAGATTAGTTAGATGTGTTTCTTGGGAAAGGGTCCTCTCAAGTTTTTTACAGTCAATTTTCGTCCATTTCCAAATTTTTTGGACCCCGTTCCGGGCCCGCAACAATGATAAGTGCACGTGTTCAAAGAAAAATCTGTTCCTATCAGGCGTCCATTGGTAACTGACAAACATGATTTTTTTCGAGGTAGAAGGTCTCGACGAGCTCTACAAAATAAACGGATCCGATTATTGTTACGGACCCAAAAAATTGCAAATGGGCCAAACTGGAAAGTAAAAAACTTGACAGGACCTTCCTCCGTGTTTCTAAGCTCATCAGGTAGTGTTACCTGATCACTTTAGAGAGAAAGTCTGAGGTTAGAGTTTGCGGAGGAAAAAAAAAGACTTGCATAATCGATGTGAAAGAGACGTTGTTCATTTTTTTTTGATCCGCAGAGACGTTGTTCATTGATCTTGTAAATACAGTATTATACTCCAAATTAGATTTCAAGTAGAAAGCCAAATTGGAAACGGGCTGCAACAGCTCCCGTCACTCGACAACCTAGTATTAAATTAAACTAGGAAAAACTCTTGACTCCGTCCGATGAGTTTGCGGCCGGCGAGTGAGTAACGGCTCAAGGCAGGAAGCAGCTTAATTGAGATTTTAAAGCAGCGACTCGACTCGACTCTAATCGCCGTAGTCGTGAAATGAGATTGGTCCCTACCAAGGCACCAACTAATAAATTATGAAGTATAGTTGACCACTTGATGGTGTGGATAATAGGTCAATGGGGAATAGTATACTCACACACCACCCCCCACTGGCACGAATGGAACTTGCCTTAGTTGTCAACCGACAATGCCGGAGCCAGAATTTTTGCGTAGAGTAAACGAATATGCACAATAAAAAAAAATATAAAGTTGAAAGTAACGTATGAGACCTTTTCCAAGCTACTGGCCCCCCTCCGACTCCACCTTTGCCTGTGAACACATTTAAGTTTTTTTTTTTTTTTTTGATAGGCAAACATAATTTAAGTTAAAAGTAACGTATCAGACCTTTTCAAGCTAAGACGGAGCATATATTAAATGAATGACAAGGATGACATTATGTGATGACATTATCAACTAATGGAAAATATCCCATTGTGGTATTTGTGATATGTACTAAAAGAATAAAAGAGTTGTCCTTTTGAAATTTTTGTTAATTACATAATTGTCTGGTGACAACTTTGAAGATTATGCCCTCTGAGAAAATTTTTCAGTAAAACGGTTATTTGTAACACTCTTCTCAGATGAGACCTACGCATATATGAAATACGCCTCATATGATAATGCGTTACAAATAACCTATGTACCCTCTTTTCTTCTTCTTTTTTTTTTTTTTTTGCCCTTTTTCACTTTCAAGGTCTCAAGGGGGAAAACTTGGAGAGTCGTATAATTGCTCAAAATAGATGTTTTAAGTTCAAGCACATGGATCTTGAATCTCTCCCTCTCTCATAGCCGTCACGAATATCTTTCTTCTCCCTTCCCCTCCCCCCAAGGTTCCACACCCTTACATGGCGGTGGGTGGGGAAGGCTTTATACTTTTCTCTTTGTTTTGTTTTTCTTCAGCCTTTCAGGTCCAAAAAGTCTGAAGTCTAATGCTTTGTTTGGATTGTGTTTTGAAAATTTTTTTGAAAAATTGTAGGGGTAATAAGTGGAGAGAGATAGAGAGAGAAATGTTAGAAGTAGGAGGAATTTAGGGAGAATCTAGGGGGAATTTTTTGAAAAATTCTTTTTGAATAGAGAAGAGAACAAGGCATAAAGCTCTAAGCACTTGTTCGACTCGTAAGCTGGTCTACTCTTTCATCTATACCAAAAGGTCCAAAAAACAAGTATGATGGTCGTGTAAGTTGGATTCAAAGTCTAAGCACTCTAAGCGGGTCTGGATATATAAGCTCAACAAAAAAAAAATGATGATCTTGTAGATGGATGGAAGATAGATAGCATCAAGATTCTGCATAATTTGAGGCAATTGCTCACTCCACTCTCCCTTATCGATGAGGATCAAGAAGTACGGCTTGAGGATCCTCTGTTTTTGGCTGTACATGCTTTGGTTCTTCCCTCTAGCCCCAGTCCTGGAATCCAACTCCAGTTTGACTGTGGTTTTCGAAGCACGCTTTCTCTGCGTAAAAAAACAAAAAAGGTTAGACAGTTTTCGATTTGTCTGTGCCTCTAGCGTTTTTGTTGTGGAGAGGTGCTAGGGACACAGAAAGTTGCTTTCATATCTTCAAAGTGATAGGAGTAACCTGAGTCACATAATTCATGTGCGAGTACATAAACGGACGCGAGCGTAAAAGCGCATTTGAACAAGAGCGCTGGGCATATGAAATATGCACGTGTGCGTTTTAAATTTCGGAATTAGTATCTATACCATGTTTTGGAAATGACTTTTTGGTAGCTGTTGTGCTCCTAAAATGGAGCCCACTCCTTGTCCCATTATCTGATAATTTATCTTTTTTGTGAACTCATTATTTTGTGATTTGAATTGTTCATTTATACAGTAGAACTTGACCAGCCAAATCATTCTGAGAATGGTTTTGTTTGATTTGAATTTTGAAGGAGGTTTTGAGGGTAATGATTAGAGAGAGTACTGTGCGCAGAAAAAGAGAGTGGTTTTAGAGACCTAAAACGAAAATACTGCTGCGATCATGTTATCGCCATGGATTGTTTACTATCCATGAATTTTACAAAATAAACCGTATCATCAAGATCTGGATGCCACACCCATTTTTGAGAGCACAGCATGGTGATCTTGCCTTGGGCCAAAATAGCTCCCCAAAATCCTACAGCAAAACCTATTATTATGAAAATAGTAAAACCAAAACAGAGTTTGTTTCGTCCTCTTTTCTCTCATGTAACTAAATATGTTCGTCAATTTTAGACAAATGTTATGCCTCTAAGACTAAGAGCATCTGTAGTGGACTAATTAAAATTGAATAATCAAAAGTTGTCGCATCATCTTTTGATTATTCATTTAAAATCAAAATTGGTAAAATCAATTTTTCAAACTACAAAATTGTCCACAATGGTAAAATCAAAATTGGATAACCAAAATTTGCCATATCATTTTTTCAAACTACAAAAACTAAAAACTATTAATATAGAAAATTTTTATTTTATTAGTTTCAAAGCTATTAAAAATTGTTTATTAGAAATACAAAGTAATTTTCCAAAAGTAATTTTTCGAAATCATTTTCTTTTTCTGAAAAAAAAAATTCAAAAATTTTTTTTTTTTTGAAAAAACGGTTATGTGTAATTCTTTTGACAATACGGTTGAAAAAGAAAGATAGTGAAAATGGAGGAGGTTTTTGTGTAGTAATGAGTGGATTGGAAAGATGGGTTCATTAAATTTGATTATTGACAAAAAGTTACTAGTTTTGATTATCCAAGATCCAAAATCTGATTAGTCGTTAAGATGTTGCCAAATTTGGTTATTTTAATGTGAGCACTTTTTTAAGCAAACATTGTTAATCTTACATCAACAAAAGTGAACATATAATCTTATATGTCCCAATCGTCCTTTGTATGTTATAAAAAACGAAGATCGATTTGAGACATATAAGGTTATCTATTGATATCTAGAACGTATTTTTTACCAACACAAGCACATATATAATATTATATATCTGAATTTTGTACCATGCCAAATATGTTCTCTGCATGTTGAAAAAGTGCACATATAAACTTATATGTCACAATCTGCGTTCTTACCTTATCTTTGGTAATGTATTAACAAAAGTGCACATATAACCCCTCGAATCAAAACAACCCCTAGCACCAATGTCTCATCCTCTCACCTTTGTAGCCAAAAACCCTAGCGTAAGAGCAGGTTTACCACAGTCGGTAAACAAGCAATATATCTATTTTACCTAACTAAAGTCGGAACTTTTCAACTGTAGCAGCGTCGGTAAAGTCAAAGCTAAAGTTCCTTTGTGAACAGTTCCGAGCTTCTTTTACCGTGGAACTATTCACAATGGATCCATTAAAATATTGTTTCCTTTTCTCTCTCCTCCTTACCACTCACTCTCTCTCTCATCCTTTCCTCTTTGCATGTATATTATTTTTGAATATTTAAAGAATAGAGAGGAAATTATATAGATGCTGCTATAGTGTGGAAAGTAAAATGAAAATGTACACTGTCCATCAGCATTTTTGACTATGCACCGACAAACTTGCTCTAAGCCCTCAAATCGATCCCCTGCAAGACATATAACCCCTTGAAAACCCCGCAACTGCTGTTGTCCTCAAATTCCTTAAATTGCCGCTGCCGCACAACCCCTTTTGCCCACAAATGCCTAACTTCGCGCTGCCACCTTGCCAATTCAGCCCTCAACGCCTTAAATCGCGCTGCCATTGCTATGACCCCTCAAAAACCGCTACAAATCCTCAACAGCCTCTGTTCAGATGCGTAGTAATGAGCAAAAAGAAAATTTTGTAATATTTCGATCAAATAATAAAGAAATTTAGAGGCTTTTATAGGGTGAAGGTAAATGGTGGTGCTTTTGTGTGGTGTGGTGTCGATTGGTGTAGTGCAATAATGGAAAGACGATTATGGTGGCACAAATGTTTGGGTGGTTGGGGCTGTCGGAGATGGTGGCGGGTGGTTGATGTTTCGATGGTTGAATGAGGCACAGAGAGAGGGGGAGGCTGTGCTCTAGATTTATTTTTGGTCTAAGGTTTCTCTATATAACAGATTATATAGGAGAGTATTTTTTTGTCTTGGTCTAATTTCTTTTTTAAAAGAAGTGGACTTTAACGCCGTACTAAACTATATTAGTGGACTGGAGGGGTTACAAACATTAGAAGTGAACTAACTGAGTTACAAGTTTTCTATAGTGGACCCTAAATCAATTTTTTAGGAGAAATTAGTCATTTGATTTATTAGACTAAACAACCCTAAGTGGTAGGAGTAAATGTTATGCCTCTCAATGGTTAATGGTGTATACGTATGCACCGTTACGCCTATTTGGTAAAATGTTATGCCTATTAACAGAATGTTACACCTCTCAGTTGTAAATATTGTGGACGCATATATCCCAAAAAATCAAAAATATATCGTACGCTAAATGTGCACCGTAACCGTTCTCTATGACCTATGGTGATATCATTATCATGTCTAGGGTCGAAAGACTCCAAACAATTTGCCATTGCATCAGCTTTCATAGATTAATAGGAATATTTATCCAAAGAATGCGTCTTGTCATAGACTCATAGCCCATCATGATGATTCCACAAACAAGTGGGTTAGTTGAATTTAATTAAAAACTGATTTGTATTCACAGACCCCATTAACCTGAAACAGTAAATGAATGCCAAATGGACAACAAATGGCAATAATGCTTTAAAATTGGTGTGTTAAAGGGAAAACAAAGGGCCGCATCACAAGGTGCTTTAAAGGGTATCCAAGGTTAGTGTTAGATCGAGCAAGTCATTGATCAAAGGGCAAAAATCTTCAGAGTTTTTTAAAAAGATTTTGCTATTTCTTTTTTTTCCCAATGACATTCCCCTTTTATCTTTTCATAAATTCACCCCTCAATGCAATGCAATTTCACAAAATTTATAGATTATTTTATAAATTCACACACTTCAAGACAAAATAGAAAGTGTCATTGATAAAAAGAGAAGTGACAATATCATTTTCCTTTTTTACTTCAACGATAACATACCAAATCCACACCCCCCCTATCTAAAGGGTGATTACTGGAGACATGGATAGATAATGTCATTTCTATCAATCATGATGACATATTCGTAAATAACAGCAGTTTTGTAAGTTAGAAGCCGGATATATTATGGATGGACTAGTCAGGGTGTGACCGGATAAGATATCCGGCCATAAATTATACCATCCACATCCGTATCGCAAACACTGGATATGGAAAGGTCGGAATAACAAGTCCGGGCAGGTGAGATCCACCTATTATAGCCAGCTAACAATTAGGGCCTAAACTCCAAATCCCTCATGTCAGTTGAAACAAAATCCACATAGGAACAAAAACCTGGAACTTAAATGGACATGAAATTCAGTAAGCTGTATCAGAAAGATGAATGATAAGAAGATGCAACTAAATCAATTTATTTGGTCATGGCCTTAAAACTTTCAGTACCTTTAATGTGCATCAAGAGAAAAGAAAGGGCCATATCACAAGGTGCTGTAATTTAAGGGGTATCCCGAGGTTTGTGTTAGGGCAGGGTCAATGATACTAGCAGTAAACAATACGAAAAGTCCATAACACCCTAGAAACCCCAAACCCCTAATGTCAATTGAAGCAAAATCCACAAAGGATCAAAAAGCATGAAACATCATTTGACACTATAAACAGAATTGACTTCAACTGATGATCATGCTTCAATTCCAAACCTTGAACACTTGATGGATCCCATGGAAATGTCAATCTCTATCAAGTTATCTTCCTCATTCATCTCATTCATGTCTGCCAGCAGCTCCATCAAATCTGGAAATTTCTTCTGTAAATTGAACTTTGGCTCTTCTTTCTCAGGAGTACAAACATATTGCCCACTTGGAAGGGCAATCTCAATGAGGCTTTCCTCATCCGAAATCGACCCGTCGGAGCTACCCGGGTACTGACCCGGATTGCCTGAATATCCCCACTCAGCTTCAGAATCTTGATCAGTTATAGATGAGCGGTCAGTGCCATAACTTTCTGAAAAGGGGTCCAATGGTCTGACCATGTAGTCCTGAATCTGACCCACATCAGCTTCTTGTGTGATATCCTCATTTTCAGGCTCTAGGTTTGGTTCAACTTCCATTGATGTATCTAAAAACACTGGTTTGTGCTTGGAAAAGGTGAAGAAAATATAGAACAAAATGACAAGTGAAACTGTGAAGAGGAGAGATAAGAAGAACCCACAGCCCAAAAAAGCAGTAGAGATTAAGAGGGGTAACAGAACAGCAAACCATTGTAATGGGTTCCAAAAGGAACACATAGAACAACCCATGGAAATATGGGAAAAGAGAAGAGGGGAGAGCAAAAAAAAAAAAAGGGTTTACCTTTATGCAAGTGAGAGCAATATTAAGGGCATGGAATTGAAGGGACAAATGGGTTATTTGGAATTTATTATTTGGAAAGGAAGGGAAAAAGTTGGGAACAGATTACCAGCACACAACACTGTTTCTTTCCTTGGAGCCATATGTGGATCTATTCTGGCTTTGGAAAAAAGTAGAGAGGCTATCAGGCTAGAGAGTGAAATAGGACCACTTTTCAAACGCGAAATCCCTACTACTACTTTTCTTGGTCATCAGAGACCATAATATACATTTGGATTTTAGAAATACACTGGGAAAAGAAAAGGGAAAGGTAGATGGTGGATTTCAATAGATATCATGGGTTTTATATGTACTCCTATGTGAAAAGGGAGTGAACAGGAAGGGAGGGGGAAAAAAACCCAGATTGAATCCAAGTTGTACACTTGTAATATGCTTAGAGATTTGAGGAAAACAGGTAAAAGCTGCACTGGTTGGCAAGAAGGAAAACAGTAGAGAAAGGGTGGGAAAATGTTGAGTGTGGTGTTAAAATATGCAGGGATGTGATGCAAGTTTCTGGGTTTCTCACATCACACAAGGCTCCTCACAGTTCCCAACCTTGCACTGTTCCTCAAAGAAACAAAGGAAACCAATTAGGTGGTCTTCCTCTGCACCTGATTCCCTTGGTAAACCCAAAACCCTAGCTGCCCAACACCTGTTTACACCCCTCAAAACTTGGAAATAAGAGAAGCCATGTGCAGACCTCTGAGCTTACAACACATGGCACTTTTCCCCCCCAATTTGCATTAAAAAACAAATCTCCCCTGGAAATGAAACAGTAGATTCACTACCATACCTGAAGCTTCATCAGAGATTCAAAGATGGATATGACATATCAACCAAATGTGTGGGGAACCCACATGCACTTTCGTTTTCTTTTCAAATTGAAACGAACAAATTTAGAAAACTGGTCTGGAAGAAACCCATAAAAGACCAACCTTTGAAGCTTAACTGCATTAGCATTCATCAGCAATAGGATCAGTACTGTCCCTGAGAAAAGTCTTTATGGAAGACTGGACCCCAGGTCAAGTATTCAGAAACTTGATGACATCAAAAAGACTTGTTCTTTACATAGAAAAAGTGACTAAAGAAATAAAAATAGTTTATTAATTTTCATATGAATAAAAGATAAAAAGAAAAAGGAAAGGGTGGGTGAAAATAACTTCCCGTGACATTATCTACGAACTGCAAATTCTAATCTACGTTGCTTTGGACAACAGGCGTATTAGGAATCATCTAAGATCCGAAGCAATTTTCCATTTCATGAAATTACCACTAAATTCTAATTACTAAGTGTATGACACATACTAAAAGTAACTTCTCGACGCTTATTGAAACAAGTAGATCAGGTCTGCCAGAATTTGGTTATAGGAAAATGTTTATAACAACTCAATGGGTTGTCAATAATGTAGAAAAAAGACAAAAAAAGAAAAAGAACAAGATAATTTTCTACTATGTGTTGAAGTGCTTTGAAATGTATATCGGAAATTGTGTTATTTATTTATTTGTTCTTCTTGTGCTATTGACAATCCAATTGATTGATAATAGCATAACCGTTAATTAAAAGAAAGGGGTCTAAAAAGAGTAGTATAAACCAAAGAACATGTAACCACAAGATTCACAAATCATAAATTATCCCAGAAACCCTAGGAAAATGCAGTGGACCTAGTTCTTGATATAATGATCATCCATTAGTTTTTCACAATATTCCATATAATTGCTCCGCAATCAGTAAAACAAATGTTTAGTTGGAGGTTAGGTTAGTTCATGCTTTTATTTTTCTTTTGTTTGTGACTTTAATGATGGCCTTGAGTATGCTTTTTAACATGTGAGGAATCAATATGTCTCCACCACTAGCAGTGGTAGTCCCACAGTCGCTAAGTTGGGGGGAACTCACTTTGTAGCCAAAATCACCCCATACCGTAGTTTACTAAGCCAACCTTTAAATAGAAATAGACAAGGGTTATCATCAATTTGCCTCCTAATTTGTTAACTCGGTTGTACTGAAATCATCAACTTATGCATAAGTAGTGAGTGACAAGACTATCCACCCATTTCCATCTCCAATTTGGTTCAAAATGTGTTGTACAATATAATTGGAGGTCTGGTGTGGTGGTGCTTCAAAAAATCCAAAAGCTCATAAAAAATGGAAGCAAACGACACTTTTTTCAACTAAAAAAAGACTTGACAGCTCCTAAGGTTGGCTTGGCAAAGGATAGTACCTGCCAAATCCTGGATTGACAGCCAGCTTGGAACACCTTCAACCTGTAAATACTCGACCCATTCTACAATGAGACACATTAAAAATACACTCATTTTGTGGAGTTTACACACATTGCACCAGCAATGTATAGATCTCCAGTTCTCCACTCATTTGGATCCGGATTCTATGTGAGGATTTACCTGTGAGGATGAGGGTTTTGCTGAGAAGCTGACAACACATTAAATGACAACACATTAAATGAAGAGATCTAATGGTTCACAACAGCCCTCCTTGTTTCTAAACAAAACGACTCTGCGTTAGGGGATAAAATTCTAACGGAGGAAAATCCGAACCGTTTTCTTCTTCTCTGTTACACAGCCGTTAGTTCCTTCTTCTCCGGTGAGAACCTTTCTCTCCGTTCTCACCCAATTCTTCCAACGCTGACCATGCCTCTTCCTCCGTTCCACGACAGTCACATCGGCGTGATGAACATCCGGCCAGTAGCTGGAATATGTACTCCTATAATTTTCCTTGCACAAGATTCTTCTCCTTTTTTACTTAATTTTTCTTTTTCAAATTAACGTTATCAGAGACAAACAACATCACAACTCTCAACAATGCAAACATCGGGAATATGGGTGGGTTTGCAATTTTGAAGAAACCCACTTAGAATTTTGGGTTTGATTTTGAACCCGACCGACGATTTCGAAGATTCAGCAGGGAAAGGGCAAGAGAGACCTTGATTTGAGGGATTGCTGTTCAAAACAAAAACGGAAACCCAAACACTGGTAAAATGAAGTAAACAATTTACCCAAAAAATTGAAGTAAAGAAGGAGGAAGAGAGACCTCATCATTGCGAAAACGGCCTCACATCCAATTATGAACGGAGCAGGAAGGGTTGTTTGCTATCGCTGTGGGAACGAAACGGAGAAGAGAAGAAAACGTTTGGAGATTTTCTCCGTTAGGATTTAACCCCCCTAAACCGCGTCGTTTTGCTTATAAATAATGAGGGCTATCGTGGACCGTTCAATCTCCTCATTGATGTGTTGTTAGCCTCTCAACAAAACCCTCACACGATCCTCACAGGTAAATCCTCACAGAGGATCCGGATCCCATTCATGCAAGTGTTTGTGTACTAATGTGCATAATTTGTGTGCACTTATAAAATTATGTTAAAGAACATATTACCTACTTCATTCCCTAGTTAGTGCTTCCATGCTTATTTTTAGGGAAATGGCAGGTGATACCGACATGCTAGATAATCGTACGATTGCGGGGCCTCTGGACGGACGATGATACGTGATTTTCGAAATGCCCAGGTATCAACGGCATCCGACGTGTGTAGGGTACTTGATCTAAACACTCTAAGATCCGAAAGAAATAGGTCTAGTAGAGCAATATTTTGACAACGATGCTACGCCCACCTCTCAACATCTTACGTTCCGTCTCGGCAATCAATTATCTGAATCTTAAAAAACTTATTTCCCTGGAAGAGTCTTTTTTTGAAATCCGGACCAAGAAATAGGTCTAGTAGAGCAATATTTCGACAGCGGTGCTACGCCCACTTCTTAACATCTTATGTTCCATCTCGGCAATCAATAATCCGAATCTTAAAAAAATTCTTTTTCTGGAAGAATTTTTTTTTTTAAATCCGGACCAAGATTGAGAACAGTGGGAGAAGCGGTAATGTTGAGCAGTTTGTTGGGCTAAACAGTATGTTGGTCTTCCCTGGGTCAACTGTGTTATCTTAAGCTGCCTTTGGGTTATTTTCCCCTTCTTCATACATTCCTCCTTTTTGATACTGCTTTGATATTACTTCCGAAATTCTGAGAAATTTACTACTCCGTTCCTCCTTTTTTTTTTCCCCTCTTTGAGACACTGTGGATGGCAAAATATATAGAATCCTTTTTGGCCGAGTACAGAGAAACAAACCTACGGTCCATCCCGCTATTGCGATGAGCCAAAGAAAAGAAGAATGTAGGACTTTAAGTTAAACGTGAAGTGTTGTGCCTGAGTCCTAACCGCTAAACCCAACTCGTGAGTCGTGGCAGAGCTAGAGGAGAGACATCCAGCAGAGCTAGAGAAGAGCACATATCCCGACTGTTGGGCTAAACGGTATGTTGCATGGGCCTGCCCTTTTAGGCCAAGTGTCGAGCTCAGCGCCGCGTGGATGAGAGAGTGGCATTGCTCCCAAAATGCCACTTGAACCCAAAGGTAACTGGTTCTGTCCAAAAGGCTCTTAAGAGAGTTATATGACATGACCGCGAGGCTGTTAGAGGGGCATGCCAGGCATGTACTGATTGGAAAACAAGTCACTCCCTAAACAAAGTACACACTATAAATTAAGCATCAGAGGGCCCTTCAACCAGCTTCCGGGTATCGTATTCTTGGACGATTCTAGAAAAGAGCTGGATGAAAGATTATCGTATTCTTTTTTTCGGTAACTCAAGTGTCTAAATCAGTCTCGACAAATCTTGAGGAACAATGCCAAGACTACCGCATTCTTCCAAGTAAACTGACAAATGTACCCAGCCACAGAACCAAATCTACTATCTTCCAATCAGAGAGAAGGTGGAAAAGGGGCGAATGATGCTGCCACTTGTCGGCCAGTTGCAGAGGCTAAACTGTCGCACAAAAGCAAAGCAAAGCAAAAGCCACATGAGACCACATTTTTGAAAACAAATAAACATTGGAAACAAACTTTAGTCTCCGACTGTGTAGGCATTATTTTATACTAATATGAAAACGTTTTTCGAGCCCAGATTAGAATTTGTCTTGGTAGAAGGAATTCGTGAGAGAGAGATCAAAGAAGAGCCCAACTGGTGTTAAGATAGTTTTAACTAATTGGGGAATGTCTTAGGTAGATCGAAACATCGATTCACGCGGGTTAGAGGGGACCATATCTAAATGTTGATGAATGTTGCATTGGAATTAGGGTTTTCGGACTTTAAAATATTTTTTGCTTTGAATCCAGAGCTAAGTCTTCAGAGAGATATATTTTACTCGTATATTTGAGATGATCTCATTTCCAACCTATGTAACTTGTTCAACTTGTGCAGGGAGAAAAATGGTACCGCTGAATATGAGATATCGTCGGCCTAATTGAGCGATGGCAAGAACATTGGTAGTGTTGCGTTGCTGCCTTGGTGATCGTTGCTGGAAAAACACTCGGATGTCTAAGCCAATCTTTTTTTAACGCGCGAAGGAAATTTGATTGATTATATAGATCAAAAGATAAAATCAAAAGGAGAACAAATGTATTGAGAGAGTAGCGAAGAGTGCCATGACTCTTCTACTGCTGCTACTCGCAAAAACCACACATACGTCCAAAACACTCAGATTTTTTTAAAAAGAAAAGAAAACAATTGTTAACAAGATGCCGCCCAAATAAACAAACGAAAATAACGAACAGACGTTCCCATGCCCTCTAAAGCACCGTGACTGCCTTTGCCGACGAACCCCTAAAACTGCCAGTGGCTCTGTAGCCACCTTCGTCTTCCGACGTCCCCCCCACAACATACTCCACTGCTGCCCCAAAACCACCCCATGGGACGTTACATCATGTCTATTCCACTATGGAACATTTTCATAGGAAAGTGGTTATCTCTTACGTGGTCTTGGGGCACGTCACAGGATGTCTCAAGATCACTCAATAATTACTCTCTCCTTTTGACGCCCTTCTCTCCTTATGATCGCTCCCCCTACCTAGCATCGTATGTCATCAGCCACGTGTTTTTTTTATTATCTGTCTGTACAGTGGATTGATTTTTTCGAGCCCAGAAATAATATGGGCCCAAGTTGATGGACTATGCCTACATATGGTGCCAACCCATCAGGACCACTTGGGTCCAGCCCAATAGCCATCAAATGCCCTTATGGGCCGTCTTGGGCTCAGTATTAGCATGATCCTAGATTCGGTCCACTCTTATTTCGGCATTTACGAAACTACAAAAAATGAGATTCACGAAAATCATAGTAATGATGATCGTAATTTCTGGCATTTGGTTTCATGCGGCTTTTCTTTATTTTTTGTTTTGTTTTGTTGTTGCAGTATTTTGTTTCATTATACTTTATTTTCGTATTAACATAATTGGATTGATCTTGTTCTCCAAAATGATTGAAATCTCTAACTGAACTACTGAACAACAAAAAGAAGAAGCCCAAAGAAGAAACATAATGGAAAAATGACGGTCCAAGATTAGAATTCCCATTTAATGACCGGTAAGGATGTGATTTTCTGTTAATGACTAGTAAGGATTAGTGAGTAGCTTTGTACTCGGAAAATTTTGAAAATGGGCTCATCTTTCTTGATAATTTGGACCCCCAAATTGTCCTAGGCCGTCATTTCTCCCAAACATAATCATAATCATGGAAAATCAGAAGCCTTTGGCCTTTGGCTTTTTCTTTAGCTTTTATTGAAATCATTTTTTCTTTGTTTGAAAGTGATTGAAATCATTAAAAATAAATAACGGAAAGCATGGGGTACGCAACTACTCTATTTATGTTAGAAGACTTCTTTTTCGATGCCAACGGTCATGATTGTTCGAGTCAACTGATTCACAACTCAATTAATCCTCTCTTCCAGTTGGGTCAACGGCATGACATTCATGTTGGAATTTGAGAATGCAAAAAAAATTTACTTTCTTACAATTTGATATCAAAAATCGAACTTTGATCAATCAATTGTGGGATATATACCCATCAACCAACTAAAGCAAAGGACTTTAACGTTTGCATAGTGGACACTGGACACCTGCAAATAAGCTCATCAAGGGCCGTACTTACTGAAAAATTGACTTGTATTTTTTGACTACTAAACCCCCTTTAATGCCAAGACAAATTGCACTTAGAATTGACAAATCCCTTTTTGGGTTTTTGGGGCCACTTCTCACAAAGATAGAGAGATCTCTAAAAAAATCACTACTAGAGCATCCGCATTAGTGTCGCCACTTTCCATCTAACGCTATAGTAACCAACCAAAGAAGAAAAATGGTCTTGCAGTAGCCTCGCCTCTGCTTGGCATCAAACTAACATTGCTACAGCCCCTCGTGGAAGACGAAGAGGAACTGTTCACAAGTTAAACATTAATTTAATGTTTTCAATTCAAACTTTGTTCAAATCTTCACCGACGGTTTGGGCTCAATCTACGCCTTTGACGCCGGCAACGGACCTTCTTTGATCGACTTGTCGGACTTCGTGGTTGGATCTTGTGGTCGATGCTGGCAACAGGCCATCTTTGATCGACTGGTCGGAATTCGTGGGTGAGGTCGGCGTTGGTACAGTTTGGGGTTTTGAAAAACTTTTGTTTGCTGGTTACAGAGAGTAAAGTGTGTGTGTGTGTGAGAGAGAGAGAGTGTGTGTGTGTGTGGGGGGGGGGGGGGGGGGGGGGGGGTTTGGGATAGCTGCTGTTTTTGTGATTATTCCGTCGCTTTTTTTTTAAAAATAAAAAAAATTAATATTTTTAATGGGATAATTTTAATATAGAGAGATTGATGCAGTAAACATTTTAAAAGTGAGTAGCTAAAGTAATAAAGTGGCTTTTTCCTCTCTAATTTGGTCCAAAATTTGGAGAGACTGGTGCGGATGCTCTTATCATGCTAGTTTTTTTTTTTTATACAGAAAATCAGTTTGTCCGCCTAGTTTTTTTTTCATCACAAATCTGTTTTGATCGTAGAGTTATAGATCTTTTATCAAGCTACATAATTTTTGCGTAAATGATCTTATGTGAGAAGCACCGCGGAATTGAACGATGTCCAAGAAGGATTCACAAAGGCCCAAACTAAACCGAATTTGGCCATAAGAATTTGGACCATAAGGCGCCGTTTAGTGGTTCTTATTTTTTTTAAGTACTACTTTTTTATTTTACGATACAAATCATGCTCTCACAATTAGCAAAACGGGGCCTAAGAATACTGGAGAGAGCTTAATCCATAATTAGAAAAAGCCCTAGTTTTCATCTCTTCTTCTGCCTATGTATAAATGTATGCTTTGAGCACTTCTTTCTTTCTTGAGCCTTCACCTTTAAGGAAGAACCCTATGCATCATAAGTGCAAGGGACAAGTGGGCTTTCATTGCAGGGGAAAAAACCAAAAGGAAAAATACAACTTGTAATTGTGAAGAAAGTGATTGCCAATGATTACGGCCAACTATCAGTCTTTTGAGTAGCCCTTCAACTGTCACACGATCAGACTCCCATATTGGTCTTGCTATTAGGACTTTGATGGCTCAATGTTCGGGCCAACCTACCGCATTTGGTGACAATTTTACACCGTTTGTTAGCGAAATTAAAGTCGTGGCGTCCTAAAACGCATAAACTAAAGGAATTGAAAGCAAATCACACAAGAACGTTAGATTTAGGTGGCTCGCTGAAAGTAAGCCATGTCCATCATTGTTGCAACTATTTTCATTAGAATGAAACATTAAGATAGTTATATATATCTAGAGAAGTTGCCTTTTCGCAACCATTTGAGGCTAAAGTTACGAGTCTATGACAAATATTCAAAATAGTCTTAAATGAACAACCGCGATAAACTCGCAACGGGTTTTTTTTTTCTTTTCGATAACTTAATTGTCTGGACCAATTTATGTTCACCTAAGCTAATTTCTTTCTCGCAAACTGAACGAAACATCATGCTCATTAAAGGTTTCTTCTCACAAACTCAACGAAACATCATTGGATCCATGTCAAATTGGTCAGGACCATATCATGTGTCCCCACAAATTGTCCTATAATTACATTTACTCCATGGGCTTCCATCACCAAGAGGTGGGGACTATGTCTGAAAAGGACTTAACCAGATTCTCTCCCGCTGTCACACTTTCCTCCAATTTGATGCCAACATCTAACTACCAACCTCTTAATTTTTATAAGATTCCCCATTAATTAAACTAGCAAATACTACTTTTTTCAAAAACCACTTTTTTTTTTTTCTTTCGCCTTTTCTTTTTAATTTGCCCTTCTCCTCTTTACTGAGGATTCTTGAAAGTGAAAATTGATCTCTTCAGATTCTCACTGCATTGTTTTTTCAAAGATCAACGTCCTAAGAGGTGGAAGTTGCGATCCTAGGATTGGTTGGCATCTTCATTTTGGCTTTTGAGCTTGCTATCATTGATTGGATGAACAAAAAGAGATGCCCACTTTCTCCTGATCGTGGTACCCCCAATATACCTCCCCTCATTCTAGATGGTTGGATTCGGTTCGGGAAGTTGTTGCGATTTTTGTTTAGCGGGGCAAATTTATCCCATCAAATCGTGCATGGAACTCTTTCTTATTATTTTTTATTTATTGAATTAGGCTTGCGACTGTCAAAAATCTAATTAGAAAAGATTGAGAAAAAGCTAGCTAGTGTGAAGAGAAATATATGAAGGGGAAAATTACAGACAAGGAGAGATGGAAGAAATAAAACTGATCGAGTGGAGAAATTTCAAAAGGGTAAAAATATGCCTGAAAGATGCAATTCGAAGGTGGTAAAAGCATAGGTGAAATTTTTGTATCAAAACATTAATTGGGCATGCAATTAATGAATAAATCATCATAAGTAAAACAATAAAGATAGGTACACCACATTGTTCCACTACATGGTACATTATATTTCATGTAGGACCCCACTTTGAATTTCACAAAAATTCAGAAAAATATTCATAAATTTTAAAATATTATTTTATGGGGCTCTACGGATTGAGAAATAATACTTACTGATATATTTGTTGGAGCTGATTTTTTACAGAACCCCATAAAATCATTTTTCAAAATTTATGGGTATTTTTTTGAATTTTTGTGAGATCCGAAGTGGGTCCTACATAAAATATATAGTGGAACAGTGGAATGTATGTAGCATCTCTTTAAAACATTTCCTTGAAAAATCAATCGTTTTTTACGTTAATGCCAAAATTGTTGTACATAAAAAAAAACTAATACCATCTGCAAAATACAAACCTCCTCTTGTGAGCAGGACAGTTTTAGTATTAACAAAAACCATTTTGAAATTACAATGCATTTTCGTAGATATATCGTGTGAGAATAGAATAACGGGACATATTACATCAACAACGTGAGAGTCCGTAGCAACGAACGATATACACTGGCCCAAGAAACAATCTCGATCCTACGAGAAAAAGACCCCCAGAAATAGAGAAATTTTTCAGTCCCGAGTGGGCACAGGACACGTGGTGCCGTATACCATCTCGGCCGTCCAATGAAGTTTTGGACAGCCCAGATCTGTTTTGCTGTTTTAAAGTGTGAAATGACTAAAATATTTCTCGGCAGCCGAATAGATCTGGGCCGTCCAAAGCTTCATTGGACGGCTAAGATTGGTGCTTTGCACCACCTGTCCCTCCCGGCACTGAAAAATTTCTCCCAGAAATAATAATACATCCAATATTGTCTTCGGCAAGATCTGACCATTGACTTCTCACAGTACTAAACAAAGACAGCCAACTGGCATATTGGTAAATGACGGAGATCATGAGCTCATGGAAAATCAAGCATGGTATTTGGTATGCCACCCAGAACTTGTGAAAGATTTTCCTTGTTGTGGAGAAAGAAAAAATGTTTTTTCTTTTGCCTAATTCTATTGATCGATCTTGCTAACCATCGCAAACGAAGTCATAAATAATATACATGCATTGTCAAACAAGTTAGAAAATTCAAGCGCCAGGCTTGTCTGCAGTCCACGTTTAAACCGCAGAGGTGTGGTTGGAGTGTTCGCAACCGTCGGATGGTATTTTTAACGGTCGAGATTTTTAAAAAAAAATTCCGGGGAAAAGTTAATTCCAGGAAAAAGTTTAACTTTTTTCCGGAAAAGGTTTTTTAAAGTTTGGACCGTTGGATACAAAGATAAAAAGGCTGCGATTGAACTGCAGGGACTCTCTGCAGTTGGACTGCAGAGAATCCGCCTTCAAACTTCAATGCACAGTTTACGGATACCGTGACACTTTCTTAGATATCGATGCATTTTTTTTATGTTATTCATTGTCCTCAGATATCGATTGATATTTAAGGGTCGAGTTAGCATTTTCCTAAAGATATAAACAAGAGTTGAGTTTCCTTCCTTCTAATGATTTTGAATTTGTGGAATAAGGGTAATTTCCAACAAGGCGCTCAACTAGCACATAATGTGGACATATTCCATCAGTGAGTTGAACAAAGCCAAGGCAAAAAGTCATCACATGGGAAGATAGATACCCTAATTAAGCCCCCAAAGCATAATAAGGGGCAATGATTTTGGAGATGGATGTTGATGGAATGGTAGTCCTGTTACACATATGAATGAAGGGCGAAAAAAGAGCCAATGGCTTAAATTCTTTGCAATTCTTTTCCACCAAATGTATTACTGACGGATCACAAAAATAAATATACAGTTAGGAAGGCTGCACTTTTATTGGGACCGAAAGTTAGGTCCTATCGAGTACTCTCAGATATATAGAAAGTAGGTTTAGTCTCATCAAGTGACTTCAGTGAGACATATGAATGAACGGCGGAAAAGGAGCCAATGGCTTAAATTCTTTGCAAATCTTTTCCACCAATTAAATGTATTATTGGCGGATCACAAAAATAAATATACAGTTAGTTAGGCTGCACTTTTATTGGTACCGAAGGTTGCGTCTTATCGAGTGCTCTCAAAGATATATAAAAAGTAGGTTTGGTCTCATCAGGTGACTTCAGTGATTTGAATCCAAATGTTGAGCGAGAAATCTTAGTATTTAACTATTGAACAACAAATGGTAGTAATAATAAGATGTTTCATTTTCACTTTTAGCAGATAAAATATTATCCCTAATGTACTCATACAATATACTTTGTTGAAAAGGTTAAATATAGTCCTAAGACATACGTACTTTTTGAAAAATCAATTGTATTTTGTATCAGTTAAAAAGCATAAAATATACACGAGTCAATCATCCAATAAAACTACAATAGCATCTTAATTAGAGGATTTTACCTTGACATGATGCCCAAAAATTGTGATGCATAATCTACTTCACACATCATGAAAATATTGTGAATTACATCACGTGTACTTTTGTGTGTGTGTGTGTGTGTCTATATATATATATATATGAACTTTTAATTATAAAAATTAAAACGCGGATCGTGCGACTGACCATTTGAGAGTCACATAATGTTGTCATATACTTCATTGTATAGTCCAAAACCATACACCTTATCCATCCTCACAGAGTTTTGCCATTGCCATATCCATTTTTTTTCTTGTATGCTTGATCTACATCCATGGGTCTAGGAGATGAATGGATCATAAATCAATATATAAGCCATATGGCACATTTGCTTAACTTTAATTTGTTTATAGACCGAAGAGAATTCCATTTGAGTAAATATCACATAAAAATTTGTCAACAATATGGAAAGATATTGTACATGCACGCAACATCTAATTCACATGCGAAGATGACAATGATAACGACGATACCATATGGCAATCGATGCCTTCTATTAGTACTCATAATGTAATTATTAGTAATAACTCCCTACTGAGATGGTGATTTCCATAATTTCATTAGGGTTAATTGATAGCATTCAAATGGTAATTTTTTGCAAGTTTTTCAGTCACCCAAAACATAGGATTTTAATTCAAGTTAATGGTTGTCAAAAAAATTCAAGTATTTTTTTTTTAACTCATCAATTGAGAAAATCCCTCAACTTGAACAAATAATGCTCGAGGGTTAAAATGTCATTTACACATATTGGTAAGTTTGCTCAGCAACTTGACACGGCTGTTGATAACTGGTCAGTGCCCAGATAGTAGGGAAATTATATGGTAAAAGTGCTCTTAATTATAGGCAAAGCAACCTACCCCTTTAAACCAACGTCATTAGTCCACCAAGGCAAGGGATCTTCCAAACTCATTGGAGAATAAAATCGCTTTCCTACCCCTTTGATCCCAGTTGCCTTTACTTTAATAAGAGAGAGAGAGAGAGAATGGGAGTGTGAGAGGGAAAGAGAAGACAAATAAAGCTTTCCATCAATCAACGGCAAAGCCTGCAAAAATCAATTTTTACCTGCCCCCCCTCTCCCCTTCAGTTAATTGTGGGTGGGTGGTTTCCCTTTTCTTGGATCTCTGCAATTATATATACATAAATAGAGATATGGGTATGTCACTAAAACCCCCAATCCAAGGTTTTACTGTTTCCACTTTTTGCTTCTTGTTCACTGGTTCTTCGGTAATAAACCAAAACACCTGACCTCTCTGTCATTTGTATATATAGATGTATACGTGTTTTGTATTTGCTTGGGTGCTAGTGGGGTGTTGATTGATTTTGGTAATTATTTCTCTGGAGATAATTTTTTCTTTGTGGGTTTTGTCCATTTTGCAGTGATGGGTAATGTTAGTGGGAGGAAGGATGAGGCTGGTCCCTCTGGAGTTACCAGCAGCACTGCTGATGAAGAGGGTGAAGAGTACATGGAGTATGCACATGGTGGTCCTTTAACAGACTCCATGGTTCAGTCCCCTCCTCATAGCCCTAGGCCTTACTGCTCTCCTTTCATATTCGCTCCTCAGGTCAGTTTTACCTATTTGGTAATCATTATGAGCATTTTCAAGATTTCTGCTTCTAACTGAAGGGTTTTTTTTTGTGTGTGTGTGTGTGTGTTCAACTAACTGAAGTTCTGGGTCAGTGGGTATGTAGGTTTTGGATGAGAGTTGGAAAATGAGATTCACTCTAGTTCCAATATGAGTAGAATAAATGCAACAGAGAGTCTTAATTTTTGGTCAGGGTTTGGAAATTGACTTAGGTTTAATTTGGGACCTGTTAATCGGAAAATGCTATTGCTTCAAGTGGCCTTCAAGTTCTGTGGAATTTGAAATTAGACCTTCTTGACATTTACTTGTACGAAACTCCATATGACCATATTCATGTTCAGGTTCCCATCAATCCTTTACAGAGGCCCAATGAGATGATGCCAATACATAGTAACTCAGCGGCCCAATATTCAACTCGGAACAATTATTCAGGGACGGGGATACCCACGATGATCACGTGGAGTTCTGGTGGAAAGCAAGTGGCCATTGAGGGATCATGGGATAATTGGGGGACGAGGTTTGAGATTTGCTTTAAGTTTTTGTTAGTTCTTTCCACTTTCTGTCTGAATTCTATTCTTGATTCAGGGCAATATTGATTGATATCAACAAATAATTTCTTTCTACCAGAGATTTCCTACAAAAATCAGGCAAGGACTTCACGATTATGAAAGTGCTCCCATCAGGTGTTTACCATTACCGTTTTATCGTTGATGGACAATGGAGGAACTCTCTGGAGTTGCCACAGGAGCGTGATGAATTGGGGAATATCTTTCATGTTCTTGATCTACAGGTAAATTCTCTTACTTTTGAACTGTTTTTCGTTATATAAAGAGGATCCTGTTCTTTTCCTCTCTGTTTTCTTGTTGGCAAAAGGGGATATTTTTGCTTTGAAACTTGTGGCGACTTGTATGCGTGCTGACATTTTTGAACTATTAGGAGAAGTGCATTGAAAATCTTGGTTCCTGTTTTGGAATGGATAACTCCCGGTAGTTTCCTGATAATTGGCTATTTCAGTAAATATTTTTTGGAAACAGTTTTCAAAATCATTTCCCTATACTGAGCTTCCCGAAAAACAGAAACACTTACTGAAACATATCTAGCAGACCTGCACAAATTCTCTGTGGAAAAGGATGTTCTGATGTTTTTCCATATGCATTTCCATTGTGGTTCTTACTTGTCATTGCTGACTTACTGACTTGACCCGTAATTTATCCTATCCTATTCATTAAACATGTTCCCCTGTTCATTAAACATTTCTTGCTTCTGAAATCATCTGCCTAAGCACCCTTAATTTTGCGTAAATCCGCCTAGTATGTGGGTGATCAGGTCTCCAATACGACTTCATTCTTGATCCAACTGCAAGCAAAATGAATCTACTGGCATGTTTGTATGTATTTGTTTATATGTTAGAAAGTGAATGATTGATCAGTCAACTGTATCATATTTCGTTGTGTTTGATTTTGTTACCACACATTTGCGGACGATAATAATGCAATCATTGTGGTATGCTGTAACTTTTCAACACATTAGCTGACAATAACAAATTTTGAGCTCATGAAGATGAACTCAGAAAGATTTTAGATGAGGGACTATATAGCACCGGATAACTGCCAGTAGGTAGTCATATCACTCCTTCTGTCTTTTGTTATCAGCTGATGTGGTTCCAGTTTTTTGGCACCCTTGTTATTCCTTCGTCTTCGGCTTACACAGTTCAGGTAAACGGATCCAAACCACTGTTTTGAGTGACTGTTGCCAGCGAATTCTCATTTAAATACGCCTCTTAATATTTATAGATTGAGTGAACAACAGTTTAGAATATTCATTTACGAGAGCTGGAGAGGTATGATACAAGTAGACCAAACAGTAATTTTAAGAAAGCGGTCACCATGAATATACTTGCCGCTGCAAATTGAGAGATCTAGAACTGTGATGTAACAGTTGTCCTTGCCCTATAGCATCATATGTTGGGCTGTGTTGTCTATGTTTAGCATCCCATTATGTAATGGCCACTAGCATCATTGTGCAGCCAAGAACTCAAGGTTATGGGATTAACCCTGGCGACCTATTCTGCGGTGGTTGAGGTTTCAATAGTTGAGGGTCTTCAGAAACGTTTCATCAATGATATGGAATAGACCCTAAGTGATCTAGACTGCAGGGATTGATCCTAAGTAGGCCACAATTCATCTATGTCTGTAGTTTCTACCATTTGATCTATGGGAAGGAAAGTGTTATTGCCCTTGAGAAATAATTCAGAGAATTTGCTCCATCTGTTTCTTTAGCCACATTGTTCTATGATGTATGCTAAAACAATGGTTTAGTAGCAATTTTAAGCCCAATATCATCCTGTTTCCCTGTGGCTATTGGAACTGAAGTTTGCCTGTAAAGAATTGTTTGTTTTATAGTTTCATCAGTGATAATAGTCCTTGAAAACTTTCCAAACATTAATAACTTTGTAGATCCAATTCATTGATGGACTTGAATTTGATAGTAGTTTACTAGTTGCATAAAACCAAGTTGTTGCAGCTCAGGGGAAAACGAGAAAGAACAAAGAAACCGCAGCTTCCCTATCTAACACTCATGTATTCCTATTACATAGCCAGTAACTTCTACTTTCCGTTTTCTGACGAGTGCTCGTCAATATCTTGTCTAACCCTAGTGAGAGATTTTTTTCTAGAATTCTAGTTTCATCTCTCTCTCTCTCCCGGCAATGCCTAGTTTCATCCTTGAGTGCGTCCACAGTTTCGTTATCCTAGATTGCAGTAAGGCCTCAAAGTAATCATTCCGATCTTCACATTAGTCTGTCAAGCAAGAGCCATCCTAGGCTTTTTGAGTCACCCCCAAGAGACTATGGAACAAATGTTCTTACAGTAAATCTTTAGATTCTTGGTCATCTGCATTCAAGTCCTCATTGTGGTTGGTTGTGTTTGATTATTAATCACATGGCAACTGGCCAATGTATTGTGCAGGATTCTGTTCCCGAAGTCCTTAACAATGTATCTGGATCTGAATCTCCTTCTTCCCCTATTTCAAGCTATGACAACTCACCGTTCAGTTTGGAAGATTTTAACGAAAAATTGCCTGAATTACCTCCACTACTGCAACAATCACCACTAGATCACCCATCATCCATCAGTGACAATCCTGAGTCTCTGGAGAAGCCGTTAAACGCATTGTTGGACCATTTGTACATTCAGAAAGGCCGTACGGGCCAATCTTTGGTGGCACTTAGTTCCACTCACCGGTTTCGAACAAAGTACGTTACTGCAGTCCTTTACAAGCCTCTGAAGAAGGTAAAAAAATGAATACTTGTACCCGATACTTGTGGAGTAAAAATTACAGATGTGTTATTATTAGGAAATCAGTTATGATGATGCCATTGATGTGTTAGAAAAGAAGGGCTCGTGTAGGAAAAAGTAGGATTTTCGCTATTCAAACCTGTTTATGGGGATTCACATTCATTTTGGGTATGATAATTTACTCCTTGCTGCAGTGAGATTTTATTTTATTGACTTCACTGTGGAACAGAAATTTGAATGTGCACAGTATTGATTCATGCCGATAAGTGGCACCCTAGTTTACACCTTTTAGTTTCTTGTGTCATTCTCTGGGAGAGAATACCATGAGGTAGTTCCACCGCTGTTCTTCCAATACGAAAATAATTTTGCATGATTTCCATATCGGTGACAACTTTGAATGAGTCCTATGTCAATTCTCTTTCTTGAAAAATACAGGACGAGTTTGTGCATCAAGATCTGTATAAAAGGTCCAAGCCATAACAAATGAGAACTTATGACTCCATCCCAACATAATTACTCTAATACAGCTCGCGCTTCTTGGTACTTGAATATTTCCTAAACAGAGAGACAAGCCTTCTACTGAACTTTCGGTTTTGCCTACTGTTGGATTCAAAGCAATATCATGCTTTGGATGCAGTTGGAAATGTAACATAACTGTGGATAGTGTTGTTTGCCTTACCTTCTTCTATTGAAATGAACCTTCTTCTATTGAAATGAATTTCTTCTTCACTCCCTGCTTGGTTTCTCCCTCTCCCCTAAATCCTTCATCTTACTGCAACCTTATCTTTGCACATAATCAAAGGCGAAGGTAACTTTACATGTTGGATGTAATATAGGTCTCTTGAACCTTATTTTGCATGGAATTTCGAATGTTGAACTCTTGGTGGTGAGCACAGGGTGTAAGAATTCAAGAAATAGAGGGTCCCTTTTTGCTCATTTTTCTCACCATCTCAAATTTGTTACTTGTGTTTTGGACATGGTTTTATTGCTCTGATATCTAATTGTCCGGATATTATTAGCCCCGAGTATCTAACTTTTGAGAATTATCAATTGCTCTTGGATCACCGACATGTTATGCTCTAAAGACCCCACCATCACGCGAGAGCACGGAATAACCACCTCCTCAGTGCCCACCTATGACCAACTCCTTGTTTTGATTTCTGATGTCAAAATCTGGCGACAGGAACCCGTTCGTTTCAAGGCAATTTTTGGTGAAATGTCTCACAATGATGGGATGATTGGCCCCATGATATGATGGACCTGGCATTAGCTTAAGCACTTTTTTGGCAATGAGGTCATGTCATGCCCCCCCTCTCTCCCTTTCATTAGCAGCAAAAGTAAAATGGCCATTGTTGACAATAATTTTTTTTTTGGGTTCATTTTGTATTTCCTCTGTTCTCTTTCTTTTTCATGCACATGCCTTTCATGATCCCTCCCAGTTATGGGAGTCCAACTCAAGCACCACAACACAACCATTAACATGGCTACCAACTTAGTTAGCATTCTTTGGGCAATTTGAAGGGATACAAGATATAGACCTTATGTGAATTTTATAGAACTGAGATTACCTCACACTAAAAAGGGACGAAAATAATCTCGTCTATATGACCCACTTAATCTGATTCAATTGCAAAATTTGTCCGATATGAGCCTAGATTTTAATTATACCGATTTGACTCCGTAGGAGTTAAAAAAAATTATCTTAAGTAATCATCCACTAGAATTGTTGGAGTACGTCAAGTTGCCAGCACCAAGGGTCCGTACTACCAAGAGGTAGGGCCCATTTAGCTGGTTGCTTGGCATGGAGAGAACAAACAAAAAGAAAAGGAGGGAAAAAATGCGCCGAACCGCTGACGAATAATAGGTGTTTAGATATTTGATCTCACTAGGTAACAATCATGCCTCTGTCCCCGGTACCCATAACTTGAAGAATGTTAACTTGCTCTTTTTTGGAATCACTTTAGTTTAAGTAAAAGATACTCCACATGACTTGTGTTTCCTACTGGCCGGCGGGAAGAAAAGAGGCTTGTCACATGTGTACAAATAATGCCCTACTTGTTTAATAGTGTCAGACTTGGTACATATACACAAGTAATGCTAATTGTTTTAATAATCCAGCTATCAAACCCCCCCACCTCCTGGTAATTCCGAATAACTTAACTCTACTTGATTTGGCATAATGTCAAAAGACATCTTTGCCCCTATTAGCAAAATGCTACATATGGGAGAGTGCATAAATTATCTAAACACAATCGTCTCATATGTGCAGACCTCATCTACCGTGCAGACCACAGACTTCATCTACCATAAGAGACTAACATGCATCGGATGCTTTGAGACACATTTATGACGAATAGGCACTTGATCCCATTCACTTGCTAAAATTGTCCAATATGACATTTTATTCATTATATACATATTTGACTCCACAAAAATTTAAAAATCATCTCAAGTATTCACTAGAATGTTGAATTTTAATTTTTCAAATGGTGTTTAGATATTTGTTTGCGCTGTATTACAATTTTGCCTCCGTCCCTGACACAAATAATTCAAAGAAATGATAATTTGTTCAGTATCACTTATTAGTTTAAGGTAAAAGAGTACATGACTTGGTTTCCTATCTGCCGACGGGAAGAAAAGAAATTTATCATATGTGTACAAGTAATGCTAATTGTTTTAATAATCCAGTTACCAGACCCCACACCTCCTGGCAGTTCCCAATAATCTATCATAAGTTCTTAACACTATTTGATTTCACATGAGGTCTCAAAGACATCTTTGCCCCTGTAAGCAAAAATGCTACTGCCCCACAATGGAGTGTATAGATCCGGTCACAACAGTTCGGTATGTGCAAACCTTGCCTATCACGAGTGACTAACAAGAATCGGACGATTCCAAGCACATTTATATTCGCATTTGTGAGTTTCTTTCTGTAACTCGGTAGCACTAATAAGATTAGTACGGCAAGTGATTTACATGATTGGATGACTATTCATTGTCTTCTAGATTAAAGTTTTGCAATTGCATTTGAACCTTTTATAAATCCATATTTATCTCCCTGATAAAGGAAAAGGAGTAGGTATACGAATTTTGATTAGTTATTTCTTGTCTTGTGAGAGTATCTTCACTCCTTATTCAAATCTTGACTAAAACTAAAATTTGAGTAAAAATTACCCAAAACCCTTCTCCACTTCTTACCTAAACCTACCTTACTCAAATTTTTGAAAGCAAATTTCACGCTTTTAAATTTACAATATTGCCATTAATAAAATTTTTACTCAAATTTATACATACTTGAATTTGAATTTACCCAAAACATACAATACCAAAATAGGCTTTTACTCGTATTTTTAGTCAAATTTGAGTACTCTAAAAATAAAGCAATAAAACCCATTGTACTACTCCTACCTTTCAAGTCAAAAGAAGTCAAGTCATCTATGGTGAAACTTATCTGAAAGACTCTGATTTGTTCGGGTGAACCTGGTTCCCCAGCCGGCCAAGTCGTTGTGTTGACCGTTGCTCTCCTATGCTTTCCGCGTCTCTGAGCAATCTAATCACTCAAATCCAGATTTTGTGTATACCCATTTAGGAATTTGTTGTAATCCATCTTCGGTTTCTTCTTTTTCACCAGTCTAGATTAATTTTGATCTCAACCTTTGTTTTGAATACCGGTCAAAACCCTAGTCTTTTGGGTTGTTATACTGATGGGTTTTGCCGTATGGACTCCAAACATGTTGTTGGTTTGGATTTCAGCCACAAGAAGCTTCAGTTGAGTTCAACTACACTCTGAAGGCCATTTTGGAGGTTTTTAGAACTCACCCTAATTTGTTTTGTTCTCATTTGGGTTCTGCAGTTTTCAATTATACTGTTCAGCTAGTGAAAATTTTGAGTTAATGGATTTTTGTTTTCCTTTGATCGAGGGTAAAAGAGGAAATTGTCATCGTAATCCCATCCAATATAGTTCTAAACAAACATGGTATTACTAATCCCATCCTCCAATCTCATGTAAAACAAACATGAAACTTATCAATCTCATCTCATTACTAATCCCTTCTCATTACCAATCCCAATCATAATCCCCATCTTCTTACGAATCCCACTTATCTATCACAGTAATCAAACGAGGCCTAAAAATAAAGCAATAAAACCCATTGTACTACTCCTACCTTTCAAGTCAAAAGAAGTCATCTATGGTGAAACTTCCTGAAAGACTCTGATTTGTTCGGCTGAACCTGGTTCCCCAGCCGGCCAAGTCGTTGTGTTGACCGTTGCTCTCCTATGCTTTCCGCGTCTCTGAGCAATCTAATCACTCAAATCCAGATTTTGTGTATGCCCATTTGGGAATTTGTTGTAATCCATCTTCGGTTTCTTCTTTTTCACCAGTCTAGATTAATTTTGATCTCAACCTTTGTTTTGAATACCGGTCAAAACCCTAGTCTTTTGGGTTGTTATACTGATGGGTTTTGCCGTATGGACTCCAAACATGTTGTTGGTTTGGATTTCAGCCACAAGAAGCTTCAGTTGAGTTCAACTACACTCTGAAGGCCATTTTGGAGGTTTTTAGAACTCACCCTAATTTGTTTTGTTCTCATTTGGGTTCTGCAGTTTTCAATTATACTGTTCAGCTGTGTGTTATATTTTGATCGTTCAACTGCGAAGAGATTTGGTTTTCTTTTGTGAAATCTGAAGCTGTGAATGGTATATTTGCAACTGCCATGAAACGTTTTTGATGTCTCCTGTGCTGTTGATTTATGGCTTTGAACAAGAAACCTCGGCTCAAAGATGCTGCTTTTCGCCGCTGTTTGTGTGTAGTTCTGACTACTTTGTCAGGGATTGTTCTGCTGCTTTTTCTCCTTCAAATGGATTCACTATCGCTATATCCAAATAACAATAGTCTGGATTTCGAATCTATCCACAACTACTCCCAATTTAGAAGAAAACTCAACCTCCCTAAGCAGAATGATTTGTCGATTATGTTGGATAATCGAAATCAATTGTCCCCAAGGAACTTGGACTTATTCCCAAAGTTAGCCAAGAATCATGTAACTATAGTTCTATATGTTCACAACCGCCCCCAATATCTCCAAGTAGTCATCGAGAGCCTTTCTCGTGTAAACAGGATTGGTGAAACTCTATTGATAGTTAGCCATGATGGGTACTTTGAAGAAATGAACAAGATTGTGGAAGGAATAAGATTTTGTCAAGTGAAACAAATATTTGCTCCTTACTCACCCCATGTCTTTAATAGCAGCTTTCCTGGTGTCTCACCCGCTGACTGTAAGGATAAAGATGACCCAATTAAGCAACATTGTAAAGGGAATCCAGATCAATATGGGAACCACCGGTCACCAAAGATTGTGTCATTGAAGCATCACTGGTGGTGGATGATGAACACAGTGTGGGATGGGTTGAAGGAGACAAATCAGCACTTGGGTCATATTCTTTTCATAGAGGAGGACCACTACATTTTTCCCAATGCTTATAGCAACATACAGATGCTCATAGATCTGAAGCCCATAAAGTGTCCTAATTGTTATGCTGCGAATCTGGCACCATGTGATGTGAAATCAAGGGGAGAAGGGTGGGAAAGTTTGATTGCTGAGAGAATGGGCAATGTGGGTTATGCCTTCAATAGGACTGTTTGGAGGAAGATACATAGAAAGGCGAGAGAGTTTTGTTTCTTTGATGATTACAACTGGGATATAACAATGTGGGCAACAGTTTATCCTTCGTTTGGTGGTCCTGTTTACTCTTTAAGAGGTCCTCAAACAAGTGCCGTTCACTTTGGGAAATGTGGTTTGCATCAGGGCAAAGGGGAGAGAGGTTCTTGCATTGACAATGGTGTGGTGAACATCAAAGTAGAAGACATTGATAAGGCTGGAAATGTTAATCCCAATTGGGGAGTAAATGTTCTTGAGCATCAAGCAGGATATAAAGCAGGGTTTAGGGGTTGGGGAGGCTGGGGAGATATGAGGGACCGCGAATTATGTTTGGAATTTGCTAACATGTATCAATTCAGAAAAGGACCATCTCCTTGAAGAGTTGAGTTTATGCCGTTTTTGGATTAGCAATCGTTGTAACTGGTGAGGTATGAAGTACCTTTGTTGATTCTAAGCCACGAATTGTTGTTGTATTTTTGTAGCATGTTAGGGGTATTTGTCACGTTATTTTTCACTACGTTTCGGGAATAAACTAGTGTTTTGATCTCCTGTCTTAGTGGGTTGGTCAGCCTATTGGTATTAAAATTTTCCATATGAACACTACTGTTTCTGTGGTGGTTGAGAAACCCTACACATATGATGATCATAATAACTTCCTATACATAGTCTAATCAAAGCCTCAAAGGGCATTTTTTTTCATTCAGTATGCATTACCTGTTACGTGTTTGATTCTGTTTGAATATTTAACCTATAAAGGTTCTGTATATGGCATTTTGTTGCCTTGAGTCATGACCCACGATTCTAATTTTCTGAGCTTGTAATGTGACAAAACTCGCTACTCCTATTGAAACTTTTTAAGCTACATGCTCCATCGAGACAAAGTCGTAGCCTAGTGGTTGGGATGCCAGTTGGTCTGGTTTCAAGTATCACTTCCCCCTTCCCCGTTCCCCTGGATAGGAGCACATTGCGATGTTTGTGTGTTGTACAAAAAAAGAGAAGTGCATGCTCCTGTATGTAGTTATGGAAACGGCTTCTGATTTGGTGGAGGAGATGAGATGCAGCTAGGTAAATGGAGTTGTGGGATAAGATTGCAATTTAGAAAGTGAGTGACCTAATAACCGATTCTGGATGTGAGTAGATGAAGGAGATTTTTCTAATAGTGTCAACCTTAGAACCAATACAATAAATTTGGGGTGTCAATTTGGAGCCAAACCCATGAACTCACCCAAACCTACACACTTTAAATTCACCCAAACCCAACTCACTTATGGGATGCATCATAATGGGTCATGAGTTCATAACCCAAATTGACTCATCTAGTCATCTCTAATGAGTCTTAAATGGGTGGGTTAAAAGAGTTAAATGGGTATGATAAAAGAGAGTGAAATGGGTCAATAAATATTATCCATATTAGTCATTAATTCCATGACCTAAAAAAGTCACCATAAAAAATTTATAACACCACCCCAAAACTACTAATGCGTCCCCAGAATTCACTAATGTTGCTCCATAATTCAAAATGTAGACATGTACTAATTTCTAATGTTGCATAGAAGGCCCTCTTTATGTTTGATACTCATAAAAAGGGTTTTTATGAAGAAGAAAGACCTTGGAAAATTTTTCTTGAAGTTTACCAGCTGTTCCTAATCATTGTTTGCTAGACTTCTTTATTCTGGGTTATGCTCAGTCATCATGTACAGCACTTGAGCTGTATGATCTCCTTCTGCCCGGTCTCTTGTTGGATAAATTCTCTGCTAATATATTCTATGATAAACTTTCTGATATCTGTTACTACTTTCCAATTACTTAACATTCTGTAAAAGGCAGTATGGTAGTGTATTGTGCATGGCTTGCAAGTACCTATTTAAAAGGAAAAATGGAGGATCAAAGAGTGATAGTGTGGAATGCAACGGTGGTTCTATAAAATGGGTTAGTTCTGTTTCCATTGCGATTATGGTTGTGTCCTTTCTTTAAGTGTTAACTCTGTGTAATTGATTAACCAACTCAGATGCTGTGGATAGGAAAACAGAAGTGATCAATTTCCCTAGGATATTAAGATTGTGCTCTCGAGATTTCCCCCAAGTTGGATCTCTGTGAAATATTAAACTCACTCCGTTAGTTGAAGTGATTCCTCATGTTATACTTCATGCTCACTGAGTGTTATAGCAATTTCTATTTGTTCTCACCGTTGTCTTACATGATTGTGATATCTTCGTAGCCACATCTCAGTTTATACTCAAGTGTCAAACTGGTACAAAAGTTTTGCATCTGGGTGAATGTAAATCCTGCAATGCTGCTCCTTCGGGCACCGTGATGACATTCACACAGCCCTTGCAAACCTTGTTCTCTCTTAGTCCATTCTTCCTCCAGTTTATTTGGCGCAATTTTGACATGTAGTGAATTGAAGGTCTCCATATCAAATTACTGCAACATTGCAAACCTTATTTATTTATTTATTTATGTGTGGAGCTTTTCCTTATTCCGTACACCATCAGTCCCATTTGTTAAGTCTGGTTAAATTGTGACACTTGAACTTTTGGCGGAGCTAGGATTTTGACTCCGGGGGGCAGCTTAAAAGACATAGTATTTTTTATCGGAACATATACTTATTACTCCATCATAAGATTTTTGCTTTTCGATTCACTGCATTTGTACATTAAAATGATTCTTTAGGCTAATTCAACTGTCACGTGCTTATTTTTTATTTATGAAAGAAATTGAGAAATGAGAATGTAAAATAACTGGTTTTTTATCAAATCGAACCAAAATTATTAACATTATAAATAGCTATACACGAATAATTATTAATAATATTCAAAATCAGGTATGTACAAAATAAAAATTTTAAAACTTGGACACTCAGGGAGCTGGGGCCCGGCCCCCCCGGTCCTCAACATAGCTCCGCCCCTGACTTGTACTATTATCGCATGAAGTAAATCTTTTCATGAAGGTTTCAAGTTTTCCTTTCTTACTGCACTTAGGATGAATATCTTTTCCTGGGATTGTGTAACTTTGTGCTGAATCCATCCTTTAGTTACATTTTTTTGGGTCAGTGAGGTGCACACAAAGAGGCTACTGCCTTGTTAGAACTCCCAAAAGATCAGACCGCATAGGCCAAAACCTAGAACACACTTACATTAGAATCGATCACCTCCTAGAAATGAAATGAACCGACACAAACAACCCGAACATCAAGGTCAACTAGAGATAATAGAAGAAATCTCCCAATCTGTGCAAATCGATCGGTTCTTATCAGTTTTCTGCACTTCTCTCCATGAGCTCGTAGCATCTTTGAATGGTATACTCTTCATTTACGTGATTAGTTACACCTATGGATACTAATACGGCATAGATAGTATACGGCACACGTCCGATCGGTATTTAAAAATAGGGTACGGATATTTGTAAACCACTGTGAGAATACTTCACATAATCGAACTTGTATTTCAGCGGATATATACGAATGCATCATAATATGACCATTGATAGAATAGTTTCCAATGCTTGTCACGTAATCTTTTTGTCAACAGGAAACGTTGACTGTGTGTAACCCTTTATCTGCACTAAGTTCCTACTATGATTACCCATTTAAAGATGAATATTCTTTTTGGGCCTGTCAAGCCGTTCCAATTGGCAGGTAGCGAGTCCTTCCTGTTTCCTGCGTGTACCTTCAAAAAATAATAAAAATTATTGGACACGCCACGTGGCGTGTCCAATACGTTTCCCCGCGTGTCCCCGCCGTGTCCCCGTGTCCAATACGTGGACACGGCGCCCTTTTGGAGTGTCGGTGCTACATAGGTTACACCTATGGATACTAATACGGCAAAGTATGTTTTTCTTCCATGTTCTCGTATGCGCTGATTTCCAAATGCAGGGTAGGAGTATTTGTTAATACCTTTGACTGTGGAGAATACTTCCATGCATGCCGAACTTGTATTTCGCAGGCGGGGGGATACAACGAGATGCATCATAAGATCCGAAGAGAGTGTTTCTCAATGCTTGTCACGGAATCTTTTTGTCAACAAAACGTTGATGGTGAACCCTTTCACACTCGCACCAAGGGTTCCTATATGATGTACATTATAACAGATGAAACTTCTTTTTTGGGGGGCCTGATACAAGCTTCAATTAGGCAGGTAGCAGAGGGGCTTCTCTGTTTCTGTGGCTGTGACTTTTCTGTGTTTGCCTTTTCCCTTTGCTGGTCCATTTGTGTTAACTCCACTTGTTGGGAGGAGAAGGTGACTTGATTAACAACACTTCATCTAGCGTTTTTTCCTTTCTTTGGAGTGGAAAAATTCAGAATTTGGAAATCCTGTAGTGTAGTGCAGCCTGCACTACAGTGTCTGCAAGGTGGCTGATCCGGCCGTCTATTTTGACGCCTCTATTGATTTGGGCCGTCTATTGCCTAAATGGGCGGCCGATCCAGATCCCCTTGTCTTCAACTTCTGAAAAGAAAAGAAAACAAACGAACAATTCCTCTAGACTCTCTCTAGTATTCATCCATCAGATTTGTGCATGATCTCCAACAACAATATTGGATGGAGAACTGACCATTCAATACCATGGTTTAGGTGGGTGAACAAAACCGGACGTTGACTTTGTTCGGGAGTAAATTTGGGGGCACTTTGATGATCTATTTCATCCATATTTGGTCCTTATTTTTCACACAAGAAATTCATCAATTCGCTAATAAAAGTGTCAATAAGATTTTGTCTAGTACAGAAAGTAGATAACAAGATTATTATTTTCAAATAAATTATAAAATGCACCCAAAAAATTGTACGATTATCAATTATTACCAAATCAATATCATGTTTTATTGAATGAGCTAACTTCAAATTCAAACAATATTGAAACGAATCATGACAAACGGTCTTATTATTGGAGAGTGCAGTAAAGTCATGAGTTCAATTTTTACGGAGTAAAGTGACCAATGGAAGTTAGCCAGTGGAGGCAACGGAGGGCTTTGGAAGGGACGAGATTGATATACTTGTTACATGAAATACCCCTCCGCTACAATCCAAATTTCTAGAGGGTTAGATCTATTGAGATCGCAAAGTTTTAGGGTGGTTCTTCTGGCAAATAAATGGCTAGATCCGAGGTGACGACTCCGATGACATCTCTAGCAATCGGAGGTTTTTTATTCCGTTTTTATTTTTCGCTTGATCTTGTTTGTCTTCTTTAGTGAAGTTTTTTTCCCACCCTCTCTAGGTATTGTTTCATTGATCTCTTTTATGATGATAAAAAAAGAGAGTATTTCTACCAAATAAAAAGAGAGTATTTCTACCAAATAAAAAGAGAGAGAGAGTGTATCTAACATGAAAGGCCCGAAAACACGAACAAACGTCCCCGTACACCACCAAACTATGCTTCGCTTGAGCCCCGCCGTATACAGAATCCACTACCCTACACTCATCAACCCACGTCCAACTCTTACTGCCTTGGCTACCACCCTTTTTCCCTCACAGCACCCTCTTCTCTCCAACCCACAAAACCCAACCCACTCAACCCCACCCTCTTGTCCTCATTCAACCCGCTTCCAAAACCCCATTGATCACTTCAAAACATACCCAACTCATTTCTCGCCCTCCAGTTCCGGTTTTTACGAATTCCTTGCCCACCATTATAGATATACTAGCTGCTATCACGAGGCCCAACAGCTACACTTACAGATTTTGAAACATGGGTTTGACTGGGATTTGTTTTTGGTGAATACCCTTGTGAATGGGTATGCAAGAGGTGGTGATTTGGGTTCTGCACGTGCAGTGTTTGATGAAATGCCGGTTAGGAATTCTGTATCTTGGGCTTGTTTGATTTCGGGGTATACCCGAAACGGCATGCCCGATGAGGCATGTGGTGTGTTCAAAGAAATGGTTTGCGCGGGGTTTGCGCTGAATATTTACGCCATTGGTAGTGCTCTTCGAGCTACTTGCCAAATTTCAAGCCTTGGCGGGGTTAGGCTTGGGCTGCAGATTCATGGTTTGATATCGAAAATGCGGTATGGATTCGATGCTGTAGTTTGTAATGTATTGATTTCGTTTTACGGGAACTGTATGGGTTCGGCTGATTTTGCGTTTCGCGCTTTTGATGGGATACAGATGAAGAATTTGATAGCGTGGAATTCTATGATTTCAGTTTGCTCGCATAGAGGTGATGCGGTTTCTGCTTTTGAGCTCTTATCTAGAATGGAACAGAATGGCTCGGAATTCTGTTTCAAACCCAGTGAGTACACTTTTGGTAGCTTAGTAACTGCCGCTTCTTCTGTGGACTGTGGTTTGTGTTTGCTTGAGCAGTTGCTGTCCAAAATTAGCAAGTCTGGATTCATGCAAGACCTGTATGTGGGTAGTGCTCTGGTTAGTGGGTTTGCAAGATATGGATTGCTAGATACTGCTAAGGAGATTTTTGGGCAAATGAGTGAGAGGAATGCGGTGTCCATGAATGGTTTGATGGTTGGATTGGTGGGGCAAAAGCGAGGAGAGGAAGTAATTGAATACTTTTTAGAGATGAAAGACTCGGTTAAAATAAATTCGGACTCTTTTGTGGTTCTTTTGAGTGCCTTTCCTGATTTCTCTGTGCTAGAAGAAGGGAGAAGAAGAGGTAGACAGGTTCATGCACATGTCATCAGAACAGGCTTAATTGATTCCAAGGTTGAAATCGGAAATGGCTTAGTTAATATGTATGCTAAATGTGGTGCAATTAATGATGCCCGCTCTGTCTTCGGTCTCATGGTTAATAAAGATTCAGTTTCATGGAACTCCATGATCTCTGGTCTTGACCAGAATGAGTATTTTGAAAATGCAGTCACGTGCTTCTGTACAATGAGAAGAACGGGATTGATGCCTTCAAATTTCACACTGATCAGTGTTCTGAATTCATGTGGGAGCTTAGGTTGGATCAACCTGGGAGTACAAATACACTGTGAAGGACTCAAACTGGGACTTGATTTGGATGTTTCAGTTTCAAATGCTCTTCTTGCTTTATATGCAGAGACTGGCCGCATCATGGAATCCCAAAAAGTGTTTTCTTTAATGGCAGACTATGATCAAGTCTCTTGGAATTCTGTCATTGGGGCATTTGCTGATTCAGAGGAATATGCTTTTGAAGCTGTAAGATACTTTTTTGACATGATGCATGATGGATGGATTCTTAATAGAGTAACCTTAATCAACATTCTTTCAGCAGTGTCATGTATTTGCCGTCATGATTTGGGCTGTCAGATTCATGCTCTAGTCCTAAAGTACCATCTTATGGACGATAGTGCAATTGAGAATGCTCTTCTCTCTTGTTATGGGAAGTGTGGAGATATGGATCTCTGTGAGAAAATCTTTGGTAGGATGTCTGGGAGGAGGGATGATATAAGCTGGAATTCCATGATTTCTGGGTACATCCATAATGAACTTTTAGCCAATGCTATGGATCTGGTCTGGTTTATGTTACAGAGGGGTCAGAGATTAGATTGCTTCACTTTTGCCACCGTCCTTAGTGCATGTGCTTCGGTTGCAACATTGGACCGCGGCATGGAAGTTCATGCTTGTGCAATAAGAGCTTGTTTGGAATCTAATGTAGTTATTGGAAGTGCGCTTGTTGACATGTATTCTAAATGTGGAAGGGCTGATTATGCTTCAAGATTTTTCGAATTAATGCCTGTGAAGAATGTTTATTCTTGGAATTCCATGATATCTGGCTTTGCACGACATGGACATGGAAACAAAGCTCTAGAGGTTTTTGCAAAAATGAACCAACAAGGCCAACCACCGGATCATGTTACTTTTGTCGGGGTATTATCGGCTTGTAGTCATGTGGGGTTGGTTGAGCAAGGTTTTAAGCATTTTGAATCTATGAGAAGTGAATATAATCTAACTCCTCGGATGGAGCATTTCTCATGTATGGTTGACCTTCTTGGGCGAGCAGGTGAACTCGATAAGATTGACGGTTTCTTAAATAGAATGCCAATGGACCCTAATGTTCTCATTTGGAGGACAGTTTTAGGGGCTTGCTGTCGTGCAAATGGTCGCGAAACAGATCTTGGTAAGAGGGCTGCTGAAATGCTTTTGCAATTGGAACCTCAAAACGCTGTCAATTATGTGCTTTTATCCAATATGTATGCCTCTGGAGGGAAATGGCATGATGTTGCAAAGGCCAGGCATTCAATGGGAGAAGCAGAAGCGAAGAAAGAAGCAGGGTGTAGTTGGGTCAATATGAAAGATGGTGTTCATGTTTTTGTAGCTGGGGATAAATCTCACCTTGAAAATGAGGCCATCTATGAAAAACTCAGGGAATTGCATGGAAAAATGAGAGATTTGGGATATGTGCCGCAGACAAATTTTGCACTATATGATCTTGAACTGGAGAGCAAGGAAGAACTACTCAGTTACCACAGTGAGAAACTTGCTGTTGCTTTTGTCCTCACTCGAAAGTCGGAATTGCCTATTAGGATAATGAAAAACCTCAGAGTTTGTGGCGACTGTCACTCTGCCTTCAAATATATATCACTGATTGTTGGCAGGCAAATAATTTTACGAGATTCAAACAGGTTTCATCATTTTGGTGATGGTGGGTGTTCATGTGCGGATTACTGGTGATCTCATGGGTTATGTTGTTTGAACTTTGGAGGCATAGTACATACTTCTGTCATTTATGTCATTTAGACAACATACATGGAATGGCTTCATACAGTATTAGAAGACGGTTTTATGAACTGGACAATAGTTGTGAAATTCGGAGAAGCTACATTCTTTGCTTGATACATCACGTCGGTCAAGGCAGTTGTTGCTGATGTGTTGTAATTTTCAACAGAGAACTTCACATCTACTGATTATCCATCGGGCTAACTTGTAGCGACATGAAAGATTAAGAAGACGAGATGTATTGTGCAGAGAGAGAGAGAGAGAGAGAGAGAGAGAGAGAGAGAGAGAGAGAGCGAGAGAATACAGGAGGATGGTTAAGATGCTATTGCTAGAGGGTTGCCCTATGCATAGACTTGAAGAAACTTGTGGATGACACCGAGACTGCAGGATCAGAGAAACTTGGCAGAGAAAATGTATGGCTTCGGCAGTGGAGATCTAGGAGTGTATGTCAGTCAGATCTTCCCTTAATGCTGCAACTTTAGTCTCAACATCTATTTTCCCCATTAAGAGCCATTATTTCTCGTGATGCACATAATAAAAATTCAGACCAAGTTCTACTATCTCTCCTTAAACCGACTGGTGTTAGGGAGGTTTTACTTGCGTCAGCTATGGTACTTCACATTGCACCCACTGATCTTTTCTGGAGCTGCAAATACGTGAACAAGAGGTGATCTTTACGAGACTTGAGAAGCACATTAATTCCTTAGGTAATTACGGCGCTAGTCTAAACCTGGACTCTCTCCTCCTCTCTCTTTTCCCCCCTTCTTTCATCACTCTCCTGTGTAATCCATGATCATGGGTATGTTTTATGGATCCTTCCTTTCTTTTCGCTCATTTCTAATTTTATGTCTGGTGCATTTTTGGACTAGGTTTAGCTGAAGAGCCAATATCTAGAGCAAATAGTAAGCCGGTCGCTATGGAGGGGTCTAGTCCCTTCTCAGGATCAAGAAAAGAAGAATCCAGTCTTAGCATAATTATTGTTGGAGCTTCAGGGGACCTTGCCAGGAAGAAGATTTTCCCTGCACTTTTTGCTCTTTTTTACGAAGATTGTCTACCTGAGGTTCTACTCAATTCTCTCTAAAAACATGTTTCACTTAGTAACTGTATGAAATGAGTTGAGGATAACGCATTTGGTGCCATTATTGTTAAAGAACTGTCCATAAAATGTCTCCCCCCGTTGTTACTTTAATGCAGAATGTCACAGTTTTTGGCTATGCACGAAGTAAAATGACTGACGAGGAATTGAGAAACATGATTAGCCAAACCTTGACTTGCAGAATCGATAAGAGGTATACAATAATGCTGAGTCTTGGTCTTGTGCATCATTTAGCCCTTGTACTTATAAACAACAATTATTAAAATGGATGCCCACTTCCACAGAAAATTGTGGGGACAAGATGGACGAGTTTCTAAAAAGATGCTTTTACCACTCTGGTGAATATAACTCCGAGGAGCATTTCGCTCAATTGGACTGCAAGCTGAAAGAAAAAGAGGTATTCAATGATTTACTTTTGTGGATAAATTTTGATGTTTGTTAATTACAAGTTCAATTTGCTTAACAAGTGGGTGATATCAGAGCAACAAGTGAGTAATATCAGAGCATCAAAGGTCTTATTAGTAATTGATTGTTACCATCGTCTGTGTCCTATCTGTCCATGTCCAAATCCTGCACCTCTGTAGACCAGTAAGATGAATAGAAGCAAGAGAGGATACATGTTCTTGTTACCCAGGGGATTTTATGTCATACATGTCCAGATAGGGTCATAATCTTTGCAATCCTCCAAATTTTGAATTTTAGCAAGTTGATACTGCTGTTTTCAGGGAGGCAGATCATCATTTAGGTTGTTTTACTTGTCAATACCTCCAAACATATTTGTGGATGTGGTGAGATGTGCTAGCACCAGTGCTTCTTCAAAGAATGGGTGGACAAGGGTCATTGTTGAAAAGCCATTTGGTCGTGACTCGGAGTCATCTAGAGAGCTCACTAGGTGTCTAAAGCAGTATCTAGCTGAGGACCAAATATTCAGGTATATTCTGCTTGGATTCTTTTTGATGAGACCAAGTTATGGACGGACGATGAAAGCTGAGTTTGTTGATCATTGAATCCAGGATTGACCACTACTTGGGGAAAGAGCTTGTTGAGAACCTATCAGTTCTTCGTTTCTCAAATCTAGTCTTTGAGCCTCTATAGTCGAGGAACTACATTCGCAACGTGCAGTTTATATTTTCTGAAGATTTCGGTACAGAAGGACGAGGGGGTGAGTTCTTATGTCTTTTGATGTTCAAATTATAGAACTCATGATTCCTTCTTGATATCTAGATAACCTTCATCTGTTTCTTATTGCAAGCTACTTTGACAACTACGGAATCATTCGTGATATAATGCAAAACCATCTCTTGCAAATATTAGCACTATTTGCGATGGGGACGCCTGTCAGCTTGGATGCGGAAGACATTAGGAATGAGAAGGTAGACATTCTCTATCATGATCCTAGTAATCATTGCATAGGCTATTTTTTCTCCAAAAGCTTGCTACAAATATGGAAAATCATTTTTGACTACATCGAGCCCTCCCTTATGGATGAAATGGTACAAAAGATTTATAATATGTCTGTGGCCTCATGAAGAAGGTGTCATTTTTCTGTGGCCTCATGAAGAACGGTGTCGTTATCGTAGCCTATAAAGTACTATCAATGAGCACGTTTTGATTCAGGTCAAGGTTTTGAGGTCAATGAGACTGCTGCAACTTGAAGATGTCATGGTAGGGCAATATAAGGGCCACAGCAAGGGTGGAAGGTCCTATCCTGGAAATACTGATGATCCAACTGTGCCAAACGACAATCTCACTCCAACATTTGCAGCAGCAGCACTCTTCATCGACAATGCTCGATGGGATGGTGTTCCTTTCTTGATGAGGGCAGGAAAAGCTCTCCACACTAAGCGGTTGGTAGATCTTTTTCATCTTTCTCCTCCACAACGATTCTAAAAACAGACAAATTGCCGACAGAAAAATAGATTTTAAAAACAGTGTGCAATTGTTTATGGTTTATATCTAACTATAAGAAGGCTTTATATCTTCCAGAGCAGAGATCAGAGTTCAGTTCAGACATGTCCCAGGCAATTTGTTAAAGTGGAACTTTGGAACGGATTTGGACAAGGCCACAAATGGTCTAGTGCTTCGCGTACAACCGGATGAAGCAATATATCTGAAGATTAACAACAAGGTTCCTGGTCTTGGAATGAGACTAGACCGCAGTGACCTCAATCTGCTTTACAAAGCAATGTAAGAAACATATGGTTAACTCAAAATGCTTCTACGACTCATATTCCCTTGAGGATGCTAATAGACAAGCATAATCTTGTTGCCATGCTCTGCATCTGTATGTCTATGTTTTTGTCCTTCGTGCTTTGAGTAGGTCAGATCAAAGTAGGTAATCTTTCTCATTTGTTTCCCCCCCAAAAAATTAGGTGTCTTACTTCTGGGTGATAGGAGCCCTAGTTCCTCGTGGTTAATCTTAGAGGCCCCTTAACTCGTACTTGAAGTAGGTTCATTAGTAGATTGTGGATGGAAGAGTCGTGATAAATGAAGTAATTACTTTCCCTTATAGAGTTTCTCAGTGGACAAGTAAGAAACTAAAGGTGAACACACCTCATGTTACACGGACTCCTCTATACGCATAAGGTATCCATGTAGGATACTCAATAATAGGGTAATGGTATGAAATTCATGTCGTCCATTTTAGTTAAGCATTCACCTGGGAATCATATTTAGTAATTATATTTTATAATTGAGCTATGAGTAAACTATCATGGTATGCATAGAATGCTCCATGGCACCTTTTAAATACCATTTATAGTAGACAATGAAGGTGTATTGAGGAATATTGATACTTGTAGACGTGCTTGTGTCCTTGACATGTAAATTAGATAAACATGACACAGGCACATATCCCCCGGCCCATGCAACAAAAGAGCGAACAAATATGTTACTCGCCTTAAGTTCCTGTAACCTGAACAAGGTTTTGCTCTGAGACTTTGGTTTGTAAATGAAGGTATCCAAAGAAATACCGGATGCATATGAAAGGCTGCTCCCTGATGCAATAGAAGGAGAACGAAGGCTATTCATAAGAATTGATGAGCTTGATGCTGCTTGGTCTCTATTCACACCATTGTTGAAAGAATTAGAAGAGAAGAAGATTGCACCAGAGCTATATCCTTATGGTAGCAGAGGACCCGTTGGAGTACATTATCTTGCAGCTAAGCACAACGTTCGGTGGGGAGATCTTAGTGGTGAGGATTCATGAAGAATGAAGCTCTCCAAAGGCTTCGCATGCTGATGACAGGTTTTTCATCAAAATTTTAAACGGTTAAACTTTGATTCTTTTAATGCATGAAGTATTATGGTACTGTCCAAAGTTCCAGCAGATGGGTAGTTTTCCGGTTTCATGCATAGAAGGTCGGACTGTAAAAGAATGGTGAATTCAATTTTGAGGTTAGTCTTTGTTGCATAAATAATGTCCAAATGTGGAAATCAATCGAGTAAAGGATTATTAGGCCTTGTTGGAACTTTTGTGAACTACTTGATTGCTGATTTCACTTGATTGATTTGATCTGAAATGAGAACTATTTGATGGATATTTTCATATGGCTAATTCTGCTTGCAAGCTCATTTTATTCTTATATTTGCCAATTTTTCAGGCAAAGGGCTTGGCACAAAACAACATAGCATGATTGTAATTTAAACAAAAAGCAAGTCAAGGTGTCTTTTAATTATAAGAACGCCACTGTTGCATCATTTTAGTTGGAGATTCTGGTTAAATAATAAAGTAGCATTTTGCTTTTAGACCTCAGTTGCGTAGAGTTTATCAGTGTCCCCCAACCACTTTGAAGAAATGATTGTAATAGGAACAAATAACATTTCAGTTTGACATAAATGTGCGAACGCACATAGAACTACATGAGCAAGTTTACTTAAACAGACTGTTTCGGCTTACCGCACCCTGAATCTGTATTGTCAAATGCTAGTCTAGTCCAAGAAGTGACCAAAAGGGTGGCAGCTAAAATTCAATATTTACATCAGGTAAACCAAAATTGACAATAGAGGCGGTAATTCGAAATGATCTAAGTTTTTTGAATATTATAGCACACAATGTCCTCGCCAGAGCTCAATAGAAAAAGTGGAATCATGTAGCCGACCCCCATTGACTGGAACTTAAGGCTTTGTTTAGTTGGTTTGGAAGAGAACCTTGAATTGCTTGAGAGTGCTTTGGAGGACAAAGAGAGCCAAAGTGCAATACTGCAAGAAAAGCCAGATGGGTAAGAGTAAAGAATAGGCCTGTAGAGTTGAATTGCAAAAAGAAATTATTTTTGTAGTTTGACAATAAGGCGATGACACTCAAAAGCAGGACCAGGACCTGATTGCCGAAGAACTTCAGTCTATTACCTTAGCAAGTACTATATTGGGTATAGAGTATGCCGACGAAGACGTTATGAGAATGAAGAAGATGATAGAAAAGGAGTCTAAGAGTACACATTGCTCCTGAGAAAAAACACTTTCGCTCCACTTAGGAGGAATTAGCAGCATCAACTAGTAGTTCTTCTGTGAGATTTTGTGGATACAATGAAGATACTATCGTGGAATATAAGGGGTTTAGGAAGCACAGTTAAAAAGAGATTTGTGTCAAAGCTGATTAAAGAAAGAGGTCCTGATGTTGTTATATATTGGGATAGCATCAGGTTCCAAAATCGTGAGAAATTTTGCTGGCAAGCTACTTTCTACGCTGTGATTTCGACTATATGGACAAGCAGGAATGAATCAGTTTTCAATAATAGAGTCTGGGAAGTGGATGAAATATCTGATTTGGTGAAAACAAGAATGGCCATTCGGATAAAAGGAAGGTTCAATATCAGTGTCTATTGAGGACTTTATTTGAAACCTGGATGGGATCAAGAGAGTCAAGTTACAATCCTGCTTTTTTGTCTTGCTCTGATTTTTGGGTGGGTTGGGTCGTGGGCTGGTTTGGGTTGTGGTTGAGGGTAGGTCTTCATCTGTTTAGGTATTGTGGGTTTTATGTCTCTATATCTGGTTTTGTTTCATTGGGTATTTGGTTTGGTGGGTTTTTGGTCTTGTACGGGTTTTCTACATGTTGTCCCCTTTGATTGTTAGGTTGCGTTGGCTTTGGGGTTGTCTTTTTTGTCCCTTTAGTTTGTCTTTGGGGTTGTCTAGTTAAGCTGTGGGAGTCCTTCTATGAGTTGGTGGGAGTTTCCTGCTTGTGTCCTGTGGTTTTTTCTTTTTGTTTTTGTTAGAGCATGTATCTTATGTTAGGCTTGTTTGTAATGTCTTGGTCTGTCTTTGTACCTTTGTGTCTGGTCTACTCTTGCCTTGGAGATGGTCATATAAATTCTGTAGCCCTGAATGCTTTGAATCCTTGGTAGTGGACTGATATATTGCTGCTATTGATGGAGAATATGGGATTTCTATCTAAAATGATGATGTTGCTGTTCTGATACCGTGCTGCCTGCTGATAAGATGACATTGATGTTGCTGATGATTCTCTGGGAGATGATATTTTGCTGGATTTTGTTTGCTAGTGGAGGAGATGCTATTGCTGAATTTTTGCTGCTGAATGTTTTTGCTGGTGCTGCTGAATGTTTTTGCTGCTTCTCTGTGAGGAAGGGGTGCTACTATTGCTTAGGAATCATGAATCATTTTCCAGTTTTGCTGCTGCTAAGCTGTGTGGTTTTGTCTTATGCTGGGTTGTGATGATGCTGTTAATGTTCTACTCATGTCCAATTCATACTGCTGGACTTGTGTGACAACATTGCTTGGATCTTGAGGGAGCTGGAATCACTTTCCAGTTGTTTTCTGCTGTGTGATGATCTCTGATGCTGCTAAATGTGCTATTGCTGGCTCGAGTTGCCTTTTAATCATTTGAGTTATTTTTTGTTCAAATGCTTTCTTGGAGCCTTAGAACTGTTCTCTCTTTTGGACTCGTTCAATTTTTCGTTGGATGCAATTTTCTTCGTTTTTCCTGTTTTTGTTTTTCTTTTTGGCCTCATACTATGCTTCAATCTCCGTGGTTGGTATGTGGTCTTTCCCTCGATGTACCATGTATGGAGTTTTAATAAAATTTTGTTGCCGATAAAAAAAAAAGGGCGTTCTGAATTGCAAAAATTGGCTTTTCCAAAACAATTTGATTTTTTTCATAATTTTATATTTTTTCAATTCTTTCGTCAAGACGAGTTAATAATATTAAAAAATTGACACAAAAGTACCAAATGTGAAAAAATTTGAATTCACACAGAAAAAGGGCCAAGTCGGCGAAAGGGAGCGTAACTGTTGCACTTTCTAAAGTTCAACATTTCAACAATGTTCTTCAATTAAAGTGAGACATGGTACATCAATTCAAGAAATAAGGATAATCTCATACTTATTTTATTTGATTTAACTTGACAAAGTGAACAGTCAGACATCAAAATGTCGAAACAAACAAATTTCTCTTTTTGCATGAGTTCTGGATTCTTGCCAATACGCTTAGAGAGTCTAGTTCAAAATAATGAAATATATGAGATATTTTTAGATCAGACCGTGAGAATCTAGTAAAAAATAGTCTCTGTATAGATGAATTAATTTTGACAGAAAAGGAAAAGGAATTAGTTGATTGACTTTTAAATAACCCAGAAAATTTTATGAATTTGACAACCTTTAATCGACATGAGGAAAGCCAGAAATTTCTTTTTAATTATAGGAGCTTTGGATGTTCGAAAAATAAAGGTCGTTTTTTCTTTAATGATTTGCAAAATCATGGTCTTGCAAATTACAAACGAGCCAAGTTTCGTCATTTATTAAACAAGTTTCTTTAATCAAGCCGAGCCTTCCATAATGAGCAAATTTTTGGTAACTTAGCTCGTTTGGTAAATGAGCCAAAAACTCGACCTCAAGAGCTGAGCCGAGCGAAACTCGAGCTCAAAAGCTTAGCCGAGCGTTAACGAACCGAACTTGTGAGCTGCTCGGTTTATTTGCAACCCTACCTGCAATTATAGCACCAGTAAAACAAAAAGTCCTTGGTAGGAGGAGGAGATAATCTGGGCTAGAAATAGCCCAACTCTTACAACCTTTGAGAATGTCAAAGCCCTGAAAGGCCCATTGCAAATAGCCCAACATGGCATCGACATTGATTCTCGTTATTCCTTCTGTCTTTTTCCTTTTCCAGAAAATAAAAAAATATGGCAGAACCCAAAGCGCGAAGAATCGAAGATGTAAAAAGGGGGTTCTTTTGAGGGTTAATCAGATCACCAACAAAGACTACAGCTTTCCCTTCCTGGTATGTGATTATACATCAATTACCTTCTCTAATCAAAATTTACTCTGACTAATTTTCTTAGAACTGAATTTTCTTCTGCCGTTGTTTATATTCCAAATCCTTCTTTTTCTACAAATTGAATTAACATTTTGAATAGGTTTTAATGTTGGAAAATGCAAATTTCTTGAGGAAAAATCTATTAAGTTCATCAAAGGTAGTTCCTTTTTTCTCTATTTGTCTTCCAGCTGCTAGAAAAGTTAGCCATTGTGAAAATTTTGGGGCTTAGCGGTAATTTCCGGTTACGGAATTTCTATCCTAAGATCAGTTAAGGTTATTTCATGCTTCATTCTGTTGTCTGTCACACTTTTTGTGATGTGGGTAAGTTTTATTTTTTTTGGTTTTTCACTTCTAGCATTGCAAACTTGATCTATTGAGGTTATTTCATGCTTCATTCTACTGTCCCCACCCTTTATGTAAAATGGGTATGTGCTTTTTTGGTTGCTTTCTTTCTTGCAACTTGAACACTTACACAGAAAAGTGTCTGATGACTCTGATTGTACCGCGTTGTTCCATTAATGTAGTGTGCGCAATTTATATCAACTGAAGCTAAATGTACTATTTGAGCTGATTCAGGAGTTGCAATGCTTTTCTTTTTTTTTTTGGTATAGTAAGGTCTTGGAGGCTGGTATATTGTATTGATTGGTGATGAAAAATGGCAACAAAGTCGTTGAACAACATTTGGATTCGACGACAGCAGTGCCCTTGTGGAGACTGGAAGTGTTATATCAAGTACGAAGGAGACGATCAAACAGCAATAGGTTCTCAACTAGTGAAGAGCGAGACATCATTGTTGTCTCCCGCAGAGGTTGTTTTCACTCCTTATGTTGGTCAGATATTCAAAAGTGATGATGAAGCATTTGAGTACTATAGCAACTTTGCAAGGAAAAATGGGTTTTCAATTAGGAAGGCACGCTCGACAGAAAGCCAAAATCTAGGGGTCTATAGAAGAGATTTTGTTTGTTACCGTTCCGGTTTTAACCAGCCTAGGAAAAAGGTCAATGTGGAGCACCCCAGGGATCGAAAATCGGTACGGTGTGGATGTGATGCAAAATTGTATTTGACTAAAGAAATCATTGATGGTGTCACACAATGGTACATTTCACAGTTCAGTAATGTCCATAACCATGAGTTATTGGAAGACGACCAAGTGCGTCTGCTTCCTGCCTATAGGAAAATACAAGAAGCTGATCAAGAATGCATTCTTTTGCTTTCCAAAGCTGGGTTTCCTGTAAATCGTATCGTGAAGGTGTTGGAAATAGAAAGGGGAGTTCAACCGGGACAGTTGCCCTTTATAGAGAAAGATGTTAGGAATTTTATTAGGACTTGTAAGAAAACAGTTCAAGAAAATGATGTGTTGCTCACTGAGAAAAGAGAAAATGATCTGTTGGAACTTCTTGAGGCTTGCAAGGACAAGGCGGAGAGGGATGAAGGATTTGTTTTCAATTTTACAACAGATGAACACGGTAAAGTTGAGAACATTGCATGGTCATATGGGGATGCTGTCCGTGTATTTGCTGTCTTTGGTGATGTCGTAACCTTTGACACCAATTATCGCTCTATCACCTATAATCTGCTCCTTGGTGTGTGGTTTGGCATTGACAATCATGGCAAGGCGATTTTCCTTGGGTCTGTTCTGCTACAAGATGAAAGTGCTGAGTCATTTTCTTGGGCATTACAGGTTTGACCACAGAATTTCTTCTCATCGTTCTGCATCTCTATTTACAATTCTTCTGATGGTTACCATCTTTTTTAACAGACATTTGTACAATTCATGAGAGGAAGGCGACCTCAGACGATTGTAACTGATATTGATTCGGGGCTCAGAGATGCTATAGCAATTGACTTGCCAAATACTAAACATGTTGTCAGTATATGGCAGATCCTTTCCAAATTATCTAGTTGGTTCTCTTTGCCACTTGGGTTGCAGTATGAAGAATTCAAATCTGAGTTTGATACTTTGTGTCATATGGAGAACATTGAGGATTTTGAACACCGGTGGAACCATCTGGTTGCTCGGTTCGGACTTGGTTCAGATAAACACATAGCTCTACTCTTTTCTTATCGAGCATCTTGGCCTTTTTCCTATACTAGAGGTTACTTTCTAGCTCGCACTTTAAGACACGAGTATTCAAAATCAGTGGACACATTCTTGAAGAGCATCGTGTCTGCACAAGCATGCTTGCAAGTCATGTTTGAACAGGTACACAATTTGCTCAACACATTTCCAATTATTTTTTCGAATAACTTGATTCACTTTGAGTTCTATTCGTGAAACTCTCTCAGGTTGGTTCTGGTGCCAACTTTGGATATGAGTACCGGGGAGAGCTGCAGTATATGCCCACTAAAACTTGCCTTCCTATAGAAGAACACGCACGCGGTATATTAACTCCTTATGCCTTCAATGTGTTACAACATGAAATCGTGCTGTCTATGCAGTATGCGGCAACGGACATGGGTAATGGTTCATTTCTCGTGAGGCACTACAAGAAAATGGAAGGAGAATCTCTTGTGTTTTGGATGCCAGAAGACGAGCAGGTTCACTGCTCTTGTAAAGAGTTTGAGCATTCTGGCATATTATGCAGACATTCTGTACGAGTGCTTGTACTGAAGAACTACTTTCAAATCCCAGAAAAGTATTTTCCACCGAGATGGAGACGTGAGAGTTGCTTACTTCACGTCGATGATCCAATCACTCAATTCAGCAATGATGAGTGTTCTCAAGTCTTTCATTCCCTTACCGCGACTCTTTTTGCAGAATCATTGATTTCGAAGGAACGTTTTTGTTATGTTAATAGAGAACTTTCGCAGATTCTTCGGAATGTTCAAAACATGCCAGCTAACAATGAAGTTGCTATGAATTTGGCGCCCAACAATGCCAATGAATTGTAGGTTTGCGGCTAGAGCATGTTGACTCATATAACTGCTCTAGAGACCTTGTATTTTGAAAGTTTAGGGAAATTGGATGAAAGCATCGAAAAGGTAAGTAATTTTTCTATTGCTGCTTTTGATCGAGTAAAATCATGCTATGTACACTGTCAAACTATTAAGAGCAGTGTATTTTTGTAGATCTCTCTGAAGTATCCCAATGTTTATCCCTGATTTTTGGGGGATGTGATTCTTCTATTCCTATAGTTGATTTTGAGTGGCTATTAATTGCTGAATAGATCTATAGAAAAACGAAGAAGTTTTATCTGTATATCTGTCCTTGTCAGATATAAATCTACCTTTTTCATGTGCATTCTTTGCTCCGCTTGATGTTATGTGTTATGGGCTGTAAACTTCTCTTTCATCCTACATGTCAAGTATGCGAGCATATTTTGGAGGAATCAAGCAAACAAAGACTATGCAAACACTATATAACAGTAAAATGACTATTTTGAGTCCATTGGAATTTCTTCTACTTGGTTATGTCAGAAACGTAAAGTGAAGGCGGACTATAGGTATTTTTTTAACCTCCTGGTTGCATTCAAATCATGCAGTTTTAACATTTGAATGACTTACTGAATTGCTAGTGCCTGTAGTTTTTACAAGGGTATTACTGAGTTGAAACACTGAGCTCGGTGCCTGTAGATTATCATGCAGTATGAACTTTTTAAATGAATTACTGAATTGCTACTGCATGTAGTTTTTACAAGAGTATTAGATGATAGCATTTAAATGGATTGCTGAGCTCTTGCAGACAGAAGTTAACGTATTACGTATTATATGATGATCCTTAAATGGAACACTGAGCTCTTGCATATGAAAATTAACGAATTGCTAAGACTTTTCTTAAGTTCCTAAAGTGAGAAGATCTCCATTAAAAATTGTTTTATTTGACTCAGAAACTCCAATATTCATAGTTTTCAACGTTTATCTCACATAAGGATCTTTTCTAGCTAGACCTAAATTATTATTAGTACTAGTTGATAATTAAATATATGTTGTATGTGTGACTATTGGTTTTGCGTAGGTGTTTTTAAATCTGACTAGCAAGTTCGGCTTAATACTCTTGCTTTGGTAGAAATTCATGGATCCTTACCTTACCTCAGCCAATAAGTACATGTTTTCTATATTAGTTCTTATTGGAGAAAGGGAAAGTTATTTAGGAGATCAAACACGCATTTCTGAGTTCATTGTCAAGTTTGTTTGCACATACATAACTTAGATTGGACCTGTGAATTGTGAATGAGATATTACATGCTTTTCATCAAATTAGTTTTACTTAATTTATAGGTTTTCCTGTGAGCTATTTTAGTGGTTGATGGCCTTGGCAAAGTTTGGGGGCAATTCAACAGTGTAGGACTGAAGTACCCTTCTTCTCAATGGATCAAGTTGTTTGTTTTGTTTTAATTTCCCTCATGTATTTTTTTGTTTTGTTTTGCTTTTTTCCCACTAAGCTATGTCAGTACGTTTGCAGAGTTAGTTTTTGGTGGGTAAAGCCATGTGTAGTTTTAAACGTGAGAGAAGCAGATGTTCCTGAAGTATGAATCTTTAAGGAAGAATGAATTCAAGACTTACCTTTCTATCTTGGTGAGATTGCTGAAAAGATCATATGTTGCTGTACATGAACATATACTCGGTGCACTTCATTCATAACATTTAGCTTTGATGGCATATTCATTCCTTCCCTTTCCACGAGGGATTATTTGTTCTTCCTGGACCAATGTTCTAGGGGCATCCCACACCACACATTTTATGGAGCCCAAGTGTGTGGTGGGGAGGCCCCTAGAGCATTGCTCCAGGAGCACCAAATAATCTCTCCCTTTCCATCCTACCCTTGTTGACATGACACCGTTGTCATTCCTCTTTTAGAAATTTGTAGTTGTGATGGTTTGGACAATAAAATCTTGGTGTCATGTTTAATTTTGGTTGAACACCTCTCTGATCGTAGGGATCAAATCAACACCTACGTTACATGAACTCGGATACAGATGTCAGGTGCGGATACAAATACGTGAATTCATGTAACTTTAATTTCAATGATATGGAGACACGCCTGGATATTTAAAATCCTCAGATATTTCTATTCTCTTGCTTAAATGGTTTTATTAGTCGTCCTTGATCTTTTCATGCATAATGTAGGAGTCTTATGCATAGCTCATGAGAAATTTAAAGTAGAAGTATACTTTATGAGTTATTGTCCAACTACACACGTCTTACGCGGATCCCATACCTTGTATCCAAGTGTTGAGTTTTGAGAGAGGTTTTTGGGGTAACAAGTGGAGAGATAGAGAAATGAGAGTAATAACTAGAGAGAGAACTTATTGGGAACCGTGCGTAGAGAGATGAGTTGGTTCTAAAGACCTAAAGCGAACGTAGTGCAAGTGTCTAACAGAAGTGTTTTCTATATTCTGGAGGATCCATGTAACCCAGATTAACACCGGTCAATTTTTGTTTCCCTATCATTTACTGGTGTTGAGATATGAACTGAACACTGAAAGGTGAAGGCCAGTATGTTTACCCACATTCTGCTGTCTAAGGCTTTCTCTTGATTGAACCGAGTCCAATGATTAGATCTCGAGTCAGGCTGCTTATATTTTATATGCTTCTTCTCTTCATTCATTTAAGTGGTCTAATTTACATTCTTTAATTTTTTGGTTAAGAGTGGTCTAATTTATTCCACACAGACTTGATCTTGTCCTAAAGGTATAAACTATAACGCCATGCTACAATGTTGACCTTCTCTGTTACTTTGTTTTCTCCCTGTCTAGATAGAACAAACACAGACTGATTTTGTCTTCCTTCATTTGATCTTGATGCCTTGTGCACTTATTTGTGTCTAAAGATGCTGCAATGCAATGAACATTGTTATATTCCAATTTGAACTTCCATAGTCCTTTTTTGTCATGACAAAATTGTTAGTCTTGCATGAAATCATGAGGCATTCTTGCATAAAACTAGTGTTTCCAAGGGACAGGGTGTGCAGTTTTAAATCACTCCTGCTGGAATCTTGTTACCAAGTGGGGACCAAATCAGATTGTGGTATCATTATTGGTATCCAAGGGAGACATGTGAAGTACTGTTTGACTGATTTGTTCTGAGTATGTTTTGGTGAAGGGAAACATTCCCAAGTGGAAGGTAATTTCCTCTTCACTTGATTTTTCCTGTTCATGTTCTTCCTTTGTCTTGGACAAGGTACATTTGTCTTGGACAAGGTACAGTGGAAGAAAGAGAGAAAGATGTAGGCATGCTCTTTTGCTTGTTTGAAGGGGGCCCAGCCCAACATCTGGTTGCAAACCTCAAAAAGGGTTAGGTGGTATATCATGCTTGTCATTATTCTCAGTCAGTGGAAGCATGTCATGGAGTGAATTTTGATGAGTTTTATAAATCCAGATATCTTTCTTTCGAAACTTTGGTATAACTTTTTGGTGTCAGGCAATAAGAGAGAAATCTTTTGTGAATCCTTTAGTTTCGGCGTGAATGGTTGCCTTTGATTGGATTTTGGAGGAATATAGTCGAGATGTGCGTAAGCTGGTCTGAACAACTCTTACCATCGAACATTGGAAATGCCAAGAGCTCTAAAAAAGAAAGTGAATTTTGATTTTGTTCATTGTGGTGTTGAGGGGGTAATGTAAAAAAGAAAGTGAATTTTGATTTTGTGGTGAGGGGGTAATGAGGTATGGGCCATTGAACTGCCGTGAAAAAGACAAAGATATGAGGATCTTAAAGTGGTTGCGTGTGAAACCAATCTTTTCTGGCTGAGTCAGATATCTAGCTGTTTCCTGATTCCTGCCGCTCTGTGTTTTCACCTGCAAAAAATACTAAAAGCTTAACGTATTTTTTATCATCTCGTTTCTGTTAATAAAAAATATTAAAAATTTGATGCATTTTACCAACTGGTTTCCACTAACAAAAGTTCTTACCAACTCAACTTTTCACTCATATACTCATCAAAAAATTTTTCATTGACGGAAATAATTTGACTTTCTCAACTTTTTTTTTTGCTAATCACAAATTAAAATTTATAAATTTTTTACAACTGAAAACACTTTGGAGAGAAATGAAAAGAAAATTGATGAGAAAAGAGACTGAAGTAAAAGAAGTTACTTTGATTTCTTTGTTTAGTTGGGTTAGACAATTAATTCGACCTACATGGCAAACATAAGAGTTCAAGATATATTTTTTGCCTTCAGATTAATGTCAAAATACCATTTGTTTCCATTAGAAACATCAAAAATACAATTTGGTTCATTTAGTTAAGAGAAAATGAGTTGTTTTGGATAGTGAAAAGTTCTGGACTGAGTACCGAAAATACACTATTATGTAGTCATTAGTGTGAACTCACCCTGTATTGAGAAGAAAAAAACAAAAATCCCTCTACTTGTTTGGCCCACAATAAACGAGTGTTCTTACAAAAATCAAATCTCTCTCTCTCTCTCTCTCTCTCTCTCTCTCTCTCTCTCTCCCTCTCCCTCCCTGTGCGTGTGAAAAGGGGTATAATTATCCGAAAATGTGTGCTTTCGGATGACTCCAAGTCAAGAAGGTAATTGCTTGGTACCTTCTTCCTTGCGATTGAAAATGACCCGTGGAACAAAGAAAGGATCACAACCACATGCATAAAGCCATACAAAACAAGCTCCATAAACATACTATATAGAGGCCTTTTGCCAAAATGACAATTTACTAGTACAGTAAATTAATAAGAAAGCTAAAGTTAAAAATCAAGAATTTTATCAAATCAGGAGCAAGGAATCTATTTCATTCCCATCAAATAATTGCACTTTTAAGCTACAATGGATGAATGGTTATCAAAAACAGAAATGATACACCCACCGAAGGGAATCCCACCGCACCGTCACCGCACATTCGCCGGGCCCACTCCGGCCACCGGACGGTCGATCCGAACCGTCCAAAAATTCTATAAAAAAAAACCGAGTGGGCCTACGCGAGAATCAATGGCATCCGACATGTGTAAGTGCTCGATCCGAACTTCCATTTTTAATGGCTCAGATCATCTGATTTTTGAAGTTCGGATCGAGCACTTACACACGTCGGATGCCATTGATTCTCGCGCCGGCCCACTTGGTTTTTTTTTTTTAGAATTTTTGGACGGTTCGGATCGACCGTCTGGTGGCCGGAGTGGGCCCGGCGAGCGTGCGGTGGCGGTGCGGTGGGATTCCCTTCGGTGGGTGTATCATTTCTCAAAAGAGGTATTGTCAGTGCCTTGAAATGGGTTATTTCTTTCTGTTTTACTTTCCTCCTAAAATTAGATAAAAACCTCACACAATCGTCTTACAAATTAATTGTTCCGTCAAGCCTTTAGATTTATCCTAGGATAAAACATACGTTCACCTGTGAATGTGTTATTTGTTCTTGTTTCCGTATCTTCGTATACCATCCTATTAGAAAATTATATTAAAAATCAAGCTTTTATGTAGTTGATTAATATTTGATTTGTAATTCATTAATTAGTTTTATCCCTTTTTGATCAACGAAGCATTTCTCGACGTAAAAAAAGGAACCAAGGATTTCTCAATGAAACAAAGCATTTCCATCGCGAAAGAAATCATATCTACCAAATCCGGTCAAAATACCCAATAATTTCGAAAGGGGTTGAACCCAGTGAAAACAAAGGCTAAAATTGCAGGTAGAAATTCGAGACAACCATTGATCTGTTCGAGCGTATCGTTAACGGGTTACAATAAAAACCAGGTTGAATTCGAGACAACCACTAAGGAGATGGATTTTTTCACAAACAAGCTCTGATGTAAGGCTAAAAAATACACATTTCAGCTACAATAAAGCTGAACTGGGATAGGGGAAAGTTAACTTTACGAAAAGAGCACAGTAATTTCACAAGGGTCCTCTCAGGAACCGGAAGGCCTTGTTTTTGTCTTAGAGTCTCAAAATTTTTGGACACGGTCTTCAATAAATCCTTCAAAACCCAAATTGAACAGGGCCGAAGTGACTGAACGGTCCTATCTAGACCATATCATACGATAACACTAAACCATGATCAGTTTGTTAATTTTGGGCTTCAATTTTGATCCCTTCTCTCATCTTCCTAATAAACTCTTCACATTTCTTGTTCAGTTCCTCTGCACTCATCAACCCCTCTCCTTCTTCTTCTTCTTCTTCTTCTTCTTCAACAATAAACTCTTCTACGTCTTCTTCTTCTTCTTCACTTTCATCATGTGAAGTCAACGTGTTATTTTCCTTTCCTTTCTCTTCTTTAAATTCCACAAGTACTTCTTCTCTACCCAATTCTGTCTTCTCGGGAACTGATTTCCGGTGGTCTTGATCGGTGTTGACAGCGGAGGAGTTTTTGATCAAGAAAGCAAGAAGTCCATTGCAGAAGAGGAATATGTAGTTCCTGTCGGTGGTGTAGGTAAAGATTCGGGAGGAAAATGCGGCGATGCAACTGCTGAACAGGGGAAAAAACAGGGAGAGAGAAAGCAGGATGGAGAATGCAGAGATGGAGAGGAGGATTTGGATGGGTTTCTTTGGGAATTGGAATTGGGTTCTCAATTGGCCCAGTATTTGAATGTTGTTTTGCTGGATTTGATCCATGTAGGGCATATGGATACAGAGTGGAAAAGCTCTCTTGAAAGGGTAAGAAAGGGAAAGGGAAAGGGAAAGGGAAAGGGAGAGGGAGAGAGGGATAGTGTGTGTGTTTTGTGAGAGAGGAGAGAGAGACTGTCCTGAGCTTTGGTTTTTTGCTGTTTTGCAAGGGGAATTGAGGGGGTTATTTATAGCCCTTGGAAGACAAGTGGGTGTGGGATGGTTTTACGAAACTACCCTTTTTTTTTTTCGGTTAAAAAAAAAGAAGAAGATCCAAGTCAACTAACCCGTTCATTGGGTTGGGTCTTTCATGTGAGTACATTATGCGGTGGGTCCTAGAGCATTCACACGTATCGTTTAGGAGTGCTTCCGCTAAATAAGCGGACCCCATTGCTTATTTTATTTTATTTTATTTTATTTTTAACGTTAAAAAAAATTTGTGTTTCTTAATTTCGTGTCATATTTTTATGAATTATTAGTTTGTCTCGACGAGAGAAATTGAAAAAGTACAATATTGTGGTCCAAACTTTTTTATTTTTATTTTTTTGAATAAAGGTAAAAAGCAGACAAAAAATCATTTTATTTAAAAAAATTGAGTTTGGATCACAATTTTTAACATATTCGATTTATCTCACTGAGATGAACCAATAATTCAAAAAAAAAAAATCATGTGAAACTGACAAATACGGGAAAAATTGTATAAAGACAAAAAAGAAGAAGCTAAACCCTCTGGGTAAAGCAATCTGTTATCCTTTTCCATTTCTTAGAACGATCTAATCTAAACCCGCTTCGTAATCATATCTCGTGCAGTTTTTTCCAAATATCAATTAATTTTCATAACCCACAATATTTTTCTCCAAGGAGCTGGTCGAGTGCGAGCACGGTAACAAGTAAGCAGCTTATCATTTTTCAAAATATTTTTGGGACTATTTGAGGTTGGTTTAATTGTTAATTTCATGGTCTCAAAAAAAGTCAAGGTGCGAGTACACTTGTCTGAACATCCGAAAAAATTTCTTAGTACACTTGGTTTGATTTTTAGGATTTTGTTCGTGGACCCGTACAAAGTGGGGACCCAAATCATGTTCACACACTACGGTTCACATTAGTTAAAATCAGAAAGTTAACTGGGGTAGAAACGCTGTGAATTGTGATATAAAAAAAAATCCTACATTTTATATTACATTGTGCCATGTTTTATTAGATGTGTAAAATATGTATTTATACGTACATTACAACATGTGTTATGCATGTAAGTAGTTATGGACAACGTAATTAACTTATTTCAGTGACTAGGTAATTAAGTATTGGAAAACAATATTCACTCCCAATATTATATTCTTCTCATCTTTATTTTTATAAAAGAAATGTAAGAACTTCGTGGATTGTTCATAGTAGTAACACAAAAAAAAAAAAAAAACTAGAATATCACAACAGTACATTGAAGAGAGACAATGTAGGTGAAGATTTGGATGGGTTTCTTTGGGAATTTGAATTGGGTGAGTTGACCCAATATTTTGGATGTTGTTGTGATCCATATATGACATATGCAAAAGTTGCAAACAGATGGGTAAGCTCCCTTGAGATGGAAAGAAGATAAAAGTCTGGGTTTTGATTTTGGTGCTCCACCTTTGTACGCAGGAGCTTCATTTCTAACTTTATGTACAAAGTGGAGCATTTACATACAAAAATGGAGCGCCAAAATCGTTTTTCTAAAGATTTTTGTAAGAGAGAAGAGAGTGTTGTGAGTTTTGTTTTTGCTGTATTGGTAGGGGACTTGGTCACTCTAAAATTCTAACACCACAAACTCTTACGTAGACACATGGGGCAATTGCAGGACACTGGTCCATGGGGCAAACATTTCACAATTTATGGACAAGTTTTCATAAAATTGCTCTAGAAATGAAAGGGAGAAAAGCAATTGAGAATACATGGAAAGGCCAAGCAAAATGTCTAATATATCTCCATATGTCCCAGACCCTAACCTAAATCACTTTCTCCTCTTTTCCCCCTTTTCCCCGCTGCCAACCAGATTGGGTTTCTTCCAATCTCATCTTTCTCCACCACTCCACCGCCCCATTGCACCACCACCTTGTTTACCGAATATACCCCTGTCATCTTCCTTCTTCAAACTCATGGACAGTACAAGCTGGTGCACTCAGCTGTTGAAGCGAAGCTCCAAGCCATACCATAGTTTGGCTCAGGGTAAGAGTCTAGACGGCAAGAACAAGAAGCCGCCGCCGCATCTCCCCCACCCTCTGGTGACACACCTAAAATCGCCTCTAACTCTGCCACGGCAGATTCCAACCTCTCCACTAGCTCCTCCATATTCAACACTCCTCTCTCCCAATCTCTCTTTTTTTTAAAATTTCTCTCTATAAAGTTTCAGGTGGAGCATATCCGGTTTCATTTTTTGCGCTCTCTCTTTCTTCAAATCAAATTAAAGTCATTACTTTGAGATATTTGTTGTAGTGAACCATTGCTCCTTTAGTGAAAATTTGTTGCACCTGTTGTTCATTTAAATTGGTCCCTTTTAGAAGTTCAATGCCCTGTGTTTGTGTTCTAACTATTGCACTTTGTTTTTGAGAATGACTGAATTTGGATCTAAGTTGCCCAGTGTATGAATCTAAGTTGTCCCCTAAGTTGCCCCGTGTATGAATGCAACTCGTGTATGAACCTAAGTTGCTCCCTAAGTTACCCCGTGTATGAACCTAAGTTGCCCTTGATTCAGGACAGGAGGGAGGGGTATTTTTGTCTTCAACACCATCTCTTGAGAATTATTGTTTTCCTTCCCATGATTGGGCAATTCCAAAAAAGTGGTCCATGAGTGGGGAGTTTTTTTGCCCCTCTTACCACTGAAATGCAATTCCCCTTAAACACATTCATATGCACCGTGGGGCTCACACACATTAGAGGTGCGTAGTATGTGCGGGACCCATAGGACACGTGAGTGTGTTTGTATAGGCATTTGTGGTGCTAGAATGTCACTTGAGGGGGTTATTTGTAAATTGTAATCCTGGTACTGACGACTAACAAGAGAGTGTGCATGATTTGACAAAACTAACCTTTTATCAAACAGAGGAAGTGTCTTAAGACAGGGGGTAGTTTTGGGTCAGACGCAACTCAACAAATCTCTCTCTCCTGGAACTCGCACACGTACATAAGATTTTCATCCATATGACAGGTTATAATATCGATTAATTTTCACAACCTTCGATATTTTTCGTAAGAAATCTCTCAAATTGTAAAGCCCAAGGGGTTGGTCGAGTACAAGTATGACAACAAATAAGAGACTTACATGATTACATTTCTAAGCTCGTAGGTTCGATCTTCACTGCCCGCAAAAGTTCTTTGGCACCGCGCCATCAAAGGTTTGTCTAACCAAAAATTTTAGGATCTCGAAAATGACTGTGTATGCGGGTCCCAACACCCAACTACAGAAAGAAATAGTAATCTCTTGAATTGTTGAATTAGGCTTATTGATTCACGGAGTCAACTTGATTGGATGGAAAAGACTACAATACACACCTCTTATTTGGGTGTGTATCATATGCACCCCCCAAAATGTTATGAATTGTAGAGAAAATGTTACAAACTATGTTGCTAAAAAGTTACGATCGTGTAAAGATTACGAGATACACTAAAATGTTATGATTTATAGTATTTGAGTGTGTATCATATGCACCCTCCAAAATGTTATGAATTGTAGAGAAATTGTTACAAACTATGTTGCTAAAAAGTTACGAATCGTGTAAAGGTTACGAGATACACTAAAATGTCATGATTTATAGTAAAAATGTTACAAATCGTACTGTTGAAATGTTATGAATTCTACAATAAAAATTACGAAACACACTAAAATGTTATGAATGAACTATAAAATAGGTGCATGTGGTACACCTTTATAAGAGATGTGTATTGTAGACTTTTCTTGATTGGATGGATGAACCTACAAATTAATGTAGCCTTCAAATTTTCAAGTATGAGGTATTAATAATGAAAGGGTTGTTGAACCAAACACCAAATGTTCACACTACACTTCTTAAAATCAAACAGTTATAATATATTTACATCTGACAAATACAATAATTAATGCTAGGGACACAACACTTTCCATTAACACTAATCACACCCATATGCGTGGCACTGCGTGATTGGAAATGGGAGAACAATTACTTTGCAACCACCAATCTTGTAGTGTCACGTAAGCTGGTGTGGTTGGTATTGTTGTTGAGTATTGTGTCCCTAACATTATTGGGATAAATAATATTACTTCTCGTATTTTGAAAAGCTAGGATACACATGGGGTGTACCATAGAAATGTAACGCACTCTTTAATTTACTGTGTCACACGTAATTTTGGTGTGTATATTACGCATGTTTTTTGCTAGTTATGAAAGTGGTGTACCTTAAAGTATATGATTCAAATAGTTTTGGGGATGTTACACAGATTTTTGGTTCATGTTATGTGGGTTTTTTTGTGTGTGTATGATACGCATATTTTTTTAGCTCATTAGTCATAATTTTATGGTATTAGTTATGCATTTTTTCTTTGAAGTTTTGAGTAGAAGTGCTAGGGACCAAACCAAATCGACCCTTATATTTCTATCAATTGGAGTCGACTGAATAGAAGTGTATGGTATGCCAAAATTAGTTGCGCATTTTTTTGGTAATAATTACGTTTTTTTTTGGGTAGCCAAAATTTTTGTCACTAATTTTTTTTTGAAGTGTACCATAGCTTTTTCAATTACATTGTGTACCATTTTCAAATAACACTAAACAAAGCTGAACGGATAGTCGAATAGGGAATGGGATGTTGCCGAGCATCCTGGGACCCTGCAAAGCGGACAGGGACGAAATCAGGATTTTATCTTAACAGTGATGAAATGTATATTAAAAAACCAAAAAGATGCATTACAATATTTATAGTCATTGGCTTCAAAAAAAAAATATATAACAAAAACTATAGTAAATTAATGGTGTTTTTCATTTGCATATGGAGTATGAAAAACGAATAATTTTAATTTTGTGAATCGACAATGCCACTCTACAAATTTATAATGTCACTTCCCAAATTTCTATATGGGTTTCCCAAATTGATAACCGCACTCCATTTTAGTGACATTATAAATTTGGGAAGTGGCATGCATTATAATTAAATTCTCTTAATTTTTTAGGTTAAATTGTTTTAGGGTTAGAATGTGAAGGGTTTTTTTTGTAATTACTCATCATCATTTATATTATTTCACTTTGACCCATTGAGTTTAGTTTTGGAATACTTTTTTGGATCTCCTTTCTTAAAAAAATAAAAGATTTAAGACTACTATATAATAAAAAAAATAAGAAAAAAATCTAGCAATATAAGTTGGAGATAAAAAAAAAAATTCACGTATCATAATTGCATTTTCTAAAATTGCCGATTAAAAAAAATTGCATTTTCTAAATTTATTATTGTGGCGACCGCTGCCACTAGATCCCTTGATTCTATCCTTGAAAGCGGATGCAGGGTGGGCGATCCGCTTGGAATTGCTGGGGGAAAGTTTTCTCTACATGAGAAAGAGCACAGACACAGAGATTACACCCAAAAAAAAAAAAAAACACGGAAACTGCAACTAATAAATCACAGTTCATCTTAGCTATTTACGGGTATATCAAATAACTCTAATAAGACATGATCAGTCTGTTTTGGGCTTCAATTTTGATCCCTTCCCTCACCTTCCTTATGAACTCTTCAAATTTCTTGTTTAGTTCATCAACTTCCTCTGCACTCATCAATCCCATTCCCTCTTCTTCTTCTTCTTCCTCTTCTTCACTGAAAATAAACTCTTCCTGATCTTCTGTTTCTTCACTAGTACTTTCATCTTGTGAAGTACTGAGTACAAGATCATTTTCCTTGGCTTTGTCTTCTTTAAATTCCACAGCTTCTTCTCCAACCAATTCTCTCTTCTCAGCAACTTCAGGTCCCGATATCTGATAGTCGAAAATCTTCGCGACGAGGTCCCGGTCGCTGTGATCAGCAGAGAAGTACTTCTTGATCAAGAAAGCTAGAATTCCATTGCAAAACAGGAATACGTAGTTCCTGTCAGTGGTGTAGCCCAAGATTTTAGAGGAAAGGGTGGCGATACAATTAGTGAATAGGGGGAAAAAAGGGGAAAGAGAAAACAGAAAGGAAAATGCAAAGAGGGAGAGGAGAATTTGGATGGGTTTCTTTGGGAGTTGGAATTGGGTGAGTTGATCCATTAGTTGAATGCTTTTTTGGGTTGTTTTTGCTGTAGCGGACTAGAGGCTAGGGGACCAGAGGACTTATAGTCCTCGTACCGCAAGGGAGTGTTGGTTGATTTTACCACACTGCCCTTTAGACAGAGAAAGTGTTTAGAACAGTCTGTCTGAACAGAGGGTAGTTTTGGGGACAGGAAAACCACACTACCCCTTCACTATCTCAGTAAAAAAAGGACAAGTATAAAGCAAGGTACAGCAACATGTGGTTGAGTTCGTTAATGCCTAGTCAGCAATCACCTCCTCCGCTTGACAAGGAGATTTATAAACGTACCAAAAACATTATCTTGTCCGCAAGACGATAACTTTCTAAGCAGGGTCACGTCCGTGTTGTGTGAAAAACACCATCACGCGCTCCCAAGGATATCGGTTGATTTTCGCACCTCTCGGTATTTTGCATAAAAAATTTCGTGCGTCGTTGACTCTAAAAGGTTAGTCGAGTGCAAGCATATGAGAACAATTAAAATGTTTATGTTCTTGAAGTCACAGATTCAACCCCAACCGTCAGCAATTTTGGGCCTTAAATGTTTATCTGGTCGTTAAATTTAAAATTTCAAGGTTAGTCAAAATGCTTATAAGCTTACCTGCCCAGACATTCATAAAACTTTCTTGAGTCATTCCATTTGGCTTCATGATTGATTTTCATGGAGTGGATTTGTAAAAAGTGGGGATTGCTTGGGAAGGGGCCGCTCTACGGTCAACACGTGTTAAAAATCTAAAAGTTGTATTATACATATGTACAAAGACGCTATTATTTAGATAATTTGGTACATTTCAAAGTACAATACTAGACAAACAATATGGGACGAGAGAAACAAAATTATTCGATGCCCCATAGGGCAAAGCCACACAGTGCCTCAGAGGCATGGAGTAATTACTCGGGTCGATGGGCATACTAGATTTGAACAAGTCAAAAAAATAACTTACTAAATTTCTTGCTGTGACATCACTTTTTTTTTTTGAACGGCTTTGTTGTGACATCACTAATGTGATGTAAGTAGATGACCTAAGATACCATTTTTCCACTTTACAGTGGGTGAAGGAATTTGTTTAATAAGCGGATAGCCATTTAATTTATTTCATTTTAATCCCTCTAATATGTGTATATTACAATTCAAGTCCTTAGAACTTCCTCTCAATATTTGCAGGGTCCTCAGTTTGTAGTCTTATTCATTCCGAAATCCACAAAAATACTAGTGTAACATAAAGAGTGAAATTAAAAGAGCTTGTGAAAAATATTTCAATGATATTTTGCTGGTCTTGATTATAGACTCCTTTCATGATAGTTCCTGAAGAAACTATCTTTACCATATATGTTCTTCTTCTTTTTTTTTTTTTTTTAAATTTTATGACACTTTTATCATTTATCACTTTTATCTCTTTCTTTTTTTTTTGCCCTCCTAGTCTTCTCTCTTTTAACATTTCCAAATAAATTTAAATGAGAAAAAATGTTACGCTCCCTTATTAAGATTAGAAAGTTCACTAAAAACCATCACCTTAAACTAAAATTATTGCCAAATACATAAGAATATCAAGTCGATAGCCATTATAGAAATTACAGTGTCAAGCATTATAAAGTTATCGAAAAGTAATTATCAAGCTAAAAATGAATTTTTGAAAAGTGATAAATCTTGTAGAATAGATTTGTTTTTGAGAAAATAGAATAGAGTTGATTGGTCAGTATTATTCTCTGTTTATGGCATAAACTAATTTAGGCCACGTTCGTATTGAATAAAAGAATATGATAAATAAGTTTTCCAAATAGGTGACTATTTAATTTGTTCAATCTTTTTAACTCTCATTATTTGTCTGTATTTTAGTATTTTTTCACTCGATAACAATATCGGGCTGGGGCAATCTGCCAGGTAGATTGGGCTTCTCTATCGAAAATTTTAGGCTCTATCGAAGAATTTTAGGCCCACAGTGTCAGGGCCAAGAAAAAACAGATATGCACGGAAAATCCAGAGAAAATAGACCAAAATGGATAAAATTCCCAGAGGAAACAAAGGGAGAAACCAACCTCGACCTCACATAGAAGATTAGTTAAGATTGGCATTTGAAAAGTAGTTTCCATTTGCTCCTGTACTGGCCTTTCAAAGAACTTCAAAGGGACCCATCGAATTTTCATTTTTTAGATAACAACGAACAACCTTCGAATTCCCACATGAATGCTTGTTAATTTTAGTCCAGGAATGAGGATCCAATAAGTTTATTTCTTCCTCTTCTTTCTGATCATCAGTAAATTGCATGGCTACACAGTTCAGTCCTTGTTCTTCCTCCTCAGCAGCCAACTTCTCAACCTCTCCATCATTCAAGAATGAGACACAATCCTACTTGACAAAATCCGTCATTTACCCAACAAGAATCTGTTACTCCAAATGGGTGCCTCAGATTCGTTCAAGATTCCACGCAAGAAAGCATTTTGAGCTCAATTCCATAAATGGGTTTCCTTTAAATGCTGTTTCTTTTCAAGATGGTTAGTCCTCTCTCAAACTCCAGCTATTTGTTCCTACTATTGTTTGCATAATTATACACTAGACGTAGGGCACACGCGATGCATCTACAAGTCCATTTTTGTTAGAATATGCACGGTGGCAATCTGAACTGTGAAAGTGGGAAAGAGGGGAGTGAGAGGGGCAGTTTTTTTTTTTTTTTTTGTTCTTCATTTGGTGGCAGTGCCTTTCAGCTTTGATTTAGGGCATAGTTCCACAGTCACTTTAGCTCCTCGGTTTCTGGAGGTATAGGAGGCCACTGTTTCAGTGATATTCTGAGAGCAGTCACTTTGTGCATATATTGCCAAATGTTAGGTCTGTCTCCAATCCTCCCCGCCCATACCCATACCCCCAATGATTGAAGATTAGATGGATTCTGTTGCTGTTACTGTGTATCCGGTGGCAGTGCCCTCTATGCAGTTAAAAATGCCGTTAAAAAGGAAATTCTGGAAAACTAAAACGTGAGTCACTCTTGAGACTTGGGCGTTCGCGTGCGTGTCTTCTTGACTGAAATTTGAAAAGACGTGCATTTTCTGATTCTTGGTTCTTGCTACCAATAAGTTTGGAAGGACATAGTCCATTTCTGTAATTATCTTGTATGTCGATTAATGGGGTTGGGTATCTTTTATATATATACCTGTGTGTTCGCTCGTGTGTGTGTCTTCTTTGATTGTAATTTGGAAAGACATACATTGTCTGATTCTTGGTTCTTGCCGGAATTTAATAAGTTTTGGAGGACATTGTTCGGTTGTCTAATTATCTTGAATGTTGCCTATTCTTTCTTTATTGGTTATGAAAACTTTCTGAATCCAACAGAAGAGCAAGGTTTTTTTTTGAAAACCCTAGAAGAGGTAGATTGAATAAACAAGTACAGTGAAAGAAAAGATAACTACTAGTACAATCCTGTGGAGTCTCCTGGGACAGTTAGCCATACACAAGGAGACAATGCTTGTGAAAGAATGCCTTCAATGAACTTAAAGCAACTAGTCTGCCGCTAAAATAATACCGGGTTGGAAAAATATCTAGGAGTGTATGTCAGTCAGATCTTCCCTTAATGCTGCAACTTTAGTCTCAACATCTATTTTCCCCATTAAGAGCCATTATTTCACATGATGCACACAATAAAAGTTCAGACCTAGTTCTACTATCTCTCCTTAAACCGACTGGTGTTAGGGAGGTTTTACTTGCGTCATCTATGGTATACTTGACATTGCACCCACTGGTCTTTTCTGGAGCTGCAAATACATGAACAAAAGGTGATCTTTACGATACTTGAGAAGCACATTAATTGCTTAGGTAATTACGGCGCTAGTCTAAACCTGGGATCTCTCCTCCTCTCTTTTCCCCCCTTCTTTCATCACTCTCCCGTGTAATCCATGATCATGGGTATGTTTTATGGATCCTTCCTTTCTTTTCGCTCATTTCTAATTGTATGTCTGGTGCATTTTTTGCCTAGGTTTAGCTGAAGAGCCAAAGCCGGTCGCTATGGAGGGGTCTAGTCCCTTCTCAGGATCAAGAAAAGAAGAATCCAGTCTCAGCATAATTATTGTTGGAGCTTCAGGGGACCTTGCCAGGAAGAAGATTTTCCCTGCACTTTTTGCTCTTTTTTACGAAGATTGTCTACCTGAGGTTCTACTCAATTCTCTCTAAAAAACATGTTGCACTTAGTAACTGTATGAAATGAATTGAGGATAACGCATTTGGTGCCATTATTGTTAAAGAACTGTCCATAAACTGTCTCCCCCCGTTGTTACTTTAATGCAGAATGTCACAGTTTTTGGCTATGCGCGAAGTAAAATGACTGACGAGGAACTGAGAAACATGATTAGCCAAACCTTGACTTGCAGAATCGATAAGAGGTATACAATAATGCTGAGTCTTGGTCTTGTGCATCATTTAGCTCTTGTACTTATAAACAACAATTATTAAAATGGATGACCACTTCCAGAGAAAATTGTGGGGACAAGATGGACGAGTTTCTAAAAAGATGCTTTTACCACTCTGGTGAATATAACTCCGAGGAGCATTTCGCTCAATTGGACTGCAAGCTGAAAGAAAAAGAGGTATTCAATGATTTACTTTTGTTGATAAATTTTGATGTTTGTTAATTACAAGTTCAATTTGCTTAACAAGTGAGTGATATCAGAGCAACAAGTGAGTAATATCAGAGCATCAAAGGTCGTATTAGTAATTGATTGTTACCATCGTCTGTGTCCTATCTGTTCATGTCCAAATCCAGCACCTCCGTAGACCAGTCTCTATTGGTTTGAGCTTTTATTCCCAATAAGATGAATAGAAGCAAGAGAGAATACATGTTCTTGTTACCCAGGGGATTCTACGTCATATATGTCCAGATAGGGTCATAATCTTTGCAATCCTCCAAATTTTGAATTTTAGCAAGTTGATACTGCTGTTTTCAGGGAGGCAGATCATCATTTAGGTTGTTTTACTTGTCAATACCTCCAAACATATTTGTGGATGTGGTGAGATGTGCTAGCACCAGTGCTTCTTCAAAGAATGGGTGGACAAGGGTCATTGTTGAAAAGCCATTTGGTCGTGACTCGGAGTCATCTAGAGAGCTCACTAGGTGTCTAAAGCAGTATCTAGCTGAGGACCAAATATTCAGGTATATTCTGCTTGGATTCTTTTTGATGAGACCAAGATATGGACTGATGACGAAAGCTGAGTTTGTTAATCTGTGAATCCAGGATTGACCACTACTTGGGGAAAGAGCTTGTTGAGAACCTATCGGTTCTTCGTTTCTCAAATCTAGTCTTTGAGCCTCTATGGTCAAGGAACTACATTCGCAACGTGCAGTTTATATTTTCTGAAGATTTTGGTACAGAAGGACGAGGGGGGTGAGTTCTTATGTCTTTTGATGTTCAAATTATAAAACTCATGATTCCTTCTTGATATATAGATAACCTTCATCTGTTTCTTATTGCAAGCTACTTTGACAACTACGGAATCATTCGTGATATAATGCAAAACCATCTCTTGCAAATATTAGCACTATTTGCGATGGAGACGCCTGTCAGCTTGGATGCGGAAGACATTAGGAATGAGAAGGTAGACATTCTCTATCATGATTCTAGTAATCATTGCATAGGCTATTTTTTCTCCAAAAGCTTGCTACAAATATGGAAAATCATTTTTTACTACATCTAGCCCTCCCTTATGGATGGAACGGTACAAAAGATTTATAATATGTTTGTGGCCTCATGAAGAAGGTGTCGTTTTTCTGTGGCCTCATGAAGAACGGTGTCGTTATCGTAGCCTATAAATTACTATCAATGAGCACGTTTTGATTCAGGTCAAGGTTTTGAGGTCAATGAGACTGCTGCAACTTGAAGATGTCATGGTAGGGCAATATAAGGGCCACAGCAAGGGTGGAAGGACCTATCCTGGATATACTGACGATCCAACTGTGCCAAACAACAGTCTCACTCCAACATTTGCAGCAGCAGCACTCTTCATCGACAATGCTCGATGGGATGGTGTTCCTTTCTTGATGAGGGCAGGAAAAGCTCTCCACACTAAGCGGTTGGTAGATCTTTTTCATCTTTCTCCTCCACAAGGATTTTAAAAACAGACAAATTGTCAACAGAAAAAAGGATTTTAAAAACAGTGTGCAATTGTTTATGGTTTATATCTAACTATAAGAAGGCTTTATATCTTCCAGAGCAGAGATCAGAGTTCAGTTCAGACATGTCCCGGGCAATTTGTTCAAGCGGAACTTTGGAACTGATTTGGACAAGGCTACAAATGAGCTAGTGCTTCGTGTACAACCGGATGAAGCAATATATCTGAAGATTAACAACAAGGTTCCTGGTCTTGGAATGAGACTAGACCGCAGTGACCTCAATTTGCTTTACAAAGCAAGGTAAGAAACATATGGTTAACTCAAAATGCTTTTATGACTCATATTCCCTTGAGGATGCTAATAGACAAGCATAATCTTTTTGCCATGCTCTGCATCTGTATGTCTATGTTTTTGTCCTTCGTGCTTTGAGGAGGTCAGATCGAAGTAGGTAATCTTTCTCATTTGTTTCCCCCCAAAAAAATTAGGTGTCTTACTTCTGGGTGATAGGAGCCTTAGTTCCTCGTGGTTAATCTTAGAGGCCCCTTAACTCGGTACTTGAAGTAGGTTCATTAGTAGATTGTGGATGGAAGAGTTGTGATAAATGAAGTAATTACTTTCCCTTGTAGAGTTTCTCAGTGGACAAGTAAGAAACTAAAGGTGAACACACCTCATGTTACACGGACTCCTCTATATGCATAAGGTATCCATGTAGGATACTCGATAATAGGGTAATGGTATGAAATTCATGTCGTCCATTTAGTTAAACATTCACCTAGGAATCATATTTAGTAATTATATTTTAAAATTGAGCTATGAGTAAACTATCGTGGTATGCATAGAATGCGCCATGGCACCTTTTAAATACCATTTATAGTAGACAATGAAGGTGTATTGAGGAATATTGATACTTATAGATGTGCTTGTGTCATTGACATGTAAATTAGATAAACATGACACAGACACATATCCCCCGGCCCATGCAACAAGAGAGCAAACAAATATGTCACTCACCTTAAGTTCCTGTAACCTGAACAAGGTTTTGCTCTGAGACTCTGGTTTGTAAATGAAGGTATCCAAAAGAAATACCGGATGCATATGAAAGGCTGCTCCTTGATGCAATAGAAGGAGAACGAAGGCTATTCATAAGAAGTGATGAGCTTGATGCTGCTTGGTCTCTATTCACGCCATTGTTGAAAGAATTAGAAGAGAAGAAGATTGCGCCGGAGCTATATCCTTATGGTAGCAGAGGACCCGTTGGAGTACATTATCTTGCGGCTAAGCACAACGTTCGGTGGGGAGATCTTAGTGGTGAGGATTGATGAAGAATGAAGCTCTCCAAAGGCTTTGCATGCTCGTGACAGGTTTTTCATCAAAATTTTGAATGGTTAAACTTTGATTCTTTTAATGCATGAAGTATTATGGTACTGTCCAAAGTTCCAGCAGATGGGTAGTTTTCCGGTTTCATGCATAGAAGGTCGAACTGTAAAAGAATGGTGAGTTCAATTTTGAGGTTAGTCTTTGTTGCATAAATAATGTCCAAATGTGGAAATCAATCGAGTAAAGGATTATTAGGCCTTGTTGGAACTTTTGTGAACTACTTGATTGCTGATTTCACACGATTGATTTGATCGGAAATGAGAACCATTTGATGGATATTTTCAGATGGCCAATTCTGCTTGCAAGCTCATTTGATTCTTATATTGCCAATTTTTCAGGCAAAGGGCTTGGCACAAAACAACATAGCACGATTGGAATTTAAACAAAAAGCAAGTCAAGGTGTCTTTTAATTATAAGAACGCCACTGTCGCATCATTTTAGTTGGAGACTCTGGTTAAATAATAAAGTAGCATTTTGTTTTTAGACCTCGGTTGCGTAGAGTTTATCAATGTCCCCCAACCACTTTGAAGAAATGATTGTAATAGGAACAAATTACATTTCAGTTTGACATAAATGTGCGAACACACATAGAACTACTGAGCAAGTTTACTTAAACAGACTGTTTCAGCTTACCGCACCCTGAATCTGTAGTGTCAAACGCTAGTCTAGTCCAAGAAGTGACCAAAAGGGTGGCAGCTAAAGAAGGCCTTGCTCTAGTCACCTCGAAATAGTTGACGACTGATCGAATGAAGTCACGATCTTAATCACGTTTTGCACTAGTTCAACTGCAAAGGACAATGGGTTTTCCGCTAGTTCCCCTTCTGTGCATAGACAACAGGTTATAACATATTGCCATTTCCAATATACCCTTTCGCCCGTGATGGGTTGGATTTTGATCTTCCATCGACTGCAAAAGGAAACTTGGTTTTTGGGTTTGGTTTCATTTTTAAGGCTTTAGTTCAGGCACGCCAGAACAGAAGGGTGAGCACCGTTTAGGTTGTGCAACTTCCTACGTCCCATTGTTTATCACCATTTCTCTGAATTCTGGCAGCTTTTCTGGGTCAAACTGGAGTGAGTTGTACAAAGGTGTGCTCCCTCAGATAGAGGGTATGTACCGATGTTTGATGTCTCGGTTATGCCCATGAATTCATGTGGGTAATTGATGGCAGTGTTGTGCCTTTGATCTGAGAATGGATCCATCAAGAAATGGTGGTCTGGCTAGAGAAATGCAGCCTCCGGCTGTTTCTGCCCGTGAGTCACAAATTGCGTAGCCCATATTCGATCGGCCATGCAATGTTTTAATGTAATTCAAAGCACAAAACCTCCACAGTCGAAACTTTCACCTGTAAAATTTTGGCAGACAAAATATAAACACTACTTACACAACTAGAAAGTGAGACAGGAAAAAGAAAGAATATATGTGCATAAAGAGTAGATTATGCGATTTTCTTAATGTATATGTTTCTGAAGGTACGATTAGTTTCCACAAATTGAAAGCAGGAATTTTTTATTTGTTGTTGTTTTCAAAATTGATTCTTTTAAAGTACCTCAACCAAAATGATTTTTCAATAACTCTCAATTCTTTTTCCCTTCCTAGACTTCAAACAAAAGGTAGTAACACAAATCCGGACACAACTTTGTTTAGAGTCGTCCGATGTATATGGGTTTACATGCATCGAATGACTCTGGATGTAGTTGTGTTATTAGCATTGCTTGACAATAAAGGCGGTGGATGAGTATAGCAGAGGCAATTGTCTGCCTTAAGCCTTAACCATTTATGAATTAGTACCTGAAGGAAACTACAATTAGAAGAGAACGAAATATGAGAGAGAGAGAGAGAGAGAGAGAGAGAGAGGCATAGAAACGAAAAATTGGGATTTCGGCTAATTTTTACATCATAGCCGCAAGCCTTGGCGTGGCCGCTAACGTTTACATCATTGCCGCAAGCTTTTGCATGTGGCCGCGAATACCTAGCCGCACCAAATGCTCCCCTTTTATGAGCACCGAACATAGCCAATCAAAAAGATCAAAACTTTCTCAAAAACCTCCAAAACCCTAGTTTGAAAAATTCCACAATCTCAAGAAACTCAAACAACATGCTTCGAATCAATCGACCTCGATCTCTCTCCAAACTCTCCAAAACCATTCGGACCTTATGCACTGTCCACGTCTCCCCCACCCCTTCCAAACAAGCCCTAGATCTCTCTCCTACTGCAACTCAGATCAACGATCAAAACACCTCAGCTTCTCTGACCGATCCGACGGCCAGAAAGCCGTTGAATTTTCTCAAATTCGGACTCCTTGGTGTCCTAACCGGAGCCTCGGTCACCGCCGGTTACGCCACTTACGGTACTTTCAAGTTTTCTTCTTTTTGTGGTCACCTTGATGAATGTTGTTACTTATCAGGAAAAAAAAGAGAAAATCTTGATTTATGTTAATTGCTTTTTGAAGGAACCCGTTTATCAAATATAGTTGCTCCGTAATTTAGCTCAATTGTAATTCTTGCACCATCTCCGGTCCTTCAATCAATTTGAGAGAATTGAATGAACATTTGAGTTGAAACTTCATTGGATACATGGAGCACTCCAATGAGCAAACACCGATTTTAAGTACAATATTTGTTTAAGGTTTATTAACGGCGTAGTGCTAAATTTTTTAGTCCTGTAGTATCTCGAAAATTTCGCGTAAAGAAGAGTGTGTCCCTTGGTTTTGGGTGAAAAGATGAGTAAAACTCATTTTGGTGTGTGTTTGAGTAAAGGGAGGGTTTTGATGACTTTTTCCCCCCCGAAAATAAAGATTGTAAAGATCTTGGTAAGTCTGGAGATGCCCTTATATCTCTAGGGGGTAACAATTGGAAGATTATTATGGAAAATTGGGGTGATGTGTTTTGCTGACTGATGAGCTTATGGTTGATGCAGAAAGTTTATGCTTGTGCCTATTATCATCTCAATTTTATTATGGCACGTAGAGGTTGAGTGAATTAATAAGATGGCAATGGGTGAGCAGCTCACATATGTGACACAATGTAATGGATATATTTGATGAATTGGTCTTTCTTGATCTTAAAATAAGAGCAGTTGTTAGAAATTATAACAATCACAGTCATTGATATTGTCAAGGTGATAGAGGCAGCAAATATGGCATTTCAGATGGTGCTTTTTGTATATGCAATATTGCACGTTTGTTTACCTGCAAAATTTTAATGCACGTTGTGTATATGCAGCCTACACCTTGGAAGAAGTGGATGAAAAGACGAAGCCTTTCCGAGCATCTGTTAATTTTGCTGTTGGAGATACGGCATCGAGTCTCGATGTAAGTATGGCATTGATTCTCAATGTGGAAACTTTCATGTTTTGGGGGTTTAGACTCGTGAATGTAAAAGGGAGATATTACACTTCACCCTTTGACGTTTGCCCCGTAAATACATTATGTTCCTGTGATTCAAACGTGCTACTGTACACCTTGCAATTGCAACCGAAGTGCGAAATTTACTGATTGGGTTTACCGTGGAAATAATATTACTGTAAAACAAGAGACCCACCTAGAGACGTTGTATGCATGTAATACATGATTGTGTGAATGTGTTATGTGTGTGAGAGAGAATCTAACATTGAGGTAGCTGGGCTGTATCGCTCTCTGTGATTTGAGTAAGCTAATTGAGAGAAAGCAACTGAGGATATTGTCATGTAGACAGCGGTGAGTGGTCGAGTTTCGAGGGAGAAAACGCGAGCAAGAAAAATGTGGACAAATAAAGAAGAAACAAATCCTGTGTAAGGAAGTGTTGGTGGTAGCAGTGGCCATGGAAGTGTATGGTGAGAGAGAAATGAATAGGAGAAAATAACAGGGATTTTGATGGTATATGTGTCATTTTGTATACTAAAGCTCAGTTTAAAATCAAAATTATTTAAAAATGCTAACCACCAATTTGATGCAAAATTGGCAGTTGGCCATTTATTGCAGCAGCAAGGGGTTTTAGTGTCTGGTTTTGGACCACAGGGAGCCAATCTTGTTTCAGGCTAAACCTTAAGAGGTGAAGTATAATTTCCCAATAGAATTATTTTGGTGGACCATATAGTTCTTATCCATAGTCCATGTACTATCCTGTTGGGCTTTTTGGTTAAACCAAAAGGAATGTTTTGTTAAGGACTGGTCTTACTGACCGAGAGCCACCGTAGGCACATGTTGCAGCGCATTAGCAGACTATCAAAATGGATTACTTGGCTGTTTCGTTGTTGCATACTGAAAGGTTACGGAAGTGATGCCTGTTTTGTTTGGACCATTTATAACTTTTAGTCTTTCTAAAGACTGAAATATTTTTATCATTTATTTTGTGGTAATATGTGTATATGGTGATGTCTATTTTGGCAAGGTTGATCCATTGCAACCTGAAATTCTGAAGAGAACGTATTTCCAAATCGATCCGAAATACTTTTTGGAGCATTTATCTGTTTTTGTCTTGTGAAAGCTCTGGAGTTTCCTGATAAAGCTAAATTGTTTGGAGGTATCTATGTGGCACTACCCACGCCAATATGATGCAATTTCAGAATGAACAAAGAAAAAAAAAAGATTTAAGAAAGTACATAGAGGAAAAAGCTTTTTTTCTGCATGAATAGGATTGGTCCAGTAATTTCATAGAGAAGTGTGTAATATTCTATCTAGAACTCTGATGGGAATTTTTCTTACATAACAATGTTGTTTTCCTTTATCCTACATGCAGAAGTTTCAAGGTTTTCTTCGTACTGCTGCACTGACTGGTAAGATCTTGAACCTTGGTACTCTCTTCTTGATCCCTACCCATTTTGCTCCTCTGCCTCCCTTCTCTCTGTGTTTGTTGTGTCTCATAACATTGATTGCAAAAGCTTATTTTTCAGTCACCATACAATAGTGTCCCATCCATGAATATGTGGCCGACTACTATTTCTTGAGCATACTTTTTGCTGATAAGTTAACTCATGATCGCAAACTTTAGTTCAGCAGACTAGCTTTGTTTTTAAAATCCCCTTGAACTGTTCAAGTCCTTGAAATTTCCATGGCTTTTTTTTCATTGGTTCATTTATTTTCATGCTGTTACTCTGAGTTCTTCTACAATCATCGAGAGGTGAATGATGTATTCTGCTGCTTACGTTTGTCATTCTTGGTCTTGTTTATTTTGTATGACCAATAGTTGCATTTATTTTTCCCCCCAATTGCAGTGCCAGCTAAATCCATTGAGCTTTACTTGGATCTCAGGAGTAAAATTGAAGAACATGTCCGGGTGCATACTCTTGTCCAGAGCCAAACCTTTCCTTGTAGCATGTTACGATTTTGTCCTTGATGGAATTTTTTTGCATTTTTCATAACATTGTTGTAGGGATTTAGTGAACCTCCCTCAAATAAGCTTCTTCCAGATTTGCATCCGTTGGAGCGGCATGTGTTTACTCTTGTGCTGGATCTTAACGAGACATTAGTTTACTCTGATTGGAAGGTATGCTTTTTCTGTTGAAGGAATTGTGTGTACAATTAGTAAAAGAGTGAATCCTTTTTTGAGGGAAATTAGGCAAATAAAACGAATTTCATCTTTCATGGATGGATGTTGCTAAGATCCTTCCATTTAGCAGCAACATTGCACCCATTGATTCTAATTGTAACTTTTTCCTATTGTGCACTTTTTTAAAATGGGGTGGTTTTGTTTGTAACTATGGGTATAGACAACACGCCGATTTATCTTGAAAATGGATGGATTGTTTCTAAAGAAGTTCTGTTAACACATTAATTCTGTTCTGCATTTTTCGTATGCAAAGCGTGAAAGGGGTTGGCGAACGTTCAAAAGACCTGGAGTTGAGGCTTTCCTTGAACACCTAGCTCAATTTTATGAGATTGTTGTGTATTCAGACCAGTTGAATGTGGTATTTTTTTTCTCTTCCTTCTTTCAACATCGTACCCTTTTCTTGTCTCTTCATCATTTTTGAGAGTAGTTCAATTTTTATTCATAGATTTCCGGTTAATTTCTCCTTTTTGTTTGATTTTTGTAGTATGTTGATTCGATTCTTGAAAGGCTTGATGCTAAGGGGTCAATACGTCACAGATTGTCAAGAACTGAAACTAACTATCGAGATGGAAAGCATTACAGGGTAAGATAGATTAAACAGACCATGGCACATCTATCATGTGTTTGTGATTGACAGCACTTGACTGTTTATGTTGACGCGTATGTCTGGTGTTAAATTATGCTCTTTTTAGTGTTTTACCCTTGTGCATGCATTTTCTGACTTAGTTCATTTTTGCCAATGTTTCCTGATAATTACTGAAACTTTTTAAATTTGTCTGCTCATTTTGACTTTGACTAATTAGAAATGCCCGGTAATGATGTGATCTACAAGTAGAACTATTTTGGCTGGAAATTCTATAATCCTTTCCAAACATGCTCTATAAAACTTGATAGATGGGCTATGCCAAGAAATAACTTGTTCTTTAACTCTGATCGGAAAGGATAATATGTTCTTGAAGTTATTGTTCAGGTTCCCACAGCATTAACTGTGTTGTGTTGACTACGTGTGTCAGACTTATTACAATACAATTGTACAATGTGGTTATGTTGAATTTGAATTATTCTGGCAGGACTTCTCAAAGTTGAACAGAGATCCTTCAAGAATTCTGTATGTGAGTGGACATGCACTAGAATCCAGCCTCCAGCCGGAGAATAGTGTTCCTGTCAAGCCGTGGAAGCTTGAAGCAGATGATACTGCACTCGTGGATCTTATCCCATTTCTCGAGTGTAAGAATTGTTGAAATATGGTTTGATCAGTATGCTTTGCTTCTGCAGATTATTGTACTCTTTTTTTTTGTTTTGTATTCTGTATAATGCTGATAGATTATTGAATCTGGGTTTGATGCAGATGTTGCCCGCCATCCACCAGCCGATATAAGACCAGTATTGGCGTCTTATCAAGGACGAGATATAGCAACTGAATTTATTGAGCGTTCTAAAGTACATCAAAGGTACTTCTTTATTCGACAATCTGCTTGCTGAAGTCAGAAGACAGGAAATATTATTACTTTCTCTTGGAGCACCGCCACTTGGTGCTCCAAGGGCCTTTACCACCACGCATTTGTGCGGGGCCCCGAATTAAGTGTACAAACACCACATGAATATGCGGTGGTAGAGATCCCTCGAGCATTACTGAATAATCACTCATACCAAAAGATAGACATGTAGCATCATGGATCTCTGTCCCTCTTTCTCAACTTTGATTTAAGGTTGTAAATTACAGACCTATCCACCAGTTGAAAATGTGAAGTTATGGATACAAAATTATGTGGCTGTAACTTCAACTGGTATACTAAATACTCTGCATCAGAATCAATTCATCATAAGTCCAGTTTGTCTTTGCTAAAAAATATATTAACTTTCTTGTCCATATCTGACTGCAAAGAGCTTATCGGAATCAGAATTAGATGTTTCATTAAGCGCAGCCATCACTGGAGGTTTATTTCATCTGCCAAGTGGTAAATTAAATATCTATATGCCACTTTGACTTACAGGCGGATGCAAGAACAGAAGCAGCATGGCCTTTTCTTGCGGCGTTGAGTCTGGAGTAACATATGAAATGATGGGGGTCTGAGGATATAGCAAATTTGGGGCGACTGTAATTAGGATTGTGCAACGATTTTGGACCGAGGTTGTGAAACAGGACACCGTTTAGTTAGTGAATCATGCCACCGTTTCTTTGCCTGTTTTTGGTGCCAGTCAATTTTCACGAAGCTTGAAGGGGTTCCTAGTGAATCGCAGTTTTGATTTAACATTTCAATAGTTGTACGTCTATTCAGTTTTTTCTTTCATAACAGAGTAACATTAGATTGGATGACCTTGACATGGTCCTTGCGTAATTGGGTCTGTGTAGTGTAGGGAAAAAGTGGATGACAATTTCCATCATATTCTTCACTTTTGAATTGGATAATAAAAGGGAGTTACTTTGCTAATATGATGAATGAATTGTCATTTGATTGATGCGACTTTGTACATAATTTAGTGTCCAATATGATAGTATTAATATCTTCTCAATCATACAATTATTTTGTCAAATTTGATGTATAATGTTAAAGTTATACGGAGTATGTAATTGATGAAAATCTAGCAAAAAGTGTGTAGGACATGGTTGGGATTATAATTTGGTCAAAAGGTTAAAATGAGTTTTCATCGAATGAAGTATATATTTCGACTTTCTTGTACTGTAAAAATAGATCATATAGAAATGTAAAAAAAGCTATTCCACTTGTAAGAAAGGAAGGTGAAATATTCGAATGAAATCCAGAATTAATAGAATGCTGGAAACCTCGACTCACATCACCATTCAATATTTCTTGGCTCGCAACTGCTCGGTATGTTCATTTTGTAATAAGTACAAAGGAAACACCCTTTCAATTGTTTCAATAACTAGCGTTAATTTGTGTAAAAGGTTCTAGAGATGTAACTGCTCACCGATTTAATTCAAAATGGTTTAGTGGAGTTTATACATAATACAGTTAATGTTTAATTTAATAAAGGTTTAATGTAATACAAATGTAAAGATTAAGAGATCATCTAACATATTCTTTTTTATACTTCAGATGCCGACTCCCATGTCATTAGGTCACCAACTTCCAATAAGACTTATTTGTTTTTGCGTGGCCGGACTTTTTTTTTTTGCTCGGCAAACAGATGCGTGGCCGGACTTGCAACAAGGGATTTAAAAAGACTTGAAAGGTTTGTTGGGCGCCTCATGGTTATGTCATGATATCTTCGGTTTTGAAAGAAGAAAATAAATTTTGATTTATATAATGCTGTAATATGGTTTTCTAAATTCTGCCGCTGCCCAACCCTAGAGGCCTAGACACTCAAAGATTCTTTTTCAAACCTGCTTACACATCCAAACAAAATTAGTATGGGTCACTGGGAGATCTTTCGCGATCCCTTCAACAGCTTGGCTCGCAGCAGTCCCTTGACCAATTCCAGGTCCAATATAAGCAAGTTAATTTTGCATTTGGGTAGACTTCTTGCAAGAAACGTTCTTGCAGAGGATCCAGACTCAAAAAAAATGGTATGGAAAAAGAGTGAAAGAAGAAACAAAATATTGGTATTGAGTAAACAGAACATTGCTAGGGACACTCCTCTCCCTAATAAACCAAGAAAATGGCGATATCGATCGATAATCACATCACAGTTTTATATGCATGTTGCATCAACGTAGCGATGGAATTGTCAACAACAGTGAAACCCCCATCAACAGCTAAATTATGGCCACTGACAAAAACAGATTCATCGGAAGCAAGGAAGAGAGCGGCCTCCGCGACATGCTTAGCTTTCAAGGCAATTCCTTTCAAGTTGCCTGCGGAACTTGCTAGGGCTTCAACTGCGCTGGGATCCTCCATCCCCGCCGCCGACATCCCTGGCATCACCAGGGGAGTGGCAACAAAGTAAGGAGAAACACAATTGACCCTTATCCCATGCTTTCCAAGCTCACTCGCCGCGGCTCTAACCAGACCCACCAAACCATGCTTCGAAGCAGTGTAACCGACGGGACCCAACCCTCCTAGAATGGACGCCGAGCTTGCCGTGCAAATGATGGATCCCCTTACTTGTCTCTTAACCATGGCTCGAGCAGCATGCTTTATGCATAATGCTGATCCTCTTAAATTTACGGCCACGGTTCGGTCGAAGCCATCCTTCATGTCCATGTCTAGGATGCTGTCCATTGGACCCAGGATCCCAGCATTGCTGTACATGATATCGAGGGTGCCGTATTTCTCGATAGTGAAAGCCACGGTTTCTTCCACCTGCTTCTCCACCGTAACATCGCACTTCTTGTAAATAGCTCTGTGATCAGGGCCTGCTATGGAAGCCACCACTTTAAGACCCAATACCTCTTGAATGTCAGCCACCACCACAAAAGCTCCATTCTCCACGAATAGTTTTGCAGCTGCCTCCCCAATCCCACTGGCTGCTCCTGTTATTATTGCAACCTTCCCTTCTAATCTGAAACCAAACATTTAAACTTAAAACAGAGAGAGAGAGAGAGAGAGAGAGAGAGAGAGAGAGAGAGAGAGAGAGATCACCTCCTTGGCTTGGACATTTTGATCAGGAGACTGATGTGGAAGGAATGGCTTCCGCAATATATGCAAGGATACAAGTGCATAAAAGTATGGACTTGCAGTCCGATGATGTACTATACATATATGAAAGATACTTATTCACGGAGGAGCCGTGAATAAGTCATTCGTGGAGTTGTATGATCTTAGTCGTCTGTTTCGGCATTGGATGGTATGGATTTTTAAAAAATAACTATTCGCCGAAAGAGTTTAACTCTTCACGCGAATGGCTTTTTTAAAATCTGGATCATCCAATACACTTTGGATGCACGTGATTTGGCTCCATAAACGTTTATTCACGGGACGTTTCGTAAGAAAGTTTTTCTCTATGAATATAAGAATATAGGGTAAGTTGGGGTGCTCGTGGCCCACTGATTGGTTGCTGAAATATGCATACTATGAATTTTGTTCTTTTTACAGAAATGGAGAACATTACCTTAATGAGGTTAGTTTTTAACCCGAAAAGATTACAGATAAGGTGGTGGAGATTGAGGCACGGACCAAATCGCTTCCTTGATACGATTTGTGCCGTTGACTATGGAAGAGCTCTGGTGTAATAGACCACAAGTTTGCAAGTCGTCCCCAAGATACAAGAAGCCCAAGGACCTAGTTGTATGCCCTTCCAAGTTTACACAATTTGGAGAGTAAGAAGCTCTCAAAAAATAATGTATTTTCTTAACCCAAACACAAAATTAGAGTTGTGCTACTGGTACAGCGGCTGCTGTACAGCAGCCGCGTACAGATCCCTTTGGCGCCCGTCTCAGGTTCCGCAAAGATGATCGGAGCCGCTCATTTTGTTCAAAAAACTTCGTTTAAGATCCCTATAAAAAATTACATCAATAAGATATCGGGAAGGGTGTTTACGAATCATCCAACTTTGCTTCAAAGTTTAGGAAAATTTAGCCTAAATTTTGAAGCAAAGTTGGATGATTTGTAAACACCCTTTCCGATATCGGATTGAGACAATTTTTTACAGGGACCTTAAACGAAATATTTTGAACAAAATGAGCGGCTTCGATCATCTTTGCGGAACCCGAGATGGGCACCAAAGGAATCTGTACGCAGTACTAGTAGCATTTTTGACAAAATTAGGCGTAGAATATGGCTTATTTGCAGTCCAAGTCACGAAACTAGTACACTAGAGGGGAAGAAAAAAAATCATTTTGCTGCAAGTTAGTCTATCCACGTTTTCCACTTCACATCTTGGATGGGAATTTTGCAAGTCAAGTACTAAAGGAAAGGTGTAAACTTGGGAGCTGGCTCCTGTCCAGTTATAAATTGTGCAGTTCCGAATCTAGTTTGGGCATTTCGGGCTCACAATAACAATTGTAATCGTTCATTTTGTAGAACTCATAAGTTTGTTGTTTTCCTAAAAAATTAGCTTGATTGGACATTGATAAGTAGAGGATCGAAACAGATTTGTACAAGAAAATTGAGATGTAAAAAAATTAGAAACTTAAAATTTTCATTTTTTTCTTGTACAAAATTGTTTCAATCATGAACCTATCGATGTTTAATCAACCTAATTTTTTACATGAATAAAAAATTCAACGAGTTCTACAAAATAAATTATTCTGGTCCTTATTATGGGCCTGGAATGTGCCCACAAAGACCCAAATTGAATCCGGAATCGAACACATTAAAACTAGACAGGAGCCTCCCTCATACAAGTTTTTATTTGGGAAGTCAAAAAGCGACTTCCTAGTTTGTGATACAATTTGAAATGTTTTTCACACTTTTATTTTGATGCATACACTCCTTTTTTTTTTTTTGTCTTCTATGAAAAGAATTGCATAAATAAAATTTCACTAAAAGACAAAAATATAGTGCATATACCAAAAACAAATGTGAAAAACATTACCCTTTTTTTATTTGGGTAGTCAAAAAAAGATTTCTAGCATTTGGGTAGTTAAAAAAGGATTTTCTATCTACAAAGGTTACCAGATATAATTTTATTGAATTCAACAAAGGGTACATTGAGACGTCCAACTCTCGATACACGAAAAAGCTTGATTCATAGAGAAGGCCAAAGTAAAGAAGAAAAAAAGAAAAAATACATTCAACAAAAGATTGAATGAAACCACTAGGAGATAAATGGAAGCATCCATAATCACGTACAAACAAGCAGCTTCAGCAAGACTTCTTGAGCCTTTATCTGGTAGGTCATCAAGAAACATAATCCAGCATCAAGGTGAAGGCTTAAATACAATTATTTATTAATTGGAGTATTTGTTATTGGAAAACTTAAAAACTCCAACAGTTAAAGACAAGCATTTTCGTGTAATATAATAATAGTAAAAGTACAGCAACTACTAATGATCAACTGGAGGTATCATCAATAATCACATCACTGTTTTATCTGCGTCTCCATTAGCATAGTAGTAGAATTATCAATTATCAACGACGGTCAAACCCCCATCAACAACTAAATTATGACCACTGACATAAACAGATGATTCATCAGAAGCAAGGAAGAGAGCAGCCTCTGCGACATGCTTCGCTTTCAATGCAACTCCTTCCAAGCTGGCTGCGGAACTTGCTAGTGATTCAATTCCGCTTCCGCTCGCGTTGTTAATGCCCATCGCTGACATCCCCGATATTGCCAGGGGAGTGGCAACAAGGTAAGGAGAAACACAATTGACCCTTATCCCATGTTCCCCAAGCTCACTCGCCGCAGCTCTAACCAGACCCACCAAACCATGCTTCGAAGTGTTGTAAGGAAAGGGAGTCACCCCTCCCAGAATGGACGCCGTGCTGGCCGTGCAAATGATGGATCCCCTTACTTGTCTTTTAACCATGGCTCGAGCAGCATGCTTTATGCACAACGCCGGTCCTCTCAGATTTACAGCCATGGTTCGGTCGAAGCCCTCCTCCATGTCCATGTCTAGGATGCTCCCACATGAACCCATGATCCCGGCATTGCAGTACATGATATCGAGGGTGCCGTACTTTTCGATAGCGAAAGCCACGGTTTCTTCCACCTGCTTCTCCACCGTAACATCGCACTTCTTGTAAATGGCCCTGTCGACATCAGGGCCTGCTATAGAAGCCACCACTTTGAGACCCAATTCCTCTTGAATGTCAGCCACCACCACGAACGCTCCATTCTCCACGAATAGTTTTGCAGCTGCCTCCCCGATCCCACTGGCTGCTCCAGTTATTATTGCAACCTTCCCTTCTAATCTGAAACCAAACATAAAAAAGCATTCTACAATCAGAAGCTTCTCATGATCTGCATGGCTTAATTAACCACAGGAGAGAGAGAGAGAGAGAGAGAGAGAGAGAGAGAGAGAGAGAGAGAGAGATCACCTCCTTGGCTTAGACATCTTGATCAAGAGACTGGTGTGCAAGGGATGGCTTCCTCAATGCAAGGATACGATAAGAGAGGAATTGAGATACAAGTGCAGAAAAGTATATATGGACTTGCGGTCTTGTGATGTGCTTTATATAGCTAGAGCCATACTGGTTGGTTGCTCAAATTTGAATGCTATGAATCTTGTTGTTGTAGTAAAAATGGAGAATATTACCCCGATGCAATTATTCTTTTACCAGCAAAAGAAGAAAATTCGTGCACGGAGCAAATCACTCTCTTGAGACTATTCGTGTCGTTTACGGAATACTTCGGGTGTAATAGACCACAAGTAGTACTCTGCACATCGTTCAAGGGATACAAGAAGCCCAATCACCTAGTTGAATACCCATACACAAGTTTACACAACTTGAAGAGTAAGCTCTGATCAAAGGCTAATATTTGTTGAAAATTGAATAGAATTCCTAATCGGGTTAGGTTTATATAGTGATTTCCTATAAATAAGGATCTTGGGGGTTCTTAGAGTGATGGTTCTTTTGTTTAAGGGCTTAGATATTAGGACTTTGTTCATCTCTTAGGGTTTCACTAAGTATTTGTATCTCCCTTTTGGATTCTACCAAAGATTTGTCCCTAAATATCTGTTTGGTACTTCATTTAGAGTTACGGGTATAGCCGGTTATTTGTTTCTCTCCTCATTTATAGTGAATTATTTTGCTCTTTTCCGCGTGGAGTATGAAAGGTAACGTGTAAACTTGGTAAGGAATGAGAAATCAATTATAACTACATTTCTAGCCACGAAATGTGATGCACGTTTTCATTTGGGTAAGGAATGGGAAATCAATAACTACATTTCTAGCCACGAATTTTTGATGCACGTTTTCTAGCCGCCACGAATTTGTTTTCATTTTGGTAATCCAACGAGGACTTTATAGTTTGGGATAAAAATTTCTTTATTTGGGTAGGAAAAAAAAAAAAAGGACTTCTAGCAGCAGATTTGTGATAGTACAATTTTTGATTTGGGTAAAAGGACTTTCTAGCTCTCCAAAACTTCCTAGCCCTAGTCGCCTCCCTCCTTCCCTCCCTCCCTCCCTCCCTCTAGGGTTTCCACTCTATGATGGGCGACGGGAGGGGGCATTCTCCATTAACGTTTCCTCCGCCTCCCTTTTACATTTTTGTCGACCTTCACTGTCGTCCTCTTTTCACCGCCTCCTCTCCTTCTTGCCTCCCTTTGGCCGCCTCCATCGCCGCTATCGAACAGAACCTCTTGCGCGACTTCTTCCCCGTCATCCCGAAGCTCTGAGATCGCCTTGATTGGTTCGAAGCCGTCTGCAGCTAGGACCCCGTCCAAATCCAATCGTGACACCTTGCTATAGATGTACGTTCCGGCGACCAGGGGGTCGGGTTGCAGAGTCCAGAGTCAAGAGATTGCAGAATAGGGTCCGATCTGGAGTTGATTTGGAGAAGGGAAGGTTGGGTTGTCTGATCCAACACCACCAAGGGGTTTTTTTTTCGTTCTAGTTTTCTGCTATGATGTCCTGTTTGTGGGTGTTTCTCCCCTTCTGGGGTGGTAACCATTTTGGGTGTAGTGTGTTTTTCTTTTTTTGATGTTGGTGGTGTGAGTTTTACGTGAGGTATTGTACCTCTGTTTTTAAGGAGTTTGAGATGTAGGTATTTTCTCGTCGGAGCCTATCCGCCTGGTTGGCTATTCTCTCCTTGTCCAAGTAAGGAAGAATATGCCCTTTGATGTTCTCTTTTGGTTATTAATGAAATTTCTAAACTTTTGCAAAAAAAAAAAAATACTTTGTAGCCAAAGGTTACCTTCGTGTGTGTGTTTGTGTGTTTTTTATTTTATTTTTTTTGATATTATCACATTTCTCAATAGAATGTTCTAACGAACAAAAAATTCAATTCCCCTGGAAACAGAGCATTTGAACTACCAAACCGTGGTTAACAGTGATTTTCACTACCGTTAATTCATGGAATTTGATAGTATCCATTACCTACAAAGACTAGTTATTGAGTCCTCGAAGAGTTCAACAACGACCAAGAGTAACAAAAATGTGTAACCTCAGCTCCCTCCAAGAACTGAACATTATTGGTAAAATTCTTGACTAAATAGAACTTGGAGAACAAAACCACATTCTAAAATCAACTGGGGTATTTTTTGGGGACGCGAAAAATGATTATTCATTACAGCGACATTGATCCATTAGTAGTTAGTACTCAGATCATGTTTAATGACAGCAAGAACAAGGGGTAGCTAGTAGTTGCTACATGAAAATAAGTTTAATGGCGGCTTGCTCTGTTTATTCTTCTTCTTCTTCCTTGAAGTTGTGATTTTTCTGGGCAATCGGATTCCGATCAATTGCTGAACTTTCTTCTTTCCTCTGCCAAGTTCGTTCTTCTATACTTTAAGATTCGTTTTCTCCCCCTAAAACGTTTAACCCAAATGCGATTTATTGGTAATTAGTATTTTTTAGATTCACAGTATAATTTTTGTCTTTAGTATACATTGAACGATCAAAGAAAGCGTAAACTCCTATGTTTATGGTGCACACCATTCGTGGCATTCTTGTCTTGTACTTCCTATGATATAATTGGAGTTTATTGATAGAAACGAATCAATTTAGATAGCCCATTTCGGCTCTGGTGGCATATTGAAAAGGCCTTTTACTATGAAGAGGGCGTAATTGGCATAGTGATTTACTGATAACATAGAAAGCGGCAAGCCAAACCTACTCCTAACAAGTTGCGGAATTCGGCTTTCAGGCCTACCTACTTGAGGGCTTATGTAATGTATAAAAAAGAGTTTGGCTTTCACTGGTATGAGCCCATTTCTCTGTTTGGGAGGAAATCTCTGGTCAAACCACTATTCATTTCTGTCATCTTCCTTCGTATTTTCCATGCTTAACAAAACCCTGTAAGGGAAAGCGACAAAACCCCACTACGCCAAATATAGCTTTTACCGGCATTTTTTTTACCGGTGGTTAGAAAAATGCCGCTAAAGAATACTATTACCGGCATTTGTTGCAATCCCCGGTAATAGCACTATTATTGGCATTTGTTTAACCGGCATTTAACAAATGCCGCTAAAGGGTACTATTACCGGCATTTGTTAAACAAATGCCGATAAAAGATACTATTACCGGCCTTAAATAGAAAACGCCGGTAAAAGTTCTATAAACTATAAAATAAAAAAAATAGCGATTTTAACACTAAATTCTTGTTAGCCCAACGGTTAAGATGTAGAGGGGGTTGTCCAAGAGGTTGGGGGTTCGATTCCTGGCAACAACACACCTCAAAATAATAACGAGCCGCCACGTGGATGCCACTTGGTGCGGATGTGGTGTACAGGTGGTTGCCATGTGGTGTGGACATGGCGTACATGTGGATGCCACGTGGCATTTTTGTTCTCCCTAATGATGTGGCACTATTACCGGCATTTGCCGGCATTTTTATACATGCCGGTAATAGTGTCATACCTTTACCGGCGTTTTTTTAATCTTTACCGGCGATTTTTGTCATTACCGACATTTTTGTAGACGGCGTTTCAAAAAATGCCGGTAAAACTTTTACCGGCATTTTTTACTACTTTTTTCGGCATTTGTTAAGTGCCGCTAATGATCATATTTGGCGTAATGCCCTTGTAGGAGAAGTCAAAATCTTGTTGATCTTCTCCGGGTTTAAAATAGAGTTCAAAATATTTATGAGAATAAAATGTGCTGGAGAGGTAAAGAATAGTTAATGTTTAGAACGAAGGGATGGAGGAGACATAAAATGTGTGACCATGTCCGGGCATCAAGGCTGGCTACGTATCCCGGTGTACAGGGAATCAGGTCAAACGTAGTTCCATTTTCCTTTCGGGGAGATGGTCTCTCCCTCTCTCTGAAAATCTATCCTCTCTAGAGAAGATGGCTCTCTCTCTCTAGAAATATGTCCTCTCTAGAGGAGATGGTTCTCTCTTTCTAGGCAATGAACAAAACCTCCGTTGGACCCATATTGCCGCGGACCTTGGCCTATCTGCCCTTTCTCGCGATGGCTCTTTAATTGCGGGCTTCAATGCCCCCGCAAGCTTGTTTAGCTGCGCGGGGTCCATCTTGCCGCGAACCTTGACCGTCCGCGGGACTACCACGGCCCTGCCCGCGGGACTCTGGCGGGCCCGACTGCCCTTGTGATGACTCTCGCGAGCCTTTTTTACCGTCGCAAGTTTGGTTCAGCTGTACGGGGTCCTCTTGCACCACGTCATCTCGTGGGCTCCATCTTATGCCTCGTGGCACCAAATCTCTCTGTGGGGCAGCTTTTGCCACATGTCAATCTCACGATCTTTCCACGCGTCATCACTTGAGTGGTAAGTCAAACTTCTTTTGGGGTCAACGGTCATAATCTTGACCGCACCTACAACCCTCTTTCCTTGAAACTTGGACAACCTTTTTGCTTTCAAATCCTCGGCCAATTTAATCTCTTAAAGCAATGAGAAGAAGAAGAAGAACGTCGCCAGCCATTGGGTTGGGATACGGCATGGGCTATCTGAATCCAAAAATTTAAAACGATCAGCATACAAAGCTTAAAACAGAGAGAGAGAGAGAGAGAGAGAGAGAGAGAGAGATCACCTCTTTGGCTTGAACATTTTGATCAGGATATCGATTGATGTGGAAGGAATGGCTTCCACAATGCAAGGATACGGTAGGAAAGGAATAGGGAATTTGGGATACAAGTGCATGAAAGTATGGACTTGCAGTCCAGTGATGTACTATATGTCAATTAGAGAGACTTATTCACGGAGGATATAGGGTAAGTTGGGGGCTTGTGTTCCACTTATTGGTTGCTAAAATACGTATGCTATGAATTTTGTTCTTTTAACAGAAATGGAGAATATTACTTTAACGCGTTAATTTAGTTTTTAAAACAAAAAGATTACAGATAAAATGGTGGAGATTGAGGCACGGATCAAATCGCTTCCTTGACACTATTCGCGCCGTTGATGACGGAAGAGCTCTGGGGTAATGGACCACAAGTTTGCATGCCGTCCTCAAGATACAACAAGCCCAACGGAGTTGTATACCCTTTCAAGTTTACATATCTTGGATAGTAAGAGGCTCTTAAAAAATAATATACTACTTTCTGCACCCAAATACAAAATTAGGCGTAGAATATGACTTGTTTGCAGTCCCAGTCATGAAACTAGTACGCTAGAGGGGAAGGAAAAAAAAAAAAAAAATCCTTTCGTTGGTAGTTAGTCTATCCACGTTTTCCACTTACATCTTGGATGGGAATTTTGCAAGTACTAAAGGGAAGGTGTAAACTTGGGAGCTGGCTCCTGTCCAGTTATAACTTCTTCAATCCCGAATCCAGTTTGGGAATTTCGGACTCAAAATAACGATTGAAATCGTTCATTTTTTAGAACTCGTGAGTTTGTTGTTCACGTAAAAAATTAACTTGATTGGACATTGATAAGTAGACGATCAAAACAGATTTGTACAAGAAAATTGGGATGAAAAATTAGAAACTTAACATTTTATTTTTTTCTTGTACAAATTTGTTTCAATCATGAACTTTTTGATGTTTAATCAAGCTAATTTTTTTACTTGTATAACAAATTCCACGAGTCCCACAAAATGAATGATTCTAATCCTTGTTGTGGATCTGAAATGGCCCACAAAGACCCAAACTGGACCCATAGACAAAGAACTTTCAAGTCCTTGAATCACTACTGTTCAATAATGTTACCGCGTAATTTTTTTTGAACACATTCAATTCATTTCATATCAAAAGCCCGAAGACAATACAGATTTCATCAAAAGATACAAGAATGAACCAAAACTATTAAGAGTTCGACACAGGCATTGTAATGACCCGTAATTTTTATCATTTATAATATTATTTAAAGAGTATTATTCGTAATAATAGAATTATCTTAATCATAATTATCTAGTAGATATATACCAATAAAATTAACTTAATCTTAATTATCTTACTTTTATTTTTTTTAATTGCATGCATGCAAATCCTGCTATCTCTCCCTCTCCTACTCAGTCTCTACTTCATCCCTGATCATATCTTCGCCCTTATTTTCGTCCATCTCAAAGCCCAAGAATTAGAGTCCTTATTAAACTCGATTTTATCTACCTCTTTAAAATTCTCCTATATATACCCCATTAATCCGATCCTAGGGCATACCACAATATTCTCCACGCCTCACCAGTCTAGAAAAGAGAGAAAAATCAGAGAGAACGAAGCCCCAATCCATGGAGTTTTAGAGAGAGAAAATGAGAGAGAAAAGTGGGTTTTGTATCAAGACCCAACCGAAATTCAATTCGATCATTCCAGACTCTTCCTACAACTCCTAGCATCACCAAACGTCGTCCAATTTGATCCCAAGGTCCCCCGATCGAAAAACCAGAAGTTGTCCGCTCCAAATTCCAAGTTTCAAATTAAAATCAATTCGATCCGATTCAAGGTATTATAATCCATTCTGAACACTCCTCTAAGTATATTTAATGTTTTTATGATTAACCCAATAGCCCAAACGATCCCATGCATCAAAACCGAATCAAAAAAATAAAAAAACGAAAGTTGCGTTGAACCTTGCGGTCGCGAGTTATGGGCCGCAAGAACCAGTCGCTGAATCTGCGGCAGAGGTCCCCACCGCAAGGTCTAACCGGGTTAGGCCTTGCGGTTTGCATTGTTTTGGTTCAAATGTGTTTTGTGACCTCCTGAACACCGTTTTTGACCCCCGAACCATTTTTCCTAGACTTTTCACACCTCAAAGTTCATACCTTGTTAATATCATATTTTTTATTTAATTATCTAATTATTAATTATTTATTCGTTATTGTTCAAGATTTTACAAACGAAAAATCTTTGCGACCTTCCGAATGATGTTTTTAACATCCAAACTATTTTTCCTAGATTCCTCACATCTCAATTTTGATATCCTGCTAAATTCAGATTTATTTTATTAAATTTACTATTTATTATTATTTTTAAATTGTTTCCAATCAAAATTACTTTACGACCTTATAACCCTTATTATTAATGCCCGATTAATTTTATTTAGACTCCTTACATTCAATAGATGAAACTTTGTTAACCACAACATATTTTAATTCGTAAATTATTTATTATCTATTTACTTCACTTTTGGCCACTTTAATTAACGTCTTCATTTAGAATTAATCCCGCGATTCTCCGAACTCAACTTTTGATACTCAAACATGTTGCGTAGGACCTTTAGGACTCTTATTAAGGTCATGATAATTATTCTAATATTTTTACCTATTTAATGTATTTAATTAGTTTTTAATCCATCTAATTTCTTAAGAATTAAGTTAATGAGAGCCTAGAAAATATTCTATTAAAATTTCTATAAAAGTTCTACTTCATTATTGACAACGTGGCCATAGGAATAAGGGCAACGGCCCATTTAAAAAGTTGTGTGATTGCATTGCTTGTTATTTGTTTTAATTACTATTTGATTTGATTGTATACTGCACCGACATTTGATTTGAATGTTAGATTGGATCCTAGAGACATGGGGTGGTATGTGAATAGATTTCATCTAGACGATACTAAGTTGATGGAAAAATGGTAAAGTGTTGAAGTCGTGAGATTGTGGATTTTCAATTGGTCATGGATAAGGGTGACCTGCGAGGCCCAGTGATGATATTTTGGTGACCCTAATGTATGGTACGCCATGGGAAGTTCCAAAGGGTAATCGTGCCTTGCAAGGCCAGTAAGGGGGATTGTCCCATGACACGGTCATAGTTAGTGGCTTATGAATGGTGGTGACCCTAACGTATGGTACGCCATGGAAAGTTCCAAAGGGTAATCGTGCCCCGTGTTATGGTCCTAAATGAATTTAGCAAGGTACATAACTTAGGTGAATTCATTTAGAACCCCGTGTGCAGGAAAAGAAAGAGGGGGATTTTCCATGGCACGATCATAGTTAGTGGTATGGGAGGAAAGGATCTCATGGATAAGATCTTAGATCTCACATAGGGTTAATGGATAGTATTAAATTGGTTCATGTATGAAATCTTTGCTCGGCTCTTCGATTCAATATTGTCTTGTACCTGCTAACTGTAAAGTAAGAGGGGTAGTTGGGTTGGATTATACTACGGGGTGAACTCTTTCACTCAGGTACGGATTGCCTGGCTTCTGTGCCAGATTTTGCAGAAAATCAAGAAGAAACACAGAATCCCGAAGGCGAACAGTTTTATGAGGAGGAGAATCCAGAGGTGGGAGTTGAACTTGAGTATGCTTGGGATCTGTATCAATCTTAGAAGACGGCTCTGTTATTATTTACTACCACAAAGACTATTTTCAGTATTTCTACAATGGCTTGTAATAGGCGAATCTTTAGGGAGAATTATCCGGTTTGGATTTTGAATTTAAATTAATAAATTTTTAGAAATCAATATTTAATGCCTCCGATTTTATTCCCGAAAATCAGGGCGTTACAGGCATCCACTGCAGAAGCAAGACCGACGGAATCACCAGATGAGAACCAATCTAAATCCAAATAAAAGAGAATCCCAAACGGACCCCAAGCTCATACCCAAAAAAGCACATTTGAAGTATGGACGACTTCACGGCCGTGATACCAGCAGTGGTACTGTTGTGGTCCCTTATTGTTTGAACCGGAAATGAACATGAGCATTTAATTCAATTGCTTTCAACACTCATGATTCAGGAAGAGAAATACAAGTCTGACCAATTTCTTCAGGTGTATTTTCAAATTATAGACTTGACTCTGTTAGATATTTTGGCACTTTTCGGGGTTGTTCAAAACCTCCATTGGTGTCTTTGCTATATTGACTCTGTCTGATTGTAATGGGTAAGTTAATTAGGGGGTAGTGTCTCCCTCGATGCTCCTCCCATTAATTGCGCCAAGTTGATCGCTGCGAAGTCGATCCAATTGCGTGAGAGGTAAAAGCATTACAAAGCACATCATGCATATTATTTCCAAGATTAAGAATTTTATTCTTGCTCGTTTTCCTTTCCGGTAAATCTCTCCGAAAATTCGTTTTCCATGTATATGTTTCCTAAATCAATTTTCTTTGAAAAGGTCCGAAATTTTGCTTTCCATATGAAGCGTAATTATAAGACTTTTGTTTTAAAGGGGAAATTGAAGTATAAAAGGTGTTGATCTCTATAGGGAGGTTACGACCCTGTGAAGAGTTTTTTTTTTTTTGTGTGTTTTGATAGAAAGAAAAAGAAAGGGTTGCACGGCTGTTTTGTTTTTGTTTTTTTTGGTGGAGTAGTCGAGAGACATTTTGCTCTTAGAAAAGAAAGAATGGGCTGCACGACACTTATGGGATTTTGACAGTTTTCCGTTGCAGCCCACATTCTTGTTTGCTTCTTTCATCTTGCGTTATTGAACGCTTTGTGTATAAATCACGTTTATATCATATTATTCATTCACTATTCGTGATTTTTGGTGCCGTTTGCTGTTGTGGCCGAATCTTTTGAAAATTGATTCGGAGTCGGTTGAATCTGGAGATCGGGCGCCGGCGTGAAGTCCGTGGTGCATCTGTTGGATCTTGAAGAAGCTCTAGGAGCATTGGAGATTGGTGAGAATAGATAAAGGCTTGAGTAAGGTTTTTGTTATTTCGCAATTTGTACTTCTTTTCGATTAATAGAATAAAGCAATAGTGTTGGGCCGTGGTTTTGGCTTAGGGTTATTTAGGACCCTAAGTTTTTTCACGTAAATCGTGGGTCTCTTGTCATAATTTTTATGCTACTGCAGTTCTTGATTTTTGGTTTGGATTAATCGAGATAATGAACCCGTTCATCTATATTATTATTTTTAAATCAGAAAATTGGTAATTTTTATCAAAACTCCTATTCACCCCCTCTCTAAGATTAGATTGAACGCTTCCGGATAATTTCAGACTCTACCAAGCTAACAAATCTAACTTGATCACTGACGGGAATTCCTTATTGGCTGGCAAAAGCTAAAACATAGTACTGAGTGTTAGCCTGTTGCACTTTCACGATATTAATGCACTAAATCAAGAAAATACTACTAGTTTCTACCCACGGGAAAAAAACACATCAAACATGCCGTTTGTGGGTCCAAGTCACGAAGCTAGTAAACTAGAGGGGAAGAAAAAAAAAAAATCATTTTGCTGCTAGTTTAGTCTATCCACCTTTTCCACTTCACATCTTGGATGGGAATTTTGCAAGTCAAGTACTAAAGGATTGGAATCATTTATTTTATAGAACTTATGAGTTTAATTTGTTGTTCACGTAAAAAATTAGCTTGATTGTACATTGATAAGCAGAGGATCGAAACAGATTTGTACAAGAAAATTGGGATGAAAAAGAATTAGAAACTTAAATTTTTTTTTTCTCATACAAAATTGTTTCAATCATGAACCTATAGATGTTTAATCCAGCTAATTTTTTACACACTTTGAAGACAACTAAAGCATCATTATTTGAGATTAAAAAAAAATATAGGCATGCCCACAGCTTTAAAATATAATCCATCAGCATTGGAATAACATCCTGTAGATCTCTTAGCCCTCCCCAGAGTTGAGAGCTGAAAAGAGAGAATGGTACACACCTAGAATTATTAAGCATTTGTGTAGTAGAGAGACCCAGAAAACTTAACATTCTTCGATTAATAGCAGCAACAAAATTAGTTGGCTATTGGATCAAAAAAAAAATTCATTGGACATACGTTCAGTGCAACTCTTAGCCCTCCCCAGAGTTGGGAGTTGTAAAGAGGCAAAAGAACACCTGAAACTATTACATATTGGGTAATAAGATCCCACACAATGCAGCTTCATCTATTTAAGACCCACAGCGAAGGATGGCAACTTAGCCTCATATTAGATCGATAAGGCCAAAATTGCCTCATAGCAGATAGCCTCATAGGAGGTAATTGTACACTGTTGGTTATAGTTAAGATTAAATAACCGTTACACCAAAACAAAAAACAAAAAACAAAAGAGGCCATCTAAACACCAAAGCCTTGCTACTGCTGTCTTAACATTATTGAATCTGGCAAACTCAGAAAAAATAAAACAGAGTGCTCTATCTCACAAAGAAGTTGTTTTGCTACAAAGCCTTGCTGTAATAGAAAAACATGTCATACTCGCAAAAAAGAGCCGGATGATAAAACATAACGCGAAGAGTATCTATAGAGAAGCCCGTACACAAACATAGACGATGTTGAACATGTCCACACATCCTCAACATGATGGTTCGAAACGTCTTTGCTTCACTGCTACATACCTATTTCGAGCATGCACAGCACGTGGTTACATTTGAGTACACATAATCTGAATTTTGAGTATGACAATAAGCGTTCATGGAAAATGTTCAAACACTATAGACACCTTATTAGTCCACTGTCTTCTTCAACCATGATTAGTCTGAGCTTCAAGGCTTCTTGGTCCCAATCCTAAAAAAGAATAGTGATATGTTAATAGAAACCTAGTTAGCAGACCAAATTATTTGTTTAGTTGACGATATATGGTAACTAAAAAAATAAAAAAAAATTGTAATACCATGCAACCTGTTGTACCTGGTATGATAAAGCACACTACAGCAAAACTTTAGGGTAAACAATATTGGTAGTGGAATTTATTGCTTCTTCGGGGAGAAGGACATTTATGTGGTCAAAAGACGTGCACCTTGACAATGCCACATATAGTTGCTCATGACTAAACATAGGTGTACGCAAATCGACCCCAATAAACTTAACAAATTGCCCTTGTGCTTTGTTAATAGTCATAGCATATGCCAAACATACTGGAAATTGACGCCTTGTCATATGGAAAGGAAAATCTGAAGATGACGGAGACAGAGATATTCTTGCTATGAAAGCCAAGTGGCAAAATTTACCGCTTGTTAAAATCTTAACTTCAATAATACGGGTGCCACATCTGATCACAACCATCATCCTCGTCCCATTACAAAGTCCATCCTTTGGGGAAATATTTCTAAGCAAAATTATAGAACAACCCACTTTCAACTCTAGCTTAAAAGGTGGTAGCCCAGTAGGATCTAGTGAGTTTAGATACTCGTTGGGACACCGGTTAGTGATGCTTCTATCTATTCCGTCATCTCCAGACATCTTGTTTGCAGCAAGGTAAGTGTATCTGTTTCCTAGAAAAATAGTTAGTGCAATGCCATTTATAGCATTCACGTCATCATTTTGAGTTGAGAGAATTGTGCGTTCAGTTAAAAATGTTGGGGTTGATACATTTGCCACTTCCAATTGGGGATAAACTGTCGACAATAATTCATTCAGATCTTGACATCTACCTATTATTGTTGGAAGGTGTACCACTTCTTGAGGGTTTGTTCCAACCTAAAATACATTGAAGTGAAAATCAATAGTAACCAAACAAAAGTGCCAAGAATGCTTTATCTTCAAAATAACTACTTCATTAAAAAGAAAGTAGGGGAAAAAAAGCATTCAGCCAAGCCGTATAAAAAAAGAAGAAGGAAAACACAATTCCTAAATCGACGTTGGAACCTCGGCGCCCTTAGTACCTAGAAAAGAAAGCAGGGGAAAAAAAGCATTCGGCCAAGCCGTATGAAAAAAAAGAAGGGAAACACAATTCCTGAATCAATGTTGGAACCTCGGCGCCCATACTACCTAGAAAAGAAAGCAGGGGGAAAAAACATTCAGCCAAGCGGTATGAAAAAAAATAGAAGGGAAACACAATTTCTGAATCGACGTTGATGGGAATTTTGCAAGTCAAGTATTAAAGGATTGGAATCATTTATTTTATAGAACTCATGAGTTTAATTTGTTGTTCACGTAAAAAATTAGCTTGATTGGACATTGATAAGTAGAGAATCGAAATAGATTTGTACAAGAAAATTGGGATGAAAAAAAATTAGAAACTTAAAATTTTCATTTTTTTCTCATACAAAATTGTTTTAATCATGAACCTATCGATGTTTAATCAAGCTAATTTTTTACGTGAATAAAAAATTCAACGAGCCCTACAAAATGAACGATTCTCGTCCTTATAGTGGACCCGGAATGGTCCCACAAAGACCCAAACTGGACCCGGAATTGGACACATTAAAACTAGACAGGAGCTCCCCTCAAAAAGCGACTTCCTAGTTTGTGATACAATTTGAAATGATTTTCATACTCCTTTTTTTGTCTTTTGTGAAAAAATTTCATAAAAAAAGTTTCACTAAAAGACAAAAAAAATATAGTGCATATACCAAAAACGAATGTGAAAATTATTACCCTTTTTTTATTTGGGTCAAAAAAAGACTTTCAAGTATTTGGGTAGTTAAAAAAGGATTTTCTATCTACAAAGGTTACCGGATATAATTTATTGAATTCAACAAAGGTTACATCGAGGCGTCCAACTCTAAATAACAGAAAAAGCTTGATTCATAGAGAAGACCAAAGAAAAGAAGAATAAAAAATACATCCAACAACAAATTGAATGAATCCACTAGAAGATAAATGGAAGCATCCATAATCACGTACAAACAAGCAGCTTCAGCAAGACTTCTTGAGCCTTTATCTGGTAGGTCATCAAAAAACATATATAATCCATCATCAAGGTGAAGGCTTAGATGTAATTATTTATTAATTGGAGTATTTGTTATTGGAAAACTTAATAAGTCCAACAGTTAAGACACATTTTCTTGTACGCCAATAATAGTAGAAGCATATCAAGTACTAATGTTCACATCACTGTTTTACTGCTTCTCCATTGACATATTGATAGAATTATCAACGACAGTCAAACCCCCATCAACAACTAAATTATGACCACTGACATAAACGGATGATTCATCAGAAGCAAGGAAGAGAGCAGCCTCTGCGACATGCTTCGCTTTCAATGCAACTCCTTTCAAGTTGGCTGCGGAACTTGCTAGTAATTCAATTCCGCTTCCGCTCGCGTTGTCAATGCCCTTCGCTGACGCCCACGTTATCGCCAGGGGAGTGGCAACAAGGTGAGGAGAAACACAATTGACCCTTATCCCATGCTTTCCAAGCTCACTCGCCGTGGCTCTAACGAGACCCACCAAACCATGCTTCGAAGTGTTGTAAGCAATGGGACACAACCCTCCCAGAACGGACGCCGTGCTGGCCGTGCAAATGATGGATCCCCTTACTTGTCTTTTAACCATGGCTCGAGCAGCATGCTTTATGCACAACGCCGGTCCTCTCAGATTTACAGCCATGGTTCGGTTGAAGTCCTCGTCCATGTCCATGTCTAGGATGCTCTCCCATGAACCCATGATCCCGGCATTGCAGTACATGATATCGAGGGTGCCGTACTTTTCGATAGCGAAAGCCACGGTTTCTTCCACCTGCTTCTCCACCGTAACATCGCACTTCTTGTAAATGGCTCTGTCGACATCAGGGCCGGCTATAGAAGCCACCACTTTGAGACCCAATTCCTCTTGAATGTCAGCCACCACCACGAACGCTCCATTCTCCACGAAAAGTTTTGCAGCTGCCTCTCCAATCCCACTGGCTGCTCCAGTTATTATTGCAACCTTCCCTTCTAATCTGAAACCAAACGTTAATAAACATAAAAAAACATTCTACAGTCAGAAGCTTCTCATGATCTGCATGGCTTAATTAACCACAGAAGAGAGAGAGAGAGAGAGAGAGAGAGAGAGAGAGAGAGAGAGAGAGAGAGAGAGAGATCACCTCCTCGGCATCTTGATCAGGACACTGGTGTGCAAGGGATGGCTTCCTCAATGCAAGGATACGATAAGAGAGGAATTGAGATACAAGTGCAGAAAAGTATATATGGACTTGCGGTCTTGGGATGTGCTTTATATAGCTAGAGCGTTGTAGTTAAAATGGAGAATATTACGTACCCGGATGCAATTATTCTTTTACCCGCAAAAGAAGAAAATTCGTGCACGGAGCAAATCGCTCTCTTGAGACTATTCGTGTCGTTTACGGAATACTTCGGGTGTAATAGACCACAAGTAGTACACTGCACAGTGTTCCCGGGATACAAGAAGCCCAATCACCTAGTTGTATACCCATACACAAGTTTACACAACTTGAAGAGTAAGCTCTGATCAAAGGCTAATATTTGTTCAAAATTGAATAGAATTCCTAATCGGGTTAGGTTTAGTGATTTCCTATAAATAAGGATCTTGGGGGTTCTTAGAGTGATGGTTCTTTTGTTTAAGGGCTTAGATATTAGGATTTTGTTCATCTCTTAGGGTTCCACTAGGTATTTGTGTCTCCCTTTTGGATTCAACCAGAGATTTGTTCCTAAATATCTGTTTGGTGCTTCATTTAGAGTTACGAGTATAGCTGGTTATTTGTTTCTCTCCCCATTTATAGTGAATTATCTTGCTCTTGTCCCTGTGGAGTATGAAAGGTAACGTGTAAACTTGGCAAGGAATGAGAAATCATATATAACTACATTTCTAGTCACGACATGTGATGCACGTTTTCATTTGGGTAAGGAATGAGAAATCAATAACTACATTTCTAGCCACGAATTTGTGATGCACGTTTTCTAGCCGCCCCGAATTTGTGATGCACGTCTTCATTTTGGTAGTCCAAGGAGGACTTCTAGCAGCAGATTTGTGATAGTACAATTTTTGATTTGGGTAAAAGGACTTTCTAGCTCTCCAAAACTTCCTAGTCCTAGCCGCCTCCCTCCCTCCCTCCCTCTAGGGTTTCCACTCTATGATGGGTGACGGGAGGGGGCATCCTCCATTAACATTTCCTCCGCCTCCCTTTTACATTTTTGTCGACCTTCACTATCGTCCTCTTTTCACCGCCTTCTCTCCTTCTTGCCTCCCTTTGACTGCCTCCATCGCCGCTATTGAACAGAACCTCATGCGCGACTTCTTCCCCGTCATCCCGAAGCTCTGAGATCGCCTCGACTAGTTTGAAGCCGTCCGCAGCCAGGACCCCATCCAAATCCAATCGTGACACCTTGCTATAGATGTACGTTCCGGCGACCAGGGGGTCGGGTTGCAGAGTCCAGAGTCAAGAGGTTGCAGAGTAGGGTCCGATCTGGAGTTGATTTGGAGAAGGGAAGGTTGGGTTGTCTGATCTGACACCGTCGGGGGGTTTTTTTTTTCGTTCTAGTTTTCTGCTATGATGTCCTGTTTGCGGGTGTTTCTCCCCTTCGGAGATCTTTCTAACCATTTTGGGTGTAGCGTGTTTTTTTTTTTTTTTGATGTTGGTGGTGTGAGTTTTACGTGAGGTATTTTACCTCTGTTTTTAAGGAGTTTGAGATGTAGGTATTTTCTTGTCGGAGCCTATCCGCCAGGTTGACTATTCTCTCCTTGTCCAAGTAAGGAAGAATATGCCCTTTGATGTTTTCTATTGGTTATTAATGAAATTTCTAAACTTTTGCAACAAAAAAAAAAAAAAAAGAACTTTGTAGCCAAAGGTTACCTTTGTGTGTGTGTTTGTGTGTTTTTTATTTTTTTGAGATTATCACATTTCTCAATAGAATGTTCTAACGAACAAAAAAATCACAATTCCCCTGGAAACAGAGCATTTGAACTACCAAACCGTGGTTAACAGTGATTTTCACTGCCATTAATTCATGGAATTTGATAGTATCCATTACCTACAAAGACTAGTTATTGAGTCATCGAAGAGTTCAACAACGACCAAGAGTAACAAAAATGTGTAACCTCAGCTCCCTCCAAGAACTGAACATTATTGGTAAAATTCTTGACTAAATAGAACTTGGAGAACAAAACCACATTCTAAAATCAACTGGGGTACTTTTTAGGGACGCGAAAAATGATTATTCAATACTGCGACATTGATCCATTAGTAGTTAGTACTCAGATCATGTTTAATGACAGCAAGAACAAGGGGTAGCTAGTAGTTGCTACATGAAAATGAGTTTAATGGCGGCTTGCTCTGTTTTTTTTTTTTTTTTACTCTTCTTCCTTGATGTTGTGATTTTTTTGGGCAATCGGATTCCGATCAATTGCTGATTGTTCTTCTTTCCTCTGCCAAGTTCGTTCTTCTATACATCTTGATTCGTTTTATCCAAATGCGATTTATTGGTAATTAGTATTTTTTAGATTCACAGTATAATTTTTGTCTTTAGTATATATTGAACGATCAAAGAAAGCGTAAACCACTATGCTTATGTTGCACACCATTCCGTGGCATTCTTGCCTTGTACTTCCTATGATGTAATTGGAGTGTCCCCCTTGGTGCTAATCCTAGGAAAATTTGAACTTGACAACTAGAGGTGGCAAATGGGCGGGTCTGGGCGAGTTTGGGCAAGTTAAAATGGGTTGCGGGTCAAATATGGGCGGGTCAAATAGTAAACGGGTTGAAACGGATCAGGTCAAATATGGGTCAAGCCAAACCCAAACCTGCCTGACCCAACCCCTTTTTCCCTTCTTTTTTTCCACCCTCTCCCCGTCACGGTTCCTTATCCGTGATATCTTTTTTTTCTTCTTTTGTTTTTTTAAAATAATTATGAGTTTCGATAAAAAAAAATTAACAAATATGAAAATCTTATTTGCGGACCATTTCGTAAATAAGGTTTTACAGAAACCAATCAAACATGTTCAAAGTGTTTTTGGACAGTCCAGATTGAAAATCAATTATGACCGATAATAATTAATTATGACCAGTTATAATTGAAAACGAATCTCAGCCATTAATTGTGCGAATAGATGACTGAGATTGCACCATATCCAACCCAACCCGATGCATTTTACTTGGCACAAACCCAAAATTAGCTTCCCTGGCCGTTCGGCCAAATAAAAATAACGAGTTCGTGCTCGTGTCCGATCCCTGTAGCCTTAAATCCATTGGATTGCTTTGCTTTCGTAAAGAAGACGCCGAAGCCCCTCTCTCTCTCTCTCTCTCTCTCTCTCTCTCTCTCTCTCTCTCTCTCTCTCTTATTAGCTTCCCCTGTTTCTCTCTCAAACACCAATAGTGTCAAATTGCCATACAATACCAAGTTACTAATGGCTGTGCGTGACTATCTGCTTTTTGAAGTTGTACTCCCAAACCCCAATCATAAATGTTGCCTGGGAAATAAGCTGCCTATTTGGTAGTTTAATTTGGATCTTTTAAGTCTAAACCCATATTGAACCCATTTTTAACCTACCTAAACCCGTATAAATATGAGTTGATATGGGTTCAACCCATATCAACCCATTATATAATATGGGCGGATTGGGTTGAGTTATAAGTGGGCGGATTTGGGCCGGTTACAAAATATGGGTTGGAATTGCCACCTCTATTAACAACCTATGGTACATAGGGTGGAGAAAAGATCCAATTTCTCAAAGAGTGTGTTGTGTGGTGTTAAATGTCTAGATCAGGATGTGGAAATATTAGCTCAGGCGGTGCCGGCTCGTATATTTTGGAGGTCCGAAGCGAGTTTTCTATATTGAGCCCCTTACGTATTCATGAATTTCTTAAGAAAATGATAAAAGTACGGAAAAAAAAAATCAAACTAAAAGGATACAATTATGACAATAGCAATGTAAAAAGATATATATGATTGCAAAAGTTTTCAGAGAAAATAAGATACAATTGTGTTTTTATTTGGAAATATTAATATGCAAGTTACATTACAAAGTGGGGCCTCAATTTTGGATCAAAATTTGGGGGCCGGAAGTGATCGCTTCTCTCACTTCCCCTATGAGCCGGCCCTGAGCTCAGGTGATGGAGTGTCATATGGGATCTCTTCCATTGAATTACCTTGGGCTCCCATTTAGTGCTAATCCTAGGAAATTTTAAACTTGGTAACCTGTGGTAGATACGGTGGAGAAAAGATTGGCAGTATGGAAGAGGAAATTTATCTCCTCAAGTGGTAAATTGACACTTATCAATTCAAATACTAATAATCTGCCTATCTATTTCATGTCTATCTTTAAGATGCCAATTTCTGTTGCAACGACACTTTAAAAATTGCAAAGGCAATTTTTTTGGGGGGATTCCATTGATAAGAAAAAGATCCACCTGATTAAATGGGATACGATAACAAAAAGTAAAGAATATGGAGGACTGGGGGTAAAAAGATTGATTCAACAAAATCATGCTCTCTTAGCTAAGTGGTGGTGGAGATTCAGTATAGAAAATGATTCCTTGTGGGCTAAAGTGGTATGCATGAAGTATGGGTTATCACATCAAGATTGGCTCCCCAAATTACCATCTTCAAGCCGAACATCTATAATTTGAAAAGACATCTGTGAAATTGGAAATTCGGCTAATGAGGTGGGAAACATAATCCAAGCAAATTTCAGAATTCAGTTAACTCAGGTAGTAATACATTGTTCTAGAAGCACAAATGGCTAGGGGATCAAACGTTACAAGAGGAATATCCTAGACTTTATCTGGCATCGATGCAAAAAGAGGAGTTGGTTTGTAATATGATCAATATAGAGGGTAATGGGGATAAGACTTTGTTATTTCAGAGGAGAATATTTCAGAGAGAAAGAGCACAGTACGATTAGCCTTGAGATTACTGAATGTAGTTCGATCTGGAGCTAACAGGAATGGATGCAATGCTGTAATTGGATTGATAATTCTAATAATATGTTTTCTGCGAAGTCAGTGTATGGTCCATGGGAAGCATATGCTTTAACCCCCAATACTGGACTTGGATCTTTGTGGACAAATCTTAGTCCTCCAAAGGTAGAGATTTTTGTTTGGTTGGCATGTCAAAACAAGATTGCAACTAGATCTTTCTTGAATAGCAGAAACATTTTGTTGGGAATGGATGAGCAGGCTTTGGAATGTGAGGGGGTGTTTACGAGAAAGAGTGATACTTGAGGGGGTGTTTATGTACTTTCACCTTATAATTATTTCAGGAATATTAATTGTTGATTTGAATAAGCCAAGCTTGGCTCCCCGATGCTATACTCTTTCATTCACTGTGGGCATGCAATAGCTTCAAATGAGTATTTATTTAATGGAGCCCAAGCATGGATTCTTATGGTATAAACCTAAATGATATATATTTTTGTGTCGTGTTTCAATTTCTTTCATATTGGTGGGATATTTTGAGTGGGGTTTGTAATTTCTAATATGGTATGTTCATGCAAGGTCGTTTTGTTTGAAACACCACTTCTTAGAGCTTCGCTAAGAGACTTTTTCAGTCCTCAAAAGCAAATAGTTGTAGCTTCCTCTTCGGCTTCAATGGCATAGTGCGAAATAAAACATAAAAAACTGTAAAATCCATTATCGAACCTAAGTTTAGGGACTTTTATGCAAGCAAAGGACACACATCAGTTGAAAATAAAAATCAGTAATATTTTTATGGGATTCTGGAAAAAAAGAAGTCATATTTTGGGTTAAGCCGTTAAGCTAAATGACCATATCTTTGTTTAGCTATGATATAAACTATGCAGAATTCCACACTCCCAAGGATAGTCCATTTTCAAATCTCCTTTCATTTCAAGCAATTTTATCATTTTCTATATACATTGCATTCTGCTAAAACCTGAGTTTCTGTATTTTTCTTCATAGAGTTTTTGGACCATATACGTTTGGGAGTGTGAAAGAACAAGGATGACTTGTATAAGAATGAAGAGTGTGACAAATACTCTCTATTCGCCCTAAAAAAGTGTGTTCATTAAGTTCATTTGTTGGTCTTTGAGTGCGTCAATTGATTTTGCAGGTTTAAGAGTTCAGCAATTGCAAGAAGGTTGGATTTTAAGCATCTCTGTCTGCCTCAATAACTTCATGTGACTCTTGGTTATGCCATCCACTCAGGATTTCTATCTCTGTTCTCACAAGAAACTGATTAGTAGATACAGATTTTTTTCTTCTGGGAGTTGTTAGTAATGTAATGAGCATGTGGAATTAGAACTATGATGCCTTGTGCTTATGCCATGGACAAAGAACCGGTAAATAGATTTTTTTTCTTCTGAGACTTGTTAGTAATGTAATGAGCATGTGGAATTAGAACAATGATGTCCTGTGCTTATGCCATGGACATGAATGTTTATGTATTGTAGTCCATACTCCACATAAACATGGTTTACTCTCACCATTGCGTTATTAATGTAATTGTAGATTTTTCTATCCAGGCACAAGGGAAAGCCAGAAGATGTATTAAACCCAAAAAAGAAACAGTTGGAGAATAACTCAAAAGTATGTTCTAACTCTTTTCTCAATTTGGATTTATCATTAATTCATTTGTAGACATTATCGCTTATTTGAATGCTCTAATGATGTTAGCTCATTCTAATGTTTTATTTGGTAGAATTTTAAGTTTCAATCCCTAATTACAGCTGTGACCTAACATTTATTTTAAAAGTGTACTAACGTTTTGTAGCTTTGTATCCTCTTAGTTGTTAGTAAGTATGCTAAGGTAGCTTTCTGTACGAGACGTGTCGTTTGTAGGTTTTTAGCCTGAGGTCATCCATTGAATGGGTTAAGTGTGGAATGGATTGCAGCCTTGTGTTGTCTTACCTACCAGGAGTTTGTTAAAGTTTTGTTATGTATTAGAAGTATCCTTTGCAGGACTTATTATCGATAGTTTCTTATCATTGGCAACCAACTATTGTTTTTGGTTATGACCAACTAATGATAACTTTTTGAAAGTTGGATTTAATTTAATTTAATTTACTGTGAGTGTAACAAGAAAAACTTACGATTGAGTATTGTTAAAAAGAAATTGATGACTGGTTTGACTCAGATTGCTAATAAAAACTGTATGATCAGATATTTGTTGTTAGTGGACACTCTTATTTGGGAGGGGAATCAGGATGTATTTCAGTTAATTATCCACGTCCGCTGTTTCCGTTAGCTTGGCATTTGCTTCGAATTGACTTGATCATTGTGTTGCTGATTTTCTATGCTTCTGGGCATTCCAGGCTTTATTACATTTCATATACTGTGATGCGTTGCCCAACATGGAAGAACTTACTTGAAATGGGCATTTACTTTGATGTCTCAGCGTCTGCTTGCTGCTGCTGATCGGTATGGTTTGGAGAGGCTCAGGTTGCTCTGTGAGGCTAATCTTTGTGACAATGTTGTCATAAACACCGTGGCAACGACACTAGCTCTGGTGGAGCACCATCGTTGCTCCCATTTAAAGTTCGCGTGTCTTTAGTTTGTCGCAATGCCTTAAAATCTCAGAGGTGAAATCCATTGTTTAACAGTGTTATTTTCTTCTTATCTTTTCAATCTGAAATTTGAGTGGGATTGATTATTGTTTATGTGATTATTTTCGTCATATTGTTTCTAAAATTCATCGTACTGATTTAAGTACAATATTTTCTATCCCTATTTTGGCATTCAATTATCATTGCCCAGAAAATCAGTTGTAGCACAAAGTGTGTCTATCTCAATTGCAGAAGTTTATTCATTTGTGCCTCCCAAGTCCCTCCTCTACATTAAACGAGCTAATGAACGGGACGGGATGATCACATTAAACTTTTTTTCCCCTGTAACTGTTCTAGAAACCTTGTGTGTGTGATTGATCTGGTGAACCAAGTTCCTTCTTTTGTTTTTTTCGGCTGTGATGCAGACGGAGGGGTTTGAATACTTGAAGGAAAGTTGTCCCTCTGGCCTGACTGAACTCCTGCAGTACATTGCTAGGATCAACAAGCACTCCGCAATTGGCAGCAGCTATGGCAATGTGGCTTTCCTAGATGGCATGCAGCGACCTCAACAGTAGACATGTGAAGCGTCTACAGTGAAATTTTTTCTTTGTACCCCTGGCCTCTTCAGTTGCTCAAGAGAAGATTTTTTATTTTTTTTGCAGAAAGCTCGTCTACGGTTCAGAGATATTTTCCAGTTCTTTGTACCCATCTTGTTAGCACTTTGTATTATTCAACACCGTTCAATTATTCAACGGGCATGACAGACGTGCCTTGCACATCGCGATATGCCTAGTGTAATGTATAAAAAAGAGTTTGGCTTTCAATGGTATGAGCCCATTTCTCTGTTTCGGAGGAAATCTCTGGTCAAACCACTATTCATTTCTGCCTTCTTTCTTCGTATTTTCCATGTTTAAAGAAACCAGGGAAGGCGACAAAACCCTCTTTCCTTGAAACTTGGACAACCTTTTTGCTTTCAAATCCTCGGCCAATTTATTCTCTTAAAGCAATGAGATGAAGAAGAACATCGCCAACCCCTGGGTTGGGGTATGGTATGGTGTTAGAAAAATTGGCCGCTGCAATCTGTACTGTTGACGAAATCTCCACCAAACCTGTAAAACGCTTCGAGTCACGACGATGTCGCTTTCCTAAAGACAGTATTTGCCCCCACCAGTTGGTATGCAAAGGGTTACAGCAAATCTGCCTTCAAGATAAATCGAAGCCCGAACTCGAAGTTCTTTCCGTTTTCGTTTGCACTAACGAAACGAACAGAATACCTGCTAGAACGAGTATAAGAACCGAGAACCACTGTGTTCTATTTTCTGCAGCAAAACAGAACGCAGAATAAATGCTAGAAACTATAGAGAGAGATGTGGGAGAAATTCGGATTTCATGTGTGTAACCATGTATTCTGACAAGTAGTGGTCTATTTATAGGCCACTACGCACCCATTGAGAATGGGTACGCACCCGATCTAATCTGACCGTTGGATCAGATCCTACGGTCTAGATCGACCAGTCACACCCAGTCACACCGAACAGGTGTACTGTTTCGCTCACACCCAATCGGATTTGATCCAATTCATTGGATCGTGCCCGTTCGCGATCTACGGCTGAGATCGCAACTCTACGAACCAACGCACCCGTAGGCTCGAGTTGCACCCGATCGGAACCGCTCCGTGTGACTCACCTGCCACGTGTGCGACACGCGGCATGCCACGTCAGCGCCACCTTACCGCCAACTCGCAATAAGAAATGGTGCCTACAAGGCGCCTAGCACTGACGTGCAAAGTGCGCCGCTAAAGCGCCACAATGCACCACAGCCCACGCCACACTGCCCACGCCGCGCGCGCGCGCGTGTGCGTACCGGCTTTGCCGGTATGCGAAGCACCGTAGAGCTGCACCACACTAGATCATTATTCATTCATATTAGGAATGTTTCCTAATATATACCACTCCAACTTCTCTCAACTATCCAATGTGGGACAAAGCACACAAAGAGGAAAACAAAGCATTCTAAGGAAACAAGGAAATTTTCCAAAACCAAAACAACGACTCCTTTATTTTGAAAATCTCTAACAATCCCCCACCATTTTCGAAATACAGATGAAATATTCTCAGTTCTTACTACAAGGTTTATGCATACATAAATAGTGTCTTGCGACTTCAACTACTCACTTAGTGAAAACATATCAAAGCAAGTCAGGGCAGCATAGTAGACGTGTCTTTGAATTAGTTGTCCTCTGTTGACCAACCGGACATGTCTCACACATAATCCTCCAAATAACGCAGGTATCCTAATCGGTTGACCCGTGAACTGGCCTTGAGTCTTTTATCTTGAATTCATGAACGCTCTACGGTCTAGCCCCAGTGACCTATAGGAAGCGGCACCACCTCCACATTCACATAGGTAGATCGCTATCCGTGCTCCTATAACATAGCACAAACAATCTATTAAGAACTAAGTAGTTCAACCTCCTTTGTATTCACATTATAGGTACAAAACACTTTACCTTGGAATGTCAAAATAACTTTAAAGTGTTTCCAATCACGACATGTGATGTAGTTTCTCATTGAACTCAAGAGATTGAGAGTATCAACCGGTTGAGTTGAGTTTCCACCAGGAGTGATTTAATCTAATTGGGCAAAAGTCCCATTCCCCTTGATGTTTTCAACACCAAATCCCTTACAAGGCCTTTCGTAAAAGGATCAGCCAAGTTTTGACTTGACTTAACAAAATCAATGGTTATCACCCCATCAATAATCAATTGTCTCACATAGCTATGCCTTAGTCCTATATGCCTGGACTTCCCATTATACACTTGGTTATACGCTCGTGACAACGTAGCTTGACTATCACAATGCAGCGATACAGGTGGCATAGGCTTAGGCCACACTGGAATTTCCAGCAATAGATTTCTTAGCCATTCTGCCTCTTTACTACCAGAAGCTAATGCTACAAACTCGGCTGCCATGGTCGAGTCTGTTATCAATGTTTGCTTCTTAGATCCCCAGGAGATTGACCCTCCTCCAAGTGTAAAAACCCAACCACTCGTTGAAGAGTGATCATTCCGCTCAGTAATCCAACTAGCGTCAGTGTATCCTTCTAGAACCGAAGGATACCCACTATAGACTATTCCATAATCTATAGTACCTTTGAGGTATCGTAGTACTCTTTGTACTGCGTGCCAATGTACATGCCCAGGATTATTAGTATACCTACTAAGCCTCCCCACCGCATATGCAATATCCGGTCTCGTGCTTGTCATGGCGTACATTAAACTGCCAATCACTCTAGAATACTCTAGTTGTGACACCGCTCTTCCCTCATTATGATCCAATGGCGATTGAGAGTCATACGGAGTGGACACAGGTTTGCTTTCAAAGTGATTAAACTTCTTTAAAATTTTCTCAATGTAATGTTCCTGGGATAGAATTAAATTACCACCATTCCTTTTAATTCTTATTCCCAATATTACATCAGCAACACCCATATCTTTCATACTAAAGTTAGCAGAAAGAAAATCTTTTGTACTCTGAACGCTTTCCTGGTCTGTACCAAAAATGAGCATATCGTCTACGTACAAACAGATAACAACTCCTCGTTTGCCATTAAACTTACTATACACGCATTTATCAGCTTGGTGTATTGTAAAACCATTTGACACAATCACTTTGTCAAACTTCTCATGCCATTGCTTAGGCGCTTGCTTAAGTCCGTAAAGAGACTTTATAAGCTTGCAAACTTTGTGCTCATAACCTTGCACAACAAACCCCTCTGGTTGCTGCATATAGATTTCCTCATCTAACTCACCATTAAGGAATGCAGTCTTGACATCCATTTGGTGTATCTCAAACTTGTATATAGAAGCAAGAGCAATTAAAACTCTAATTGTTGAGATTCTAGCAACCGGGGCATAGGTATCAAAGTAATCAATACCCTCTTTCTGGGTAAAACCTTTGGCTACGAGTCTGGCCTTGAACTTATCAATAGTTCCATCAATTTTCATTTTCTTTTTGAAAATCCATTTACAAGCAATTGGTTTAGAACCAGGTGGTAAATCCGCCAAAACCCATGTATTATTACCCATAATAGAGTCCATCTCATCTTGGATAGCCTCTTTCCAGAAAGCCACGTCTTGCGATTTCATTGCTTCCTCAAATGTCAAAGGATCATTTTCCACGTGAAGTGAAAATACATTGTGAACACATGAAGTCTCTCTAGTGCCTTCAACTAGAAAAACTATGAAATCAGGACCAAACGTTTTCTCTGTCCGAACTCGTTTGCTCCTCCTCAATTCAACTTGTTCCTCAGGTTCATTTCCTTCAACTGGAACCTCGAAAGGCTCATTGTCCTCTTCGGACACCAAAGGAAACTCTTCCGAATCTTTATTAGATTCCAAATCCTTACTGGATTTTAACCTTGGAATTCTGTCAAATCTGTTTTCATAAAACACTGCATCTCGAGATTCAATGATGGTGTTGATAGACACAACATCATTAGGCTCAGCCACTAGAAACCTATATGCTTTACTATGCAAAGCATATCCAAGGAATACACACTCGATTCCTTTTGGACCTAGTTTCTTCCTTTTAGGTCCAGGCAATCTCACAATCGCCCTACACCCCCAAGTCTTAAAATAACTTAGGTTTGGTTTCCTTTTTGACCAGAGCTCATATGGAGTAATGTTAGACTTTTTGAGAGGTACTCGATTCAAGATATAAGCAGCGGTAAGTATGGCTTCGCCCCACAAACCTTTACTTAATCCTGCATTGCTAAGCATAGCAACCACCATCTCACACAAAGTTCTATTCTTCCTTTCGGCCACTCCATTCTGTTGTGGTGTATAAGGCGCAGTTACTTCATGAATTATCCCTACTGATTCACAATAATCAGGGAAGTGGTATTCACCACCCCTGTCAGACCTAAGACGTTTTATTTTCAAACCACATTGATTTTCAACTTCAGTCTTATATGCAACAAACTTATCAAGCACTTCATCCTTGGAATGAAGCAAATAGACATAGCAAAATTTCGAATAATCATCTATGAATGTTGCCATATAAAGTTTTCCGCCTCTAGTTGGAGTGCTATGAAAATCACATACATCACTATGAATCAATTCAAGTAATGAAGAAGTCCGCTCGATTTTAGGAAAAGGCAATCTGGTTATCTTAGATTCCATACAAATCTTGCATTTATCAACCATATTATTATCAGAATTAGGAATTAGTCCAGATTTAACCATGCAATCCATTTTCCTTGTACTGATATGTCCTAAACGAGTATGCCATAAAGAAAAAGAATCAAGCATATAAGCAGAAATAACTGTGTTATTGATATTAAGCTTAAACATCCCCTCGGTTACATAGCCTTTGCCAACAAACACACCACCCTTGGATACAACAATTTTGCCAGACTCAAATACAACTTTAAAGCCATACTTATTAAGTAGACTTGCAGACACGAGATTCTTCCTAACTTCCGGAACATGATACACATCAGTAAGAGTCAGCGTCTTGCCAGAAGTGAACTCCAAATCCACTTTGCCCTTACCCTTAACGGGTGCAGTTGATGCATTTCCCATGAACAGAACGGTACCCTCTGCAACTGGTTTATACTCAGTGAAAAACTTTTTGTCATTGCAGACATGCTTTGTTGCACCAGAATCAAACCACCAATCTCCAGCATCTTCGAGGATATTCACCTCGGAAACAACAGCAATGAACTTGGAATTCTTTGCCCCAGATGCCCCTGGATTTCCACCAGATTTCTTCCTTTTCAGGATTTTGCAATCTTTCTTAAGATGCCCAGGTTTGCCGCAATACCAGCAACCAGTATCGGTAGGATCCAATTTCTGTTTCTTCCATTTACCAGAAGACTTGTCACCGCCCTTGTTCTTGCGTTTCTTGTTGGAACTTTCTTCCACCACATGAACCTTAGAAGTAGAATTATCCTTACCCTCCTTACCCTCCTGACGCCTTGTCTCTTCCTCCACCCGAAGGTGTTGGGCCAACTGATCAAGGGTATATTCCTCGGTCTTGTGTTTAAGTTCCTTTTTGTAGTCTTTCCAAGATGCAGACAGTTTGTCAATAACAGAGGAGACAATAATAGATTCATCCATATGCATATTCTTAACCTTAAACTGACTGAGGATATACTGAATCTCATGCAACTGATCAATGACAGGCTTTGTATCAACCATGCGATAATTCATAAACTGACTAACAAGAAATTTCTTACTTGTAGCGTCATCAGAAAGATACTTATCGTTAAGCGCATCCCAAAGTTCCTTTGCCGTCATTGAATTCTGATAGACATCGAATAGTGCATCCGACAGTGCATTGAGAATGTGTCCTCTACAGATATAGTCATCATTCTCCCATTTGCCCCTTTCACGAGCCTGTTCCATAGTTTCATCATCCGGATTCTCCGGTATCTCCGGACTCGGAGTAGTCAGAACATAAACCACCTTTAAGGTAGTCAACAAGAAGTGCATCTTCTTCTGCCAACGCCTGAAATTCCCGCCTTCAAACCGCTCCAATTTCAGAAAGTCCTGCGTCATCTTTTGTAGAGACATCGCCATGGCAAAATACTGTCTTTAGAATGTTAGAAAAATTGGCCGCTGCAATCTGTACTGTTGACGAAATCTCCACCAAACCTGTAAAACGCTTCGAGTCACGACGATGTCGCTTTCCTAAAGACAGTATTTGCCCCCACCAGTTGGTATGCAAAGGGTTACAGCAAATCTGCCTTCAAGATAAATCGAAGCCCGAACTCGAAGTTCTTTCCGTTTTCGTTTGCACTAACGAAACGAACAGAATACCTGCTAGAACGAGTATAAGAACCGAGAACCACTGTGTTCTATTTTCTGCAGCAAAACAGAACGCAGAATAAATGCTAGAAACTATAGAGAGAGATGTGGGAGAAATTCGGATTTCATGTGTGTAACCATGTATTCTGACAAGTAGTGGTCTATTTATAGGCCACTACGCACCCATTGAGAATGGGTACGCACCCGATCTAATCTGACCGTTGGATCAGATCCTACGGTCTAGATCGACCAGTCACACCCAGTCACACCGAACAGGTGTACTGTTTCGCTCACACCCAATCGGATTTGATCCAATCCGTTGGATCGTGCCCGTTCGCGATCGACGGCTGAGATCGCAACTCTACGAACCAACGCACCCGTAGGCTCGAGTTGCACCCGATCGGAACCGCTCCGTGCGACTCACCTGCCACGTGTGCGACACGCGGCATGCCACGTCAGCGCCACCTTACCCAACTCGCAATAAGAAATGGCGCCTACAAGGCGCCTAGCGCTGACGTGCAAAGTGCGCCGCTAAAGCGCCACAATGCACCACAGCCCACGCCACACTGCCCACGCCGCGCGCGCGCGCGTGTGCGTACCGGCTTTGCCGGTATGCGAAGCACCGTAGAGCTGCACCACACTAGATCATTATTCATTCATATTAGGAATGTTTCCTAATATATACCACTCCAACTTCTCTCAACTATCCAATGTGGGACAAAGCACACAAAGAGGAAAACAAAGCATTCTAAGGAAATAAGGAAATTTTCCAAAACCAAAACAACGACTCCTTTATTTTGAAAATCTCTAACATATGGGCTATCTAAAACCAAAAATATAATTTAAAACGATCAGCATACAAAGCTTAAAACAGACACACACAGAGAGAGAGAGAGAGAGAGAGAGAGAGAGAGAGATCACCTCTTTGGCTTGAACATTTTGATCAAGAGATCGATTGATGTGGAAGGAATGGTTTCCCCAATGCAAGGATACGGTAGGAAAAGAATTGGGAATTTGGGATACAAGTGCATAAAACTATGGACTTGCAGTCCTGCGTGTACTATGTATATGTATATATATATATATATATATATATATATATATATATATATATATATATATATATATATATATGAGAGACTTATTCATGGAGGATATAGGGTAAGTTGGGGGGCTCGTCTTCCACTGATTGGTTGCTGAAATATGTATGCTATGAATTTTGTTCTTTTAGCAGAAATGGAGAATATTACTTTAATGCGGTTAATTAATTTTTAACCCGAAAAAGATTACAGATAAGATGGTGGAGATTGAGGCACGGATCAAATTGCTTCATTGACACTATTCGTGCCGTTGACAACGGAAGAGCTCTGGGGTAATAGACCACAAGTTTGCATGCCGTCCCCAAGATACAACAAGCCCAAGGAGTTGTATACCCTTCCAAGTTTACACAACTTGGAGAGTAAGAAGCTCTCAAAAAATAATACACTGCTTTCTTAATCCAAACACAAAATAGGCGTAGAATATGACTTGTTTGCGGTCCAAGTCATGAAACTAGTACATTAGAGGGAAAGAAAAAAAAAAAATCCTTTTGCTGCTTGGATGGGAATTTTGCACGTACAAAAGGGAAGGTGTAAACTTGGGAGCTGGCTCCTGTCCAGTTATAATTTCTCCAGTCCCGAATTCAGTTTGGGTATTTCGGGCTCATAATAACGATTGAAATCGTTCATTTTGTAGAGCTCGTGAGTTTGTTGTTCACGTAAAAAATTAACTTGATTGGATATTGATAAGTAGACGATTAAAACAGATTTGTACAAGAAAATTGGGATGAAAAATTAGAAACTTAAAATTTTCATTTTTTTTTTCTACAAATTTGTTTCAATTATGAACCTTTCGATGTTTAATCAAGCTAATTTTTTTACGTGAATAAAAAATTCCACGAGCCCCACAAAATGAAGGATTCTAGTCCTTATTGTAGACCTAGAATGGCCCCACAAAGATCCAAATCGGACACATTAAAACTAGACGGGAACTTCCCTCAAAGAAGTTTTTATATAAGTCAAAAAGCGACTTCCTAGTTTGTGATACAATTTGAAATGATTTTCATACTCCTTTTTTGTCTTTTGTGAAAGAATTGCATATAAAAAGTTTCACTAAAAGACAAAAAAAAGTATAGTGCATATACCAAAAATGAATGTGAAAATTATTACCATTTTTTTATTTGGGTCAAAAAAAAGACTTTCAAGTATTTGGGTAGTTAAAAAAGGATTTTCTATCTATACCAAATATAATTTTATTGAATTCGACAAAGGATACATCGAGACGTCCAACTTTGGATACAAGAAAAAGATTGATTCATAGAGAAGGCCAAAGAAAAAAAAAAAAAAGCAAAAAAATACATCCAACAAAAGATTGAATGAAACCACCGGGAGATAAATGCAAGCATCCAAAATAACAAACAAGCAGCTTCAGCAAGACTTCTTGAGCCTTTATCTGGTAGGTCATCAAGAAACATAATCACTGTTTTATCTGCGTCTCCATTAGCATAGTAGTAGAATTATGAACGACGGTGAAACCCCCATCAACAACTAAATTATGACCACTGACATAAACGGATGATTCATTAGAAGCGAGGAAGAGAGCAGCCTCCGCGATATCCTTCGCTTTCAAGGCAACTCCTTTCAAGTTGGCTGCGGAACTTGCTAGTAATTCAATTTCGCTTGGGCTCGCCTTGTTAATGCCCATCGCTGACAACCCCGATATCGCCAGGGGAGTGGCAACAACGTAAGGAGAAACACAATTTACCCTTATCCCATGCTTTCCAAGCTCACTCGCCGCAGATCTAACCAGACCCACCAAACCATGCTTCGAAGTGTTGTAAGCAATGGGAGACCCCCCTCCCAGAATGGACGACGTGCTGGCCGTGCAAATGATGGATCCCCTTACTTGTCTTTTAACCATGGCTCGAGCAGCATGCTTTATGCACAACGCCGGTCCTCTCAGATTTATAGCCATGGTTCGGTCGAACCCCTCCTCCATGTCCATGTCTAGGATGCTGTCTATTGGACCCAGGATCCCAGCATTGCTGTACATGATATCAAGGGTGCCGTACTTTTCTATAGCGAAAGCCACGGTTTCTTCCACCTGCTTCTCCACCGTAACATCGCACTTCTTGTAAATGGCTCTGTCGATGTCAGGGCCTGCTATAGAAGCCACCACTTTGAGACCCAATTCCTCTTGAATGTCAGCCACCACCACGAACGCTCCATTCTCCACGAATAGTTTTGCAGCTGCCTCCCCGATCCCACTGGCTGCTCCAGTTATTATTGCAACCTTCCCTTCTAATCTGAAACCAAACATAAAATTGCATTCTACAATCAGAAGCCTCTCATGATCTGCATGGCTTAATTAACTACAGCAGAGAGAGAGAGAGAGAGAGAGAGAGAGAGAGAGAGAGAGAGAGAGAGAGAGATCACCTCCTCGGCTTAGACATTTTGATCAGGAGACTGGTGTGCAGGGGGATGGCTTCCTCAATGCGAGGATACGATAAGAGAGGAATTGAGATACAAGTGCAGAAAAGTATATATGGACTTGCAGTAGTCTTGTGATGTGCTTTATATAGAGCCTTGTAGGGCATGTTGTGGTCCTAGCTAGCTTGTGGCACATTAATATTGACTGGTTGGTTGCTCAAATTTGAATAGTATGAATCTTCTTGTTGTTGTAGCAAAAATGGAGAATATTACCCGGATGCAATTATTCTTTTACCCGCAGATGAAGATTAACAAAGATAGGGTGGTGGAGATTCATGCTCGGAGCAAATTGCTCTCTTGAGACTATTCGTGTCGTTTACGGAATACTTCGGGTGTAATAGACCACAAGTAGTACTCTGCACATCGTTCAAGGGATACAAGAAGCCCAATCACCTAGTTTGTATACCCATACACAAGTTTACACAACTTGAAGACTAAGCTCTGATAAAATGCTAATATTTGTTGAAAATTGACTAGGATTCCTATTCCTAATCGGTTTACGTTTATTTAGTGCTTTCCTATAAATAAGGATCTTGGAAATTCTTAGGGTGATGGTTCTTTTTTTTAAGGACTTAAATATTAGGATTTTGTTCATCTCTTAGGGTTCCATTAAGGGTTTGTGTCTCATTTTTTAGTTCTACTAGAGATTTATCCCTAAATATCTGTTTGGTGCTTCATTTAAAGTTACGGGTATAGCCGACTCTTTGTTTTTCTCCCCGTATATAGTGAATTCTCTTGCTTTTCTCCCGTGGAATATGAAAGGTAAGGTATATACTTCGTAAGGAATACGAAATCAATAATTACATTTCTAGCCACGAATTTGTGATGCACGTTTTCTAGCCACGAATGTTTCATTTGGGTAGTCCAAAGAGGACTTTATAGTTTATGATACAAATTTCTTTGTTTGGTTAGTCAAAAAAAGGACTTTTAGCAGCAGACTTGTGATAGTACAATTTTTTATTTGGGTAAAAGAACTTTCTAGCTCACCAAAACTTACTAATCCTAGCCGCCTCTGACGCAACGGAATTCACGAGAGACTAGTTAGCGTACTAATTCAAACGAGATAAACAACCCGTCGTAATGAGCAATTCTTGCGCACAAGAATGAAAGAGAAATTCTCTGCAATATTATTAATCAAAAAGCTGCATAAACCCTAAGTTACAAACCCTTTTATAGGCCGAAACCCTAAAACCCTAAAAATAAACTTGGAAATTAAAAAGTCCCAGAATTTGGGGCTTTTCCTAAAATTGAAAACAGGACAGAAAAATAAGACTTTCCCAAAACGAATCAACTGAAAAGAAATTACGATCTAGGAGTTATTAAAAAAACAAATCTTTCCTAAAACGGCAAAATAACGCAATCGAAAGCCTAAACGAAGGAATTAGGCCGAAAAACACCATTCATCATCAACCTTTAACGTTGATGAGTATGGACCGGAGCGCGAAAATAAGTCAGCACACCGAGTTTGGGCCTATTCCGAGATTACCCGAATTTAGCCAATTTGGGTAATATGAAATTAAACACCGTTTGGACTTCCGAGGCTTGGCTCGGTCCAGCTGATCATGAAATTGGGCCTCCATGTGTTCTACATCAGCCTCCCACCCCCTAGGGTTTCCCCCTTATGATGGGCTACCAAAGGGGGACATTCTCCATTAACGTTTCCTCAGCCTCTCTTCTATATTTTCGTCGACCTCCACTGTCGTCCCCTTTTCACCACATCCTCTTCGTCTCGCCTCTCTTTGGCCGCCTCCATCGCCACTATCAAACAGAACCTCATGGACGACTTCTTCTCCGTCATCCCAAAGCTCTAAGATCGCCTCGACTGGCTTGAAGCCGTCCGCAGCTAGGACCCCATCCAAATCCAGGCGTGACGCCTTGCTATAGATGTTTTGGAGACCAAGGGGTCGGGTTGCAGAGTCCATAGTCAAGAGGCTGCAGAACAGGGTCCGATCTGGAGTTGATTTTGAGAAGGGAAGGTTGGGTTGTCTGATTTGACACCGCCGGTGGGTTCCTTTTTTCGTTCTAGTTTTCTGCTATGATGTCCTGTTTGTGGGTGCTTCTCCCATTCGGGGGTCTTTCTAACCCTTTTGGGTGTAGTGTTTTTTTCTTTTTTTGATGTTGGTGGTATGAGTTTTACATGAGGTATTGGACCTCGGTTTGTAAGGAGTTTGGGGTATAGGTCTTTTCTCGTCGGAGTTTATCCGCCTAGTTGGCTATTCTCTCATTTTCCAAGTAAGGAAGAATATGCCCTTTGATATTCTCTCCAAGTTAAAAAAAAAAAACTTTCTAGCCAAAGGTTACCTTTGTGTGTGTGTGTGTTTTTATTGTTTTTTTGATATTATCACATTTCTCAATAGAATGTTCTAACGAACAAAAAAATCACTTCCCCTGAAAACAGAGCATTTGAACTACCAAACCGTGGTTAACAGTGATTTTCACTGCCGTTTATTCATGGAATTTGATAGTATCCATTACCTACAAATTAAGACTGGTTATTGAGTCATCGAAGAGTTCAACAACGACCAAGAGTAACAAAAATGTGTAACCTCAGCTCCCTCCAAGAACTGAACATTATTGGTAATGTAATGTATAAAAAAGAGTTTGGCTTTCCCTGGTATGATCCCATTTCTCTGTTTGGAAGGAAATCCCAGACCTAGTATTCATTTCTGCCATCTTCCTTCATATTGTCCCATGTTTAACAAAACCCTATTAGAGTGACGCTACAACAAGACAGGCGAAGCAACAAAACCCTTTTTCCTTGAAACATGGACAACGTTTTTGCTTTCAAATCCTCGGCCAATTTGATCTCTCCAGGCAATGAGATGAAGAAGAACGTCGCCAACCCCTGGGTTGGGATATGGTATGGGCTATCTGAATTCTGAAACCAAAAATTTAAAACGATCAGCATGCAAAGCATAAAACACAGAGAGAGAGAGAGAGAGAGAGAGAGAGAGAGAGAGAGAGAGAGAGAGAGAGAGAGAGAGAGAGAGAGATCACCCCTTTGGCTTGAACATTTTGATCAGGAGATCGATTGATGTGGAAGGAATGGCTTCCGCAATCCAAAGATACGGTAGGAAAGGAATTGGGAATTTGGGATACAGGTGCATAAAAGTATGGATTTGCAGTTGATAGGCGCGTAAATGTTCACATACGCATCCCTAAATTATCCTTGCTAAGTTTATTTATATGTTATTACTTGGAGATTTATACTTTTATTTTTATTGTAGGTATTTGGAGAGTTTGATGCAAAAAAGTGCGAAGTTGAAATATTTAAACGATATCCGAAGGTCTGAATCACAATACGAAGTCAGGAGTTTGGCACTGGACTTAACCGAAGTTAATTGGCCAAGGAATTGGACTTTTAAATCAGAAATTGGACTCGTACTGCTTTGACCAAGGATGGGCCGTGATATTATAATACTATCTTATTAGGGCTTTTACAATTAAAGAGGAGGAGGTCGGCTATCACAGCAGATATAAAGTGAGGACGAGTCTGGACGACGCACGGATGATGGGAGAATAAAAAAAGAGGAGTGAGCCTTGGAGACGCACAGAGACGGAAAGAAAGACAGTTCCGCTGGGAACAGAAGAAGAACCAGAGGCTGCGATGATTTCCTTTACGATGTCCGGCTAAACTATTTTTTGGGGCGTAGATGAAACTCGCACTCTGAGTAACAATGTTTATGTTTTGATTAAGTGTTTTCATTATTTGAATCATGGTTGTATGACTTGAGGATTGTATTTATCGTGTTAATTTTTCCCATCAAATCTTGTGTATGATTTCCTAGGATTTTTGCACGTTCATACAACGGTTCTTAATTGTTTGTGATAACTGAGTAAGATGGGTTATACTCTGTAAGACGCGCCGTGCTATTAGACGATCCGTGCCATAGAGACGGGTCGTACTAGTAAGACGGTTCGTGCTAGGCGGCGATACCCCATGCTATTCGGTGGTTCATACATATCTTCAGGCGATACCGTGAGGGCCCATGAACCCTAACGATATCCGGATTGATTCGAATAATTAACCTTTATCATTGCATGAATATTGTTACAATGGGTCGAGTGGATTCGAAACCCTAGATCTTTTCTCTTATAAACTCTCTTTACTTTTAATTGCTTTGCGTTAATTTAGTTTGCATAATTTTAGAAATCAAACAATCAAATCCTTTTCCGAATTAAGTTAGAAATCGATTAAAATAACTGCAATTTAGTCTTCGTAATCCCTGAGGACAAAACTCGGAGTACTTACCACTATCTTTTAGGTAGTAGAAATTATTCTATTTTATTAATTATTTTTTATACGAAAACGACACGATCAAATTTTGGCGCCGTTGCCGGGGATTACAAGCACGGTTGCATTGTTTCAATTAATTTTTATTTTAGTTCATAGCTTAGATTTTTTTTTTCCCTTTTCTTTTCATTATTTCTCTTGTTTTTGTATTAGTTTTTTGTGTAGTGCAGGTCTCTTGATTTTAGTCGAGATAAATTTGAACACTACTACAATAATAGATATGCGTCACACTAAGGAGATTCACAAAGATCACGGTTTTCAGTGAAAGCGTGATAAAAAGTGGTGCTTAAATTTTTTTATCTCAGTTTAAGCCCAAAGCTGAGATAAAAAGTGGGTTTTCGCGCGAAATAAAAGACCTCGCTCTTGCGCCGAGATAAAAAAAAAAAAAAACAACCTCACCCTTGCGGCGTGATAAAAGATTTTAGGGCGGAAAACAATAAGTTAAAAGATCTCGCTTTTGTGGCGAGATAAAAAAGAAAAGATCTCACCCTTGTGGCGTGATAAAAAAGAGAAAAGACCTCACCCTTGGGGCATGATAAAAGATTTTAGGGTGGAAAAAAATGAGATAAAAGATCTCGCTCTTGTGGCGAGATAAAAGAGAAATGACCTCACCCTTGTAGCGTGATAAAAAACTTTAGTGCGAACAAAAGTGAGATAAATGATCTCACTTTTGCGGCGAGATAAAAAGTCTACCTATTTAGGAACGCAGTCTGAATTTCCACGTGGGCGAGCTGGTACTCATTTAGGCAGACTTTGAAAAGTTATGTGAGAAAAATGATGTCATTTAAGAATTTTGAAAACTTCTTTTTTTTTTACAAAAGGTAAGAAGATAAGCCCTAATTACACTCATCCCAAAAAATCTTTACGTTTCATCTTTATCTTCACACCCAAAAAGATTGAGAGAGAGAGAGAGAGAGAGAGAGAGAGAGAGAGAGAGAGAGAGAGAGAGAGAGAGAGAGAGAGAAGGCAAATCCCAAAATTGGGTTCCACTAGTGCCTAGTTGTTTCTTTGACGACGGGCGGACTGTTCCACTAGTGGCGAATTTTCATGTAGGTGAGCCGTGATCTTTATGGTTTATTGAAGTAGTGAAATTTAGTTATTTCGGATGTTTTCCAAGTATACGTTTGACACATTAGGTAAAAAAAAGCAATTATATTATTATGACTTAGCATTATTTGAAAAGGATTAAAATCCAAATGAGAAGCCACCATGGAAATTGAAATTCAATATAAACACAAAATTCATGTGAAATGGTTAGTTTATAATAATAATAATAATAATAATAATAATAATAATAATAATAATAATAATAATAATAATAATAATAATAATAACAATAATAATAATAATAATAATAATAATAATAAATTTAAAGTTTGTCTATAATGTTACAATCTGCAGATTGTGATAATTTTCATAAAAATACAAAGTACACACTACAACAAAAAAAACACTATTGCCTACTAAATTTACTAGTTAAAACTAAATTTTTCGTCCCAAGAAAATCTTTTGGTGACCAACAACTAATTTTGATTGGCAAAAGATCTATTGTCATATTTTTAAAATTTTTTAAACAATGTTTATATATGTATTTTTATATATTTTAGTATCATGTTAATTGCATTTCCAAAAATTCATCAAATTTTAAGGGAAAAATTTTTTTTTCTCACTTTAGGAAATAAGTATAAATATTTTTGTTTTCCTAATGTAACAGAAGTACTTGGCTAGCTTAGTGGTAAGGGCTTGAGAAATCAACTAAGGGTGTGTGGGTTCGAAACTTGGCAATGACAAGAAAATATGGTCTAGTAGATACAAAGGAAAGATCACGCGCAATGGTTTTCTATCTCAGTTTATGGTGGTGTGATTATTTTGAACTTTCAATCACGGCTATAGACCGTGATCTAAAATGACATACAATCACACCCAAAAAAGAGAAATGATCACGCCCAAAAGAAACAATCACGGTTTATAACCGTGATAAAAGAGAAACGATCACACCTTTTGGCTATGATTGTTTCTCTCTTTCAATCACAGTTTATAACCGTGATAAAAGAGAGTGACTTACAATCACACTCAAATCCATCACGGTAGCAAGAGTGTGATGGAAAACTTACAATCACGGTTAATAGCTGTGATCTTTATGGATTATTGTAGTAGTGGAAGCTAACAGTTGCTTGGCATTACAGGAAGTCCGGTGTGGTAGCTAAATTTATGCCAGTGACAGTGAGTTTCTATTTTATTCTTGCTTTTATTTGTATTTGTATTTTTGTTCACTTAATTTAGTAGTGTAGCTTGCAGTAAGTTTTATTTTGGAAAAAAATGGCTTACTTTGAAGACTGCTCTTGGAACGTTGAGTTGAGTCCTGAGGTAATAAAATTGCTTCCCAATTTTTATGGTTATCCCTCTGATAATCCATACTCACATGTCCAGAAATTTGAGGAGATTTGTGCTACTTTATCCAACCTTCATAGTGAAACAGTCAAACTATAATATTTTGAGCAATCATTGCGGTACAAGGCTACAAGTTGGTTTTTCCTCTTAAATTCTTACTCAACATGGCAAGAGGTGCAAAATTTATTTTTGGAAGAGTTTTCCCCCGCATATCAGATTGTTCTTCGGAAACAAGAAATCGTAAACATTGCTCAAATCGAAGAGGAGTCTTATTTTCATTGTTGGGAACGGTATAAAGATTTGCTACTCTCTTTTCCAGATCATGGTTTTGCACTTTGGCGCATTATAGATTTCTTTTATGATGGGTTAAATGGTAAAACGCGTCAGTTGGTAGACATGATATGCCATGGTGAATTTTTGGATAAAACTGATGAAAAGGGTTGGTATTTTTATGATCTATTTGCTAAAAATTCTAAATTTTGGGTTTGCAACATGAACTATGAAGATGCGAATTCTCAGGCTCATGTAGAAGAGCAAATAGAGCCACTTGTTGTTAGTGAAGGGGCCGTTGATTTGGAATTGGAAAAAATCACGGAGTCTGAATTAAGTGATGAGCTTAATGTCCAATGTTCTCAAGTGAATTTTACTTGTTCATCTGAGATGACTTTTGATACGAAAACTCTTGAGGAGCCATTGTTGAAAATTGACCAAATTCCACTTGAACATGCTAATCAAATGCCTTCAGTTTTAGATCATACTAGCAATCCTTTTGAGCATCCAATTGATTTTCTTGGTGTTGATAATTTTATTGTGGTTTATCATCCATTTTTTTGCAACTCATCAACAACTCGAAAGTTAATTTGGTTTGGAATGCAGACTTGATGGAATTTCAACTTCAAAAGCGACTAAGGCAATTGAGATATTCTAAGTATTTAATTTTGTGGCATGGTCGCGTACAATTTTTAACGGAGAGCTTGAAGTTGGGTGAAACGTTCATATTAGTTGCTCTCCATAATGTCATCAAAGTTTGGGTTTCCCGTGACGAGAGTGATTGGCATTATCTTTTTGTATAAATTTTATTTTTGTTCTATTTTTATTTTTTTTCTTTCTCCTTCTCTTATTTCTTTCTTAGGCTAGTTGCTTTTATTATTCTTTCTTTTTGTTGGGAGGACTAACATTGCAGATTGCTTCCATCCAAGTTGGGGGGGCCTTCTCCCCTCTCACATTACATCCTGCGTAGTTCTCCATTCGAGGTTACATCTTTCCTATCTTTTACATTTCTGTTCTCTCTTTATTTTTCATGCCTTCAATGCGGATATTGAATAGTTCAAGTTGGGGGGAGGGATCAATTTGTTCTTTTTCCTTGTTAGATTCAAAATGTTGAAAAATTAAAAAAATAGTGGGACCCTTTTGCATGCGGTTTGACACTTCTTGTGTTTATTTGTTGGATAACTGAGTTGAGGTGTGTTGCCTATCATAATGATATCTGTTTTTGGCATGGTAGTTTTACTTGCTAACTTGTCTTAAGAAGTTGATTGTGGCACTTTGGTTTGGCACTCTTGCACTTCACGTATACTTGGGCTTTGATCACTAGTGAGTTGTGAATTAACTGTTATTGATGGCTAGATTAGTGGAGACTTATGCCTTAGTGAGCTTTCGGGCCTTATCTTTTTGTTGGAGTGGTGTCAAATAAACTCTTAGTTTGTCATGGAAAGAGTCAACTTATTGAGGTCTCATTATTCTTGATTGCTGAGCATTGGAATTTATTGATTGACTTATTAATCTCTTTGGTTTGGTTTGACATATGGTTGATTCACCCCTTGGAGAGGATTATAGGCCGTCTTTGTTATTTGAGCTCATTCGTTCTTTTGTTTCACATTTATCCCTTGCGAGCCACTTTGAGCCTTTAATGCTTAGCCTTTTCTTGGTTAGCTCCACCTTCCATATTGTTTGGAGAAAGGCCAAAAACATTAAGGTGTAATTTTTGGATGGATTGTGAAATATTTTGCTCGAATTGGTGATTTCCCTTAAAAAAAACAAGAAAAAAAAAAGAAAGAAAAAGAAGACAGAAAGGGGCACCAATATGTTTGAAAAGGAGGAATCATGCTTTATGATTGGAAAATGTTGAAAGGTTAGAAGGAAAGATAAGGTGGAGTTGAAAAAGTGAAAAAATTGGGCTCACATTGTTAAATTAGCCGTAAGTTGTTTGCCTATTCTCGGACACGTGATGTTTTACCCTAACCTTGAAATATTTTTCCTTACCCTGCATTACAACCGAAATTAAAGTCCTATTTGATCCTTGGGGAGTTGGGTTGTGGATTGATGGATGTGAGAAAGAGTTCCAATGCTTGGTGTTCCGTTCATGAGACCGTGTGTCCACCATATAAAACGTTCTTTCTGTGTCATAGTGTGCGAGTGCTTTGCTTTCATTTATATTACTTCTAACCGCACACTTGAGAGTTACAATATGCACCTCGTTTCGAGTGAATTTCTTTGTGAGTGCATGACACTGTGAGAATTGAAGTTGAGATTCGGACCGGAGAGAGCGGTTAGTCATTGCAAACTTGTGGTTGAGGCCCAAATCACACACACGCTAAGCCTAGGTGCCATGTTTTATTTTTGGACTTGATAGCGTTTGGAACTATTTGCGCCTTCTTATATCATTTTGGTAGTTGCATATTCTTTGCTTGATGAATCAATAAGTTGTATGACAGATTTTGGATTCCATGTGAAAGGGTTCCCTGTGTTTTGTGGGTAATCACTGCTGAAAACCCTCACGAGACTTCACTCGTCCTACCGGGGCCGCCTGGGGGTTTAAAAGAACTATCGGTTTTAATTAGTTTTCTTTAGTTGCATTTTGTTTTTGTTTTCTTTGCTCGAGACTAGCAAAGTGTAAGTTGGGGGGTGTAATAGGCGCGTAAATGTTCACATACGCACCCCCTAAATTATCCTTGCTAAGTTTATTTATATGTTATTACTTGGAGATTTATACTTTTATTTTTATTGTAGGTATTTGGAGAGTTTGATGCAAAAAAGTGCGAAGTTAAAATATTTAAACGATATCCGAAGGTCCGAATCACAATACGAAGTCAGGAGTTTGGCACTGGACTTAACCGAAGTTAATTGGCCAAGGAATTGGACTTTTAAATCAGAAATTGGACTCGTACTGCTTTGACCAAGGATGGGCCGTGATATTATAATACTATCTTATTAGGGCTTTTACAATTAAAGAGGAGGAGGTCGGCTATCACAGCAGATATAAAGTGAGGACGAGTCTGGACGACGCACGGATGACGGGAGAATAAAAAAAGAGGAGTGAGCCTTGGAGATGCACAGAGACGGAAAGAAAGACAGTTCCGCTGGGAACAGAAGAAGAACCAGAGGCTGCGATGATTTCCTTTACGATGTCCGGCTAAACTATTTTGTGGGGCGTAGATGAAACTCGCACTCTAAGTAACAATGTTTATGTTTTGATTAAGTGTTTTCATTACTTGAATCATGGTTGTATGACTTGAGGATTGTATTTATCGTGTTAATTTTTCCCATCAAATCTTGTGTATGATTTCCTAGGATTTTTGCACGTTCATACAACGGTTCTTAATTATTTGTGATAATTGAGTAAGATGGGATATGCTCTGTAAGACGCGCCGTGCTATTAGACGATCCGTGCCATAGAGACGGGTCGTACTAGTAAGACGGTTCGTGCTAGGCGGCGATACCCCATGCTATTTGGTGGTTCATACATATCTTCAGGCGATACCGTGAGGGCTCATGAACCCTAACGATATCCGGATTGATTCGAATAATTAACCTTTATCATTGCATGAATATTGTTACAATGGGTCGAGTGGATTCGAAACCCTAGATCTTTTCTCTTATAAACTCTCTTTACTTTTAATTGCTTTGCGTTAATTTAGTTTGCATAATTTTAGAAATCAAACAATCAAATCCTTTTCCGAATTAAGTTAGAAATCGATTGAAATAACTGCAATTTAGTCCTCGTAATCCCTGAGGACAAAACTCGGAGTACTTACCACTATCTTTTAGGTAGTAGTAATTATTCTGTTTTATTAATTATTTTTGATACGGAAACGACACGATCAGCAGTCCTGTGATGTACTATATGTATATGAGAGTGACTTATTCACGAAGGATATAGGATAAGTTGGGGGGCTCGTATTTCACTTATTGGTTGGTGAAATATGTATGCTATGAATTTTGTTCTTTTAACAGAAATGGAGAATATTATTTTAATGCGGTTAATTAGTTTTTAACCCGAAAAAGATTATAGATAAGGTGGTGGAGATTGAGGCACGGATTAAATCTCTTCCTTGACACTATTCGTGCCGTTGACTATGGAAGAGCTCTGGTGTAATAGACCACAAGTTTGCATGCCGTCCTCAAGATACAACAATCCCAAGGGAGTTGTATACCCTTCCAAGTTTACACAACTTGGAGAGTAAGAAGCTCGTAAAAAATAATATACTACTTTCTTAACCCAAACACAAAATAGGCGTAGAATATGATTTGTTTGCAGTCCAAGTCATGAAACTAGTACACTAGAGGGGAAGAAAAAAAAAAATCCTTTTGCTGCTAGTTAGTCTATCCACGTTTTCCACTTTACATCTTGGATGGGAATTTTGCAAGTACTAAAGGGAAGGTGTAAACTTGGGAGCTGTCTCCTGTCCAGTTTTAATTTCTCCGGTCCCAAATCCAGTTTGGACATTTCAAGCTCACAATAACGATTGAAATCATTCATTTTGTAGAGCTCGTGAGTTTGTTGTTTACGTAAAAATTAAGGGTAAATTCTAGACACACCCCCTGTACTTTGGTCATTTTTCAACTACACTCCCTATACTTCATTTTTAATCACTCGCACCCCTTGTACTTAAGACTAGTTTGGAACGGTTAGTATTTCCGTCCAAAGTAACGAAAAGACTGAAATACCCATTCGTATTCCCCTTTCTTATTTCCCTTTTTTTCATTTGCGTATTATCCTCTCTCTCTCTCTCTCTCCCTACAAAGCTCTGAGCTCTGGTTGTGCAATGGTGGAGAGAAAAATTGTAAGATCGTGAATCATCTATTTCCAAGAACAGAATCATCTAGGGTTTTTGTTTGTAAGGTACGTTGATAGCCCCAAAATCGTCTAGGGTTTTTGTTCGTTTCTGGTCCTTTGATAGCCCAAAAATTATCTAGGATTTTGTTCATTTGTGGTACCCAAATCGTATAGGGTTTTCTGTTATGCTTTTTTTGAGTCACATATATAATGCTCTGAAAACCAAAAATTTTTCATGATTTGGAGATTTTTTTTAAACTTTTTTTTTTTTTAAACCAAAATTAAACTCAATGCATATATTAAAGGTACAACACAAAGTTGTACAGCGCATACAAGATGAACCAAAACAAACATTCAACAAGCAAGACAACCCTAGGCTACCAGATCAAACAAGACCCCACAAACAGCGACCAAAAGACAAAAGCTAACAAGGACCCAACAAACAGAAAAACAAACAAGGCCAAACATAAAATATGCCCTCAAAGCCGAGCCCAAGACCAACGATACCTGCATTGATTTTGTTACAACACAAAGAACATATTTGCAAAAAATAGTTGGTAAGTTGCATTTGATTTTGTTAATGAACTGTTCAAGTGTAAAAAATACTCCTATATTCGCAGCGAAATTAAATTCCAAAACCGATTAATTCTGCATTAACTTATGTATTCTTTCCCCCAACCCAAGCACATACAAGCCCAAAGCTTTCCCATCAACCAAACAGGGCTTTAACTAAGGGTAAGACCGTAATTCCATTGAACCACCGTCCTTCCTATAGTCTAGTCCCCCAAAGCTGCTGTAAATCCTCCCGCTCTCCCGCCTATGACCGCCAGCCACGGCGGCGTACCCACCCTTATCGGCAAACCGTCATATTACATACCAACTATACGCTCCAATGTAATCTATACGTACGTATATATTATTTTCATAGTATCAATTCTGTCACAAAGCTCGTGCCTTTCAAAGAACTCTTCAGCCTAGGTCAGTTCTTGCCCCTCTCTCTCTCTCTCTCTCTCTCTCTCTATCATTCTACATATATATAGGTGCATGTATATGGGTGTAGCTATATGTTTGATTAGAACGAAAGACTTGTAATTTTTGAAATTTGAGATCAGCTTATAACCGACTTGATAGGTCATCAAATTACCCAGTTGATTGCTAAATGTTGAACTCCCACCGATTATGTCGTCCATTTTCAAGTCTGATTGATCAGCAGAAGAAGGGCTCCAACTTGGTAAAATTCAAAATTCCAGGGAAATTAGGAGGTAGGAATCTGAATCCAATTCCTTTACCCCATAGAACAATTCTTGACCCCAGAGGCCAAGATCTTGATTATGTGAACGTAGCTCACAGCCACCTTGTCCATTCTGATTGGGCTAAGCTTGATAAATTAGCCCCCAATCTGACACCATTCAGAGTGAAGCACATTCTGTTGAAGATTCAAAAGGACTATGTTCTTTCCCTTGAATTCTTCAACTGGGTGGAAACCCAGAACCCTAATTTGCACACCCTCAATACCCGTTCCATAATCCTTCATATCTTCACCAAGAGCAGTAAATTCAAATCCGCGGAATCCATTTTGAAGAAAATTCTAGACTCGGGTTCGATACATCTTCCCTCTAAGCTTTTTGAGTCCATACTTAGCTCGTATAGATTATGTGATTCCTCGCCTCGTGTGTTTGACTCGCTTTTTAAGATGTATGCACATATGAGGAAGTTGAGGAATGCCACTGACACCTTCTGTCAGATGAAGGACTATGGGTTTCTCCCGACTGTAGAGTCTTGCAACGCGTATTTGAGTGCGTTGATGAATCTGAATCGAGCAGATATTGTGTTGGCATTTTACAAGGAGATGCAGAGGTCTCAGATTTCACCAAATGTTTATACTTTGAATATGTTTGTCAATGCTCTTTGTAAATTGGGGAAACTTGAAAAGGGTGTCAAGGTGTTTGGAGAGATGGAAAATATGGGATGTGCCCCCACGGTTGCGTCTTATAATACACTGATTGCTGGACACTGTAATCAAGGCCTTTTGAGTGCAGCTATGAAGCTCAAAAGTTCGATGGAGAAGAATGGGTTAATCCCAAATAACATTACTTTTAACACACTCATCCATGGTTTCTGTAAGGAAGGGAAATTACATGAAGCGAACAAACTTTTTAGTGAAATGTGTGGTATGGGTGTTTCTCTTAATACTGTAACTTACAACACATTGATACAGGGTTATAGTCAAGTAGGTAATGTTGAAATGGGTAGTCGTCTTTTTGAGGAGATGTCAAGGAATGCAGTGAAGACTGATATCTTGACTTATAATGCATTGATATTGGGACTATGCAAGGAAGGGAAGACAAAGAAGGCTGCATATCTTGTTAAAGAACTTGATAGCAAGAAGTTAATCCCTAACTCCTCAACTTTTTCTACCCTCATTAGTGGGCAGTGCACAAGGAAGAACTCGGAGCGAGCTTTTCAATTGTACAAAAGCATGATAAGGTGCGGTTGTCATCCAAATGAAGATACTTTAAAGATGTTGATATCCACCTTTCGCATGAATGAGGATTTTGATGGAGCAGTCCAAGTTGTGCGAGAGATGCTGGAAAGATCAATGTCTCCCGATTCCGCTATTTTATCTGAGCTTTGCCATAGACTTCGACAATGTGGAAGAGAAAAACTTGTAATGGAGTTATGCAAAGATATTGAAGCTAGACGACTTATGCCAGAAGGTTTGAGGAAAGTAGAGGCATCCTAGCATGACCAGAAATTGTGGCAAACAAAATGGAGACTACTTGTAAGGGTTCTTTTTTATTAATTTTGCTGCAGTTTTTATTTTCTTTTCACCCTTTACTCGGTAGAGAAAAGCCCACCGGTTTTGCTTAATGAGATACACTTCCAAATTGATAAATGCCTTGCCTCGTTTTCTTTCACTTCTCTAGCATATTCAGTGCGCTTTATTCTTTACGAGTGTCCACCCACTAGCTGATTCTTTCTATTTTATTATTATATTGATAAACTATGATAACCCCATTTCCGGCCCATCAAGCGAAACCTGTGGTTCCTACACTCGCGAGGACCTCCTAGAAATAGAATTTGTGTCTCAAGCTCTACAAGTGTACCTTCATTTTGCACAAGTCTCCTTTATTTTGTCATGAAGAAGAGGCTCAGTTTAGGAACCATTGCTTTGTTTTGTAATTGAGCGACCCTTGCCACACTTGCTCCGACCAAATCACCATTGAAGAGGACAAAGTTCAATTCTTCTGCCTTTTAACTTCCCTAGAAGCATTTGAATGCTCAGTATTACATGGAAGATGATGCTTGATCTTTTCTTTTCTTTTTCTTTTGCAGAGTCATATTTATGAAGTCATAAATGGGATGTGGAGATTATTTGGCGAGGTTCTAGAACTTCTATCGATTGCTGGGGAGGATGCCATGAAAAGTAAAGATGCCAGTGAAAGATTTGCAGTTGAATATTTCTGTTGTTTTCTTGGAAAAGTAAAATCATGTTGTATCGAGCCATGCCTTTCTTTGGAAGTTCTTGAAAGAAGGGTGCTGATATAACAGCAACTCTTTTGACAACTTTGGAAGAAGTGATTTTTGCTTCCTGATTGTTGCTGCAAGTTCAAAGCTGAGTCATCAGGAGGCCACCAATTTTTATACCATTGTGAAGCTGGGTCTTGATGGAGTCTAATTTCCTCCATTTTTAGCATTTAGTTTAATGGGCTTATGCTGCATCAAAGCAATGGAATAATTTACTTGCTTAGGTCACTCTTGTACTCTCAGCTAAAAAGTCCAAAAAAACAGATTTTGCCTCATACAAGAATTGATTGTTCTGTCGCTTTTATCAGAGTCGTCTTTTTTTGTTAGTTTATTTTTTCCCCAAATGAGCTATAACATGTGGTCGTATTAGTTGGATTGTTGTCTATTAGCTTAATCTAGTTATTACAGACTCACACAATTGATGTTATGTGCTGTCGTGATTGTCATTGTACACATGAACAATGTTTTCCTACCGGTTTACATAAAAACAAAAAGGTCCCTTTCTTCTTTACCTCGCATCTTCAGAGATGACATAACAGGGTGCCTTTGTCTTGAAATTCATTTTCGAAGTTTCTGGATTGTGCGGTTGACAGTGTATTAAATTTAGGGTTCACATTTCTATAGACGATGTTTGCAAGCCTGTCAAAGCCAAGAACTGTCGCATCACAACCACAAATATGGGTAAAAGAGGTTGTAATGCCCTTTACTGCTTCTGGTGGCAATCCCAAAAAAATCTGGGACGATTATGTTCCCATAAACCCCTCTCAATAGGTACTAATGCCATTCAAAATGTAGTTAACTCAATAGCTTCCAAGTATAAAAAATACGTTGTTCAGATCTAGTTCAACAGGGAAAGTTGCTAATACAAAACAATTGGTTCTATCCAGTCTGCATTCTGCCTATTGAGTAAGAAGACTTCGAGTAAGACTATAGTTGCACACTACACAATCAGGTTTGGACAAACTAATTCACCGACCAGAATGACAGTTTTGGCGTAGCAATGTCATGATTCCTCTTCACAAGCTTCGGCAGCAGATATCTCAGAATCCAATTTGTTCATCAGCTGCTCACTTACATGTTTAGCCACAGATATCATGTCAAGAATGACGCTTGGATCTAGGCCTGCACCACCTCGTTTAGTCAGCCCGCATATGCGCCCTTGCCTGTTTATAGAAACAGAGATAGCAGAGCTCATCTGGGATTCCTCTTCTGATGTCGCATCCACAATATAATGTCTTCCCACCTAGAAAATTGACGTACACTACGTAAGACGCCATAAATATTTGCCATGACCCATTTGTGAAAGAATAGAAAGTGTTACCTTGGTTAATGTAACTACGACAGGGACCCCAGATGTGTCGAATTGTAAAAATTCCTCATCGCTAACATCAACGTCTGGTTGTCCATCAGAAGAGGCACTGGCAGCGACATGGACTTTAGGGATTCGAGTATTGCTCAAAGCAGCCTTGAGGGTAAAATAGCATTATCTCAAAATCTACTTTTACCGCTCAGGGAAAGAACTAACAAACAAAAAGCACCCAAGGAAGATGGCCTAGCATAGTGCCTTACAACCAATGCAAGTACAGGTGATAAAAGATTACTTCTATAACATCTTGATGATCCATCAACACCGATACAAAGAAAATTAAGAAAAGTAACCATTTTGGGATGTGGCACGTGTATTGATCGTTTACTGAAATATGTGCAACAGAGGAAATGGTGCTAGGGATGGGTTGAAATGACCCATCCAGACAATGAGACAAAGCATGTACTCCAGCTTTCATGACCTTAAGATATGGCTCTATATGAGCCATTCATAGCAAAATCACAAACTTCCTCTCATATATCTGTCAAGCTAATCTTGATCCAAGCTCCAAAAGATTGTTTTTTCACTCTGCTATGAGATGCTTATTATCTTATTAAGCAAAGAACAATAGGAATACTGTCCATAGAATTAACAAAATCTAGCTTAACAAAACAATCAAGCTCAGATCACTAACCAACACAGGCCTCTTCAACCCAATGTTAAATCCAATAGACAAATTCAGTATAAGGGTGACTGCTGACTGGGTGAGGCAAGTACCTTGATGGCAGCACCCAAGGCAATAGACAAATTCAATATAAGGGTGACTGCTGACTGGGTGAGGCAAGTACCTTGATGGCAGCACCCAAGGCATCTAGAAGGTTTCCATCTGAGCTAACCACGAGACCATCAATATAGAGATCCCAACAAACCTTTCCTTCCACAATTGAGAGAGATGAGAGATCAATTCCACCTCCTGAAACATTGTTCATTGAGACCGCTGCTATTAACTTTAGGCAAGCCAACAATGATAATCAATTGTTGACAAATTGCAGTTTTAATTGCCTAATGTACTAGAATGCCAGAAAGGAGTAACTGTGACTATTCTCGCTTTGTTGATAGCTTTACCTGCTCCACTTTTTCCACCCAAGAGACATCGCTGAAGAGCTGCCGAGAGTTCTGCTGACAACTCATCACCTCCCCTGCCCTGCTCAGAATGAGTCACATAGACTAGTTACTACCACAAAAAAAAAAAAAAAAATCAATGTAAAAATTCTAGAGAAGTCTCATATTCGCCTAGAGGACAAATATCTTGATGCTCATATTCGCCTAGAGGGAAACTATCATGATGCTTTTGTTTGCAACAAAGAATCAAAGAAAGGCATAAAGAACGAAGTCTAAAGGCTTAGAACCCTTCTAGTGATATCACCCAACAAACATGCAGCTTGAGAGGGTGATCAGAAATATATGAAATGTGTACTTGTCTACTCGCTCCCTGCCTATGTACTGGTCCAGAATCTAGGAAATTATGCTATCAGACTATAGCAAGCCACATCGACTCCCGAAAGTTAATTGATTATGTGTTCCTGGAGATAAAAATGCTCAAACCCACCGGTGCACAAGCTTTCAACTGACACTTACGGCAAGTGTTAAAAGACAATTCCCAGTGCAATTTTAATAACACAGGAACACCAAGCCTACAAATACTGATGAGTCGATGACACCATGAAAACCAGATTGATCTCAATGTTAAAAAGTAACCTCAAACATTGGTGCTGCCGTGGGACTGCAGTCCACATATATAGAAACCTTGCCTTTGTCAGGTTGAAATGGGCTTGGTTTTCCAAGTTCAGCCTGCATTTTAATGAATTGTTATGCAGTTCACATTATCAGAAAGAAGCAAGGCTGCAGATAAATAGTGAAAGTGTAGGAGACATAAGCAACTTATGTAAATAACATGAAATACCTTCACACTAGCAATAACATCTGTAGCACCCATCTTTACTCTTGCCGAACCATTGGCCTGCAGGGAAGCCATAACAAGATAAAATAGTGCATTGAAAAGGAAAAAAAACTAACTAAAGTTCTACTACTTGCCAACCAGGAAAGAATAGGTAGAACTAATGCAAAGGATTGCTTGACCTGTGGTATATTTCCAGTTTCCACGGATATGGGACGGTAAGTTAGTCGTTTACGACCATCGGAACGAAGATCTTGAGCGATTCCACCCTGTATAAAATGCTTTTCTCCAATAGATAGTCCCACCATTCCTGCTAATGTGTGAACGTGTCAGAACCCTGCATGTGGTAGATAGGAAGCATTGACAAAATAAATGGGGCAACACATGTCAGGAAAGAGAAAACAACTATGAGAAAAGACTATGGGGAATGGCGAATAAATGTTGATGACAGCTGAGTACATTACAATGAAACCGAGGAGAACAACTGAATGGTAAGGAGAAAAAGATGTATAGAAAGCAGAAAACTACGAACACATAATGTAAAACCCCTAGAATATGGCAAACTTTTGGTTAAGTAAGCATGGAACTGCAAGTGCAGCTCATCCTCGGCAGAATAAACTTCTGTAAAATGAGATGCATTATGATGTCTATTTTGGGATAGAAGTCAACCAAGTTATTTTATATTCTAAATATAGGTCTTGTTTGGTAACCATTTCATTTCCTGTTTTCTGTTTTCATTTTCAAAATTTTCAAAATTTAGAACCGAAAGTTTGTTTGGTTGTCTATTTTCATTTCCAAAAATTAAAAAGAGTTTTCTAAATTTTTGAAAATTGAGAAAGTACCAAAAGTCTACTTTCACTTCTTGTTAAAATAAAAAACCGGCTGCCAAATTGTGGAACGCGTGTTCCGCTTCTCCTTATATCAGTCGACTTCTCCTTATCTCATCTGACTCTTCCCCAGATCCATCGATCTCTCTCGATCCTCCTGGTTTCAAGCGGCTGAAAAGGTCTCTCTATCTCTCTCTCTCTCTCTGTCTCTCTCTCTCTCGATCTCAATCTCTCGATTGGCTATTATAACCCATGCCCAAATTAATCTCATTGAATCGAATCAGGAAACAGAGAAACACATCAACCATCCAGTTGGATGCTGCAGAAGGAGAGGAGCAAAGTTCTCACTGGTAACGTTCTTTCGAAGTCGATCGAATAATCCAGTTTAATACTTTCCCTAATTCTCCTTCTCGTAGATATAAGTATGTCTCCGTACATCGTAGCTCAGTATGTCTCCGTACGTTTTGATTTTCTGAGTTTCTGAACCTATAAATCAGGATTCGTTACATATGCATGTATGCGTGTATACTCTTTTATGCTTCTGTATTTGTTTACAAATTTCGATATAGTTCACTGTTTCACCACGCTGAAAACATATGTGCGGCGAGTTGTCAGATTTGGTGATTAGATATTGCTGGATTAGAAATTGGTTTCTTAAAATTGATTTATTAGCTATTTTTTGAAATCTGGATTTGGTGATTTGTCGGATCATGTACCTGATTTTGTTAGATGGTTATTGTTGTGGACACCTTTGACTTATCCATGAGATTTCTTGAATCTATAGTTCTACTTTGCCCAAATAAATCTGAGATCTTATTTAGACCAATTGTGGGGTGATTTATAAATAGGAAATGGCTACCAAAGGCAATGTAAGTATCAAGATTGAGGATGACGGTGAAGTGGGAGGTGTAGTTGATTCCTTGTGGTCAAAGAAAAATGAGGCGTTTTTTATTGACATTATGGAGGAGGGGGTGAAAACCATGGGTAGTGGAGATACTGAGACTTTTCGGATAAAAAGTTGGGCTAGGATGAGGAAGAGTCTTTCCGCTAGAGCTAAATACGAATACTCTGGACTTCAAATAAAAAATAAGTTCAACCAACTATGCACTATGCACACCAGAAATCAGTAATGGTTAGATTTTTGGAGTACTATTGCTACAGGCTTTGTTTCTTGCTATAGATTGATAGACCTCTGGGTTTCGCCTGAGAGTGAAGTTCTCGGTTGCCGATGCATTGCTGTTTCGTATTTGTTATTGCATGTATGCCAACTGGTATTCATCCAGTGCTTCTAGCTAGTGGTAATAGACATCTCAATGAGTTTGACAGCTGATAAGGGTTTTATAGCTGAATTGGAGGCTTGCAATGCTGCTTTAATTAATTTTTTTTTTTATACTACTCTGCATATAGTTTACTACTGTTCTTGGCTTCAGTACTTTTGAAATCACGTGCTCAAATTATGCAGTAACTGTGCTAGATTATCCTCTTAACAGTGAACATCATGTTATGATCAATTCTTCAATCTAGCAAATGCCTAAAGGCTTTAGTGTGCGGACCCAAAAATATTTGCCAACCGCTTGTTACACGGTCCACAACTTTATAAGGATGCATGACAAAAATGATGCAATGTTCAAATTCTATAGCAAGGAAGATTTGATTGTTGAGAGTGAGCCAGGCCGTAGGGGCTCTTCTCAACAAATCAATGCAACCCCCGCTCAATTGTGAGAAATGGCTAGAGTTCGCAATACTATTGCCTGCCAAATCTTTAATAGCCAAAGGCTTTGATGCATTGGTAGTGAAGCATCCATTGCAGCAATGGTACGAGATTCCAAAGGGAGAATTGTCCACTGGCAGAATCAGCAAATGCTTTGGCAACTCTTGTTTCTCTGTCAATGATTCATATTTTTGTACTTTCCTTTCTTGCTTTTACGGACTATGAGAATGATTGGCGTGGTTTGATTCAATTTGACATTAGATTGGTTTGATTCAGTTTGAAGGTAGATTGGTTTGATTCAATTTGACTTGTCCAATGGCAGAATTGTTCTACCTTGTCTCTCTCTCTCTCTCTCTCTCTCTCTCTCTCTCTCTCGTATTGTTTGGGAATTAGTGGAGAAATTACAAGGGATACATTTTTATGAAAAGTAAAAACAGGTTTTAGAAATTCTTTTTTTTTTTTTTTTAAAACAGGTTGACACAAACATATTTTCTGCTTTCACTTTTTTTTTAGGAAAAGTAGAAATTAATTTTAGCAAATAGAAAACAGAAAACAGAAAAGTGGAAGTGTTACCAAACATAGCCATAGGATTCCACCTTTGCAGATAATAAGATTAAGGATGTGTTTGGCAAAAGTGGAAGGGAAGAGAGAAGAAGGGAGAGAGAATAAGAGAGAAATTATAAGGAAAAATGTTGAGAGAAGAGATCAAGTAAAGAGAAGGGATAATTTTCCTTTCCTCTTCTCAAATAAGGAATCAAACAAGAAGAGGAAATTTCTTCCTTTCCTTTTCTTTCCCTATTAAAGTTCTGGCACATAACCCAATATGAAGTGAAGTGATTTTTTTCTCAAAATAACGTAATAGAAAGAAGGTAGAGCAAAAACTCAATGATCATAGACCACAACTTGAAGCTGTAAAAGCCAAACACAACACACTTACATGAAAACTTGGCGACGTCAAATTCATGTAATGACACTGAAGATTTCTGGAACACTAACAAGAACTCAGTAATCCAGTATAAAAACAGCTAATAAAGGCCAAATGCTACCAAAGCTCCTAGTGCGCCTATGACCCTTTGGACACTTTGTACTAGCAGAACCGAATTCCTCTTCATAATGTGATCAGGGCGAAGTCTACGTTTAGTGGTCTGGGACGTACTTACCAATAAATGATTGTCATGCCCCAAAGAAAGGAACAACATATTCATTCATCCTCAAGAGAATGAGTAATAGTTGTATGGTGAAGATAGTTGCTAGTTGCTACCCATCAAAATCTTCACCTGAGAGTGGCAAGCCTCCTAAACCACAAGCCAACTCAGCAAAGCCTTTTAACCATTGATGTGAAACCTGTACCATTGAGTGAATCCGAAAAAGGGACCAGGTCACTGGTTTAACTCTCGGGTCATCCAGATTTAAAACAGCATAGCTAATTCATACGTATACTACAAGAAATACCAACACATGGAATATCATAATTAATGTTGCGAAATCTACACGAAATCCCTAAAAATTACCAAAAAAGAAAAACACTCGGTTGATTTCCTGCACCACTACAACAGCTCGACGACACCATTACAGCAGCAAAAAACACTTGACCCCAAACATAAATTAACTCCATAGCCTCCAACCGCAGCACAAAAATTGCGTTTTCACTACAATCAACTGGTATATTCCCACCAAAAGAGCTCGACAACAACAATTACGGCCGCAAAAGACTTGACCAAATAACAATTTAAGCCCATAGACCCCAAGCTCAGCAAAAAGAATGATTCTTTCAATACTAGCAACTGGTATCTTCAATTGACTAATTACAGCACATGAATCCATGCAGCATAGCAGTATAACAGCAGTAGAAGGAAACCAAAACGATACATGGAATAAAAAATAGTACCTCAATGACTCTTTCCAAGTAATAGAGAACTCTGGTGCTGAAATCTACTCTTTTGTAGATTTTTTAATATTTAAATCTGGAGTCCAAAAAAGCATCATAGAGAGCAATTTAGTTTGAACTCAAAGGGTAAGGAGGCCACTAGTCTAGAATACTCAATTTCAAACTAACACTGTGTTTGGAACTTAATGGAACGGAAAAGAAAGGAAAATTAAGAAAAAGTTCTTCTTGGTTATTGGAGAAAGAGAGAAAATAGCACAACATGAAGTACCGAAGGTGGGTTTGAATGATGAGAGGAGGAGGAGGAGGAGGAGAGTGGTGGTACCTGGTTCGTCGGAGGGGTGTGGAGGCCGCCGTGTTCTGCCTTCGGAGTAGGGTAGGGCTGGCTGGCTGGAGAAAGACAGAGACAGAACCCGCAAGAAGGCTGCGGATCCAATGATTTCTTCATTCAATTCTGCCCATGTCAAATCTTGGGTTTCCGTTAGTTAACCCGCTGGAATTGGGCCTCCAGCTCCAGGCCTCAAAACGTATTCTCACCGGTTCGTTCGTTTTTGTTCCGTCGCGATATGATTGCTATTTCATTAACTACTTGAGTCCTGCAATGCAATGAGCAGGGACAGTTTGCAGGGAACCACGCAGAGATAAATGAGTTTGCCCCATTTCGAGTCCCGAAAAAATCTAGAAAAATATCCATAAATTTTTGAATATTATTTTATGCAGCTCTGTAAAAAATCAGCTCCAGTGGATATCGATAAGTATTACTTTTGGATTCGTAGAGGCGAAACTGCTTCGCGTTTGTCTCTGCGTGGTTCTCTGCAAACTGTTCCTGCTCATAGTATTTTTGTAACTACTTCCTTCTCCCTAATTTCTTTGAAGAATTGATTTTTACATTTTCTTTTTTTTTTTTTGTTATAACAACACGCCCTTTTTTTGAATTTTAGTGTTGAAAGTGTATGTATTTTTTTTTGCTAAAAGACCAAAAAGAGAGTGTGAAATATAAAAAAAAAAGAAGTGTAGAAATCAGTTCCCATTTATTTCTTTAGTCTTTTTCATTTTGGTATATTTTGTTTGATTTTTCTAATTTTTTTTATTCTCATTATATATTTTTTGGATTAATGATCTCGACAATAGAAATTTAAAAAGTTAGCAAAACTTATGACCAGAAGCAAAAAAATTCACTAAAGACAGAAAAATACCAAATTATTGTTTTATTTTTTGTTTAAGGTGTCGTCTTGTATGGGTTTTTTTCAACATCGATTCACATTTTTATACTTTCATGATTTCTCTCGTTGAAGCGAATGATTAATCCCAAAAATTACACCGAGAAGCTAAACGAAAAGTAAAAAATAGCGACAAAAAAAAATACTTGACAAAAAACCTAGTATACATTACCGAACTTTAAATTGAAGCGGATTTATTTCACCACTTTCAATATGGCTACTGCACATGAAGAAATATATACACAAATAATCAGCAACAACATACTCCTATCTACATTAGCAACAAAAATAAGGGTTTCAATGCGAAATGTGGTGGCTCCATTCCAAGATATAAGAAACCCAAATTGAGTTCGAAAGGTGGAAAACACACCTCTTTTTTCCCTTGCTACAAAAGTTTATTAACGTGTACTTTGAATTAAATTTGGTAAAAATGAGCACAAAATTTAAAACAAAAATTTTAAAATATGTTTTAAATGAACATCAACAAGTTTTAGAATGATTGAGATAGTTTTGTTAATAATTTTATTTTAAAATATTTCTCCTAGACGGTTAAAAATAAATAGAATCAAGAAAGAATAAATCAAAATAGACAAAAAATTCGTAAAACAACAAATATAAATGTAACATATAATGAAATTCAGGCATAAAACTAATTCTATATATGTATTTTTGATATATACACATATAGAATTGAGGGAAGGGAAAAAAACTCATTCTCTCTCTTTCTCTATTCGTTTGTCTGGAAATGAGGGAAGGGAAAAAAAGGGATCCGTGTGTTTTAACCCGAATTGGCCCGCGAACCACTTTACCCGACCCATGGCTTGTTTTAACCCGTGAACTCCCTTCTCTTTTCCCAGCCGTTGGATGAGATCCAACGGCCAACATCCAAAGTCCACATTTTTTGCATGTAAGGGCGTCCGCAGCTGAAGTCTACTGTGTGTGTTTATTAGATCATGCACTTTTATTATTACAAGAAGAAAATAATATATGGGTTATAGACCATTTCTCGTTTCCTTGTGGGTTCTTGGCTTTCCATGTACTTTCGATTAAACGTATTTAATTGTGTGAAAGAGTTTTATTGATGAAACAGGGTGTACATTTTAATCACTGAAAACATGAATTCTCTTTCCTTTGATCGATTTTGATTCTTTTTCGAATAATTATTGATCTATAATAAATATGGGAAGAAAAAATTCAGTGGGAGAAAAAGTTGTCGAATATTTTGAATAGTATGTTAAGATATATGCTAAAAAAAGAAGAGATAGATGAAGCCATTTTCCCTGAAGAGATACTTAATTTGTTTCACTCCTTTCATTTATACTTTAAGCATGATTTCTATAATAAATACTTCCTAGACTACTAGAGAGGGCTTAGTTCGGACCTGGAGGTGCTGTAGTGAATAGTGATGGGTAGGATTTGTAAAAATTCGGATTATATTTAATTATTCATTGTCAAATCAATGACCCGTGTGTGCTTTACCAGGTATCTTGCAAGATCTTGCACTACAGAATTTCCCAATCCGACTTAGTTCATCCATGATTTCTCTTTCATCTTTTGTTTCCTTTCAGTTTTGCATTTGGATAGGATTCTTGTAGGAAAAATTGACTCTATTTCTTCTGTTCACACCGGACCACTTCCTTTGTCTCTCTTGAGGAACAAAATTTATTAATGTAGACCGAAAAATAAAGAGATTGGTGGAGGCGTATATATAGGTAGGAAAGCAACTAGTTAAAGTACAAATGAATGGAATGGGAGATGCTGTCAAGCACGGAGCACTGTCGAGCTTTTGGCATGGACAACTTGGATCTAATCCGGGTGAATAAAGATTTGAGCAGTCTGTTGCTCGGATTAACATCCAAACCGTAGTTTTTTGTTTTATAAAAAATCGCTCCAATCAAGATAAAATGGTGTGTCGTCTAGCCGTAGTTTTTTTTTTTTATTTAATTTTTTATGATCGACAAAAGAAAATATTTGCTAGTTCGAAAACACAAAGACCATCGAGATACAGGGATCGGAAAGGATACAAGTGATAAAGAAGGAAATTTTTTTTATTTACGGAGCTTCTGTAATAAAGTTTACCGAGGTGAATTTCGGCCGTCCAAAAGTGTTTTGGACAAGACAAACTACTAGCGGTAATAGATATTTATTACCGGTCAAAGATTAAAAATATATCTCAACCATTGATTACCGAGATTGTCAAAATGGACAGATGAAATTGCGCATTTTCCGGGATCAACTTATTCACTGTCTCTTCGTAAATAAGTTTCTCTCAATAAAAAAGACGTACGGTATATCTCAACTAGAATGACATAACTAAGTTGACACATACCCCTAACCAATCACGTGATACAATCCAATCCGAAAGGGGCATAGTTGGCAAGCAGCCAAGACATATATATAGGGGTGATACCGGTCCGGTTTCGACCGGTTTGGGTGTATTTTTCGGTCGAAACCGGTTATCCGGTTTGAGATTTTTAGAATCGGAAACCGGTTGAGATAAACCGGTTCCGGTTTCGATCGACTCAACCGGTTCCGGTCCGGTTTATCCGGTTTATCCGGTTTTCATTCATGAGCCATATTTTTGGTCCAACACATCAAAAAATTCATAATTTAACCTATAAAATATCAACCAAAAATCTATAATTCAACCATTTTTTTTTGGCCCAACAAAAAGGATCAATTTTGAGCCCAATACATAAAAAAAAAAACTCATAAAAACATAATTAAGCCCATAAAAACAGTTTTTATATAATAAATATATTTATTAGACCAATATATACTACAAAATATCAACCAAAAACCCATAATTCAACCCCTCCCCTATGTTTTTATATATATATATATGTATATATTATACATATATATAACCGGTCCGGTTTCAACCGGTTTTTAAAACACATAAACCGGATCGAAATTATTTTTCCGGTTTATAAAATTTTATAAACCGGAATCGAATCGAAATTATTCAACCGGTTTAAAAAATTCGGTCCGGTCCGGTTTTTCCGGTTTCGATCGATTTTCCGGTTTCGAGTAACACCCCTACATATATATCAAAAACCCCAAACAAAAAATTACGACGAAGAAAGAAGACGTACGGTAAATCTCAACAAGAATGCTATATAGGGACCCGGCTTCTCTGCAGTCCAACTGCAGAGAGTCCATGCAGTTATATCATAGTCGTTTTTCTTTGTATTCAACGATCCAAATTTTAAAAAACTTTTGCAGAGAAAAGCTTTTTTAATCTCGACCGTTAAAAATAGCATTCGACTGTTGCGAACATTCCAACTGCACCTCTGCAACCAAACGTGGGCTGCACTTGCAGACAAACCTTGTGCTCCATATAGCTCTCCAACTAGATTGACAGATACCCCTAACCAATCACATGATGCTCTCAAATTTAGAAATTAGTTCAATTTGATATGTGAAAAATTAGATCGATCACCTACACATATCGAATTGAACTAATTTTTCACGGACCCACTCGATTTTTTTTAAAACTTTTGAACGGTTCGAATCATCCGTGCGGGATTCAGAGTGGGTATCGTGCGCCGGTTGTTTCATGGTCGGTGCAGCCACTATCGCTCCCAATAACTTTACTCATAAATAATGAAGTCGTCCCTATGTCTAACAGCTTAATGATAAATGAGCGGTTAGTCGGTTAACAGTCTAATAACTTCTGTCCAAATTATCTCCCAATATGAACCCCACCAAATTAACCAAGCTGCCGGAACAGAAGATATATTTCTTGCATCATCGACAGTTTCTCAATGCAAACAAAACCATCACCGAGAAGAAACACCCCGCTAATAAGAGCATCCGCATCAGGATTGCTACTTCACCCTTTAAACTATAATAACAAGTAAAACATCATAAATAAGACTGCATCAAACTCAGCTCTTGGCTCTTTATTATGAAAAATTTGTAATTTTGCTACGGTCAGTAGTTTAATTAAACTAGCCACTACTTACTCACTTCTCCTTATTTTATTATTCTCTCTCTCTCTCTCTCTCTCTCTCTCTCTCTCTCTCTCTCTCTCTCTCTCTCTCTCGGGATGGATATGAATATTTAACGGGGTGGGTTTGAATATATAGTTAGAGTAGAGAGTAAGAGTAAAGAGTCTGATTTTGCATAATTATATATGTAAAAGTGATTGGTTAAAGTAAAAAAGTAGGTTTTGAGGATTAATTTGATCCAAAATTTGGTAAGGCTGATACGAATGCTCTAAGATGGTTAGTGCATCTATTGAGCATGTAGACCAGCACTAGGTAAAATACCTACTCAGAAAGGTATGATTTCTACTTTACCTATCAATTTCTGCCTTCCACACACACTAGTCTCTTATAATTTTCCCTCTATCAATTAAATATTTACGTAATAAGGGAGAATGATTTTTGAATCTTATATTTCACATAAATCCTAGAGTAAATTACACTAAGCCCCCCTCAACTAATCCGCATTTTCACTTAACCCCCTCAGACAACAAAACCCGACATTGTGCACCCTCTAACTATCCAGAGTTGACACTTAACACCCTTTTGCTAGATCTCCGTAGGAAAAATGCACCGACGGCCGTGTCCGGCCACGGGTCGGCCGATCCGAGCCGTCCAAATTTTTTTAAAAAAAAAAACCGAGTGAGCTTACGTGGGAATCAAAGGCATCCGACGTGCGTAAGTACTCGATCCAAACACCCCAAAAATTTAAATGGGATGTTTGGATCGAGCACCTACGCACGTCGGATGCCGTTGATTCCCCCGTAAGCCTACTCGGTTTTTTTTTCTAAAATTTTTGGACGGCTCGGATCGGCCGTCCGGTGGCTGGAGACGGCCATCGGTGCATTTTTCCTTCGGAAACCTAACAAAAGGGTGTTAAGTGTCAACTCTGGATAGTTAGAGGGTGCACAATGTCGAATTTTGTAGTCTGAGGGGGTTAAGTGAAAATGTGGATTAGTTGAGGGGGGCTTAATGTAATTTACTCTAAATCCTAACTATTAATTTGTCACATAAATCCTACGGCTCTCTCTCTCTCTCTCTCTCAAACAGTGGTAATTGCACAATTGCCACTAATCAGATCTAACGTTCAAAATTTATCTCTCTCTCTCTCTCTCTCAACTTCTTCTACATTCACTTTTTGGCTCTCCGCTCCCAAAACTGCATCCCTTCTCAACCTTGTGATTTTCTTTGAGAATGAATACTCTCTCTAGATTAGTCTTGGTCACAAATTCAATGGTAGATCAATGACTCTTCCTCCTCCTCCTCCTTCTCCTCTCTCTCTACACACACTCCAATCGTAGCCGATTTGAAACCAGGTTGACTTCATTTTTTTTCCTCAAATTAAATGGCTATTTCGATTTATTTACATTGTAATCCTCTGTGATTTCCTCTCTCTCCCCCCCCCCCCCCCCCCCCCCCCCCGAAAAAAAAAGAAGGTGAAAAGACCAACCTTCCACATTCTCTGTGCTATTTTTAAATTACACGGAATTCACCCCATATGGGATGGAGTTAAAAACAACCATTATATCCAAAAAAATTCGAAAAAGTGGTTTTTTTTATCCAAGAACAACCGATGTTTGATACTTCATTTAGATTGTGTTTAAAAAACGTTGCGCCGTGCGTTCAGGTACGAGCATGCACTAGTTAGAAAATAATACAAACAGTATACATACGTGTGTGTATATATATATTATACGTTCATGTATATTATATATTGCATACCATATATACTGTAAACCTCCTTCGAGATCGAGGTCACCGGAACCGGACCCAAGCCTTTCTTCGTTGAATGCTTGATTACGGCGAACACTAGAGAGAGAAACCTAGCCTTTCTTTTTTTTTTGGGTAATTAACCTAGCCTTTCTTCGTTTCTTCTTTGGAGAGAAACCCAGATTGCCGGACCCAGCCTTTCTTCGTTTCTTCGTCGGACCCAGATCAATTTCGGCGAATAGTAGAGAGAGAACCCTAGATCGCCGGACCTCTGTTGCAGTCGATTGATTTCAAGAACGCCATACCCAGCCTTTCTTCGTTGGAGAGAGAGAGAGAGAGGAGAAAAGAATAAAAAATTGAAAACTGAATGAATAGTTCCTCTGCATAGGTAGCAAGGTATTTTCGCAGTTGTATTTTACATTGGAGTTTACCGAGACTGCTGCAGAGCAATTTTGTCCCTTTTTCTAGTCAAAGTAGCTAAAATTGCATATTTTCCTATCCTGATATACATTAGTCTCTGTTTTCACTAGTAAAAATCTTGCACTAGCTACAACTTTCTGACTTTTGTGAAGTATACTTGTTTTCACTAAACTAGAAATGCATTCAACGCATTTTTCTCCACTAACCCAAAATATTTTCTGCAATCTTTGATTTAGTTGAAACAATTTGACTATAAATAGCTACAACAAGTAGTCCATAATTTTTAACTTAGCGGAAACAATCCTAAAAAGGAATACACAAAGAGCAAGTCTACAGTTACTGATCGAGAAATTCCGATCGGAATCCTGACTCCCCGCCGGGCACGCTCCGGCCACCGGACGGCCGATCCTAGCCGTCCAAGAATTCTAAAAAAAAATCGAGTGGGCCCGCGCGGGAATAAACAGCACCCGACATGTGTAAGTGGCCGATCCAAGCACTCCATTTTTGTGATTGGATCGGGCAAAAATGGAATGTTTGGATTGGCCAAAAATGGATGCTTGGATCGGCCACTTACACAGGTCGGATGCCATTTATTCCCGCGTAAGCCCACTCGGTTTTTTTTATAAAATTTTTGGACGGCTCGAATTGGCCGTCTGATGGCCGGAGCGTGCCCGGCGGGGCGTCGGGATTCCGATCGGAATTTCCCGATCGGTAACTGTAGACTTTCTGTACACAAATAGTTGGGGCCCGGGCTAGAACTCAACTATAGCAGGCAAAGTTTCCGCAAAAGTGGAATTTATGGAGTTTAATGTTTCGAAAGTCAAAAGATACGAGCTACTCAAATTAAGGCAACAATGTGCCCACGAGGCCAACGGCATACCCTATAAATACGGGGAATTTTTGGGTGACGAGCGGGCACCACATGGTATCCGAGCAGTGCATTCGGGCCGTCTAGCTATTTCGGTTTTAGACTCGGATCTAGAGAGAGTGGTGGGGTGAGAGGGGAGAGAATGTTTTCATTTTGGTTGTCCAATACACTTTTGAATGGCCTGAATGCTCGGACATCATGTGGGCACGGCCACGTGGTACCCACCCGGCACCCAAATATTTCTCCTATAAATACAGTACATGCAGCACAAGACTGCAACTCTATATAGTGTTGTTCATCGTATCCTGCTGCATTGCGCAAGCGATTCCTTGCAGATCAGTCACCCGATCATAATGTCCAAGCCAAGTAGGTGATCTCTCTCTCTCTCTCTTTCTCTACTAATTAATTAGCCACTTACCCAAAAAAAACCCAAGAAAAATCCCACTAACAATTTGGGTTGTCAATGAGCCCAATCAAGCCGAATCATGTTAGACTGAACTCAGCTCGGTAAAATATTAGTGCTCGGGTTTAATTTGAGCCCGAACAATTGATTCGGGTCGTTATGACTTATCAAATTAGCTTAGACTCGGCTCGCTTTGACCCATTTAATTAACCAAATGAGTTGAACTCAAGCTCGAGTTTGGCTCGTTTAAAACTTTGGAGGGTTAGCTCAACCTCATCAAAGCTCATTAAATTCAAAACAAGCCGAACTCAAGCTCAAGTTTGATAATTATTATGTTATCCCAACATATCAATATTGCCTAGTACTGTATAAGGTTAATAACTAAAAACCAAAGTCCATAAAAAATATTATCAACATATGATATCTCTATAATAATACGTGCTCAATTATTTGAAACTAGTGGATGATTGTATTTCCAAATGGGTGAATTGCTTATAGAATACTGTTGACAATTTTTTTTTGGGGTAAATTACTGTTGACAATTTTGGTTACTAGTCAGTAGTTACTATTGCTTTCGACAGAAAAAAAAAAAGGATTTTAAGTTAAAGTTGAATAAATCTTATCTTTGGTCAATTGCGTCGCAAGAAAGTTGAATGGATTAGAAATGTTATCATTTAAATTGAATGGTATGTGGATAAGCGTGATTATGAGAGCTTAATTACTGTTTTGCTGGTACAAATGCGAGAGAATTGATGTTTAAGTAATATCTTTCGAACTGATTATCCAATTTTTTTATAATTAATTACATATTCCCAATACATGTAGTGTCATTCTTCAAATTTTTTTTTTTTAAATTTTTTACAAAAGGCTTCATTTAAAAAGTTAGCATCAAGCATGCAAAAACTCAGAGCCGACCCTACAATTGGCTTGATTCCTTTGCAACCCTAATAGTAATAATGAGGTAGGTCTTTGGTTGACGTCTTGCTGTCCTTTTTTGGTAGTCTTGGGTGGCTTTTGCCCAGGGCTGGCTGATGCAGCCCATTCGGTAGTCGTTGAAGTTACCAAACGGCCGTCAAATTCAATTATTTATTAACCGGACTACAACTAAAGATTTGCATAGTATAGCGAGAAAGTCCGAGTCGATCCACAGGGAACTCAAATATAGCTTGTTCGGATTGTAGATATAAGAGTTTGCGGCATTTAGGTGGCCAACTTTTAGTTTTCCTTTGAAAGATAAAAACTCTTATAGAAATGACTAGAAATGAGTTTTAACTAAGAATTAAAAACGGCAAGGCAATGGAGTTACTAACGCCCGTAACTTAAGCCATCTAACAATTCTCAACAAAAACACGGTTGAATCACACGGCATAGGTTATCAACCGGAAGGTTTAGCGGTGAAAATGGTTAGACTTGATATAGAGTTTGAATAACAAGCTAAACACAAGGCGTGACATCGCTCACGGAACCATGCGAGCGAGCCCATGATCACCGGAGATTAACAACGCCAAGACTTGCATTCAAACTAAATATCAAGGTCAAGAACTAGAAGCATAGTTTGGAAAGCGAGCAAGTTCTTTGGTTCTTTTGGCAAACACCAACCGAGACATAGCTCTCGGAACCATATGAGCGAGCATATGATCACCGGAGGTTAACATCGATAAGTTTTGTTACATAAAAGGCGAACCACGCACATTTCCAAACCAAACCTCAAGTCTTATGTTGAGAAAGACAAGATTAACCGAGGTCACGAGGTGTTATTCACCCCATGGCTGAGCCTAAAAGACTACTCAAACATAATGAAAAGACTAGAAAGCTTGCTTAAGGAAGAAAACATGTTTAACCGATAGAAATGGAAATAAACTTAATTTTAAGGAGAATCTAAAGCGTAGCTACAACATTAACAAACGAGAAATTAACATACAATTAAGACTTACCAAGGTTCTTGAAGGAAATGACATAAAACTTGAAGAACATTAATGGAGTTCTCTCCTAGAGAGAGAACTAAAGCTAGGACATAAAGTAGATATGTGCTAAGAGAGAGAGAGGAGAGTATTTATACAACTCAGCCTTTTCTCCCCTTCAAAATATCCCTAAACTTGCCAAAAGTGGCAAGTATTCCATAAATGGAAAGTCCAAAAAGCAGTAAAAATATCTGCAGAAGACAAAAGTTATCGATACCATAGGCTAAGGTATCGATAACATCCTTCAAATGATTCCCCGGAGAATATTGTTATCGATAACTCCAACAAAATGTTATTAATACCCTTGCTTCTGGACAACTTGTGGACCAATGTTATCAATAACTAATGGAATGTTATCGATAACATTCTTCAAAACTGCAGGTTTCAGGCTCAGGCTTCAGCTTCAGCTTCAGCAAACAGCTTCCAGCAACTATACAGCTTCTCAGCACTTATTTTCATTCTCTAAAGTTAAGTAAAGGCTACATTTTAAACCTTTCTTTTACCTTTCCTTTACTTTAATTTATTTAATGAAAATAAGAAAGTACCCCCCATTTGGAAACAATGGCATTACCAGAATTTCAAGATTCCATTTAAATCAAAATGTCATCCCTCCACTTTTAGTACAAAATGGAAAACTGCACATTTTTCTCAAGAGAAAATGGCTCAAAATATGACCTTGCTCTTCAAATTAAATCTTCTAACTTTGTAGTTACTCTTAGAAAAATTCAAGGATCAATTACCGCCATTTTTTATCTCGAAAATCGAAACTTTTTCAGAAAGTCATTTTTCCATACTTAGACAGATTTTAGGGGGCCGACAGGGTCTTCGGGTACTTGGAAGCTTCCGGAACATTCCTTGGCCTTCAAACGCGCCTTATTTGTACATTTTACCTGAAACTACTAAACCACACCTTATGTGCAATATCGCTATAGAAGTTAAATAAAAGCAAATTAAAACTATATAAAACGGGACTAGTCGCACCAAATATCTGCAATATTGGGTGCTCATCACCGGCTCATAAGTTTTAGAGGCCGGAAGCAAACCTCTTGAATGAGGCCTCAAGAAATTCCATATGCAAGTATTTGCCGGCCATGGTCGTCGGTCGTTGTCTTCCCTTCCCTTGGACTCCTCAAGCGTGAAGCATGAAGCATTTGCAGCTTGCAGCATTTCTTTCTTCTTCTTTTTTTGATCGGCCTTACAATATACCTTCTTGCCGTCCCTTAAATTTTTTTTAATGCATTAGTGTTTCTAATGAGTAATTCCACCACTTGGGGCTATTTTGTGGTTCCTAAATTTCAATTGGGCCTATTTTGTGTAAAGAAGGCTAGTGCAAATTATTTTTGGGCCATATATACACAAATATATATATATATATATATATATATATATAGGGATCCTAAAATTTTGGGGGCCTCTTTTTTAACGTTTTTGGGGGGCCGAAAGCGCAGCCGGCCCTGCTTTTGCTGGTGTGCCTTTGTTCCATTTAATCTTTATAATCGTTTATAAAGATTAATAAAATCTTTTTGCTGAGGAAAAAAATTTAAAAAAAATAATGAGGCAGATCCTAGTTAGGCATGCAGATCATGGGAGGCTTCTAGTTGTGGAGTTTTTTTTTTTTTTCTTAATAATTATGTTTAACGTTTGGTTTCAGATTAGAAGGGAAGGTTGCAATAATTACAGGAGAAGCCAATGGGATTGGGGAGGCAGCTGCAATACTATTCGTGGAGAATGGACCTTTTGTGGTGGTGGCTGACATTCAAGAGGAATTGGGTCTCAAAGTGGTGGCTTCCACTTTAGGGAAAGCCAAGCAATTAGTTTTATAATTGCTCCAGAATTTTGAACGAACATATTTTTTGAGAGAAGTTCAAGGCCAAGTTTCTGAAAGCAGTTCAAATTTTTGGCCAAAACCAGCAAACGAGCATAGCCTAGGTGTTTTGTACACAATAGGTGGAGATTATTTTTCCTCCGTGGGATCAAGCGACCCACAACTTTGAATGTGGCATCGCCACTTTGTGCCACCCATAAAATTTCCCACTACATGATTGGTTGGGAGCACCACGCAGACATGCTACACATGGTAGTCTGGGACTATTGAATAATTAGTTAGTTATGGCTTCAATTTGGGTCTTTGTGGGCCATATTTTCGGACCCACAACAATGATCAAAATCGTTCATTTTGTGGGGCTTGTTAAATTTGTTATTCACGTAAAAAATTTAGCTTGATTAAACATTGAAAGGTTCATGATTGAAACAAATTTGTACAAGAAAAAAATGAAAATTTTAAGTTTCTAATTTTTTTTCATTCCAATTTTCTTGTACAAATCTGTTTCAATTATCTATTTATCAATGTCCAATCAAGTTAATTTTTTACGTGAACAACAAACTCACGAGCTCTACAAAATGAATGATTTCAATCATTATTGTGAGCCCGAAATATCCAAACTGGATTCGGGACTGGAGAAATTATAAATGGGCAGGACCCGTCTTCTCGTCCAAACTGGTGTGCAAAAAATCTGTTCGTTTCAAAATTCTAGAGCATTAGTTGGGAGTTTTTTTGCCCATCTTACCACTTAAATGCAATTCCCCCAAAAATATAAAGTAGATGTGAAAGTTGATTCTTAAAATTACGTGTTTTTCAAATTAGGACATTTAAAAAGGGACAGAATGAGTATTAGCCTTTGATCAGTGCTTACTCTTCAAGTTGTGTAAACTTGTGTATGGGTATACAACTAGGTGATTGGGCTTCTTGTATCCCGGCCGGGAACGATGTGCAAACTACTTGTGGTCTATTACACCAGAAGTATTCCGTAAATGGCACGATTAGTCTCAAGAGAGCGATTTGGTACGTGCTCGAATATTCACCGCCCTATTGTGCGTTAATCTTCTTTTTCGGGTAAAAGAAAACTTGCATCCGGGTAATTAATATTCTCTATTTTTGTTACAACAACAAGATTCATAGCATACAAATTTGACAAATCAACCAGTCAATATTAATGTGCCACAAGCTAGCTACGACCACAGCATGCCCTGTATGGCTCTATATAAAGCACATCACAGGAGTACTGCAAGTCCATCCATATATACTTTTCTGCAATTGTATCCCAATTCCTCGATCTCCTATCGTATCCTTGCATTGAGGAAGCCATCCCCCTGCACACCAGTCTCCTGATCAAAATGTCTAAGCCGAGGAGGTGATCTCTCTCTCTCTCTCTCTCTCTCTCTCTCTCTCTCTCTCTCTCTCCTGTAGTTAATTAAGCCATGCAGATCATGAGAGGCTTCTGATTGTAGAATGCTTTTTTATGTTTATTAATGTTTGGTTTCAGATTAGAAGGGAAGGTTGCAATGATAACAGGAGCAGCCAGTGGGATTGGGGAGGCAGCTGCGAAACTATTCGTGGAGAATGTATCGTTCGTGGTGGTGGCGGACAACCTTCAGGGAAATGAAAATTAAAATACACAAAGTTATTCCCAAAAGTACACCTAAATCATGAGCCTTCTAACATTATAAGGTGTCTTTTGAAATTTTTTACCGTATACACACCTTTACATCAAATTTGACTTTGACCCACAGGGCTACCCTTGTTTTGATTAATTCTTCCACTTTGTTAAGATCAACAGTTTTGTTATTGAAGACAGCCTCATTCCTTATAATCTAAATAGACCACAACGTTGCAAAAAAAAATAGCACTCCCAAAAGTATTTTTCCAGATTTCTGAACCGAAAAGAAAACCACCAAGAAGATAACCCCAGCAAATTCGAAGGAATCACCCAATCTATATTCCACCACTCTGCTATTTCCGACCAAATTTGCCTAGAAAACAGGCCCGTTAGCAGGACATGCTCTGGTGTTTCCACTTCCAGTAGACAAAATGAACATGCCAAAGCCTGCTCACCCATTCCTAACAAAATGTTTCTGCTATTCAAGAAAGCTCTAGTCGCAATCCTGTTTTGACATGCCAGCCAAACAAAAATCTCAACCTTTAGAGCACTAAGATTTCTCCACAAAGATCCAAATCCAGTATTGGGGGTAAAAGCATATGCTTCCCATAGACCATACACTGACTACATAGAAAACATATTATTAGAATTACCAATCTAAAGCATTGCATCCATTCTTGTCGGCTCCAGAACTACATATTCTGTAATCTCATTACTAACTCATCGTATTGTGTTCTTTCCCTCTGACATATTCTCCTCCGAATAACAAACTCCTATCCCCACTGCCCTCTGTATTGATCATATTACAAATCAACTCCTCTTTTTGTGTCGATGCCAGATAAAGTCTAGGATATTCCTATTGCAACTTTTGATCCCCTGTCCATTTGTGCTTCCAGAACAATGTATTACTACCTGAGTTAACTTGAATTCTGAAATTTGTGGATTATGTTTCCCACCTCATTAGCCGAATTTCTAATTTCACAGATGTCTTTCCAGATTGTTGATGTTTGGCTTGAAAAAGGTAATTTGGGGAGCCAATCTTAATGTGATAACCCATACTTCCTGCATACCACTTTAGCCCACGAGGATTCTTTTTCTCTACTAAATCTCCACCACCACTTAGCTAAGAGAGCATGATTTTGTTCAATCAATCTTTTCAACCCCAATCCTCCATATTCTTTACTTTTTGTTATCGTATCCCATTTAACCAAGTGGATCTTTTTTTTATCAATGGAATCCCCCAAAAAAACTGCTTTTGCAATTTTTCAAGTGTCCTTGCAACAGAAATTGACATCTTAAAGATAGACATGAAATTGATAGGCAGATTATTAGTATTTGAATTGATAAGTATCAACTTACCACATGAGGAGATAAATCTTCTCTTCCATACTACCAATCTTTTCTCCACCCTATCAACCACAGGTTGCCAAGTTTGAATTTTCCTAGGATTAGCACTAAGTGGGACCCCAAGGTAATTCAGTGGGAGAGATCCCACACGATACCCCATCACCTGAGCTAATATTTCCACATCCTGATCTAGACATTTAACCCACACAACACACTCATTGAGAAATTTGTTCTTTTCTCCACCTTATCTACCACAGGTTGCAAGTTCGAATTTTCCTAGGATTAGCACTAAGTGGGACCCCAAGGTAATTCAATGGTAGAGATCCCACAAGATACCCCATCACCTGAGCTAATATTTCCACATCCTGATCTAGACATTTAACCCCACACCACACACTCATTGAGAAATTTGTTCTTTTCTCCACCCTATCTACCACATGTTGCAAATTTTGAATTTTCTTAGGATTAGCACCAAGTGGGACACTCCAATTACATCGTAGGAAATACAAGGCAAGAATGCCACCAATGGTGTGCACCATAAACATAGGAGTTTGCGCTTTCTTTGATCGTTCTATATATACTAAAGACAAAAATTATATCGTGAATCTAAAAAATACTAATTACCAATAAGTCGAATTTGGGTTAAACATTTTAGGGGAAAACGAATCAAGAAGTATAGAAGAACGAACATGGCAGAGGAAAGATGAACAATCAGCAATTGATTGGAATCCAATTGCCCAGAAAAATCACAACTTCAAGGAAGAAGGGAATAAAAAAAAAAAAAAAAACAGAGCAAGCCGCCATCAAACTTATTTTCATGTAGCTACCCGTTGTTCTTGCTGTCATTAAACATGATCTGAGCACTAACTACTAATGGATCAATGTCACTGTATTGAATAATCATTTTTCGCGTCTCTAAAAAATACCCCCGTTGATTTTAGTAGAATGTAGTAGTTTTGTTCTCCAAGTTCTATTTAGTCAAGAATTTTAGCAATAATGTTCAGTTCTTGGAGGGAGCTAAGGTTACACATTTTTGTTACTCTTGGTCGTTGTTGAACTCTTCGATGACACAATAACTAGTCTTTGTAGGTAATGGATACTATCAAATTCCATGAATTAACGGTAGTGAAAATCACTGTTAACCACGGTTTGGTAGTTCAAATGCTCTGTTTCCAGGGGAGTTGTGATTTTTTTGTTCGTCAGAACATTCTATTGAGAAATGTGATAATCTCAAATACACACACAAAGCTACAAAGTTCCTTTTTTTTTTTTTTTTTGCAAAAGTTTAGAAATTTCATTAATAACCAAGAGAGAACATTAAAGGGTATATTCTTCCTTACTTGGACAAAGAGAGAATAGTCAACCAGGCGGATAGACTTTGACAAGAAAATACCTACACCCCAAACTCCTTACAAACTGAGGTACAAAACCTCAAGTAAAACTCACACCGCCAACATCAAAAAAAGAAAAACACACTACACCCAAAATGGTTACCACCCCAGAAGGGGAGAAACACCCGCAAACAGGACATCATAGCAGAAAACTAGAACGAAAAAAGAAACCCACCGGCGGTGTCGGATCAGACAACCCAACCTTCCCTTCTCCAAATCAACTCCTAATCGGACCTTGTTCTGCAACCTCTTGACTCCGGGCTCTGCAACCCGACCCCTGGTCGCCGGAACATCTATAGCAAGGCGTCACGGCTGGATTTGGACAGGGTCCTGGCTGCTGATAGCTTCGGGCTAGTCGAGGCGATCTCAGAACTTTGGGATGACGGGGAAGAAGTCGTGCATGAGGTTTTGTTCGATAGCGGTGATGGAGGCGACCAAAGGGAGACAAGACAGAGAGGAGGCGGTGAAAAGAGGACGACGGTGGAAGTCGACAAAAATGTAAAAGGAAGGCAGAGGAAACGTTAATGGAGAATGCCCCCTCCCATCGCCCATCTTATAATGGAAACCCCAGGGGGAGGGAGGGAGGGAGGGAATGAAGGAGGTGGCTAGGGCTAGGAAGTTTTGTAGAGCTAGAAAGTCCTTTTACCCAAATCAAAAATTGTACCATCACAAATCTGCTGCTGGAAGTCCTTTTTTTTTACTACCCAAATAAAGAAATTTGTAGTGGATAAAAAAGAAAAGAAAAGAAATTTGTATCTCATAAACTATAAAGTCCTCTTTGGAATACCCAAATGAAAACGTCCATCAAAAATTCGTGGCTAGAAACGAGTATCACAAATTCGTGGCTAGAAACGAGCATCACAAATTCGTGGCTAGAAATGTAGCTATTGATTTCTTAATCCTTACAAAGTTTACACCTTACCTTTAATTTCATACTCTGTGGGGGTGAAGAGCAAGAGAAATCACAATAAACGGGGAGAGAAATAAAGAGCCGGCTATGCCCGTAACTCTAAATGAAACACCAAACAGATATTTAGGACAAATCTCTAGTAGAGCCCAAAAAGAAGACACAAACCCGTAGTGAAACCCTAAAAGATGAACAAAATCTTAATATCTAAACCCTTGAACAAAATTCATAGCATACAAATTTGAGCAACCAACCAGTCAATAATGTGCCATAAGCTATAGGACCACAACATGCCCTATATGGCTCTAGCTATATAAAGCATATCACAAGAGTACTGCAAGTCCATATATACTTTTCTGCACTTGTATCCCAATTCCTCTCTTATCGTATCCTTGCATTGAGGAAGCCCTCCCCTGCACACCAGTCTCCTGATCAAGATGTCTAAGCCGAGGAGGTGATCTCTCTCTCTAGTTAACTACGCATGCAGATCATGAGAGGCTTCTTATTGTAGAAATAGAATGCTTGTTTATTGTTTTATGCATAATGTTTTGGTTTCAGATTAGAAGGGAAGGTTGCAATAATAACAGGAGCAGCCAGTGGGATTGGGGAGGCAGCTGCAAAACTATTCGTGGAGAATGGAGCGTTCGTGGTGGTGGCTGACATTCAAGAGGAATTGGGTCTCAAAGTGGTGGCTTCCATAGCAGGCCCTGATGTTGACAGAGCTATTTACAAGTACTGCGATGTTACGGTGGAGAAGCAGGTGGAAGAAACCGTGGCTTTCGCTATTGAAAAGTACGGCACCCTCGATATCATGTTCAGCAATGCCGGGATCATGAGTTCATGGGAGAGCATCCTAGACATGGACATGGAGGAGGGCTTCGACCGAACCATGGCTGTAAATCTGAGAGGACCGGCGTTGTGCATAAAGCATGCTGCTCGAGCCATGGTTAAAAGACAAGTAAGGGGATCCATCATTTGCACGGCCAGCATTGCGTCTGTTCTGGGAGGGTTGTGTCCCATTGCTTACAACACTTCAAAGCATGGTTTGGTGGGTCTGGTTAGATCTGCGGCGAGTGAGCTTGGGAAGCATGGGATAAGGGTCAATTGTGTTTCGCCTTACATTGTTGCCACTCCCCAGTCGATATCGTGGATGTCGTCAGCGATGGGCATTAACAACGCGAGCGGAAGCGAAGTTGAATTACTAGCAAGTTCCGCAGCCAACATGAAAGGAGTTGCATTGAAAGCGAAGCACGTCGCAGAGGCTGCTCTCTTCCTTGCTTCTGATGAATCATCCGTTTATATCAGTGGTCATAATTTAGTTGTTGATGGGGGTTTCACCGTCGTTGATAATTCTATCGCTATGTTAATGGAGACGCAGATAAAACAGCGATGTGATTATGTTTCTTGATAACCTACCAGATAAAAGCTCAAGAGTTCTTGCTGAAGCTGCTTAATTGTTTGTGATTATGGCCGGATGCTTCCATTTTGGATGTATTTTTTTCTTTTTTTCTTTGGCCTTCTCTATGAATCAAGTTTTTTCTTGTATCTAAAGTTTGACGCCTCAATGTACCCCTTTGTCGAATTCAATAAAATTATATCTGGTTGTAGATAGAAAATCCTTTTTTAACTACCCAAATTCTAGAAAGTCTTTTTTGACTACCCATATAAAAAAAGGGTAATGATTTTCACATTCGGTTTTGGATTTCCTTCCAAACAGAGAAATGGGCTCATACCAGGGAAAGCCAAACTCTTTTTTATACATTACACTTGGTGCTTTCCGACGTGCAAGGCACGTCCGTCATGCCCGTTATGGAGATCAATTTTGATTGTTTCTGAAATTTTAGATGTGTTTGAACATAGCAAAAGTTGTACACATAAGTTTGATCATCACTGTCTGCAATACTTTTGTTTTACATAAGCAGAAAGTCTAGATTACTAAAGACAAGGATTACTATAGAAAGTCTACCTACCAGTTATACAAAGGTACCAATATCCAAATGACTTGTAGTACAATTGCCAACATCAATGGGAAGCCCAAAGAGTTTGCAGAAATGTCAAACTCTTGTTGTTGATAATTTCAGATTTAACAGTCAAGTAGTTAGATAATGAACAAACTCAAAAAAAATGGTACCCAGAGGATCTCCAATCATACACTAGCCCTCTGAAATAGATCAAGACCCAAAGCTCACCAATCAAGCTCTATATTAGTTTGTATTCAAAAGATGCGATGATGTGGCAGGAAAAATGAAATAAGTTCCTAGAGAAGAGCAATCCAGTATCAATTCATCCCAAAATTTGAGTACCAGACGAGGCAACAGCTGTCTTCGTAAAGAACGTATGTGCGGAAATGTATAATATGAGGCATAAGTCACGCCACTTGGTAGCTCTCCATGGATAGGATCGTCCTCTGTGCAAACTTAGGAGATGGTCCACCTTTTAGGGGCAAGATAGTGATGACCTGCAACAGATTTGCAATCAATCATGCAAAATCGCAAAAACTCGTAACGAAACGCAATTTAAACAAAGTGGAACCCAGAAATGAAAACCCCCTTTAATGTTCTTCAAGAACTCAAACTATCCTTGAAAATAAAAATGATAATATAGAGGGAATCTTCACAAGTAGATAACATACAAAAAGTATGGTTAAATATCGCCTTCTTTGTGCATGCCATGGATCTGTTGTATCACTACATGTTATATGAAATACTCCATGTCACGATCTCTACTTTTCATAACAATTTTTTCTAAATCAAGAAAAGAATAGGGTACACATCCATCCATATAGACAAATGACCACAATCAGAATGGTGATCGTGAAGTATGTTGGGGGTGTGGGGTAGGGCTATCTACAAAAAATCCAGTTCCACATATTAAAACAAAATTCAACTTATGCTGACCTGCAGTTTAAGTCATCAATGAGAAGTATGGACCACTCCAAAATAGAATTATTGGAGTTGTATTTGTCAGGAAAACATGCAGGCATATTAACCCAAGTCCATTGAATAGGAGAAATGGAATAAAACAATGGAAAAGGGGAGAAGGATCCGAAATCCGTTTGTTTAGAACAAATGAGCAAGTCACATGAAACTAATTACATTTAAGAAAGTCAAATTCGGGGGTGTTCATGCTAATATGAGAGCACTGGAGGCCATATTAGAAAATTATTGCAGAACAATTGAGCTATATTTTTCATCAATTACAATAGACAAAGTTGATGAGCATGCATGGAACACAAATGAAGAAATACTCTACCCAACCAGCCAAGCACAGCTTCCCAGCAATTGAGGGCTAAATCTTTTCAAATTGGACAAAAATTAACCAGCGAAAATTTAAAGAAAATAAAACTCAGGACCAGAAGCTAGCTAAGAGAATTTAAAGAAAATAAAAACAAGGCAAGCAATCTCATCTTGAAACACACTGTTAGTGTTAGAGCATTCTGAACATCTAATTGAATATACTCGATCAGCACAATACATTCAAAAATATAGCAACAAAACAGCACACGCTAAGGTAACCATTCCTACGTATAGGTAAACCACTAACCATATGGGCTATATGTTTGCACAGGCAGGGAGACAGAACTTTTGCCCTTAGATATGTGACTTTAATCGAAAGAGGGGGGGTATAAATAGCTATGACTCAAAGGCAACTTCATCCTCAAACTGCTTATACGCATTTTGTCGTTACGTAAGTCTTTTGTATTGTTTTTTTATTATTTTTCTTGGTAAGTATCTGTATTGTTTGTTGATTTTGTGAAAGTAGAGGGTAACAACTTACAGTAACGTGCCATAGCCTAATATCAGCAACCAATGCACATAGCCAAAAATTAAACCTTGTCCAACCGAAAATACATAAAATTAACGCACCCAAATCCAGCCTAAATCATGTAAAAAGAATTTAGAAAATTACCTTCAGAATATCTAAACCCTCAATCTGGAGCCACGAAGCTGTAGATTTGCAACAGTTGGCCCATTTCTTCCCTGTTTTTTCTTTCAACCAAAATCCTAACCCTAGAATATGCGTTCACGAAACCTCCAATTGACAACCAACAAACCTTACAAATAAAAAATTGCAACCACATTAGCCAAACCAAACAACATGCAAACCACAGCGAAGAACATAAATCAGAGAAATCCATCGAAAACCCATAGTTTCTACACTTTCAAGTTAAGTTCTAGCTATTTCCACAAAATCTAACTGCATAATATCTTAACCCAAGTTATGATGGTTTAATTATAGATCATAAAAATCAAAAGGGGTTACTATCAAACTAGCAGGTACAGTATGTAACATCTTACCAAGAGAAGCAAATCAAGATTTGACAATCCAAATTTGTTCCTTCAATTCTTCTTCTCCGCTTCTGACCCCCCTCACCAACCAAAAAACCATAGAACTAACTTTACTTCTCTGCAAAATCAACACCAACAATCACAATCCGAATACCCAGAGAAATTAGCACTAACAAACACATGCAAAGCAGACAAATTAGATATATAGAAACAAAATTCAAACAAAACCCTAGATCCCAACCAGAAAGTATTAACACCCATAGAAAATCTGTATACCTTATGCAATTTCTGGAAGTCGGCTTCTCACAAATCGAAACCCTCTCTCAAAATTACTACTAAACCCAACAATCAGCCAATCGAAACCCACACCGATTAAGAACTTATCTAGCGAGCGACGTTTATGATTTTAGACGACGATATTTGTCAGAGCCGCAGTAACTGGACTTACCCTCTCCGGGGCTAACGACGACGACGACGGCGAAACAGTAGCTTTGAAGGCGGAGGAACACCATGCTCTTACGATTCAGCTCGCCCAAAACACGCACGCTCTCTCTCTCTCTCTCTGTTTTTCTTTGGTTCAGAGCAAGAAACGGAGGAGGCGGAGCTAACGAAGCGAATTGATTCACGTAATCCCTCACGCCACGTAACCCACTAAATGCAAGAGATAAATTGACCCTTCTACCCAAGCAAGCAAACACAACATCCTTACAATTAAGGGACATAATTGTCCAAATTGGCTCAAAATTGACAAGCGATGACATCACCAAAGTGCTTCTTATCGGGCTGTTACTCGAAACCGAAAAGTCGATCGAAACCGGGAAAACCGGATCGGACCGAATTTTTTAAACCGGTTAAATAATTTCGATTCGATTCCGGTTTGTAAAATTTTATAAACCGAAAAAATAATTTCGATCAGGTTTATATGTTTTAAAAACCGGTTGAAACTGGACCGGTTATATATACGTATAACATATGCATATATATATATATATATAAAAACATAAGGGAGAGGTTGAATTATGGGTTTTTGGTTGATATTTTGGAGTATATATTGGTCTAATAAATATATTTATTATATAAAAACTGTTTTTATGGGCTTAATTATGTTTTTATGAGTTTTTTTTTATGTATTGGGCTAAAAAATGATCCTTTTTTGTTGGACCCAAAAAAATGGTTGAATTATAGATTTTTGGTTGATATTTTATGGGTTGAATTGTGAATTTTTTGATGTATTGGGCCCAAAATATGGCTCATGAATGAAAACCGAATAAACAGGACCGGAACCGGTTGAGCCGGTCGAAACCGGAACCGGTTTATCTCAACCAGTTCCGGTTTCTAAAAATCTCAAACCGAATAATCGGTTTCGACCAAAAAATACACCGAAACCGGACCGATATCACCCCTAGCTTCTGATTTAAGAGGGAGTAGGATAGGATAGGAGATAAGCCCTAAAGTAGGTAGGTAGGCCGGAAAGCCGAACTCGGCAAACTTGGTAGGAGTAGGTTTTGGCTTGCCCCTTTCTATGTTATCAGCAAAGTATTAAGCCGCTTAATTACGCCCTCTTTATTGTAAGAGGCTTTTTCAATAAGCCGCCAAAATCGCAATGGGCTATCCAAATTGACTCTTTCCTGTCGATAAAGCTCAAATTATATCATGGGAAGAACATGGAAAGAATGCCACGAATGGTGTGCAGCATAAACTTAGGGGTTTACGCATATTTTGGTCGTTCAATATATACGAACGACAAAAAATATACTGTGAACACTAAAAAAATACTAATTACCAATAAATCGCATTTGCGTTAAAAGTTTTAGGGGGAAAATGAATCAAGAAGTATAGCAAGGACGAACTTCGCAGACTAGAGAAGAACAAATGGCGATTGATCGAAATCTGATTGCCCGGAAAAATCACAGCTTCAAGGAAGAAGGGAAAAAAAAACAGAGCAAGCCGCCATCAAACTTATTTTCATGTAGCTACTAGCTACCCCTTGTTCTTGCTGTCATTGAACATGATGAGTACTAAGGGATCGATTTCGCTGTATTGAATAATCATTTTTCGTATCGCTAAAAAATCGTTGATTTTAGAATGTAGTTTTGTTCTCCAAGTTCTAGTTAGTTTGCATTAGTCGGATTTTACCAATAATGTTCTTGGAGGGAGGTTACAACCTACTTCATTCCGCTAAGGTTTTTTTTTTTAAGTACTTATTTTTCGCTTTACGAGACAGATCATTCTCTCACTTTACATCACCTTTAATTCAAAAAATAAGTACTTATTTTTCTTTAGTGAAATGGGGCCACCTGAAAATCACTGTTAATCATGGTTTGGTAGTTCTCAAATGCTCTGTTTCCAGGCGAAGTGAATTTTTTTTTCCGTTAGAACATTCTATTGAGAAATGCGATAATCTCAGGAAAAAAAAAACACATAGGCAGCCTTTGCCTAGAAAGTCCTTTTACCCAAGTCAAAAATTGTACATCACGAATCTGCTGCTAGAAGTTTTTTTTTGACTACCCGAATAAATGTGCATAAAAAATTCGTGGCTAGAAATGTGGTCATTGATTTCTTATTCATTAGGAAGTTTACACCGTACCTTTAATACTTATAAATTTTCATCGAAGGTGTAAAGTGGAAAACGTGGAAAGACTAACCAGCCAAAGGATATTGGCTTAGTTTGGTTGGAAATTTAGTTTAATTAGTTTAGTTTTGGTAGTAGGTGAAAAGAGAAATAAGGTAATGATTGAAGAGAGAGATAATAATTGGAAAGAGATAGAGAGATGAGAAATTAATAATTGAGTAAATATGGTAATAATTTGAAAACTAAACTAAAATATGAACCGAATACAACCATTATTGTCTTTCCTTTTGTTAGTGTACGGGTTTGTGTAGGGTTGGATCGATCTTTTCCTACGTACACAAAGGACCCGACTTCTCATACGGTCATTTCGGTCGCTCATCTCAATAATTAATGGTTCAGATTTGTTAAAATATCTTATCGGTAAAGTACATACTATTGACGAATCTGGATCATTTAAAATTACTTTGGTTGGGACGGTTGGCAGTAAAATTCTAGAACTTATCAATTTAAGTTTTCCTGCAAGAATTACTTTTCTGCAAAAGTGATCCTGCAAAAAAAAAACACAGGATTTTGCGTCGCGGGAAAAGGAAAATGAGTGAACACTAACAAAATTTTTCCGAAAGTTTCTTTTTCCAAACAAATGAACAACTAAACCTTAATTTTTCTTGCAAAATTCTTTTGTCAAATGAACACTCACAGAAAAATAATTTTCTTTTTCTTTTACTTCACCTCACTTCACTTTTTCTAGGTACCAATTTTCCACACAATTTTCTTTTTCTTTTACTACACCGGAAGTCTCCGTTAATGGCACGCGAATAGTCTCAAGAGTGATTTGGTCCGTCCTTGATTCTCCACCACCCTATCGTACGTTAATCTTCTTTTTTGGGTAAACAAGATTCATAGAATACAAATTTGAGCAACCAACCAGTCAATATTAATGTGCCACAAGCTAGCTAGGACCACAACATGTCCTGTCTGGCTCTATATAAAGCACATCACAAGAGTACTACTGCAAGTTCATCCATATATACTTTTCTGCAATTGTATCCCAATTCCTCTCCTATCGTATCCTTGCATTAAGGAAGCCATCCCCCTGCACACCAGTCTCCTGATCAAAATGACTAAGCCGAGGAGGTGATCTCTCTCTCTCTCTCTCTCTCTCTCTCTCTCTCTCTCTCTCTCTCTCTCCTGTAGTTAATTAAGCCATGCAGATCACGAGAGGCTTCTGATTGTAGAATGATATTTTATGTTTATTAATGTTTGGTTTCAGATTAGAAGGGAAGGTTGCAATAATAACAGGAGCAGCCAGTGGGATTGGGGAGGCAGCTGCAAAACTATTCGTGGAGAATGGAGCGTTCGTGGTGGTGGCTGACATTCAAGAGGAATTGGGTCTTACAGTGGTGGCTTCTATAGCAGGCCCTGATGTCGACAGAGCCATTTACAAGAAGTGCGATGTTACGGTGGAGAAGCAGGTGGAAGAAACCGTGGCTTTCGCTATCGAAAAGTACGGCAGCCTTGATATCATGTACTGCAATGCTGGGATCCTGGGTCCAATTGACAGCATCCTAGACATGGACATGGAGGAGGGGTTCGACCGAACCATGGCTGTAAATCTGAGAGGACCGGCGTTGTGCATAAAGCATGCTGCTCGAGCCATGGTTAAAAGACAAGTAAGGGGATCCATCATTTGCACGGCAAGCTCGGCGTCCATTCTGGGAGGGTTAGGTCCCATCGGTTACAACACTTCGAAGCATGGTTTGGTGGGTCTGGTTAGAGCAGCGGCGAGTGAGCTTGGGAAGCATGGGATAAGGGTCAATTGTGTTTCTCCTTACTTTGTTGCCACTCCCCTGGCGATATCGGGGATGTCAGCGATGGGCATTAACAACGCAAGCGGATTTGAAGCACTAGCAAGTTCCGCGGCCAACTTGAAAGGAGTTGCATTGAAAGCGAAGCATGTTGCAGAGGCTGCTCTCTTCCTCGCTTCTGATGAATCATCCATTTATGTCAGTGGTCATAATTTAGCTGTTGATGGGGGTTTCACCGTCGTTGATAATTCTATCACTATGTTAATAGAGACGCAGATAAAACAGTGATATGATTATTGATCGATACCCCTATTGATCATTAGTACTTGATGTACTTTTACTATTATTACAAGAAAATGCTTGTCCTAACTGTTGGAGTTTTTAAGTTTTCCAATAACAAATAAAGGCTCAATAATTGCATTTATGCCTTCAGCTTGATGCTGGATTATGTTTCTTGATAACCTACCAGATAAAGGCTCAAGAGTTCTTGCTGAAGCTGCTTAATTGTTTGTGATTATATGGATGCTTCCATTTATCTCCTAGTGGTTTCCTTCAATCTTTCGTTGGATGTATTTTTTCTTTTATTCTTTTTTTGTTTGGCCTTATCTATGATTCAAGTTTTTTCTTGTATCTTGAGTTGGACGCCTCAATATACCATTTGTTGAGTTCAATAAAATATCTGGTTGCTGATAAAAAAAAAAGTATGGGTGTAATCAGTTGGGTTTTAGTCCAATTTGGTAATAAAAGATAAAAAAAACCGTGGGCAGGTAACCTTTGTTGCTAGAAAATCCTTTTTTAACTACCCAAATGCTGGAAAGTCTTTTTTGAACTACCCAAATGGAAAAAGGTAATGATTTTCACATTTTCTTTTTGGTATATACACTATGTTTTTTTGTCTTTTAATGAAACTTTTTTATACAATTCTCTCACAAGAGACCAAAAAAAAAAAAAAGGGGTGTATGCTTTAAAAAAAGGAGCGTGAAAATTATTCCAAATTGTATCCCACGCTAGGAAGTCGCCTGTTGACTTCCCAAATAAAAACTTGTATGAGTGTATCACAAATTCGTAGCTAGAAGCGTGGTCATTGATTTCTTATTCATTACCAAGTATACAAGAGAGGTCCTCTCCATTTTTAATGTGTCCAGGGGAAAAATTATTAAATACTTCTAGAGAACTACGTGGCATGTCCTATGTGGTGCTCCCGGCCAATAATTTATCGCTACGCACACTAAGTGGATCAACCCTTCTCCCCCAATCACCCAACAAGATAGGATGGCTATGTGCCACCAATGGCGCTCCAAGAATTTACTAGTATGGGATTACTTACAAATTAAACAAAAATGCTACGTGCGCAACCGTTGTGTTCGTTGTGTGCGTAATTCTGACCGTCTAGATGTCTTTGGACGGTCTAGATTTTAAAAAAATATTTTCCATAGAAAAGTTTAACTTTTCCGAGCTAGGAAGAGTTTGAGTGAATACTGGCCATTTATTACAGAAATGGACGGCTAGAGATTGGTTGTGTGTTATGTTTAACACAACCGTTATGTGTGTAGTATTTTTGCAAATTAAAATTAAAAGTTAAGATGTTTCCTTTTAGTTGGAGAGCGAAAGTCGTTCAAATTGACACGACTGCTAAAATGAGTCATTTACAATTATTTAACACGACTACTAAAATGATGAATTTCGCATTGTGGCTGTCTTCTTTTCAAGAATGTGCCCATATTTTTTGAATCGGAAGAAAAAGAACACCAGAAAATCCTTATTTGGTTCTCTGCATCAACCAAACCAGCAGAGCCGACTGAATTAGTGGCTAAATTGGTACGCTTAATCAATGGATAACTCAAATTTAGTAATGGGATAAATTATTAGGTGTTTTGCACCTCATGATAGGGTCAATGCTATATTTTGGCAGGTTCATTTTTCATCCAAGCCAAAATTGTACACAATAGTAGGAGATTATTTTTCCTCCATGGGGTCAAGCGATCCCACAACTTTGAATGTGGCATCGCCATTGTGTGCCACCCGTAAAATTTTCCACTACATGATTGGTTGGGAGCACCAACCGGACATGCTACACATGGTAGTCCGGGACTATTGAATAATTAGTCAGTTCTGGGTCCGGTTTGGGTCTTTGTGGGCCATTCCGGACCCACAACAAAGATCAAAATTGTTCATTTTGTATTTTGTGGGGCTCGTTGAATTTGTTATTCATGTTAAAAAAATTAGCTTGATTAAACATCTGAACCAAATTTGTACAAGAAAAAAATGAAAATTTTAAGTTTCTAACTTTTCATCCCAATTTTCTTGTACAAATCTGTTTCGATCATCTACTTATCAAGTGTCTTCATGTGATGGATATATTCCCAAACTATGGTTGCAGAGGTTTCTCTCCACATCAAATCTTTCAATTCCTTACCTCTGAACTTCTTTCTGTAATTTGAGTACAAATGCCTAAGGCAGAATTTATGTTCTGCATTTGGCATTAGCTCTTTGGATGTTTCTATCAAGCCCTTCTGCCTATCTGAGATAAATGTCCATACCCTCTCCTCCACAGTGCCAATATCCTCCAACAATATTTTCAAGAACCAAGTCCAAGAATCCTTACTCTCTGCCTCTACCACAGCTATGGCTATAGGAAACATGTTGTTGTTACCATCCACCCCAATTGCACTAAGTATTTGTCCCCCATATAAACCCTTCAAAAAAGCTCCATCCAACCCAATCACAGGCCTACAACCACTCAGTAAGCCCTTCAATTGTGCATCATATCTGACATACATTCTGCAGAAAGTTGGGGGTAGTTCTGGACTGGGCTTATCTGATTGTATCTTGATCCAACTTGAAGGATTGAATTTCAGAATAGTTTACACATAGTCATTTAACCTACCATATTGCACAGAGTGGTGTCCCTCAATCATTTCCTTAGCCTTCTTCTTGGCTCTATACAATTTGCCTCTACTCACATCAACTGTCAATTCCCTTCTTACCTATTTTTGAAATGCATCAACCTTCTTCCATGGATCATCCCTCAACTTGTCCAATTACTTATCTGCAATGTACTGTGAAGTGATATGATGGTTACTGTAGGTTCCTAGACAATCATTGTAAAGACTCGTAAATTTCTTTATTTAATTTTAATGTTCGTTATTGAGAAGAAAGGGTGAAAATGACGTGAATATGAGTGTGTGGGTTAAATGTGCAAGAATGTGAAAAATACGGGTGTTAGTGTATATTGTGCATGTGTGTATATGTGTGTGTGCCAAGGAAAAACTTTCCCATTTCCTCCTCTCTCCATCTCTCAGTCTCTCATGCTCTCTCTCGGCTTTCTCGCTTCTTCACCCAAAAACTCATAACCAAATTCAAAACCCGCAACAAATAACCTTCATTCCACCTTCCGTGCGTGATTTGGAGTTCGTATCTCGTTTGATAGAGATCAGATCGGAGTATTTTGTTCGGTTTGCATTCCGGAAGCTAGGGCTTGCTCAATCTCTTCAGTTTCGGCTTGGATACTCGAGGTAGGGAATTCTACCTCTCTTTATATGTTTTATGAGTGATTTGGTGCATGAAATCGTGCTTGTAATGTCGTATTTAAGCTTGGATCAAAAATCTGTTGTTGTTGTAAAAATCGTCGGTTTTTCCTGGATTCCTATTAGTAGGCCCGTCCTTTCTACCTGTAGAACGTTGTTGCTTTGCCAGAAAATTAGTTTCCTACCGGTAGGAACTTTTTCCCTACCAGTAGAACAAGTGAGAAATTCTTTGTAACCAGCTCAAACGTATAGCAGCAGCTCAAAAGCTGCTCTACGTATTCAACTTCTACCGGTAGGAATTCCTTACCTACCGGTAGGTCAAGCACAAATTTGAAATGTTGGCCTTTCTGTTTTTAGTTTCTACCTGTAGAAGCTTTTCATCTACCGGTAAGCCAACTCCCTTGGGATTGTTGTATCTTGAGGACGGCATGCAAACTTGTGGTCTATTACACCAGAGCTCTTCCATAGTCAACGGCACGAATAGTGTCAAGGAAGCGATTTAATCCGTGCCTCAATCTCCACCACCTTATCTATAATCTTTTTCGGGTTAAAAACTAATTAACCGCATTAAAATAATATTCTCCATTTCTGTTAAAAGAACAAAATTCATAGCATACATATTTCACCAACCAATAAGTGAAATACGAGCCCCCCAACTTATCCTATATCCTTCGTGAATAAGTCACTCTCATATACATATAGTACATTACAGGACTGCTGATCGTGTCGTTTTCGTATCAAAAATAATTAATAAAACAGAATAATTAGTACTACCTAAAAGATAGTGGTAAGTACTCCGAGTTTTGTCCTCAGGGATTACGAAGACTAAATTGCAGTTATTTCAATCGATTTCTAACTTAATTCGGAAAAGGATTTGATTGTTTGATTTCTAAAATTATGCAAACTAAATTAACGCAAAGCAATTAAAAGTAAAGAGAGTTTATAAGAGAAAAGATCTAGGGTTTCGAATCCACTCGACCCATTGTAACAATATTCATGCAATGATAAAGGTTAATTATTCGAATCAATCCAGATATCATTAGGGTTCATGGGCCCTCACGGTATCGCCTGAAGATATTTATGAATCACCAAATAGCATGGGGAATCGCCGCCTAGCACGAACCGTCTTACTAGTACAACCCGTCTCTATGGCACGGATCGTCTAATAGCATGGCGCGTCTTACAGAGCATAACCCATCTTACTCAATTATCACAAACAATTAAGAACCGTTGTATGAATGTGCAAAAATCCTAGGAAATCATACACAAGATTTGATGGGAAAAATTAACACGATAAATACAATCCTCAAGTCATACAACCATGATTCAAATAATGAAAACACTTAATCAAAACATAAACATTGTTACTCAGTGTGCGAGTTTCATCTACGCCCCAGAAAATAGTTTAGCCGGACATCGTAAAGGAAATCATCGCAGCCTCTGGTTCTTCTTCTGTTCCCAGCGGAACTGTCTTTCTTTCCGTCTCTGTGCGTCTCCAAGGCTCACTCCTCTTTTTTTATTCTCCCGTCATCCGTGCGTCGTCCAGACTCGTCCTCACTTTATATCTGCTGTGATAGCCGACCTCCTCCTCTTTAATTGTAAAAGCCCTAATAAGATAGTATTATAATATCACGGCCCATCCTTGGTCAAAGCAGTACGAGTCCAATTTCTGATTTAAAAGTCCAATTCCTTGGCCAATTAACTTCGGTTAAGTCCAGTGCCAAACTCCTGACTTCGTATTGTGATTCGGACCTTCGGACATCGTTTAAATATTTTAGCTTCGCACTTTTTTGCATTAAACTCTCCAAATACCTACAATAAAAATAAAAGTATAAATCTCCAAGTAATAACATATAAATAAACTTAGCAAGGATAATTTAGGGGTGCGTATGTGAACATTTACGCGCCTATCAACTGCAAGTCCATACTTTTATACACCTGTATCCCAAATTCGCAATTCCTTTCCTACCGTATCTTTGGATTGCGGAAGCCATTCCTTCCACATCAATCGATCTCCTGATCAAAATGTTCAAGCCAAAGGGGTGATCTCTCTCTCTCTCTCTCTCTCTCTCTCTCTCTCTCTCTCTCTCTCTCTCTCTGTGTTTTATGCTTTGCATGCTGATCGTTTTAAATTTTTGGTTTCAGATAGCCCATACCATATCCCAACCCAGGGGTTGGCGACGTTCTTCTTCATCTCATTGCCTGGAGAGATCAAATTGGCCGAGGATTTGAAAGCAAAAACGTTGTCCAAGTTTCAAGGAAAAAGGGTTTTGTTGCTTCGCCTGTCTTGTTGTAGCGTCACTCTAATAGGGTTTTGTTAAACATGGGACAATATGAAGGAAGATGGCAGAAATGAATACTAGGTCTGGGATTTCCTTCCAAACAGAGAAATGGGATCATACCAGGGAAAGCCAAACTCTTTTTTATACATTACATTACCAATAATGTTCAGTTCTTGGAGGGAGCTGAGGTTACACATTTTTGTTACTCTTGGTCGTTGTTGAACTCTTCGATGACTCAATAACCAGTCTTTGTAGGTAATGGATACTATCAAATTCCATGAATAAACGGCAGTGAAAATCACTGTTAACCACGGTTTGGTAGTTCAAATGCTCTGTTTTCAGGGGAAGTGATTTTTTTGTTCGTTAGAACATTCTATTGAGAAATGTGATAATATCAAAAAAACAATAAAAACACACACACACACAAAGGTAACCTTTGGCTAGAAAGTTTTTTTTTTTTTTAACTTGGAGAGAATATCAAAGGGCATATTCTTCCTTACTTGGAAAATGAGAGAATAGCCAACTAGGCGGATAAACTCCGACGAGAAAAGACCTATACCCCAAACTCCTTACAAACCGAGGTACAATACCTCATGTAAAACTCATACCACCAACATCAAAAAAAGAAAAAAACACTACACCCAAAAGGGTTAGAAAGACCCCCGAATGGGAGAAGCACCCACAAACAGGACATCATAGCAGAAAACTAGAACGAAAAAAGGAACCCACCGGCGGTGTCAGATCAGACAACCCAACCTTCCCTTCTCAAAATCAACTCCAGATCGGACCCTGTTCTGCAGCCTCTTGACTATGGACTCTGCAACCCGACCCCTTGGTCTCCAAAACATCTATAGCAAGGCGTCACGCCTGGATTTGGACGGGGTCCTAGCTGCGGACGGCTTCAAGCCAGTCGAGGCGATCTTAGAGCTTTGGGATGACGGAGAAGAAGTCGTCCATGAGGTTCTGTTTGATAGTGGCGATGGAGGCGGCCAAAGAGAGGCGAGACGAAGAGGATGTGGTGAAAAGGGGACGACAGTGGAGGTCGACGAAAATATAGAAGAGAGGCTGAGGAAACGTTAATGGAGAATGTCCCCCTTTGGTCGCCCATCATAAGGGGGAAACCCTAGGGGGTGGGAGGCTGATGTAGAACACATGGAGGCCCAATTTCATGATCAGCTGGACCGAGCCAAGCCTCGGAAGTCCAAACGGTGTTTAATTTCATATTACCCAAATTGGCTAAATTCGGGTAATCTCGGAATAGGCCCAAACTCGGTGTGCTGACTTATTTTCGCGCTCCGGTCCATACTCATCAACGTTAAAGGTTGATGATGAATGGTGTTTTTCGGCCTAATTCCTTCGTTTAGGCTTTCGATTGCGTTATTTTGCCGTTTTAGGAAAGATTTGTTTTTTTAATAACTCCTAGATCGTAATTCCTTTTCAGTTGATTCTTTTTGGGAAAGTCTTATTTTTCTGTCCTGTTTTCAATTTTAGGAAAAGCCCCAAATTCTGGGACTTTTTAATTTCTAAGTTTATTTTTAGGGTTTTAGGGTTTCGGCCTATAAAAGGGTTTGTAACTTAGGGTTTATGCAGCTTTTTGATTAATAATATTGCAGAGAATTTCTCTTTCATTCTTGTGCGCAAGAATTGCTCGTTACGACGGGTTGTTTATCTCGTTTGAATTAGTACGCTAACTAGTCTCTCGTGAATTCCGTTGCGTCAGAGGTGATAGGCGCGCGAAATACATGGATTTTAGCGCCTAAGTAGGGAAATTAGCGCGTTAGACGTGCAATTAATTCTCATTTTCCATTTAATGCGTGCACGTGGTTGGATTTTGTGTTTGTGCTTAATGTGCAGGAAATTGAGTCTTTTTGGCGCTAATGAGAGGTATCCGGAAAGGCCGTGATAGAGCTTGCAAGCGAGAGGGCCGTGGAGACTAAGTGTTGGACACAAATTCGTGAGAAGGTGACCAGAGCCTTAGTGAGCGCTACATAAGATTTGGTGTAGCGCTACCTAAGGCATTAATGGTCAACGGCGGCTAGGGGCGAGTCAACTCGGTCAACGCACTAAAGGGTTAGGTAGCGCTACACCCTTTTTGGTGTAGCGCTACCGAGGGCTTAGCAGGGCCTAAAAACGGCGCCGTTTTGGTCGTCCGGCGTCCGATTTCGATTTGTTTTAGGATTTTTAATTGTAATTAATAGGGGTTAGTATAAATACCCCGTTTTAACTCAGAATTAGGTTACGTACGTTTTTACTTAGGATTTTTAGCAGCTTTTCATAACGACGTTTTTCTGAGTTCTTGTTTTTGCAGATTCCAGTTTTAATTGAAGTTCTTTCAAGTTTTCCAGCTTTAATTCCTGTTATTCTTCAGTAATCGAATCCGTTACTCTTCTGTAAGTCTGTGGAATTGTGTTTTTATTTATATTCCTATTATTCGAAGCATGTTTAGATCTAGGGTTTTAATTGTTACTGCGTTTAATAAAATTATGAGTGAGTAGTTCTGTAGAGTGCGGCCACGGGGCAAAGGCGTCTCGTGGCTAGTTTAATTAATGTTTTTACCTCGGGATCGAATTATCTTAATCTTTAAGCAATTTTAGAAGACGAAAACTCTTCTAACAAACAAAACCCAGGCATCGCCGGAATTCGAATGCGCACGGATACTGGTGACAGGTGGTGCGCATTTGTTAGGGATCCTTTTTCCTATTCTAAAATCAACAAAGTGAATAATTGTGGCCCGAGTAAACATTGGTTAGGCTAGTTGCGGACGCTGAGTTCCCACGGCTGTACTCTCCTTTTTAAATCCTTATTTAATTAATTTCTTCAGTAATTAGTTAATCAAACCAGTCAAACAAAGGGTGGCTACCTAAGAGCCAATTAAAACTAGAATTCAACACTTTTGAGTCAGCACCGTCCGTCCGTCTCTGTGGTTCGACTCCGGTACTTCCGGAATTATTGTGCTACACTGGTCGAGAGTCCTACGCTTGGGACGCGTTTTTAGTTTAATTTTATTAACACCTGGTCGGTCAAGCATTTTTGGCGCCGTTGCCGGGGACGGCGACGTGTGTTCTAGAGTGTGAGTTTTTGTGTCTTTTGTCTTTTAGTTGAGTCACCATAGGTAGAAATAAGAAGGTGTCCTTTAAACAGGACCCTCTTTATTATCGCGACCCGACACATCGTTTAGTTCGAAAAGAACTGGAGTCAAGTCAGCCTGTGTTTTCTAGTTCTTCATCTTCTAGTTTAGAGTCAGACTCAGCTGAGTACCAGTCAGAGTCTATTCCCATTAGTGGTCTTTATATAGATTTGCCTTTTGAGTCAGTTAGTGTCAGCAATCCACTTTTCCAGTCAGTTTTAGAGTCAGAATCAGAATCAGTCGAGATGGGAGATAGGCAAGTAGCTATTCAGCCGTCCTTGAGGCAGCACATGCATCCCGAGAGGACCACTCCTCTCGGACCCATTGTGTTCCCTCAAGAGACACAAGAGGCACGCAATGCCTTTACAGTCAAACCTGGTGTCCTTAATAGTCTCCCTAGTTTCCACGGGAGAGAGTGCGATGATCCGTACGAGCATGTGCGGACATTCGAGGGGTTGGTGCGCAATCTTGCGTCCAATACCCAATATGAGAATGCGTGCCTCAAGCTGTTTGAGGCAACATTGAGGGATGGCGCGCTTCTGTGGTTCCGAATGCAAAAGTCTCAGTCCTTCACCACTTGGGCACAAGTGCGTGACGCCTTTTATAGGAAGTATTTCTCTGAGGCTAAAACTAAGACTTTTAGGCGTCAAATCCAAGGATTTAGGCAGGAAAGGGATGAGCCATTTCTCAAGGCTTGGGAGCGCTTCAAGGAATTGCTCCTAAGGTTGCCACATCATGGCTTTGAGAGAATTCAGTTAATTGGGTTCTTTCATCTGGGTCTCAACGCTGAGTCAGTCCAGCACATAGAATATTCTTGTAAAGGGGACGATTTCCTGTCCAAAACAGCAGACCAGGCTTGGGATTTCTTAGATGACCTAGCTGATAAGCAGAGGGCCTTAGAACCATCCGATTTTGAGCGATCCGGACCTTCTGGGTCCAATGTTGTCCCGGTTACCATTCGTGACCAGCGACTTCAGTCTCAGGTTGAGAAAATGGCTCAGAGATTAGAGGAATTAGAAGTGAGGCAGACTCGTCCAGTTAATGAGGTGTCAATTGAGGAAGTATGCGTGTGGTGTGAATGTAAAGGGCACACCGCGACCGTTTGTCCTGGGTTTATTGCCGCCAAGGGGGCGAGCCAATTCAATCAAGAGGAAGTTAATGCAGTTAGGGCCTGGGATCCTTATTCTAACACATATAATTCGGGATGGAGGGATCACCCCAATTTTGGGTGGTCAGACTCCAGACCCGCAGGTGGAGGCCAAGCTCAACCACTTGCGCTACCTCCGCCGCAGCATTTTCAACAGGCCCAATCGTCCAGGCCTCCTCAAGGCCAGATCATTCCATTTCACTACCAGCCACAACTTGGTAGGGGGGCAGGTCCATCCACTCGTGGTCCTCCCCCAGGTTATTCACAGATGACCGCGCGTGATCATAAGTTAGATGATACTGTCAATTCCCTGATGCAGTCACAGATGACATTTCAGACGGAAACGAGACAGCAAATTGGGGCCCTTACAACCCAAATGTCAC